>OX388154.1:14080548-15280548 GCA_947579745.1 Apocheima hispidaria
AGTAATCTGGCTGATGATGATGATGATGATTATGAGTAAAATCTATGACCGATAATGAACGTTGCAGTTTGACCGGTAGAAACCCCTCCATCGCTGTGGAAATGGGTAGGAAATCTCGATGCGTTAGGGAGAAGGCTGATGATGATGATGGGTTTTTTTAAATCTATGACCGAAATCGAACATCGCAGTCGGCCGGGTAGAAAACCCCCCATTGCTACGAAACCGGGTAAGAAACCTCCATTCGGTAGTAATCTGGCTGATGATGATGATAATTATGGTTTAAATCTATAACCGATAATGAACGTCGCAGTTTGACCGGTAGAAATCCCCCCATCGCTGTGGAAATGGGTAAGAAATTTCGATGTGTTAGGGAGAAGGCTGATGATGATGATGGTTTTTTTTAAATCTATGACCGAAATCGAACATCGCAGTCGGACGGGTGAAAACCCCCCATTGCTGCGAAAACGGGAAAGAATCCTCCATACGGTAGTAATTTGGTTGATGATGATGATGATGATTTTGAAAATCTATGACCGAAATCGAACATCGCAGTCGGCCGGGTAGAAAACCCCCCATTGCTACGAAACCGGGTAAGAAACCTCAATTCGGTAGTAATCTGGCTGATGATGATGATGATGATTTTGAAAATATATGACCGATAATGAACGTCGCAGTTTGACCGGTAGAAATCCCCCCATCGCTGTGGAAATGGCTAAGAAATCTCGATGTGGTAGGGAGAAGGCTGATGATGATGATGTTTTTTTTTAAATCTATGACCGAAATCGAACATCGCAGTCGGACGGGTGAAAACCCCCCATTGCTGCGAAAACGGGAAAGAATCCTCCATACGGTAGTAATTTGGTTGATGATGATGATGATGATTTTGAAAATCTATGACCGAAATCGAACATCGCAGTCGGCCGGGTAGAAAACCCCCCATTGCTACGAAACCGGGTAAGAAACCTCAATTCGGTAGTAATCTGGCTGATGATGATGATGATGATTTTGAAAATATATGACCGATAATGAACGTCGCAGTTTGACCGGTAGAAATCCCCCCATCGCTGTGGAAATGGGTAAGAAATCTCGATGTGTTAGGGAGAAGGCTGATGATGATGATGTTTTTTTTTAAATCTATGACCGAAATCGAACATCGCAGTCGGACGGGTGAAAACCCCCCATTGCTGCGAAATCGGGAAAAAATCCTCCATACGGTAGTAATTTGGTTGATGATGATGATGATGATTTTGAAAATCTATGACCGAAATCGAACATCGCAGTCGGCCGGGTAGAAAACCCCCCATTGCTACGAAACCGGGTAAGAAACCTCCATTCGGTAGTAATCTGGCTGATGATGATGATGATTATGGTTTAAATCTATAACCGATAATAATGAACGTCGCAGTTTGACCGGTAGAAATCCCCCCATCGCTGTGGAAATGGGTAAGAAATCTCGATGTGTTAGGGAGAAGGCTGATGATGATGATGTTTTTTTTTAAATCTATGACCGAAATCGAAAATCGCAGTCGGCCAGGTAGAAAACCCCCCATTGCTGCGAAAACGGGAAAGAAATCTCAATAGAGTATTAATTTGGCTGATGATGATGATGATGAATTTTAAATCTATGACCGAATCACATGCGAATTCAAAACGGTTACAAGCAAATACGAAATTGAGTACCCGATTTTCGGCGTTCCACCTATCAGATCGACTGGCCGAGCGGTCGAGTGGACGGATTTTCATTATGCTTCGTTTTGTAGTGTGTCAATGAGACGAAGGATCAATCCTCATTTGAAAATTACTGTTTTTGTAGATTTTTGTTCTTTTTGTGCTATTTTTTTACAAAATAAGCTATCAAACAACACAACAAACACCACACACAAAACTAACTAACTAATAGGTAGGTAGGTAGGTAGGTAGGTAGGTTGGTTGGTTGGTTGGTTTGTTGGTAGGTAGGTAGGTAGGTATTATTAGTATTATGCACATATTTCAATCGCGCAGCACGAAATATCCAATATTTTCATATACCTCTATCTACCACCTTACCACCTACCTATATAGGTACCTATACCTATATAGGCACCTTTTACAAAAAATCTATTATTTCACTAAGAAGGAAGTTTTTCAGAATTTTTTCAATATTTTTCCCGGGATCAGTGAGCGTGCGCGCAACGAGATCATACATAAAAATGCAAAAACCACATTCATCATCATTATTGAGGTGAATTTATTTTCCCGTAATTTCGCATTATTTTTCCTGGCACTGATGGAGCGCGCACCGAGCCCCATACTCAGAAATGCCGAATTCCAACAAATTTTAGATATGGGGTTATTAGTTAGTCACACCAAAAATAAATATTATAAAGAGGAAAGATTTGATTGTTTGTTTGTTTGCATTGAATAGGCTCCGAAACTACTGAACCGATTTGAAAAATTCTTTCGCTGTTGGGAAGCTTTTTAGCTTTCTTTATATATATATTTTTTTTGTAACTTGACGCAAATAGAAGGGTTTTGTGTGTGTATTATAATTTTTATTTTTTTGTTATATACCCGTGCGAAGCCGGTGCGGGCTGTAAAGGATTCAAACAGACAGACGGACAGACAGACAGACAGACGGACATGACAAACTTATAAGGGTTCCTTGTAGTACTACGGAACCCCTCTAAAAATTTATAAATGGTTACCTATGTCAAAGTCCTCAAAATATAAGAATAGGGGTTCATTTTTATACATATAAACTAGTATTTCGCGAGGCTGCACGGGCCGCGTGCGGGCCCGCGGGGCGGTCCTGCAGTTGGGTATGGCTGGATCGTTTAGGTCGACTTGTAAAGTTAAAAAAAAAGGAGGAGCATGATGAATACGGGTAAGAAACCTCCATACGGTAGCAATTTGGCTAATGATGATGATGATTATGGTTAAAATCTATGACCGATAATGAACGTCGCAGTTTGACGGGTAGAAATCCCCCCATCGCCATGAAAATGGGCAAGAAGTCTCGATACGTTAGGAAACGTGCTGATCATGATGATGATGAATTTTAAATCTATGACCGCAAATGAAAATCGCTGTTGGACGGGTAGAAATTCCCCCATTGCTATGAAAAATGGGTAAGAAATCTCGGTACGATAGGGAACAGGCTGATGATGATGATGATGATGATCCTTAAAATCTATGACCGCAAATGAAAATCGCAGTTGGAAGGGTAGAAATCCCCCATCGCCATGAAAATGGGCAAGAAGTCTCGAATCATATTTTTTATTTATAAATTAGGTAGGTAGGCACTTACGAAACACCTTCGCCATGATAATATTTCAGCCGAGCACGAACACGTTTCGTGCTCTTTTTTTGGCCAGAATATTGATGGCGTCTATAGCGCAACGATGATGTCTGCTGCATTCTATTATAATTATGTACGTTATTATTAGGTTACTAGCAGCCCGTCCCGGCTTCGCACGGGTATTTAACAAAAAAATAAAAATTATAATACACACACGAAAACCCTTCTATTTGCGTCAAGTAACAAAAAAAAAAAATATAAAGAAAGCTGAAAAGCTACCCAACAGCGAAATATTTTTTCAAATCCGTTCAGTAGTTTCGGAGCCTGTTCAATGCAAATAAACAAACAAACAAAGAATCAAATCTTTCCTCTTTATAATATTGGTATAGATAGATTATTCTATCATCATCAATAGTTGTCGCAACGCACGCGATGTAAAGGATATTTTAGGTATTTTTTTTTACATCTTGGGTTACATTATTCGAGTTTTAGTAAGGATCCCAAATTTAAAAAAAATATAATATAATATAGTATAGGGACAGTGTAGCTTCCCAACAGTGAAAGAATTTTTCAAATCGGTTCAGTAGTTTCGGAGCCTATTCAATGCAAACAAACAAACAATCAAATTTTTCCTCTTTATTATATTGGTATAGACTATTCTTTCATCATCAATAGTTTTCGCAGTGCACGCGAAATACATCATCTTGGTTTACATTATTGGAGTTTTAGTAAGGATCCCTAATTTTTTTGAAAATATTGTATAACCTATGTCACCCGGGGATAGTGAAGCTTCCCAACAGCGAAAGAATTTTTCAAATCGGTTCAGTAGTTTCGGAGCCTATTCAATGCAAACAAACAAACAATGAAATAAATAAACAATCAAATCTTTCCTCTTTATAATATTGGTATAGATAGATTAGGTAACCAAATCAAACACTGCACTGCACACCGATACCGAATCTCGCAACGTCGCAATTATCGAAGGCCGCGCGCGGACTAAGCCGCGAGGCAAGGATACCTAGTCTCGCTCACACACGCTCCGACAAGCTGGCAACGTCGCGTAAACCGCGTGACGCGCGCGCGGCACAACCAGTGTACACGATTTTTGCAAGACGCACGCACACATCAACATTTCACGCACACCATGATCGCATGATTCGCATGTAAAGAACACACCACTACAATCGTAAAATTTGTCGTAATTATTGGGTTGAAAAATGGTATTTCCAAGCCATGAACATTTTAAATTATCGACTTTGCGATACTTAAAGGCCAAATTAGACCTATGTTAAGTCATGCCCAGTTCAAAATCGTAGTAGGACGCCTAAAAAGGCGTCGACAGTTTTGTATGAAAGTCGTTTATCCTTAAATCTTGACAACCTCTTCATCGATTTTGCAAATATTCAAACTTCTTGTTAAGAACCGAGTACTGAATGTTTATGCCAAATATTATCAAAATCTGCCGGTACATGGTGCCGCAACAAATTTCCCCCTTTTTGGGGGAAATACCCCACCAATCAAAAATACGACTAGATTATTCAAAAAAATTGTAGTTTCTTCAAGATTGGTTAAAAAATATGACCTGTACGCGAGTACCGACATACGGACATTATCAAAATCGGCCGTTGTATAGCGCAGCAAATTTTACCCCTTTTTGGGAGAAATACCAACATACGGACAGATGCAGGCAAATTTTGGCAGTTAAAACTGAGACATTTTGTTCGCTTCGCTCACCCGGTCAATAAAATACTGCGCCCGTCAATATAAGTTGTCAGTACAAGTTGAGTCACCCAATGGCACTGTGCCATTGAGTGACTCAACTTGTCACCCAATGGTACCTGATTAGAGCAAATGCGTACCATTGTCACTGATAAAACGACCTCTGACATACTGATACGTCAAACACATTTCTCTTTAGGGCCTGAGCAAAGAGCAGAGCAAAAAATTGTGCGCAAGTGGGAAAGAGAGAAGCAAGATTCTGCGTCTGCCCTGACTAGCACAAACTTGACCGCAGACCTCAGAACAAGAGCCGAGATCTGTGTTGTCAACCCTAGCGACAAGGTTTGTTTGTTCATTTCTGTGGTATCCTCGATCTCCAATTGTATTCGCACTTGCCAGTTTTTTGGTTCCAAGATCCAACAAACCGGTACCTAGGACTACGTACGAGTTTGTCAGTAAATTCCACGGCAAACTTTATAGCCGCTGTGGTACATCAACTCATAGACCGCATTTTCGGTTTTTGCGGGCAAAGCGGCGACAGCAGCACCGCCGGGACGGTGACGGTTTTGCAGGCGTGTAGCTATTCTGTCACGCTATACCCCTGTACGTAAAGTATCTTACTAAATTGACCGAAACGTACTAGGGCAATGTTGAACGCCGCAGCACGTTCAATTTTAGTTCACAGAGACAGGTAGGTAAGTCCTCTGCCCCATCGGCCCCTACAAACATAGCTGCTATTAAGTTTGGCAAGCTGTATGTGTCACAGTACACTGTGTAGTAAGTACGGTGACGGTAGTCGCGTCTAACGTCTGTCGTATACGTAATGGAGAGAGTTCTCATTCACATGCCGATAAGGCAATTAAGTCGTCGCCGACCGCGGTGCTGTGCGGATTTATGGCACGGTAATGTGAGGTACAGTGTCTTGCTGTTCCTCGATATATTTTTTATTTGCTAAAGAGTATCTTAGTTCCTTTTCATCATAATTATCACCCCGTAATAGCAGACTACTATGCAATAGCTCTTTTCTTGTACGCCACTCATTCCGGTCCTTTGCCAATATTATCCAGATCTAATATATTTTCTTGTGAATGTCTTGATACCTTTACGAATACTGCCTCCTTATTATGGATGGGTCTAATTGGAATAGTAACCATGCGTGAGCAGGAGCGCACATGGTGCGAGTAAGTTGGTAAGAGCGGGATGATAAGCGATCAAAATCACGAACGTATGTAATAAAGGTAGACCTAGCTGTCGATGCGCCATAAAGAACGAAAGAAAGAAGAATCAAAGTTTTAGCTGTAAAGTCCATTAGTTTCCATACAGTCTAAGCATCTAGAACTCGATGGAGTGAGCAAAACCAGTCAGGCGCGTGCAGGTCAATACAACAGGTATGTCATGCCATCATACCCACACAGCTATACATCCCACGCGTTTAAAGATCAGTGTGCTGTGTACAGACTACAGATACATGCATAAATGCAATGCAATGCGAACATCGATGGACGTTCTGGCTACTAACTACGAACGCCCTTTCTACTAAAAGAACATTTTTCATTTAAGTTCGTTTGGAAAACTAACAACCGCCGTTTGTCTAACTATGTATACATTTTACAATATATCTTTGACATTTTCTATGCACTCGGCTATGGTTATGAATGCACTACGAGAAGCTAGTATATCGTATTCTGTATCCATGAAATATACTAAAATAATAATCATTTTAGAGTCGTGCTAAGAAACATTTTGATGGCTGCAATAACATCATAAAACTAGCTTGCCCGCACGGCTTCGCCCGCAATGGCCACAGTAATTAAAACACCCCATTTAATTTTCACCTCTTTAGGAGTCGATTTTCGAAAAATCCTGCCTTTATTTATGCATTTAATTTCCATACGAACTTTGAGGGTCCATTTCACCCCTTTGGAGGTGGAATTTCGCAAAATCCGTTCTTATTGTTCACCTAGACTATTTCAAGAGTATTTTTTGTGGTAGGCCTCTTCTGCAGTCCGAGATCGTTGCGTTGCATTCAACCGCCAATCAGTAGTGTTCAGGATTGAAGGCCAATGTTTCCAGCGAAATTACTGGACATGAAGATGTTCTAACATTTATAAATAGCTCAGGGTGACGAGCGCAGAGCGCACTATTAGCGCGGGGAGCGGCCCTTCTGTACATTTGCACGAGAGATTTCAAAAAGAAAAATGTCCAAGAGCATAATTATACCCATCTATAGAAACCTCCGATCGAAAAAAAAAACGGGTATAAAAACTTCCAACTAGAAAAATGATCTAACATACAAAAGGCCAACTAGAAAACTGACCAGGGGCCTTATCCCGTAACACTGGTGGCAATGGTCATCCCGTGCCGTCCCACTCGCGCCAACTTACTCGCACCGTACGAGCGAGCAGGATAGCAAACGAAGACCATCGCCATCAGAGTTACGGGATAAGGCCCCAGGAATAGAAATGCCCAACCGGACTCAATCGACTGCATCTAATATGGTATTCTGTGCTTATACATAGAAGATGCCTGCCTTGAAAAGCCGGTGACAAGGAAAAAGGAAACAAGGAAGCCGGCAGTTTTTTTCCAGTCGTTCAAAATATGTTTCGCTGCATTTTGCGTTGCAGTCTGTATGCACAGCGCTTTAGACCGCGAGTGCAGTGCCCACTAACTAGATAAAGCGTGTCCCACTTTCCCGCTTCCTTCCTACGACATACTTGGACGGCGACACTGCCGCCGGCGGACTTTACTCAACTGTCGTAAAGTACCAGCATGTTATATGTAGTCTGGTATTTCTTGGTTGGTTTTGGCAAAGGAATGGCATGAGTATAAATAACTACTAACACGAATACTAGGGTCACTTTGTTTTTGTCAGTATAAAGGGGCAATGGCTTGACTTATTACGGAAGGTTTACATTTTAGCCCAGTCAAGTTGTGTGACTTAGTATGGAGGACCCGGACATAATTCTTAACATAAATATTAAATTCTGATTGGTATAATTTGCTGATCATAGAATCAATATTAAATTATATTAAACAGTCTGGAGGTACGGAACATAGAAAAGGCCGACGACCCGCTGCCGTGCTTACGAATGTCATCTGAGTGTCTGAAAGAGACTCTAACAAAGCGCAAATAGAGACGATATTGTAAAATGTAAAATTTGATCATGCATTTTGTTTAATCATTGTATATTAATATGAGAGGTTGGTTCTACAATTATGTACCGGAAAAAAAAAAACATTATTAGTTACTTCCAGGTCAAACGCTAAGTTGACTGGGTTATTTACATCAATGCTTCGTATGGTCAGCAAGGTGAACGGGGGAATGTACTGGTCTGTCTGCAAGCTGTCACCAAAATTGCTTATTTGCTTTAATTTATTAAAAAACAAAATCAATAAAAAAAAATGAAACTCTGCTGAAAATATAGCCACTAATAAAGAAAATCTGGACAAGAGAAATCAAACAAGACTTCACTATGCAAAATTAATCTAGCATTCTAGCCGTTTAGGCTACAGGAGTTAATATAATACACCAACATAATTATATTATACTTAGACACACTCCAAAAACATAAACCTTCTTCTTCAGCAGTCAGGTAAAAACTCTTTAGTTCACACTCTACATGGAAATCGTTTTTCTTTTTTTTTACCATCACTAAAATTTTATATGACTATATGGTTATCATTTATTTCTTTAATTACAAGGTGAGACTTCAAAAAGTTAAACACACTAAATTTTAAAAACTCTTTAGTCCACACCTCTACATAAAAAGCGCTAAGGGCCCTTAATTTAAGGGCTTTTTTGCTTTTGTTTATCATCCACTAAAATCTTGTCTGGTAGCATTAAAATGACCCTTTTCTTTACATTTAAAGTCAAGTCCCAAATATCAAGTCAAAATCACTCTAAATATTAATAACTCTTTAATCACTCTACATAAGGGCAATGACATCTAAAATATAATCTGACAAAACTACAATTAATGTGCATCTCTTTTCCATTTCAATATATGAGACAAGGATGGCAACAACTTTAGAGCTGGATTATGTTAAATTTATGATATGATATAAACATTTTTGTACTTTAAAAGACATCACAAGAGGAAAAGGGGGTAAATCTGGCAAAACAAACCACACAGCAAACATTTGACTAACCAGTGTGTTATCGCTTGCACCTATATCTAGTGCTTGGCTTATAAAACTGAGTATCTGCAAAATAAATTTAAAGGGTTTGTTTATTTATTTATTTACTGAGATACGCCAACAGTGAACATATTTTACGTTCTTATAATATACTTTTACGTGAGTGGTTACATGGAACTGATATGATCACCCATGATTGTTACAATATGATACATACACAAAAAGGGCTCAAGATCTATCAGAGTGTCATATTTGCGAAAAAGCTCTTTAAACAAAAAAAAAAGGTAGTTACCAGTAAAGCTATTTTTATTCTTCAAAATGGTTTTGTACCTTACTAGAACAAAAAAAAAAATGAACAATCCCAATTGGTCTAAGATATGCTTGACTTAGCTACACGGTACCTATTTTGAATACCACTGTTACTTGTTACAAGGTACTATCAAAGGTGATTGAGTAAAAGATTTAGTTGAGTAAAGATCACATACAAATAATATTATTCTAGTTTAATTTGTAATCACACAAATTGCAGTGGTAGGACTGCTGCAAGAGTCCGCCTGGGGAAGTACCACTGCCAGTGTTTCAACCACCAAGCAGTAGTGTGCTCCGGATTGAAGGGCACTGTTTCCAGGGTAGTTACTGGGCGTACAAAGATATAACATGTAATATCTCAGAGTGACGAGAGCAGTGCAGTGCCGTGCAGAGTTTAGAACTATTGCAGTTCAAAAATTTTGGTGGCATTGAAATGTTATGGGCAGGTGTGAAGCTTAGCATCAGGTGAATGACTTGCTCGTCTTGTCAGTCAGTCAGTCCCATAAAAACACAAGTTGTGCTCCCTGACAAATGTAATGAGTCATTAGAATCAGTCCCAAAATTTTCTCTTGAAAACGTAACCAGACAGGGTCATTTTTTTTAGTTTTTAACATTAAAATAAAGCTGTCGTAATACTTGCATATCAGTTTTAATGTGTAGCTTTTACATGTGACATTTCTCATCTTTGAGAATTTGTCAATCTTTTTTTTTTCTCAGATTTCATTCTTGAGTATTGCATAGCGGGGTTGGTGCTATGACTTTTGAAACATGAACTGTTAACCTAAAAATGTAAATGTTCACCGTTGTAAAAATTATCATATTTTAAATGTTTGGCCTAATAATATGATACAGTATCTTTCACACCTTATCATTTAGAATTGATAACCTGTCGTATAGTGGTGTTACAACATCCTGTTATCACATACATTATAAGAAGGCATTTCGTTCATTCTAACTAGGTAATAAGACAATATAGTATGCAACATATTAATATGTGTATCTACCAACAAATAGATGATTTTGTATAAAATCATAAAAGCAACATATTTTCCTATGAAGATTAGGTTTAATTAAGATGTGTGAAGTTGTTTCTACATTTGTGGGTATGTCCATCACCGCGGAGGGGAAATCGGTGGAATCTCGCGCCAGTACGCGATATTAATCATATCCTTGAGGCTCTTTCAGAGAATTTACAAAGTAAACACTGTAAAGCTACATTACTCACCGATTTCGGCATGTTGGCGGCTTAGGATCTCAATCTGCAAAGTTACAAGAGTACATGTAAGGATTTGTCACACGAATTCCAACGGTGGTCTGTCCGCTACGCCGAGTGATGTTCCTCGCGAAGTTCTAACTCAAGCACTGAACTTTTGCGCGCAAAATTTTAACTGAACACTGCACTGGGAACATCGTTACGTGTTTAGTTATTCTATTAGTATATTCAGGCAAACTGTGGAGAATATAGTTGGAGAACCGGCCAGGGCGCAGAAAAATTATGATTGTGATGGATGCATTTCATACGCGGATAAGACAAAGTGGGGTTTGTAGTATGATCTTAAATCATGTATAAGGTAATACTCACCCGTTAAAAAGAAGTTTATCACCTAATAATCCACATAAGTAGCACAACACTCATAAAGAACGCACACACCCTCCAGCCACAAAAATATCGAGATGTGACATGACAACTGCTTGCGTGACGTGGTAGCAAGGGTTGTCATATATACTATTAAAATTTCTACCAATTTAGCATGATATTGTAATAGGATTACAAACTGCCTTTTAGTCACTTCAAAGGTTGTACTATTGAGTGAGCCTTAAACTTGACAGCTGTCTGTCATTCTCGATAATAATATTATAAGTAAACAAATGAATGTAGCTTTAATGACCCGAGGAGTGCAATAACACGGAAACCCAAGTAATTCCAGAGATGCTAAATGGAAAAATGAATGTGTTAAAGTTCTGCTAGTCTAAGATCGCAACGCACCGCAACGCGTATCTGGGAGGTCGTACTCGGCATCCACCACGAATAATCTTGCGTCGAATATGTGGTACGATTACTAATCTGGTGGCCGACAGCCCGCATCAGAGGATCTCGTTCCTGACAAATATTTGTGACCTAGATGTGGGAGATTTATGGCGATACCTTTGCAGCAAATTATATTGTGATTATTACATAACATTACATTACGTTCCATGGAGGTACTCGTAAATTAATTAGCAACAAATAACTTTTCGTATTTTATTTCTAAATATTCGAGATTTATGTGAATCCAAAAAATCTGCGAAATATAACTTTGAACAGAAACGAAACATGGTCTTAGTAATAAATCAATAAAAAAGTTTTAAAAAATTGCTCATCTTGAAAATCGATGGAACGCTATGTACTCTATCTCGTGACAAAATTCACCTGATACTTGCGATCAATATTTTTATGTACTTATCGAAGAAGTAGCGTCGCAAAGCAGTAAAAGCGTCGTGTAGACAAGGTATAGACTGAAACACGGGAGGGCACAGCGTCGCCGTACTCATTTGAACACGTCGTAAAGTAGCAATACCACTGACAGAGCACGTAATGACCGCTTTCGATTGACAAAATTAAAAATAGGATTGTTTCGGGCTTAGAACAGATATTTATAAAATACAAAAGCTCAACAATTAATACAAAGTTCCAATAATAAACAGTTATTTAATCAGAAAAACAAATTCATTATACTGTAGTTAGACTAAGTATGTAAAGGAACAGAGTTTTGTTTTTTAAATCTTTATAGGTCATACGAAGACGAATGACTTTTGCACATGATTTTCCTAATTTTCTTTTTCCATAGCACCTCGGAGCATGCAACCTTTTTGTAATAGGGCATATCTTTTCACTTCTCCTGCTCGTTAAGTTCTTGTTTATGCCCAGTGTAAGCGGACTAAAACAGGTTTTTTTGCTCTAGTGCACAAAATACTTTTTCATCATACCTATTCAAAAAAGAACAATTGCCTGTAGAGGATAGCGGGAGCAAAGTTCAATTTTGCTCCCAAGGGAGTTTGAGTTTATCTCTTCTAATTGGTCCCTGTTCGGGCAGCGATTGTTTAGCAAGGGGTTTGTTTTATAATACTAAGTCTTCGTTGAGTAGTTTGAGAAGTTAACCAAAAAGATCGAACGCATAATGTGATGATGAAGTTACTGGCCGGTTAGAATTTTGGCGGCAATGCGCGTTTCATAATATTTGTGTTTATTTTACACGTTCAAGCCAATGCTCATATTGTCTTTCTTTTTCTCGTAGGTAATGATAAAAACAGTGTGTCACTCGGGGCCAAAATATTCTGTTCTCCGGTGGCGTATTCCTTGCTACGCTCAGAATTCAAAATAATGCTCCGAGGGAACAAAATATTACTTTGGCCCCTTGTTACACAAATAACTATTTTGCTAAAATAAGACCTTCTAATTTGAAATAAATATAAATTCAAACTGGCGCAAAAGCAAACAGGGTTGTCGAGGTAGACTAGCAGTAGTAACGTAGCGAGGCATATTTTTCACATTGGCACAAAAACAAAAAAAAAAAAAAACAAGCAAACGGGTCGTCGACGCCAAACGCGCAGCTTATTGAAGTAACTTTTTCACATTCACCTTTTCACATTGGCGCTAAAACAAAAGGACCCAGTTTAGATCCTCGGGGCAAAGGAGCAATAATAACGTAGTGACCCATAGATCAGGGTATTATTAGAGACCCAAGCATAACATTTCGGCGGTAACATTAAGTGGCTATATCTGTTTTTAAATTATGTTAAATTTGAATTAACATCATTGTTTCATTTCCTCGCAGTTAAAGTGAAAACCAATTGTATAGCTTGTGCATAAAAACCCATTATACGGCCCGGCTAAAATGGATTGTTTTATGCACTAGTTGCATAATCTACTATTTGTGCCATATAAGATAATCAATAAAAAAAATACAACTAAAACAACGGTTTTGCTCTTTGCGCTTCGAACGAAAATAGATAATCAACCAAGAGTGTGAAGGGTTATTATTTATTTATATTTTATTATAAGTTTTCCAGTGCTCATTCCGAAGGGTATTTTCTACTAATGTGGAAGAAAAATATTTTATTGGCAGCATTGAATGCGCAACTTTCCGTTCTACGCATCACAATCCTCATTATTTAAAAACGAACGTTATTGGATTTTTTTAAATTTGGCTTCACACATAGTGTATTTAGTCAGGTTTTATAATATACCACCGCTCCTCGCTTTGCTCTACACACACACACACACACACAAGATATGATTAATGCGAAAAGGATTATTGACTACGGGCTAGGGCTTGACTGAAAATTAATGGGAGTAAAAAAGACAAACAAAAAGGTCAGGTCAGGCAGCAGCGTCCTCTTAGTAAACGGTGAAAGTTCTGCAATGCAACGTTCAATAAAATAATAATAACTCTATGCAGTAAGTCGACAACTTCAGTCACGGTTGGTCACGGTCCAGTTTGTCATGCTGTAAATGGTAAATAATGTGGTGGAAGCTTTTCTGGTAGCTTCTAAGGAGTTATGGAAACAAACTGAAGATACATTTCCTCATTTTATATAATTGGCTATAGAAATTCACATTAACGAACACTTAACAGATAATTATCATCATCATCAGCCGGAAGACGTTCACTGCTGAAAGTAGGGCTACCCCTTGGAACGCCATACTAATCGACAATTTTTAATTTACAAATTCACAAAATCGTCATCATCTACGTTCTACGCTGTACGAAATAACAGAAGTTTAGGAAAATAATACTATGTCGCCACATGAATTCTTCACGGTCCCGCCTAAAATCCCTAGACATTATTATAATGACAAACTTGCCAAAGAAAAAAAAAAGTTTTTGAGACAGTTAATGTCGTCAAATTTGGTTTTGTCAGTGTCAATTAAAAATCTATGATTTTTTTGGGAGACAAATAATGTACGGGTGTCGATAATGTACAGCCCAATAATGTACGGCCTGGAATGTACGATCGATAATTGGTGTACCTGCCAATTATCAGGTCGTACAGTACAGGCCGTACAATATGGGCCGTACGTTATCGACACCCATGTATATACTCGACTCACGGTCGAAGGTGCGAAGCAGTGTTGTTCCAAGCTGAATTTGGGCCTGCCGTATCTAGACCTCAAAATTGCCATATTTGGGACAAAATCAAAAAAATTGCCGTATGTTCTAATTTTTCAGTAATTTAGATACAAGATTATGATACTTAGCTTTTTTTTACTGGTGTCCATATAGATTTTGAGTTTTGGTTACAAGTTGTCTCATTTTCTCTTGGAAATGGTATCTCTTCTTGTCATAACTTCCTCAGTATCGACGTTTTCAAATTTTTCTGAGGTATTGCCACCCACTCATCGTAACACCTTCTCTAAGCTCAGTGAAACGATGTAAACACAAACCACTTATTAGTCCAACATCTCAAGGTTCATTCATAGAGGGCGTTTTTCAACGGGGAATCCCAGGAACTCTGTGCGTTACGTTACACGAAAAATTAGTAATGGTACTGCCATTACTAATTTTTCTCTCATAACTCTTTCGTGTATTGCCGTATATTTCATACAAATATTATACGGCTTTGGAAGTGCTGCCGTATGCCGTATATTTGAAGCGCAGCGTACCTAAAAGACGTATAATACGGCAATTGCCGTATGGAGAACAACACAGGTGCGAAGCTTGGACGAAATATCACTACCTTGGAGGAAAAAAAAGAGTACAGCCCATGATATTTCACATCCCGATAATGCATTGCATCTACCGTTACACCAATTATCATGCTCGATAATACGGGCTGTACATTACCGGGCTTGTAATTATTGGGTTGTGCATTATTTTCTTCCGGGCGAATCGTTTGCTAAATATCTTTATTGTATTTTTTTTAGCATTAAAATATGATTAAAAGTTTTAAAACTCATACCAATTTATGAAATAATTATTAATATCTTGATATAGGATAAATTGTGGTATTTGATAACCTCGAAAATGGCATCAACGCCCTTCCGAAGACTGCTCCACTGGGGACCGATTACTGTTCTGTGTAAGTTTAAAATCGGTCTGGGCTAGATAATCATTTATTGTTACTTTAATCTGTTGATTTTACTTGTTGTAGGTGATTAAGGCTGACCGAAGGAACTTCTGGTACCAATATCTTTCTAAAGGTCTTCTATTAGTTATAGTACCACTGCCTTAGCTACCTTTAATATGTCTAATTATTACTGTCAGCTCAACTATATCTTTTTACACATAATGAATAAACCGGTAGCTCCACTTGTATGTAAACGAAGCTCTTACTTCAATAACATAATTATTGAAGTTTGGTCATAGATGCTGCACCAGACTTAAAGCGATTTTTCTCTTTCAGGCATAATTAAACTAATAACCTGGGCTATGGTATACCTGCTAGGTATGTGGTGGCCTCCTCATGAGTCTGTCTGGGCTGGTCTGCATGCTGCACTATTTTTGGTTCTTGCAGCATCTACTTTGTATTACTTTCTACTGTCACTACTTGAGGGACCAGGATTTGTGCCATTGGGGTGGGAGCCAGTGAGTAGTTTTCTGACATAATTTTTAGTGCACCTAGATTTTTAGTGCCTGTCTTCTTGTAGACCTATTTTGGACTACAAGGCAGTATTCAGCAAGGTCATCCAATGACATTTGGTACATGTCATGGTGTTGTTAGACGACAAACTGCACTAGGCCTCCGCAGCCAAATATTCTGCTTCTAAAAAAAAGTAAAAAAAATAGAGGATTGGTTAAGGCGGGAGTGTCTCCAACGCCTTGAATATTAAATTATTATTTCATTTTAATATTGTTAACCAATAATTTCTCTTAAAATAATGCTACTTGGTTTTATTAGTATCGATATGACTGTCACTAATTCCTAAGCTCGGCATAAACTGGCGCGGACTGTATCTACCATTACCTGTTAGAGTTTTTCCTGTAATTATTACAGAACAAATGTAACACATCAAAGATTTTGAATTCAATACATTTTACTATTAGTACTCACGGGATATTTACCATGGTTATTATTTTTGTTGAGTTCCCGATATTTAAATATCCCGTGAGTACTAATAGTAATGTAGTAAACCACCACGGAAGTCTAAAACAATATACATTTTGTCAATATTTTTCCAGGAAAAAGAAGAGGAGAAAGACCTTTTACAATATTGTACAGTATGCAACGGGTATAAAGCACCTCGATCACACCACTGTAGGAAATGTAAGTGATTACATGTATAAATACTTTAAGGGCCTCAGGGCCAAGTTGTGCCGCAGCTATTCACTCAAGCATTTGCAAGTTTTCGTAAATAAAAAGCGAGTTTCCAAAAAAAAAATGTTGTATTGGTCTATCATGAAATCAAAAATGTGTAAAGAGGT
Organism: Apocheima hispidaria; assembly: GCA_947579745.1. Taxonomy (NCBI): domain Eukaryota; kingdom Metazoa; phylum Arthropoda; class Insecta; order Lepidoptera; family Geometridae; genus Apocheima; species Apocheima hispidaria. Next base: position 14,097,394 of record OX388154.1, read on the forward strand.
TTTTGTTGCGATATTGTTTTTATGACAAAAGAGAAGTTAAGTTTCAAGAAGCTGGGTTGGCTCGGGTAGACGCTGGCAGGGGGAAATGCACAATACACCCCATGCGTGACGTCAGTGCAGGACTTATCGCCCCATCTCGAATAAGAAAAGTGAGGTATTTTTTTAAACTAAAAACTGGCAACTTAGTGACTTCATATTAAAAGGGAAATGGGCGCGCGGACGGGGTGCTGTGACACAAAAGTGTATGGCATTCTATAGAACCGCGGCGGGCGCTTGTTGAATTTCTGTTCCACAGAGCGCCAAAAATTTTTGTGTTATAGCGCCCTGTCCGCACACCCGTGGCGCTTGCTAGATTAAGTACTTTAAATTAGAGAGGGCTAGCCTGACTCTAATGTTTTAATTTAGTAAAACGGGAATATTCAACGTTAAATGGAGTTGGTCATTCCGACTATAGTTTTGATCACATTCGGTGATCTAATGCTAAGACCCGATGGTTTTAATAATGTTTATATTTTTCAGGTGGATATTGTATAAAGAAGATGGACCACCATTGTCCATGGATCAATTCCTGTGTAGGACATGCAAACCACGGCTATTTCAACATGTTCCTCATATCTGCCGTGTTAGGTTGTCTGCAGGCCACGATAGTAAGTTTCTTGCTCTTTATTTACAATTGCCATAGGTTTCAAAGTGAATGATTTTGTTCTATACCCATGAACACAACAATAGTAAAAATGTCGAACAACTATTTATAATCATGGTTATGGCATCTATTTCTCTGACGGAATGGTGGCCATAAGAGGGTAAGCATTACCAACCGGAAACCAAAAATACCAACAGCAGATCTGCAAGCTTATGCCCTGTTTTATGCTGAATAGGCTAAATGAGCCAATTATGATGACGATGCACATTTTTGTTCAGGTTCATTTGATTTTGATGATTAATTTTTCATTTAATTATTAAAAAAGCTTGCGTTAATTATAGAACAATTTCACTATGGGTAGGTCAAATACCTAATACAGTTTTTTTTTGTATTTATTCATTTATTGACCACGAAATGTCAGGAAACCTACTTACTTTTACAATAATTACCTACTTTACCTACTTCTCGGGGTAGTGATGAAGGTACCTACACGTAGTACAATCATGAATGGAGTAACCATGACTGCAGCTCTTACTGTGGCTACTGTCATTTGAAGTTATTTGTACTAAGGTGCTTAAAACCAAAAAATACATATCCTTTTTTCTATACACAAAATTTGTGCAAACTTAAAAAGTTACCCCGTATATGTTCCAGGTGTTAACAATATGTATGTACCACGCCATCAACCGCGTTTGGTACAAATACAACGGGACGGGCCGCGAGCCCATCATATACTTGACGATGACGACACTCCCGCTGACGTTGCTTGCGATTGGGATGGCGCTAGGTGTAGTGCTGGCCGTCGGAGCTCTGCTCTACTTCCAGGTACCTACAGATCTAACAAAAACTAGTGCTTTTACTCGCAAATGTATTATTGCAAGTGGCCTATGTTCTAGCTGTGATTAGAGTTATTTTAATGAGTGTTTTTTGTTGGTTTTTTAATGTAGATAATCAAAATTTAAAAAAGTTATTTCTACCTTAATTTAATTAAATGTAAAACAAAAATGTTTTGCGTTTATGCTTTAATTTTTGTGTTATATTTCTCTCATAACCGATGGGGAAGAAAGGTGCTTGAGTAGCGACCACGAACCGAAAGACGCAGCGTTGGCTGGCCTCCCACTAAGTGGGTTGACGAGGACGGAATTGTGAAAAACATGGGCAACCGGTGGATGCAAATGGCAAATTGTCCGTTAAGTGTGGCTCTCTGATGATGATTCCTGTAATACAATCCGTGTTTTTATGTAGACAATAGAAGATTTTTTATTTGTGGAAAAATACAAATTAAGTCGGTACACAAAACAAAAAGTAGGAAATATCAAAACATTGTGTTTTTTTTTTTTTGCCACAAACCGGTTCCAACTGAGCATAATATTGGTTGCGAACAATCAGCGCTGGTCTTCCGCTGGAACCGGCGGTGAGGCTCCGAACACGAAAGCAAACAAATATAAACAACAAATTATTACCAAGTGTAATTTAACAACACACGCAAAATGTCACAACCCCTTTAATTCTCAGATAAAAGGCATCTTCCGGAACCAAACCACCATCGAAGACTGGATCATGGAGAAGGCTATCGGCCGACGGGAGGAGCAAGGGCTACCTCCATTCGTCTTCCCTTACGACCTCGGCACTAAGAAGAATGTAAAGTTGGTACTATTTAGTGGCAGCGACGGACTGAAGTGGCCGGTTAGAGACGGGTGCGGGGAGTTTGATCTTACTGTAAGTACCTATCATCAGTCGTGCTTTCAGTAGTTGTCGGTAGATAGGTTACTGTTATTTTACTACTGCGCACCGAGGTCGTACCTGTGGCTATCGGACAGTAACTTGTTATTTTACTACTGCGCACCGAGGTCGTACCTGTGGCTATCGGACAGTAACTTGTTATTTTACTAATGCGCACCGAGGTCGTACCTGTGGCTATCGGACAGTAACTTAATTTTTCCGGGATAAAAAGTGCATTCGTTATGGAGTTGAGTAAAAACAAACGTATACAAAAACTTTCGCATTTATAATATTAGTGATTATTAATTGACTTTTTTATATACCTATTTTATGTTTGACAGGCTATGCACATGAACACAAATTCATTTTCAACTCTGGCGTGTTAACGTCGCCATCCAAGTACTAAAAAGTATCACCACCATACTTTGGTTTCGTCACAATGTTTTGGTTACCTCACGACGTTTTCCTTTCTTCACGATGTTTTGGTTTCCTCGCGATGTTTTGCTTTCCTCGCGATGTTTTGGTTTCTTCACTTTGTTTTGGTTTCCTCACGATGTTTCGGTTTGTTTAGCATGTTTTATTCAGGATGGTTTCTTTCACTGGTACCTCAAGCTCATTGTTGGAATTTGAACTCGAGCCCTACGGCGTGCAGCCTGATCGCGCTGACTACTGAGATATCGTCGGTATAAACCATTACATTACAGTAGCTTTAACTATAACTTACAGCGCGAGCAGATAGCCCAGAAGCAAGATAAGCGGATCCGGTCCCGGCTCTATGCCGTCACAGTCCCGTACTCAGGGCGCTGGGTGCCATTACTGCAGTACCCGCGCGCCGCGGTCTCCGCGCCTTGTACTGACGAGCCGCGTCTAGCGCTTCGCCCGGGAGACATTGTCAGAGTTACCAGGCAGAGGAAGTGAGTCACTAATCCTTAAGAGATCTATTAAACTAAAACTACGTTTCCTTAACTAATCATGCAAATGAGAGGCGGCCATTTGCAGCTCAAAATATACTTAGTATAATGTGTTACATACCCCCTTATCCTCCCCATTATGATGGTTGTTGTGAATTAAGTGAAGTTCCTAGAATAATACTTCAAAAGCGGCTTAACTATGATGACTTATTTGGACAAGGATCAGCCCTTCAACGCCTACGTTGTCACTTATACCGTGGTTCAAACGAGAATGTTTTTCCACAACATCAATAACGGTTTGGCGAAAAGCACTTCAATTGCGCGACAGCGTCCAAACAGTCAATTGAGGTACGTCATGAGCATCACATAATAAGACAATATGTAACAAAGATTATTTTTACCTCCTACACATTCCGCACTCAGGGCCATTGAAGCGCACCACGCATCGGTCAAAATACACCTATAAATATTCACTCTCAATGGTCCATTGCTATACGCTAGTAGGCGTAATCTTGAGATAGTTAATACAGTTTGTCTCAGTCCCCTCAACCCGCGCTTGCCTCCGTCTTTGGTGCGTTTTTGTCTGGAAAAAGATCGCAAGGCGCTAACCAGTGATGTTCGATTGCAGGCACTGGTTGTTCGGCGAGAAGCAGACAGGCGCGGGCGAGGCGCGCGGGCCGCGGGGCTGGTTCCCGCGCGCCTCGGCCTCCGCCGGCGCTGCGCCCGCCGACTCGAGCAAGGCCAAGCCCGACTAGTCCCCGCCTCGGCCTCCGCACCACGACTTGTATCAACGTTTTCTGTGAACAATGTACTTTTAAAAAGTGACTACGCGTATACAGTGTTGATGTGCATAATGGTTACAGTACAGTGCAATATATAGGTAACTGTGTAGTGGACAGAATACAGTACGACATGTGTGTAAATTACAGTGTAATATGAACTAACACTGTAATTTACACTTTACACATTTACGATTTATGATATAGTTATTTAAGGATACACTTTTAAGAATTAGTATTATTAAGAATATATTATCTGAAGGTCCCACTCTCAGCCAGAGCTAATTCTTTCCTAAATTTTCAACATTTTTGAAGATCAAATCACTGAATGGGAGTTTATAAAGAACTAGCAGTATAATTATAGACAATAAAGTTCGTTAACACAATAACCAACAAATCATATGCCGTACAAGGTCATGGTGAATATCGCCCAAGTTCCATATATTTTTGAAACATCTTTTTTCATCACAGTCCATTCAGCCTGTTGTCGCTTGTTATTATTTTCTGTTTTGACGAAGGAGGAGGAAAAAAACCATATTACAAAAGGTTTTTTCCTTCTTCAAAATTGAAAATATCGTTATGAAAATTATTTTAAGTCATTGCCAATGTTATTGCCAACTGACTTTTTTTAAATTGCCTTTTTACTTTTTTATTCCCACGCAGTCTTATTTTATCTTAAAACTTGTTGAAAATGCGCGATCGAGATAGTATATGGGGAGATAATATATTTAAAAGAGAAAATGCAATCTTAAAGTTGAAGTGTAAAGGGTGTTTTTAAAGCTGCGTATCCACTAGAGGTAGCCTCGGACCGAGACTGCGCAAGTGGAGACCGAGCCGCGAACCAAACGAATCGGCCGCGCTGTTAGCCTTTCGGTGAAACGTGCGTGCTCCAAGAGAGACGCCTCTCCTCAGTGGAGACGACCAGACATTTCTAATGAGAGAGACAAAAAAAGATAATCTCGAGCGCACCAGAATACCAGAATCCCCTCATAGCCTGTATCCATAAATAAAAGTTTATTACTACGTATCTTTAACTGTAGATTGTACTAAAGTCATGGTATATTTCTAAAAATAACTATTATATTCAATATGATTTGATTTATTATAATGTTATACAAAAATTTAAAAATACTGTGTATAATTCATAATAAAAAACCTTTTTATTATTAAGTATTTGTGAAACTGTAGCCAGTTAGTAACTAATGAGCGAACGGTGGCTCAGCTTGAGGCTGGCTGCCTCGTTGCTGTTTTGTGGCTCGAGTGGATATACATGAACTTGCCTCAGGATGCACTCAGGATAAGGCAGCTCGACTCGAGGCTCCTCAAGTGGATTTCTTTATACTTAATATCACGGATACTAAGTTTAAATTTAAAATCCGTGAACATAAATTATTTAATGCTCACTATTGTTATATTTCTAGTCGCGACAATAGCAGGCATATTTCAATGCGAGCGCAAAGCGTTTAGCCTTGAGCCCACCCGGGAGGGCCACTATTACATCTCGTATCGTAATCGAGCAAGTGCCAGAGCGATCATTACTGCCTTCTCGCACGAGTTGCACGCCTGTGGGTATATGACGAAAGTTCAGTGCTTGCTAAAGTTAGCCTTATTGCGACGTAGCGAGAGTATTATTTGTATTACTTATTCTGCGGCATTAGTTATGTTATATAGTCTTACTAGCTTCGCTCTGCGGTTTCACTCGCTATTCTACAGGAACGGTAAAAAAAATCGGGATAAAAAGTTAAAAAAATTATAAAAAATTCATCCGAATCCGTTCAGCCGTTACAGAGTTAGACGAGAACAGACACTGACTTGCTGACATACACACAAACTTTCGCATTTATAATATTAGTGTGATTGTTGCGATAAGAACCTATTCATGAGTTCATTCTATGTATTATATACAAAAAAATATGCGTTAAGTTTTTAAATCGGCATATAGATTACTAGCTGTTATTCGCAGCTTCGTTCGGTACCAACTAAAAACCCTTAAGCTATATCTATTCAAAATTTCAAGTCGATCCGTTCAGCCGATTAGCCGTGATAACGCGACAAACACCCAGAGACAGAGACAGATAGTTACTTTCGCATTTATTTAGTTAGGATTCGGATGATCTCTTTATTCTTCAAACAAGTAATTATATACTTAGCGCAAAAAACAACCTAAACTAGTGTAAAACTGGCGCCCTTATCTATGAAAGCGATTTCTTCCTGGCAACTTTGGTATGTAATATATTGTATTGAATATTGAAAGGTATGTATGTCCTCATCATTATGAATTGCTTTTACTATGGGTCCAACACTGAAATCGTGGAAAAAAATGTTCCATACATTTTAAGTGTTTAACATTTTTCTATGGAACAGTAGATGATTTTTTTGCGATTTCAGGTTTGGTCCCATGGTAAAATTAGTTCATAATGATGAGTACATACATACCTATCAATATTGTCACACCTTTCAGTATCATGTTGTACATGGAAGGTGTAAGCGCTCGAGATTATCTCACTCACTATTATGACATTTCTAGTGAGAGAGAAACAAACAAAGATAATTTCGATCGCACCAGAATACCAGAATCACTCCATACCCTGTATCCACAAATAAAAGGTTATCTACGTATTTTTAACTGTAGATTGTACTAAAGTCATGATATATTTCTAAAAATAAGTTATATCCATTATGATTTGATTTATTATAATGTTATACAAAAATGTAAAAATACTGTGAATAATTTATAAAAAAAAAAAACCTTTTTATTATTAAGTATTTGTGACATAATATTTTTTATAATTTTACAAGATGAATAGTGTGCATTTTATAAAGTCTGAAATATATAATTTTAATGTTATTAGCAAAACCGTGCTTTTATTCAAAGGTGAAATAAAACGACCACTTAATTATGTGTAAAAATGTAATGTGCATTAAAAATAATGTTCTCACACACAATCACTTTTCCGAAGCTAAAATTATAACAATTCTCAATAAGTTAGCCTTATTTCATAATATAAAAGTTTAATCTTAATTCATTAGGAATAGTTAATTTATTATCACCGTTTATATAAAAATAATAAATGCAAATTAATAAGAAATAAGTACAGAGTCAAACTTTACATTTCTCGTTTGGAAAGTTCTTTCAAAAGTTTGTACTGTTAGTAAATCCAGACATACGCTTACAAACTATAATTACGTTATTAAATTGACGGATTCTCACCGAAACGAATTTAAAGTAAAGCTGATGGTGAAAAGACCCTTTAATAAAATGGAAATACTGCACCACTTTTATTGCATGGGTATTTTACAAGCTCCAAACATCTCTACAACTATTTTGTCTGATTTTAATTCTTGGCCTAACCTATCCTTCTGAAATCTAAATAAAACTCATGAAGATGAAACTAAAAAAAAAAAACATCAGACAGAAGAAATCAGTTGCTGAACCAAGGCCTCCCATTAGAGCGCCACATTGAACGACATTCTGTTCTGTTCACACATTTAAATTATGGCCTATTCACACATTTAAAGGGCCTGTTGACATCGCCAGTCCTCCTCAGTACTCGTTCTCCTCGTCGAGCTCTCCCTCAGTGGAGTCGACGCCGACCTCCTCGTAGTCCTTCTCCAGCGCCGCCAGATCCTCTCGTGCCTCGGAGAACTCCCCCTCCTCCATGCCCTCCCCGACGTACCAGTGAACGAAGGCGCGCTTGGCATACATCAGGTCGAACTTGTGGTCAAGTCTGGGGAAAAATATACTTGTTAATTTTAAAGAAATATCTTATTTACAAAATTAGTTCATAATAAAAGCTCGATTTATTCAGACATTCCCCGGTCCTCCGATCGAAGCTCAGACTTTCTCGTTTGACAAGGTGATACGATACAGGCAGCCCACAATTCTCTCTCATCCTACCGCTAAACTGTAAGAAAGTTCCATGGGCCTCATCCATTTGACCTTTTTAAATCGCTGTAAACTGATAACTCAAAATACAGTAGAATTTATCCATTTTAATTCGAAGGGAACCAGTACTTTTGTGATGGTTTCTGGGCTACCCGTGCGCTAGCTACGAGACCGCGACTAAAGATGAAATGAGCTGACCTGGCCCAGGCCTCGGCGATGGCTGTAGTGTTGGAGAGCATGCAGACTGCGCGCTGCACCTTCGCCAGGTCTCCACCCGGGACCACCGTCGGAGGCTGGTAGTTGATGCCCACCTACATACAAGAGAACTGGTGAGTCAAAATAGACCAAGTCTTGTTATCCAGTGCTGTGGAGTTACATGTCTTATCTTCTTTGGTACCATCGTCATCATCAACTCACTGCTAGATCTCCTCTCCAGCGTCCCATGTTATTTCCGGTAATCCCGGCATCCCATCTTATTTTAAACTGGTAGCTCCTCCACGATGTTGGTTACAAAAAGTTTTTAACGCTTGGTATAACCATCTCAGTATAATGCATTTCCCACCCTTTGAAATTTCGGGCTACTCACTTTGAAGCCCGTAGGGCACCAGTCGACGAACTGGATGGTCCTCTTAGTCTTGATGGTGGCGATGGCTGCGTTAACGTCCTTGGGCACAACGTCCCCGCGGTACAGCATGCAGCACGCCATGTACTTGCCGTGACGCGGGTCGCACTTCACCATCTGGAACGTAAACATATACCTATCATGACGTCACCTGCCGGTCCCAACAGAATACCAGCGCTGATTGTTCACAATCAGCATTATGCTGAGTTGGGATCGGGTTTGTGACAAAAATAGCGTAAATGCTTTATACTGTGTGTTTTTTTTTTTTTAATTTTTAATATGTATTTTTGTCACGAATAAAATTTTCTGTATTTCTGTATTTCATCCAGCGACCTTAGCTTTTAGGCAGGTTTTGGTCTATTTTGATGTATTTAATTTTTTGCTATCTTTCGAAATATTGCAGAGATAAAATTGAAGTATCTCTGCGCTTTGAGGCTTATTTCATCTTTTTTTTTAAAACTGTTGTAGAACCCTCATTTATATCACTCATATTTTTTTTGTAGACTTCAATTCTTGACGGGTTTTCTCACATGCAGAAGAGAATTTTTTTTTACTTCTAGATCTCTTTTCTGTGGTTTTTCTGAACCTAAAGGATTTAATTTTATGTTATAAGTAATGTACCTAATTGTTAGATTGCAGAAGCAAATCTACATTCTGTTGTGAATTTTAGATTATATTATTTATTTAGGAATCCAAAGATGCAATTTCACCTGGTTGGCTGGCTCGAAGCAAGCATTGGTGATCTCTGCCACCGTCAGCTGTTCATGGTAGGCCTTCTCTGCCGAGATGACGGGCGCGTATGTCGCGAGGGGGAAGTGGATGCGCGGGTACGGCACCAGGTTGGTCTGGAACTCCGTCAGGTCCACGTTCAGGGCGCCGTCGAAACGGAGGGACGCCGTTATTGAGGACACGATCTGGAAGTTGACATTTTAGGCTTATACGAGGTAACAGAATGGATAATTGCCTCCAAGCGAATTTCGATATCAACGATAACGCCTTGATCTCTACTTGGTTACAATAAAAAATCTATTTTATCAATCGATTCGGTTCAATCGGTTCAATCGATGTTTCACAATGATGAACTATGTTTCCAGAAATTCGATTATCGGTTTCGATATGCTATTGGTTTTATGGCAGTCAAATATTTTTTCTGACAATAGCGTCGCTATTTTGGCTTCAAAGTAAACTCTAGTTGATTTTCTAATTTCTGATGTGAAACTAGATTAAAATTCATAATTTCACATCTCGATGAATCCTATATTCATACCTGTCCAATCAGCCTGTTCAAGTTGGTGTAGGTAGGTCGCTCAATATCCAGGTTCCTCCTGCAGATATCGTAAATGGCCTCGTTGTCCACCATGAAGGCACAGTCCGAGTGCTCCAGCGTCGTGTGGGTCGTCAGGATGGAATTGTAAGGCTCCACCACTGCTGTCGACACCTGGAATGTTTGGGCGGTTAGATATTAGGATATCATTTTTGAGATACCACCGAAAAGACGTGAAAACGGAGCCATTGACAGGCAAGAGACAACGCGAGATTTGAACTGAGAATAATCTACTAGTATTTTTGGAAACTGAGACCTACTAAGGAACGCTGCTTCAGAGAAGTTCTTCATAGATTGATTATGGTTGCCTCACCTGAGGAGCAGGGTAGATGGAGAACTCTAGCTTGGATTTCTTGCCGTAGTCGACAGAGAGCCGTTCCATCAGCAGAGAGGTGAACCCGGACCCGGTGCCGCCTCCGAACGAGTGGAACACCAGGAAACCCTGGACAATGTAATAGGATGTCACAATAAGTTTTATGTAACTATGCTGATTAGTAAAACATAATAATACAATATAATACTCAAGCCTGTTTTAAGATGACTGACTTTTGGATGAGAAAGTAATTTCTCTGCCAATTTCCGTAGGGTTTTCAATCTATACGATACCTGGAGTCCAGTGCACTGGTCGGCCAGTTTCCTGATCCTGTCGAGCACGACGTCGACGATCTCCTTGCCGATGGTGTAGTGGCCGCGGGCGTAGTTGTTGGCGGCGTCTTCCTTGCCGGTGATGAGCTGCTCGGGGTGGAACAGCTGCCTGTAGGTGCCGGTGCGGACCTCGTCTGCAAGGAGGGAAGTTTATTTAGTGGCTTGGTTCTATAATCATCATCGCCTTCGTTTTTAGGTGGTATAGTTATCGAGGAACTAACTTGGCATAAGGGTTTCATTAGCGCCGTACTTACTTTAATAACGCTTTAGTTCTTTACTGACAAATTCTAATATCAATGGTAGGTGTTTATTCAGATTTCAAGTCAATTATTTGAAACAACAAACGGTTATCTACAGCTTGTTGTTATGGTTTTTTTTTTATTGGAGCACTTTGTATGCCTACCTTGCTTACGATACTTTTTATGATAGATAGAATAGAATAGACTTATTTCTAAAATATTATATTACGAAGTCGCGGGCATCAGCCCGCGACTTCGTACGCGGGTGCAGTTCTGAGCCCTAGCTCAGAACTGAGACTCGGGTTTGGTGCCCACAAATACAAAGTAAACATTTGAAAAAAAAAACGCACAAAGTTTTATCCGTTTCAAGTTTTTATTATGTTGTTAAGTTTTTAGTTTGAAATGCTTTTAAACCTTTTTTAGTTCTTATTCTCACAAATTTATGTTATAAATCCTAGGACCCCACAGACAATTTTTTTTAGAAAACCGCCTGTCAGTCATCTCTTAATTCTACTAACTCTCAAAATAATCAAAAAACCAGCTTAATTCGGTTAATTGGATCCGGTATGTTCCGTGGTTCAACTAGTAATATACTTACCTAAATCCTCAGATTTTCCTAAATTGTATCATGACTTCAATATTCCTGCACCGATTTTGAAAAAACAATGCCTATGTTATGCGCCCGTATTCACAGAAAATATTTTAAAAGACTACATCCAAATCTGTGCCTTAGTTTCAGAGTTTATCCTGGACAGACAGACATGCAAAAAATTTAAAACTATATTTTTGGGTTCTGTTGTTCCCAAAAACTGCTAAAAAAAAGTAGTTTCAAAAATATCTTCAATGTAAATTAATCCCCTGGTATAACAAGTTTATTATACGAGTAAGTATGTATAGATTTATTTGGCTGTTTTCTACAATGTATTTGGTTTATATTGTGTATATTTGCGTTATTTGTTAATTGTGCTGTTGGTCTTATATAAATGATAGGACTGTGTTGAAATACTTAGATTTCTTAACCATGACGTAAATATTGGTGATTCCCTACTTTGTTCGGTCCATAAAACTGATAATATCAACATACATACACAAGTACCTACAACATGCGCATTTTGCATAATTCATTAGCCAAATTAGGCACCTAACGAATTCAAAATATTTAGATACTGGTTTTAAATGTATAAAATTATGGATATGTAAGTAGAGTGTTCTGTGTGCCTCGTTTCCTTTCCATAAGAACCGCCTTCGCTGATGGACCACTCAATACGAACGATGTAGCTCATGTAGCCAAGATGTAGCAAAAAGAAATCGAGAGCTAAGCGCTGAGTGCTCTGGGCAGATCAAACAAAAAGGAAAGCAAGAGTTTATTAGCTAAAGCACTCATAAGCCCTCCAGATATAATTGAGCCAGATGCGTCAGTCGAGACGATCTAATTACTTTCAACCGGGTTTTATACTGCCATCTTGAGATCATAAGCTTCAGTCTTTGAGCACGCCCTAATGGCTTTTGGTACAAACCATAGACTATATTAGTATAACTTGGTTGACAGCTCGTACCTATTCCCCTACCAATGTTATGTACAAAATAGCTTTGATTTGAATCTGATCTGATTAATTAATCTACTCGTCGAATGAATTATGAGCCGCTCAATCGTAAGCGTGAGCAATTACTTCATTCCGCGCTTCGAGCGGTGACTAATATTGATCTATCAATTTTGTTATCTGTATTAAGAATTTTTAAATGTAAGTACCTTAGAATAACTGGTTATTAGAAGAACTAGTTATTCTATGTACGTAAGGAATAATATAATAAACCGCTACTAAACAAGCATCATGCCCAAAATGCCGGCCGCATTGCCATGTTGAATTGTGATTGCGGTCCTTTGAAAAAGATAGAGGTTCGCATTTCGGTTACGAGATGCGTCGACTAGTCGGCCATCTTTGGTAACAAGAAACCATTTCGGGGAGTCTGTTGTATTGGTGGAAGAATAACACATTCATCTGTAATAAAGAAGAAATAAGACGACAGTAGACAGCTGTAGTTCTACGTTTGATCACTTATTATCGCCGTACGTAAAGCTATACATTTTCTCACTTGTTTAACATGCAAGACTACCACGGGTATCCGATCGCATTTAAGTATAAACAGCTTATTATTAGGTAGATGGGGTACTATAGCTTGCGATTAGTGTTAGAAACCAAACACTTCACGGTTGGCCTGGTGCCACACTCCATTGGTGTTCCCAAGTCTCGTTTGGACCCTGACAACTATAGTTTCATAGTTTGTTATATCTGTTATACATATTTCGTGCATACGCTCAGAAGTCGTAGCTAATATCTATAAAACAATTGACAGAAAGAAAAAAAGTACACAAGTACTTTTTTTCACTTCAAAAAGTACAGTGAGTACACAATAATTCTCATTCTTTTACATATACACCATTTTTCTGACACATAATATTGATTAGATACAGTTATATGATATTGCTTACCTTTCAATATAATTAATGTTACTGTTGTTGCAAAACAAAATTATTTTCTTTCTTCTTCTTTCTTTCTTTCTATATATAAAAGAAGCAGTACCAGTCTGATGATTTCTACGAGTCTGTTGCGAGTTACTAAGGCATAATAACTTTGAAGAGTTTCGATTGTAATGTTGCAAAGTGCAAGTTATTTTTTCTGTCACGATAAGCTTTACAAGAATTTTTGTAAGAGCTGATAGTTATATTATGGCGTTAACTTGCTGCAAGTAGATATTTTATGCGTCTGTGGAATGTCCTTGCTTGTCTAATCCCTACTTCTGAAACGGGAATATACAAGGTGTCACTGAAAGGTATGCAGCAATATTGAAAGGTGTACTCATCACTATGAACAACTTTTACTATGGGACCAAAAAAGTAAAGTTGTTTATACTGATGGGTACATACTACATAAACCTTTCATTATTGTTGTACCTTTCAGTAACGCCCTGTATAATACTTTATAGACGGCCGAAGCGAATTAAGTCTTCTACCCGTTTTCTGATTGCTCGTTCTTTTCAACAGACGAAATTCGTTTCGATGGTCAGCTCATTTTTGGGTTATTTTTTAAACTGTTTGCAGTTATTCTGATTACATAACATAGTCCTGATTTTATAGTCTAATGTAGGTTAAGCGTTTTTAACGTTAAATTTGACGTAGCGTTAAATATTTAGCAATATCATGACACCGTATACTTTTAATTCTTGAAAACTTAGCCTGCTTATCTACTAACTAAGTAAGTAGAATCAACATTTTGTAGACTGATAAAATCTTTAGATGATACAAAGACTCGCCTAAACAACAACACGATTTTTGTAACAAAAGGCATTGTTTTTCATAATTGGCAAGACCGATTTTTGGTATCTAATCTATAGCTACATATTTAGGTATTCAGTAGGTACTATAACTTGCTAAGTATCCAGCAAATATAGTATTTTTATTAGCGTCTCCTGGTGTTGTGGTGCTCATCATCATCAGCTCGTCACGAATTTAGACATGAAGCTGGTACGTTCCTTTGTCGAGACAATGATCACGATGAATATAAAAATGTGTTCTAGAGCCGGGTGTTAGTTTTTCGCATTTTCCGGTGTGTGTGTGTGTGTGTGTCATAGCTTCCCCGTCAAGTTGAGTGGTGAGCACAAAACATATAATAATACTACCATGAAGTTCTGTGGTGAAGCGTTATAAAGCTTTTTTTACCAACTAAAGAACAGAGAATATAAATATATATAATTTTAATAATTATGAGTTTGGGGTACTTAAGAGGTTGTTTGTGTTTCCTATATGTTTATCAAAAACGGCTGGATCAGTTTTTGATGTAATTTTTTTATTTTCCCTTTTAATTGCGATTGTTTTTATCTGTATCTCTTCATGAAAATCAGTCTAGATCACAGAAGAGAAAAAAAAACTATCTTTTTCTTTTCTTTGGTCTAGATGTAGTAAAGAGCTGTTTTCGCAAAAATAGGTCGGGGTTTTTCAAATTTCAACTTATATTTGTAAAGGTTCATTGCTATGAGTACTGACAGTACTCATCCACAAGCGCTGTCATCATGAAATAGCCATAATCGTCGACTTCCATCCCATTACCTAGATCTAGCGTTTGTCTCGAGCTAATGACAGGTCCGACTCGACTGCCGCCGAACTAACAATATCGGAACGAGTTCAATACCCTGGCTACAGATTAAAGTTAACAGAGAATCCGTGCCAAATTGTAGCTGCTATGAGCATACATAGTCTAGGTAGATCCTCATCGTGAGTCGATATTACCTGCGTAGGACCTTATCTGTGGTAGGACCTAAAGATATACTGGCGTTCGGTCTGGCTACAAAAGCGATTCAAAAAATGCTACGACAGGGGAAGATATAACTTTTTTGGCTTTTGGCCATTCAGTTTGGCATCTCTATAAAAGGCAGTATAACGCTTGATACTCATAGCTCCTCACTAGAAAACCCTGTGTCGAGGATGCCATGGAACCATTTAGCAACACGGTACCGGCCCGAACGGCCCTCGGCTGGAGGCATGTGTTGCTCTATGCACAGAACCCACACAAACCCACAAACTCATCGTTCAATCAACAACCCGGTAGGGAATCGAACCCGGGACCTCGTGCATACAAAGCAGGCGCGCTACCAACTTATTTTGTTGAAGTCGGTATTTTTTGTCAAAATTCTATTTATTTTTTCTTCGCTAGGCTCATATCTGACCTGCTGATTCAACGTGCCGAAACAACTAGCTGAATAACAACCCAACTAGAGCTTTCCTCTCACTATGTCCGAGGGCATCAGGTTTT
This sequence comes from Apocheima hispidaria, assembly GCA_947579745.1. Lineage (NCBI taxonomy): Eukaryota > Metazoa > Arthropoda > Insecta > Lepidoptera > Geometridae > Apocheima > Apocheima hispidaria. Next base: position 14,112,973 of record OX388154.1, read on the forward strand.
CATGCTGGACGCCACGCTATTTTGATCTCTAAGACTCACCAACGACAGTAGGTTCTAGATCGACAAACACAGCCCTGGGAACATGTTTCCCAGCTCCGGTCTCACTGAAGAAAGTGTTGAAACTGTCGTCTCCACCGCCCAGGGTTTTGTCTGAGGGCATCTGTCCGTCAGGCTGAATGCCGTGCTCGAGGCAGTACAGCTCCCAGCAGGCATTGCCGATCTGGACGCCCGCCTGCCCGATGTGGACTGAGATGCATTCCCTCTGGAACAAGACATTGGACATGCTAAGATTGATAGAAGAATTAGCTCGAAAAATCAGTCTAGTTCTAAAACCTCCCTTTCAGGCAGCCTTAGCATATAATTATAATACGTAGTAGTTCTGCGAACAGTAGACCTATTGGGGTACAAACTTTTTTGCACAATCTCAATTTCTCCTCTCAATCTCAATTTTTTCTTTTGCTTATATTTCCAAATTCATGTTTAGAATTGAATACCAAATGTTTTTGCCAAAAACAGGGTTATAAGGAAAGGGTATACTAAGCTGTATGTGGCTTATAGTACTCATCATTATGAACAACTTTTACTATGGGACCTAATCGACCTGACCAACCCTGAAACCGAGGAAAAAAACCAGCTGTTCCATAGAAAAACGTCACTGACACTCGACAAAATGTAAGAAGCAGCTGATATTTTTTCCTCGATGTCAGGGCCGTTGGTCACATAGTAAAAGTTGTACATAATCATGAGTACTATGAGCCCCTTTCGGCTAAGCATACTTTCCTTATAACCCTATATTATCTAATTCCGGTACTTAAATGCCGCCGCAGCAAACTCCTCCCCTTTTTGGGGGAAATAATCAAAAAACGTCATTTTTAAAAAAAATAAAATTTGTAAGCCTGTAGGTATACCAAGTTTCGTCAATATTACTTGATAAATACGACCTATATACCTAAGTACCAACATACGGACAAATTAAAGCGAGTTATGACAGTTGTTGCAGTGACTTCGTTCGCTTCGCTCACTCGGTCAAGAAAGTTAATCTAGATAGGTATTAAGGTTTCAGTAGAAAATATAGGTCATACATTCGTAACACCTAACTACGTATCGGTTGCAAACTTTGAAATGAAATGCCGGTGCCTGGTATACTACGTAGTCATTTTAAAGTCGCCTTAGATTATGTTGTATACCTACCCTTCGACACCCTTACAATACGCCTTTTCTAGTTTTATTATACTTCCAAGTAGGATTTTTGTTAACAAAAGGAACTAGGTAATTGAGCTACAATGGTAACAAATTTAAACCAGTAATATCGCGGAAAAGCGACCGCACTATATTTACGAGTCCTTGCGAATTTACCAAATTTTCCAACTGTGTTGCCTACCGCGAGCATATGAATGGATAATTTAGTAGTTATACACATTACCTACATATTAGTATGTCTACATATTAGTATGTCTACTTGTGACATGGTCTGTGACCAGCCACATAATATTGCTGCGCCCTTATTTACAGGGTATATGTCATAATGTAAGCTAAAGCGTAGTTTTAGAAGAAGAATATGTACATATATGCAATAAAGAAAGAATAAAGAAAGAATAAAGAAGTAATTTATTATGGTCTGGGCTGGGACAAGTGAAAACTTGAAAGTTGTACCTATATAATATTATACACTACGTACTTTACTCGTAACACAAAAATAACTCTATGCTCGTATTAACTTCGATGCTCGAAGCGTAGTAATGATTAAATAACAGATTTTCAGAAGCCACAATATAAAATCTGAGGAAAAGTACAATACTGCCTTCAAATAACAAAGTAATTAAATGCATTTTTAATAAGAAACAGAAGGAAAATCTTATTCTAATATTTTCAGCTGGCTCTAATAAGCCTCACAATACCCTTTTCAATCTCACGAGCTCGTAATTCAAACTAAATAACAATTGTAATCTTCATGATCGATTATTTCAATCGCGTGACCATATTTTTAAAAGTAGTTTTTTTTTTTTTTTTCTTGGTACAGCTCCTCGGATTTCTAGGTTCATGCCCTTTGTCAACTTTTATATTAGTTAATATTACTTTTTACTTTTTTAGTTACTTTTAGTATAAATTAGAAAATTCTATATAGAAAATTAGATCATGCAGACGGGATCTGTAGAATGAGGTAGATCTTAGAGGTAAATATATAATGTATCTAAATAATGGCATTCAGAATGGCTATATTATGGTAGTGTGCAACAAACACATTTACCATGTACCTATAAATTCTTAATACTGCCTTTTAGAAGTTTTTAGTACTTATCTTAGAAAAATAACTTAAGTTGAATAAACTATAAAATCTATCTCGGGTATTTTAGAGCTAGTATCCATACCAAAACATTAGGCGCGTTCACCATCTTCGACCACTAACATCAGGTATACCTACCTAACACCTAACCTATCAATCAAAAAGAAACCTATCATTAAAAAAGTTCTTATAATTTTAGCTAAATAAAAAATGCGCTTGCCGATACCCGCTTGAGTTGATCTATATTTAAACAGTAATCAGTATTAATAAGATTGGAATTCAGAACTTCCTTTAGAAATGATGACAAGAAGCATGCATTATACAGCTAATGGGCTATTCGGAGCTTATTCATCTCACTGATGATTCGACATTTTGTTACGCACGATTTGAGTTTAGGTTAGCGAGAGCTATTTGTAAATTTATTACTTTGTGTTGCAGAAAATACAATTTCAAGTTAACAAATCGTCTAAGGATAAGCATAACTGGATCAAGTTTACCACTTTTTTTTAACCGGGCAAGTGCCCTTATTAAATAAACAAAATACATACAAACTTTATACGTGTTAAATAAGTTATCACGCTACGCTTCAATAAGACGTTATATTTTTTGCCTAAATTTTAATGCTTTGTATTTATAGAAGCAATTATGTTAAAAAAAAATAACCCAGGAAAATAACGATGTCTCCCTTCTACATGACATAACAGAATTCAATTTAAAAAAAATATCCAATTAAAATTATATTCAATTCTTAAATCAAACTTCAACTAGTGCATGTCTATCGATAATAAATAAACGGCTCAAGAATAATATTGTTATGGAAAAGAATTGTTTCAATGTAATAAAAGTGGAAGTAGAAATAAAATAAAACAATTTTTCACGAGTGTTTATACGACTGAAAATACTTAACGGCTGAAACTCTAAGTATATTTTTATGGTAAAATTTCACAGCTTTTTTTAAATTTTTATGGTACTTGGTGACGAGACGAACAAGTCGGTCACCTGATCATAAGCGTCACGCTTGCCCATAACAATTCCGTTTTTTTTTTCAGTGCCACCAGAATTTTGAACTTTAACAGTTCATAAACCTGCGCGGCAATGCACTGTGCTCGTTACCCTGAGATATTAGATGTTAAATCTCTTTATGCCCAGTAATTACGCTGGAAACATAGCCCTTCAATCCGGAACATAGTAATGTTTGCACACTACTGCTAGGCTGCTTGTATTGTATAAGTTATGAAAAATCCCGGATAAATTGGAGCTTCGTGACACATGCACGTCGACGATAACAATATAGTATTTTTGATTCATAGATTGATGGTACGATAATTGACGGTAAAGAACATGATACAATATAATTTTATGGTTTTTTATGGTCCTGAAACATGTTGTAAAGATGATAATGCTTTCTTGCAACTTCTTTTTTTCAGTTCCTTTTAAGCAATGAATTTTGAAAGAGTTGTAAGTATACTTAATTATAATTTTGATAAATGTTTACCTACGATCATTTATTTCCACACATACGTGCGTTTACTATATAGCCATAGGCGTTTTGGCGCTCTAAGTGGGAAGCCTATGTTCAGCAGTGGACGTCTTACGGCTGATGATGATCAGCTGCATCAGAAAGCTGTGACTCGGATATTTTTCCTTTATAAATGTGAAAAAGACACCTCGAAAATGAACAACAAAATCATAGCAGTGTACTTTGGTATATCGCTAGGCATAAAAACTTGATTTCAACTACAATACTGTACCTACATAATAGTTATACAGAATGTGAGCACTAAATAAAAATACCAAATACCAAAGTTTCCCCAAAAGCCTTGCAGCTAATAGGTTTCTAATAAGCAACAAGATGCCGTGCCAGGCAGCATTATAAAAACGATCCAGGCACGGTATGGTACGGCCTGAAACCCCTGAAGCAAGTGAGGGACCATTAATCACCCACCCACCTACACTGCCTGTATGGAGATTCAGGTGCGTGGTACATTTTATAGAAGGGGTAGAAGGGAATGACTTGAATTTAAGATTAATTAAAATTGCAGGAAAGTTTTGAAATTGTGCAGGAGAAAAGCTGTCCATGTAGGATAATATACGTAAGCCCAATAAAATATTTCATAGATTTTCGACCAAAATTTCGTACCAAATGCCTTGGTTGTTCTTAAGTTCCAAGTATTTCTATCAAAGCCAAATCAAAACCAACCAATTCTAGATATCAGTTACTAGGTACAAAAGAACCTTCTACAATAGATAAATTACCCTAATTTACTTTAATTTACTTTTATTTATTATGTTGCATACGGTAGCGTTTTTCCACGTTTGGACCGGCTACTGGTCCCGTGGGTGTTTACTTCAAATTGTAACAATTAACCGCCTACTAGCGGTTGGTCTCTGTCCTAATTTACCTTATTTTATGGCAATTCAATGGTATGGACCAATTGAATTGGAAATCAATTGTTTTCGGACGCTGAATTGAGATAGATGGCGACTTTTGAGGTCGACGGTTTATGTTACCTATAATTTACTTAGGAACTTTACTTCGGAATAAACTGTAACTAATTAATGCAACTGAATTAATATGTATATCTAACCGTGTGAGTGTAATTATGTTAAAAAAATATGATTCTTTAATATTAGAAATGTACAAAGTTTTATTTACATTAAAGAATTTCAATAAATTTAAAGATATATTATGTGCTTTCCAAAGACATAAGACACATGGCCAGTATGGAGTAAGAATAGATCTAGTAACTGTCCCAATTTTTTATTTTTCCTTTCCGCAATTGCAACTGCAAGTCCCAGTAATCTTTCCCGTACATCCAACTTTACTAAAAGCTGGTGGATAACAGCATGAACACGTTTTACCGCTCTGGATTGGGCATGAAGCCAAAGAACGAACTGTTTTATCTCCTAAATTCGTCCGTGTTTTACTTCCTGACATTTCTGAGTTTGTATCAGGATTTGTTTCCTTAGCCACACTGACGAAGGATGTTGAACGTTCACTAGTGTGTAAAAAACTCGTCGCTGTTTGAATATCTCTTGGATCACCAACTTCTTTCAAACATCTCTTGAGATTGTGCTGTGATCTCCCTGGACAACTACCCGAACAATCCAAATTCGCTTCATTTAGAAGAGATTGTACATTTTCTGTCACAAGAGCTGATACGAGATTTGCCCAGTTTTCACAAGATGTTTCGGCCGTAATTTTACCTGGACAAGTATCTGGGCAAGTTATAGTGGAGGTTTGCTGGCTTACACTAGTAATAACCGAGTTGGCTCGGCGTAGAAGCTCAGCATTTGATATTGAAGTTTGATTGTTCAAGCACACTTTACACGACTTCAATTGGAATGGTCGCCGAGTTTGCTCATTCGACGCCGAAGCTTGATTATTTTGGTAGGAGTTTGTAGAAGATGGTTCGGTTAAACCAATTTCACACGGCGGGAACTGAAATTGTGACTTATCCTGTGTAATCGGCGTTAAAGTTTCGTTATTTTTCGTTTCAATTGGATCGATCGAAAAGGATTTACATGGTGAGAATTGAAATCGTGGTTTGATCTGTCTAGTAGGCGCCAAAGTATCATTATTCTGAGCTGTAGAAGCTTCCGAAGAACAGGGTTTAGAATTAAATTGTGGCTTCTCCTGTATATTCAACGTTAAGGTTTGGTTATTTTCTTCTGTAGTAGAAGAGTTACAGTTACAGGTTTTACACGGCGTAGATTGATATCGTGATTTGTTCTGAATATTCGATTTAAAAGTTGGATAGTTTTGGTCGGCAGACTGTTCGACCGCGGTGCGACAGGAATTATTACGTTTTATGACATGCAGTCGTGATAGAACCTGCATATTCGACGTTAAATTTCCATCATTTTGTGCTCCAGATGAATCAGTTGAAACGTTTTCATAAGGCGTGACTAAATGTCGAGGTTCTGTCTGGAATTTCGGCGTCAAAGTTCCATTATTCTGGGTTTCAGATGGTTTGGTATAAAAATCTGTATGTGACGTTACTACTCTTTTATTTACCAGATTCTCTGCTGCATTTTCGGGTGTACTTAATAAGTTACGTGGGTATGTGTCGAAGGGCTCAGTTGTAACCTTTGTCGATAGATTTGGGTTAGTTGTTTGGCTTGAACAAATTCTGCAAGGACGTCTCTCTACATTCGAGTAAATTTGGCCAGCATTTCGTGTAGCTGAAGCTTCGCGATTTAAATCGGGAAGATCGACGGGTGTCGTAGCTCCAAAACGAGATTCATTCTCAGGGTGATTCGAAGCATTGTTTATGCAGCAACATGTTTTTTTGTGATTTATAAAGCAGGGGTTGGGAGGTTGAGTATCGCAGTCACTCGAGCAGGCGGGATGATGTTCGCGGTAGTGGCAGCCGCAGACACCTGGTTGATCCGGCTTGCACTGGCAGGAAGAATACCGAGGCGGTTGAGACATGAGGAGTAGGAGCCTACAGCGTGGCAACGGCAACCCGTGCTGTGATATCATGTGACTGTCCAAGCAGCGCCGCGCTTGCATGCCGTGGTGCACCCTCCACCGACATCTCCTCAGAGGCGGCATGCGATGCCAAAGGAAAGGAAAACCGATCACTCTACATTATGGGTTTAGTTAACAGACCGTTTTACGTCTCGTAATTTTTTCTTTGAAATTCATTTTAATTGAGGATCGGAAAATTAGCTGAAAAAAACATTTTTAAATTTGTAAACATGGTTAAATATCAAAGTATCAAATGTATGATGACAATGACATCTCTACTATCCATTTTTGAATGAAGGTGTGTAATTATTTTAGTGTTCGATGGAGTATTAAGCACTTTCCGCCCAATTTTTTGTCATTTTAAACGATATCTAGGATTTAGTACCGCGGAATATTTTAGTAACGGACTTTTCATAATAAAAACCAAAAAACATTAGGTAGTAGTTCTCGCTATATAGGTATATATACTATATATTTTAAACAGTAGAATAGAGAGAAATATAAACTTGGTTTCATTCAAAGCGCTTTCATTCCACATTTTTTACACGCAACGAGAGTTTACCGATGATAACTTAGTGTTTCCCGAAAATTACAATATGCATGCTGTGCGTCTTCTAATCTATATAGAGTACGCAAAATACCTTCTATTAGAAAAGTGCGTTCCGTCCTAAAACACTTCACTGGAGATGTAAGCAGAAGCAAACCTATTTTGAATAATATAACTTACCTATATAATAATAGACCTATAATATAATAAAAACACTGGTCCTGCAGCCACGAAATTCTCCCTATTTTTGCATATTTTGCAGGAAATTGGGAAACGGATGACCAAAAATACGCTGTTACGTTTCTTATGCCGTATGAAACTCAATGGGCTCATGATTGATCCGTTAATAAATAAGTAGAACAACGTGGAAATGGAGCTAATATCTCTGGTTCCGCGTGGGGGGTCAGAAACAATGCTGTTCCGGTTCAGGAGGCAGGCACTCTGGCGCTCAATGGACCATGCTGGATGGCTTGCTGATTGGTATCTTTCAACAAGCCTTTGACGAACTTTATTCTTTTTAGGGTTCCGTACCTAAACAGACAACAAGAATCCTTAGTGGTGACACTTCGGAATATGTCTATTTAAATTCATCCTATTTCCTCCGGGACCATGAAATATTAGTTTAAAAATAGGCAGTAATTTGTTTATCTAGGACGAAAATAATGTAGGTCATGTCAGCGATGTGTCGATCGAATGGCTTCCATCTTGGTCTAAAAATACTGAGTTTATCCTTATTTTTTTATATTAAAAAAAAACTTTAGTATGTACCTACTACGTTTATGTCAGTAACTAAAAAGTTAAGCTGCATGCACACTCATACTCATAGCTCCCCACTATAGGTTTTCCTGTGTCGGAAATGACACGGAACACACACATACACGACCAACTAATACCCAGACCCAGACCAGATATTTTTAATTAATTACTAGCTGATGCCCGCTACTTCGTACGCGATGTAAGCTCGGCGTTCGGCCTCACTAAACTATTCCTACAAATCTTGTATGTATCTCATGTTTTTCTGATTTTTTATTACTTATTCTTCTATTCGGGGCGGAGACAAATCTAACACATCGAATATCATAAAAATAAGTCCAGCCGTTCTCGAGTTATAATTGGTGTAGCTAACCCGCCTATATTTTTACATCTGCCCGGCCGTGAATCGAACTCGGAATCTCCTGCTTATGATGCAGACAAGATACCAACTTAGCCAGGAGGGTCGAGGATATCTAACTTGTACGTATCTCATGTTCGTACTAGTCTCGTTATCCTAAAAAACCAAACTATTCGTCAATAAACACTAAGTAGACAACTGCATGGAGATAGTAGACAATAGAACCTTTGCATATTCACCAGCAAACGTTTAAAACAAAATGAGGTAACTATTTACCTACCAAAACCATCTCAAAATTACTAACTACATAATAATATGCATAATTTGCCGGTCCGTAACTATATTGCCTCATTGATATTACTCACCTACATAACATTGGGGAAATAATTACGAGTGTAATCCGGGCAACACGAAGCTTAGCTTGATTATGGGTTTAAAAAAATATAATTGTTTTGCTTAGACTTGGCTGAGCACAATATTCAAAATGTATCTTGGCAGCAAGAAGGTACTTGTTTCTGAAGAGATAATTTGGTTATTTTTTTAAGCTACCGCTTTACAGGATTATAAGGGAAGGGTATGCTAAGCCGAAAAGGACTTATAGTACACATCTTTATGAACAATTTTTACTATGGGACCAACCCTGAAATCGAGAAAAAAAATCAGCAGTTAAATAGAAAAATGTTAATTACACTCGACAAAATGTATGAAACAGCAGATTTTTATTTCTCGATTTCAGCGTTGGTCCCATAGTAAACGTTGGTCCCAATCATGAGTACTGTGAGGCCCTTTCGGCTTAGCATATCCTTTCCTTATAACCCTGTATATCATAAAAAGTCAACATTGTATCGAAGAAAATGTTTTTTGGGATTTTTATATGTAAAAACTAAACAATAAATATAAACTAACTTAAGCGAATAAAAAATAAAAAAGTATAATAGTATGTAGCTACTGGCTAGCAATCAATATATCCTTCTTTATCTACCCTCGAATTTTACTTTCTGTGCCTAAGCCTGTAACCATAATACCTATGTAACCTAAGCCATGACCTAAGGAAGCACTGGTTTGTATAATTTAGTACTAAGCTTCCTGTCGACGCCCTAAAAGCTCCTTTTCTAGGGGCTTCAGTGCTGCCATGTGTTAGGTTTCCGCATGGTAGAAATATTGAATTACGCAGACATCACTTTTAGCTACTGTACCTACAGTTCTGGTGTGTGGTAATTAATAATTGCATACCTACCAGATAATTCAATCAAGACGACTTAATTTGAAGACAAAATCTTCATCAGAACGATGTGTTCGTTCTAAAACATAGTTTAGTTGAGCTGCGAGTTTAGTAATCACCGTTTGGAATAGTTTTTTGTTTTTGTAATCGTTTCTGGTGGAACCGTTGGGTCTTCACTAAAAAAAAAACAAAGATGGTATCATGGTACCATAAAAGCAGCTTCGCTCGCGTGAACGTTACGTTACAATTGATTTACAAAATAACCTAAAACTTAAATGTACCTACTAAATAATAGTAATTATTATCCGGTGAAAATGAATTTTCAGTAACTAGAAGTAAATCAAACACTCGACAAAACAAATTGAATATAATTTAATTTAATATTTAGAGCAAACTTGTGTTTCAATAGCAAATGATTATTTCCATACAAACTTTAAATTGGAATTTCGCAAAATTCGTTCTTATATTTCACCAAGACCATTTGAAGGGTATTAGGGTTCATTTTTCACATTTTATCATGAGCGGTTTGGTATGTTCGTTAATTCAAAGAAAAATGCTTGTTCTTTTGTTTTTGTTTGTTCTATATATAGAAAACAACATATCAAAGTACCTACCCACAATCTATGATTTTTTATTACATAGCTTCGATCACATGGCAGAGGTACCACGGCCTGTGGCAGGGTTCAACGCACGAATACTAATTTCCTCAGTTATTCTGGCAGCACACAAAAAAAGTAAAATAAAAAAGGTAAAAAGAAGCCAGAGCGCATACAACCTCATTGTCTGCACAGTCATGGCCCGCGTTCTTATTTTGAATTGACGAATTGCGCGGCTTGAGTCTGAATCATGGCTACTCGTCTTTAGCAAAAAAAGCTCTAAATAGAAGCTTCTTCATCAGGCCTAGATTATAATAAATCTATTTTGAAAGGTCTTTTCTGTCTTTGTTGCCATAGACAACTAAGTTAACGATGTTTCTTTGTTTTTCAGTGCCGCCCACAATATTCTGTTCTTGGGACTGGCTAAATGCTAAAACCGTGACGAAGCATACAAGTTTTCATAAAGTCAACTCATCATCATAATCATCGGCAGCTTATTCAGCCCACTGCAGAGCATAAGCCTCCTCCTTCTTTCGCCAATCTGGTATAGATCTGTTTTGTGCCAATCTTGTCCAGGTGTTGCCGCAAAACTTTTGGATGTCGTCACGCCATCGCCGTATCGTTCTACTATGGCTACGCTTACCATCACGTGGCAAAGTGCAACTGTCGCTTATAATATTCATCGAAATAATAGATATATATGTACTAAGTACGCACGGTAGAATATAAAATTGCAAATTTTGTTGCAATTAGGGGGTTTCCAAAATAATACCTAAATATGGATAAACGCAATTACCTAATATTAGGTACAATTCATATTTTCATAACTAGTCAAACTATTGTTGAGGGTGAGTGACGTCATTGGCACTCCCGCCTGGCGGTGAGTCAGACTCACACAAACTATTATTTAATCTGTACCCAGAGTTTTATTTGGACTGGGATTCACCTCCCCATTGTGAGAGAGTTTGTATAGGATTTCGATATCCAAGTGAAGTGATGACGTAATTATAGACTATCTTGGATGGTTAGGTCACTCATTAATGAAAATAATTATAAGGTGTTATATTATAGTAGTTAACAAATTGTGACGCTCAAATTTGTAGCAGTAAGTAGCATTTGTGTTTACGATTGACCGGCTCAAAATTTACTCATGCAATCTGCTCCTAGAATTTGACAGTTAATTCAAGCCGGCCTATCATAGGGATCCAATTGTCGAGCTAGTTTCGGAGTATGATGATGTACGGACGGACGGATTCGAGTTCCTTGTTACAGCACCCTAAAGAGACGTTCTAATTTATATACCTAGATAGGCCTGTTCTAGGTGATAGTTTTGTTTTAAACCTATACCTGAGCCAGTTCATTACCCTGTAAAAATAATAAACATCAATTTTATAAACACAGCCGCACCTAAGCGCGTGACTAGGCCCTGAACACACGAGCGTAGTTTAAAGGTGTTTGAACCTACACTCGGTACAGGGCATTTAATTACTATAATTATTGTGTTGCCACCCTAAACGGGGCTATATGGAACAGGCGATCAGGTACTAGAGTCTTTTTTATTAAACTGTATAGACTTTCAAGTTTTTCAAAGTTAATAAACTGGCGTTACAGTATAAATCACTTGGTGCCATAGAAATAGAAAAAGCTAAGTGATAGGCCTAGTATTTTAATAGTTATTCTGCTATTCGGGGCGGAGACAAATCCAACAAATCAAAGATCATACATATCGTTCCAGCCGTTCTTAAATTATAAATGATGTAACTAGTCCGACTTTGTCATATATATATTTAGATATCATATCGAACAAACTACATTTTATTGTTAACTGTTTGTGACAAAATAACAAAATTGTGAACGATGATTTCATGCGAAAAATTCACAATTTTTATCCTGCAATGTATTAATTTAAGCTATTTACTCAGATGTGTGTCTGTATTTACCTGATTTTGTTAAGTATATTGGTAAAGGAAACAGTAATACGGAGGCACCTACATTAATTTTGGTGGCAGACACTTTTACTATTTACATACTTACCACTACACTACGCTAAGTGTTTATTATAATCTACATATTTAAATTTTTATATAAAAGGTGCTTTAAACTTTTTATTTTATTTATTAACTTCGTTAAATAACATTTAATGCTTATAGCTCCCCCACTAGTATTCCCTGTGTTGGGGATCTCTCCCAGACTCCCGGATCCAAAACAGATATTTATATTCAAAATTCAAACATCAGCCCTGTCGGGAATCGAACCTGGTACTTCCTGCTCATAAGGCACAACCACCATTGAGCCAAACAGGTCATCAAGTCACGTCAAAAGTAAAAATGTAGCTTGTAATTTCTTATAAATAAATAAATATTGGTGGCCTTTTTTTTCCACTCTGCGCCATCTAGCCCCAAACTAAGCAAGCTTGTACTATGGGAACCAGATGACTGATAAAATACATAAATACTTTTTTTTTTGTAAATACATGCTTAGAATACATAGATACACCCAGAAAATTTGACTTTTGACTATAGTAAGTGATATTTTTTTTTAAATCGAAGACTGTTATGAATCACCATTCTACTTCAATGTGCCGATTATACAATTGGTTTAATTGTGGTATGGAGACGATAAAATTAAGACAATGAGTAACGTAGGAGGAGATGAGAGACGGCACCAACACTATAATTACACGATTCAATCAATCGGTATTGTTATTTAATTATTTCAGAATATTTAAGGCGAAAAAGATCTTATTTAAAGTTTGATTCACTAACTATTAACTTTATGATAACAAGTATTATTAGCAAGAAAAGGAACAACAAAACAAAATGGAAGAACTGCGATGCGTCTCTGTGGATGTCTCTCATATTTTCGTAATATTAATGTCGAAAACTTCTCTCCGTGTCTATACAAATACAAAATTTGTAACGGGTCCAGTAGACCAATTCAAAATAATCGTTTTGTCAACTGATCTCGGGGGTTCGGTTCGAGCGGGTTCAGTTGACGTAAGAGCCGTAAAAAATATACCATAACTTGGTATTAATAATTAATAACAAGGTTCATCATAAATTAATAACAAGTTATGAAAACGAGATTTAAAATTATTTTTTCGTTGCTGAAGTGAAAAACAGTTATGTTGGAACCCAAACCCAACCCCAACCCCACAGATAAATAGAACCCCAACCCGAACCCTAACCCTAAATTAGCGAAAATTGTATTTTTTTACTAAGAAAGTTTAAACCTGTTACAGTGTTTTTCACGTCAAGCCTGTAGTCAACTAATCGAGGCAGTCGCTATTTCAAACGAACAATTTAAACGGAGATTAATAATATTTTCGATTTGATTACTTTTTTGATGAAGAATCAGATCGAAGAGCAAAAAATGCATAGATAGCTTGAACATTTTCTTGCACATAAAAAAATGTTAATGTTTTTTTTTGTAGGGTCCAACAACGTATTTTTTTATATCCAAATGTATTACTCTATTTGTATTTATCCCTAATAAAATATATATTGAATTTAATTTAACTGTATTAATAAATAATTATGTGATTGGTAAACACACTATTAATATTTTAAATCGGTTGAATAAGACACGGTTTGTGTACTTATACAGCTAATGCACAAGATAATTAAAAGTCGTACCATTTTTTTCCATTTTACGTACGGTTTCAAAGCAAGCTGCCAAAAACGCAAAGACATGCGCAAAGGCGTAAATTTTTGGTCATTCACGTATTTTGATGATTTTATTATGGGAAGGGTCAAATCAGCATAGTACCATTTTTGCAAAACCCATATTCATTGTATTTTACGTACACACACCAGTCAGAAACTATCATAAGCTCTACTTAAAAGCTTGTGAGGAAAAAATAAATCGATAAAAGAACCAAACCTTCTAAGCAGGTGCCGTTTCGTATCTATTCGGTCGAAAAAGTATTGGTGGTCGGCACTTAGACTTATTCTACAATCATGACTATACCAAGGAACCGTATGGCCTACCTTACCTTATTTCTATGCTATACTAATGCCTACTTATAAAAATGAAATCATGATATACGCAGAACTAGTAGATCTTATATTTCTTATCGGGACTTAACCGCGCTAAAACTAGTCTATTTATATAAACATTAAATTATCTGTTAAAATCGCGAAAGTTTAGTAGATCTTTTAGGTAAACCGATAAAAGCTGTAATACATGGGTATCTCTTCGTATCTACCTATCACTTTTTTACTAAAAACATTTATGTTTTGTAAAAATGTAATTTAGTTATCGCGATAGCAGCGTTATTGTGGCGTGTCGAGCTGTCGTGTGCCGTGGCCACTTCTGAAATTCGGACACTGATAACACAACAAGCAGTTTTTGGAAATTGCTGATAGATACCACGAGTAACTCTTATCAAGCTATTGACTGAAAGCTCTCCTCATTTTAATAATATCTGTAGTTATTAATTATTATGTAGATGAAAAAAGTACAAAATAATGCTTGAAATAAACACCGAAAATAAAAGCTTCCAAGCTTATACATAAAAAAAGACCTGTCGACGTATTTACCTATCGATAAATGTTCCATACATATTGTCGAGTGTCATTGACATTTTTCTATGGAACAGATAGATAGATGGATTTTTCTATGGATTATTTTTTCTCGATTTCAGGGTTGGTCCCATAGTAAAAGTCGTTCACAATCATGAGTACTATGAGCCCCTTTCGGCTTAGATCTCTTTCCTTATAACCCTGTATAATTGTGACAATAGATACTTGTCGATAGGAAATAACCTTGAATAGTAATGAAAATACTGTTTGATTCAATGGTAAAGACAATTCAACCGCCTAAAAGTTGTCTTCGGATCGAAAGGTTATGTTTACAGCGAAATCACATTACATCTCATCATCTCAGGGTGACGAGCTCAGTGCATAGCCGCGCAGGCCGTTTTGATAGTAGCCTAGCATAGCATAGCTGTCTGGGAAGGTACCACACCTTTGCCAGTTATTCAACCGTCAAGCAGTAGTGTGCAAACATTACTGTGTTCCGGATTGAAGTGCAATTTTTCCAGCGTAATTACTGAGCACAACGATAGAGATAGATATATAAAATTAAAAATTAAATTAACAACTATGCCTAAGCTATAGTTCTAAATTCTGGGTGTCATTGAACTGTTATGAGCAAGCGTGATGCTTACCATTAGACGAATGACTAGCTTGCCCCGTCTCTCAATTTCATTTTAAAAAAGTGCCAGATAGCTATAGCACCTGGGACCCTATTCGGAGAAATGACATTTTATCTCGGTCACTCTCACTCCCATTAAATTCTAAATTAGAGAGACAGTGACCGAGATAAACTGTCATTTCTCCGAATAGGGTCCCTCGGCCCGTACCATGAGGTGCTTATTGCGATGATTTTTAGGTTCAACCGATGACACTGCGCGACCGCGAACCGTATCGCCGCGTAATAAGGTGTATGGTTGCGCAGCGTTCTCGGCTGAGCCTAATAATCATCGCAATAAGCACCTCACGGTACGGGCCCTGTATCCTTCAATGCATGGTTCTGTTGAAGTTCAAAACTCCGAGTCTACTCTTCGTGACTCTATATTTCAAGTAACTGTAGGTATTTCATCCCATTATACTGATCGTGTTTCTAATATAAATCCAGGCATGACCTTTGTAGATCATATAAACATAGATACTGTGCATACTTTCCCATGAGACATGCATGCGGAGTGCCTCGACGCATGCTGTCGTGCATGCTACTTGTCTACCTCTGACGCATGACGTGACAATAGTCGTGTTCAATTTTAACATTATAAAAGGATAGTTGGTATTAATGAATAAGATCTACGTATAAATTGCATCTAAAATTAGTTACGAAGTATTTTAAAGACGCTTTGACATAATATTTTGTACGTTTTATTTTGTTAATTTTCTGCCTACCAAAATTAATTCTGTTTTTTTCGCCCCTAACCTTTGGAGATAAGATGGGAAGAAATTTGGTCGGACGCTTACTTTTTTCACGCTACTGATAAATACAAAAAACAAACAATATTTAGAATTGCTTAAATCAAGACCTCTCAAAATATCACTTAACCACATTGCGAAGATGTTACATTTTTGCCCTCCTTTTCAGTGTCTATTTCTATCAAAAGAAAAAAGAAAGTTATTTTTTCAGCATAATTGTGTGATAGCAAGTCAGTCGATGTTTACCTTCTTATCTAGCAACAGGAATGTGATTCGGAATCACGGGTGAAATAACTAATAATTCTATTCTATCTATTCTCAATACGACAGGTGATGAAAACCGCAAGGACCACTTGCGGTCGAGCGCTCCTCATTTCTATCTCTGTAATATAAACTTGCTACGAGCGGGTTGGTACCTATTCAATATTATGGATAAACGATAATTAGATCAATTCTAACTGTAATAAATAATAAATCTTGAATCAATGTCTAGATTCAGTAGTAAATAATAGTAGTAAATAATTATCCTTTTCAGTGCTTTTCATAATAGGTAAATAAACGGCAAATATAATTTTAATAGAAATGTTATGTTTGAAGTGCAAGAATGTTTCGCGGTGTTTTTTGACGTCCAAAACTGCCTGTTCAAGTTCAAATTCATTTTATTCTGTAGACATATACATGCACTTAGAATCGTCGGGTTACATTCATGATTTAATTATTAATTAATTACTATTAATATTACGCTTTAGCAGAGCTAGACATCCACACGTCCCTGTCGTCAATATAATGATGAAGCCTTTTCAATGAGAGTTCGTTTAATGACATTCTTGAAGCGAGTCTCGTTTAGTTCTAGAACTGATTGAGGGATTTTATTATGACACTGAACACACTTGCTTATGAACGAACTATGACTTTTTTGTAATCTAAATCTTGGAACATTTGGCTTGTTTTTATTGCCTCATCCAATAATCGATGCCACCAGCATGCTGGCCAAATGGTAGTGGGCTTGAGCAACTGGATTATCTTTAGACCTTCAATAGTCTCTGGGTAAGCTAACTTTACTGTTCGTTTTGTGTAGATGGCTAATTATTTTGTTTTGTATTTTGAAAAGTAGCAAAGTTATATGATCAGTTTGAAAACGAACTATACATAATAAGCTTAAGTAGATATAGTTATTATTCTATTCGCTTCACTTATTCCGAATCTAACATCTACAGTTATTAATTAAACCCGTAAACCCGTAAAGCTAAAAATCTTACCATTGTTGTTGTGTAGAGTTGACTGGAAGAAGGAACGGAGTTGTGGCGAGATATCTCGTGTTGTGGCGTGTGGCGTGGCGGTTGTGGCGTGGCGTGTTCGTAAGGCAACGCACCGGGCCGGACTGTGGTGCCAAGCGGCGTCTTGCCGTTTATATACCGACCAACTAGAGGGAATATTCTGGGACACCAGGGATTTTTCATTTAATACTTTACAATCATTGCACAAGATATGCCTGTGTTGAAGCCATGGACCATACACAAAGACACCCAGACCCAGAAAATTATTAAAAAAAATATTATTCAAATATCTGCCCAGCCAGGACTCTAGCTCGGCATCCCCTGCTTATAGGCAGACGTGCTACCAATAAAGCCAGGACGTCGATTCAGGCGAAAGACCATTGCAGCTGTACAGTTTTTTATAAGGAGATCCTAGTTTCAGTTTTGCTGAAATAACAAATAGGAGAACTTAAATCAGGTGCAACGTTTGAGAAATGTAATATATGATTTGCTAAAATAACATAATTATTTATGTGTTCTAAGTATACGCCACTACTGATAAGGTACATCTAAAAACTAAAACTGAATATTTATCTGTTCGCCCCACAGAAGAGAAAAAAAATGATCTCTCTTTTCTGTGATCCGCCCTTCCCTCTGGGCCTCGGGTTCTAAACTATTCATGAATTTGACAACAAAATTACGGTAGTATTATGAAATACTAATAATAACTTGATTAAAAAATATATTATTATTAATAATTATTACAAAATGATTAAAAGATATTTTATTCGTTGTTTCAGTCTGTTGAGTCCCACTGCCGTGAAACCGAGTTTTTCTGTATTTTCGGTTTTGTGATGAATGCCATTGCCAGCACGTATCAAAGGTGTTGCGTCCGTCGCGCCATCTCATACAGGTGGCCGCGCCAGGCTAGGAATTCTTGGTGGCGATTTTTGCACGGAGTCCTGCCCACACTGCGTCTTCCAGCTCGTGCAGTCAGCGGCTCTCTTTTTATGTTTATTTTAGAATTAATTAATTAACTTTACATAGTATGCATAACAATCATGAGATGCGGATCAAGTAAGAAATTCTACCAGAATAAGACTCCAGAAGGATGCTTAGTGTACAGACGGGAACAGTTTTCAGAATTACTCTGTTTTGCCTAAAACAGTGACTAAATAAGCCAGCGTGAGTAATAATCGCTAAAATTATGACTTTATTTTGTCTGTCGTTAGCTACGACTAGAATTGAGATAAAATAGAATTGTTTTAAAAGCACCTACTGACGATTCATTTCCAGTAAAAACAATATAGCGACATTATGTGTTAGTGCATTATATTTGTCCACTAATTCCAATGACTCCTGCCTGGCTTAGTGTTAGCGCGTGTGCCTTATGAGCAGGTTCGATTCCCGTCTGGATAGATGTTTGAACCGAAGACTGATCGACTTGTTTTCTCCAAAAACTTCTCTTTTATTTTGTTTTTTGGAGAAAATACACACTAAGTACCACATTTAATTAGACGAATGTTTCGTCGTCCTTAAAGGTATTCAGTAAGTTTACAAATTACTGATGCAGTTTACAAGTCTAGAAAGATTGAAAGTTTTAAGGTTATACTACTTGTAATGAAATTTCAGGTTAAACAAACAATGTATGTTGTTTGTTCATAAGTAGGATCTATTTATTTTATTTTCCTAGCTCGAATAGAAAGGATGAAAAGATTGGGGAGGGCTGAGTTGTTCCGTCATGTTGCATCAGGTGACCAAGAAACACAGGGACCTTGCGCTTAAACCTTCACGATATTTTGCACTTCGCAAAAAGTAGAAAAAATAAATTTAAAAAAAGAGTAAATAAAAAAACGTATACAGGGTTATAAGAAAAGGGTATGCTAAGCCGAAAAGGATTATTAGAACTCATAACTTTTACTATGGGAGCAACATTGAAAAGGAGAAGAAAAAAATTGACGAGTGAGGAGTCGTTGGATTCCTCTTTACGTCTGGAGTGACATAGGCTACATTTTGCAGTCGGGTATTTTGTTTTTCTTTTAGTAATTATTACTTGTTGGTTAAAATTACCAAAACATAGCCGTCTCGTTCAATTCGATGTCCCCGAGGTGGCGACTCGCCATCTATCATTTAATTCACTTTGACGGTTAATGCTCTACACGACTCTACATTAATGGATACCAATAAAATACTGCACACAACTGTTATTGCAAGGCTGTACTGATAGACTATACAGTGTGACTATATAGTAAATACACTATTATAATTACACCTACCTACCTATAATATTCTTCACCTACCGTCTGTTCTGTACCTATTAATTTTTCTGTTAGTTCTGTTCTGTCTGTTTTATGTTGTGTTTCTGTGCGTTCTGTTCTGTTGTTTCAGGGTTTGCAAGATTAAGTGGCAATGGGCATCAGACCACATTGCTCAAAAAACCAATAACCGATCCGAAAGGAAGTTTCTCGAGTGGCGCAAGACGCAGCGTAGTTAGTCCTCCCACTAGGTGGACCGACGACATTTTGAAAGTCGGGCAGCTAGTGCAAATGGCAGATTGTCGTTCCGTGTAGCGCTGGAGGCCTATTGTTCAGCAGTGAACGTCTTCTGGCTTCTTAGCCAGAAGACGTTCACTGATGATGCTGTACTAATAATTCTCTTTACCACTGATTTTCTATAGTCTATAAAATTCTACGGTGGCTCCCGCTACGCGACTGTAAAGATAAGATGGTTCCTCTGTAAAGCAATCCATATCATTATGTGTCGTTGTGAAGCGACTATAAGCGTATAATCGAACTGACTGTGGGCGTCAGCAGATGTGCATAATAAATAAAAGAATAGAGACTATTGAGAGGCTCTACAATTTAAAAAAAAGTATTGTAGTTCTGATTACTTCCTATGGTTCTAAATAGGCTTCTAAAAGTGCAAAAAGATCTAGTATCCTATTAGGTGGACATAGACTTTGCAGGAACTGTGAACAGAATCACGGCAGGAAGGGCAGCAGCGTCCTCTTGGGAAATGGTGAACATTCTGCGATCTTCAAGCCGCCTGCCAACTGTGGGGATTACGACAACCAAGTGGTTTCATTCAGAGGAATATAGCCGCAGTCGTATCACCGTAACTAATATTATAATTCAGAGGAATATAGCCCCAGTCGTATAAGGACCAATAAAGCTTCGAGGTATAAAAATGAATACGTTGGTCTCGAGGAAAAAACTTCGCTTGTGCGTTTCAGAACTCCCTACATTACAACTTTCAGTCCATACAAAACGTCAAACAATGCACGAAAATGGATCAACGTCATCGAAATATAGGAAGTATCTTTGTCTGTCTGGATGTTAGTCGCGTTATCACGGCTAAACGGCTGAACGGATCTTGATAAAATTTGATAAGCAGTTAATGTGATGAATATTTGTGTTTGTTCTATGTCTGGGTGTTAATATCTATATAAGTATGTATTTAAAAATATCTATGTACGTATATCAGTCTCTGGCAGCCATATTACAAGCTTTGCTTAGTTTGGGGTCAGATGACCGTGTGTGCAAAAATGTCCCACATATTTTTTTTTTTTTTTTTTTTTAGTTACTGTATATCACAAAGACGGACATATGATACTTTTTTATGTCTACACGAACGAAGTCGCGGGTAACAATTACTTAGTACTTTATATAAATTTCTAGTTCACCGTTTACCTATGACTTGCGCCGGTCTCATTGTTTGAAGAGGACCATATTTCTGTAGTAGTAATTGCGTCGATACTGTCCACATTTGGTCTTTAGAGCTAATTGTTCGCCCACGTTGTAAAGTGATCACTATTTGTGTCAAACGTTACTATAATACATGTGCGACTTCCTTGGAAAATTTCTTCAAGAAGAGCTAGGCAAAAAAACTGGAAAATTCTAATAAATTTTTTGAGTGTGGGCACTAATGATGTCGGGGATGCAACAGAACACTCAAGAACGGATAACTAACACATTTAAATTCAGATTCAGATCTGACCGGTCGGGAATCGAACCTTGGACCTCTTGCTCATAAGGCAGACTCGCTATTTGTAGCACCCAGAATACGCACTAAGTCACATAATATAGTCCGTATATATCTTGAATGCAATTTCTATGCGATTTTGTCCCGATTCGAAGCCGATCTTGTACATGGTCGACCCACATTTACAATAATATCGTGCTTATATGTATACGGTACTTTCATCATACTCGACAACTTTTCTTCCACGTCTTTTCACTAAACCTTCATCTATAACATACCAAAAAAAAATATTAAAACTTAAGTATTGGAATTTTTGTGTCCACGTATTTTTTTGGTGCGGTAGTTAGTTTTACCCTCGTTCCTTCTCATTTGAAACTGCCGCGCGAAATTAAAATTTTCTTGCGTCTTTTGTCAATTACAGCTTAATTACTTATCGTGGATTTATTGAAACCAATTTTGCGCCAATAAATAAGTTGTTTTAAGAAATTACTGGTAGAATGATCACCTAGATAACATTGGTTTAGCTACAGATCTCAATAACTTGATTTTCATCTTGGTTTTTGGTTTAGTGAGAAATGTACTTCTACTAGCTTACAACTTGAATTTTTGACTGGTATAATTTCTTAAAACAATCTATTTATTATCTCACAATTAGTTTTCATGAACCAACGATCAGTAATTAAGCTGTAATTGACAAAAAACGCAAGAAATGTTGATGTTCGCCGGCTGAGCGAAATATTGTCATTTAAGCCCGTCATTTTAATATTCGTTTTTAGGAGAAAAAAATTACACATCAAACTAAAATAGTTAACTGGGATGGAAGATGCCTGCCAGAGATTTTGCGTTTTTTGAAAAGCACGTTGTAAGTAGATAGGTATTACGAAAAGTATGTTTCATGTATACTGTAACCAATAAACCTAGTTTATCACAATGATAGCTCATGTCTCGCGTATGTATGTCATCTAGACGTAGGCTCGGCAACACGGCAGGGCGGGGCTCCAGTGTACTGTGAAATTGCCTACTTCTACTAGCCATTGTTTTACTACATAAATAACTCACGAACAATTCACTGTCTTCTCATTGGTAATGATTGTTACTTATATAAAGTTACCTACGAGCACGGAATAAATAATAGTAAGTACTACAAGTTGTTTTACTTTATTGCTTAGTTATTTGAAAAACTGTGTTTTACCGTCCCACTATAGTTCCAACATGATATCCCATGTTGGGACAACTGATACTATTTCGTTGCAGTAGTCTCTTGGGACAAGTAACACCAGTATTTTGAACCCACTAGTCCCATCGTGATGTCCCGTGATGGTACAACTGAAACTATTTCGTTCCAGTAGTGCCTAATGAGAAGTGACACCAGTATTTTGAATCCACTAGTCCCATCGTGATGTCCCATGATGTGACAATTGACACAATTTCGTTCCAGTAGTCCTTTGGGACAAGTGACATCACTATTTTGAACCCATCGTGGGACAGCTAACACTGTGTCGGCCCTGTAGTCTCATCGAACAACTGACACCAATTTTTTTGTTTCCAGAAGTCCCATTTCCGTCATCGTCGCATAGTCTCATTACTATCAGTCTGATAAATTTTACTCCAATCTTTGATAAATAAGTAAGTACAATGCCTATATGTTTTAACCTAGCGTAGGTAACTGAGCAAAAATAAGTATGGATATAATGAATTATAATTATTATTGTATACGGATGTACCACTGGTTTTCCGGTGAGGGACAACATCGTGAGGAAATCTGAATATTTCCGGAAAAGAAATTCGATGGCGTATGTGAATCCGCCAACCCGCACTGGGCTAGCGTGGTGGATATAGTCTAATCACCTTCGAGGGTAGGCCGATATGCCAGCAGTGGGATAAGCTGATGCAGGGATTATTGTTTATGGTAAACAAAAAATATTTGATTGACTACACCAGGCCAGTTGAGCTAGTGCATCCTAACCAATATTATAAATGCGAATGTAGCTCTGTCTCTCTGTCTATTTGTCTCTCTGGCTAAACAATTTTTATTGGATCACGCGAACGAAGTCGCGGATAATATATTCGATATAGATTTATATTATATTTTTTTTTTATTAGATATATTAGTCTATTATATTTCTATTTTATCCGACAGCTCAGAAGGGAAAGTTTTTCAGGCGTTTGTAAGATTGACTTAGCTTTTACGCTATGGATTTAGTTTCGTCCAAGTTTTACGCCAACGTAAGTATAAGTAGTTTTACAGAATTTTATGTCAAAGTAGCCAACCAAGTAGTTCATCTATATTCGAGGAACATAATACTATTCGTCTTTGTATCCGGAGTGTCATCGGCTACATTTTAAAATCGGTATTTTGTTTTGTTTGGTTCGGTTTCGTATACTTGAGTTATCTACATTTCTGATTAATTATTGGCATTTAGCGTATATGTATTTATACATATACGCTAGCACTGAAGTCCAGAGCGAGTCCTCATTTCAGTTGTGTTTCAGCAATCAGCACCCATTGCTTTTTTCAGGGCCTGAAGGACACTGAAATGCACCGTTACAAGTTTGACAACAATAAGCTTCTGTACCTACTGAAAGGCGTCTTACACGTTGTTAGATTTCGTGGTGACCGATCTCGATATCACACGTCTATTGCAACGAATACCAATTTCTGACTTCTGATGTGTTGGTCCTAACAAAAAAAAAGTCTAGTTGTATGGAATGATCAGGGTAAGATAGTGGTCTAATCTAGGTAGATAACCCAGATAGGGGTGTAGGCTCACAATTCTCACAAATGGAGATTGCCGTATACATTTGGCAGGCGTTTTAAATACTTGGTGAAGAAATTATGTGAATAGCAAGGCAGGGAATGATGCCTCATCATACTTTCTTTTTTTTTTACTTTTTAAAATCCAAGCGAATTACCTACTGGATTGCAATGGTCGGAGGCAAAATATTCACAAAACAAATAACTTAATTCACTATATTTTATTTTCTACCCACTAGCTCTATTTATAAGTAATTAATTATAATAGTTATTATTATACAGGCTGCTTGGTAGCTCAGTGCAAATCTTAGATTGGACGATATCTTAGGTTATTTAGAGCATTTTGAATCTGTTTTATCTTCAACGAAACAAAATCATATTTAGACTTCGTTTAAGGCAAAATGTTCTAAGTGACCAAAGCTATCATACTTTTACTTTGCACGCAGATACCTTGTATTACAGGACTGTGTAACCTTTACGATTGCATTTGGTATTAAAATATAGCGGCGATGGCACTATTACAACTAGAATTAAATTAATTCTTTCACTATTAATCTTATTCGTAAAATATAATATTTACAACCGTTTATGTTTTTGGTAAATACTAAACTTACTTCACTTACTTTAGAAGCAAGTTTTGTTTCACAAAACTAGAGTTCATAAGGCGCATGTACTTATACATTTTTAATAAAATATGATGACGTGACAACACACGAAAATGGACTTGGTACATCGTCACGATTATATCCGTACTAACTTAGTAGTACATCGAAGGTCACAAATTTACGTCGTAACGAGGACGCGGCAGAGACGTCACGTCACGTCACGTCCCGTCGCGTCGTAAAAGATTGCGCCGTGATACGACGCCGATGTGTCGCAATACGTTCAAATTACAAGTAGGAATTCCTCCAGAAGAATTTTTCAATAGGTTATACTAGCACGGCAGTGTAGACTATTGACCACAGATCACACCCTAGATTCTGCATTCAGGACGCTCGAAGCACCACGCATCAGTCTAAATACACTTTTAAAAAATACTCTGATTGGTTGATTGCTAGGCGCGAGTAGGCGTAACCTTAAAATAGCCAATGAGAACGCTCGGTCGCACTCCCCGCGACCCGCGCCTTCGAATCTCGTAATTCGATATCTAGTGTATAGATTCGATATAGATTCGATATCTAGTGCTAACTGCCCAGATAAATAGGCTAACTGCTACTGACTAGCCCGGTGTCATAGACATAGTTAACAGATGGTTTGGCAAAAAAGTTTGGTTTTGAAAACTGTAATATTTGAGTTAAGTTAATTAAGTTAACTTAATGGAAAAATTAAAAATAGGATTCCCTATGTCAGAGGTTCACATGGAACATGAATAACTAGCACACTGACTAGTGCTGATTTTTAAATTCCTCATTCAAATGTCTGCCCGGCCGGTAATCAAACTCGGACCTTCCTGCTCCCCATAACGGGTATATTAGTCATTGACGGTCGAGATAATAGAACGGATTTGTCAAGGAAGACGATGGATAGTAATAGCTAGAGAAGTATTCAGGTAGGTCGTTGTCATAAGTCGATGTTTCCGTCTTGCTTGCCGGTCTGGAAGAAAGTCCTGGAGTTGTTGGCGGTGAAGATGTAGGGCGCCTGCTTGGAGGGACAGCGGAAGGACCGCATCAGCACCGGCGGCACGTTGTCTGACTTGTTGCCCACCGGCTCCAGCAGGTTGTTCCACAGCAGGTTGGCGGCTGGAACGGAACAAACAGATTATGGTGCATTTGAAATAACATTAATTCAACCTCAGGGCGAGTATGTGTCGTATTAATACGCGAATAAAACAGCAAATTCTATTTATTGGGTCTATTTATCACCAAATTTATTTGTAAATAAACATGAATGGAAAATTCCATATAATCAACAAGCTGTTACCCGCGACTTCGTTCACGTGGACCTAAAATTGAAAAAAAGTAGCCGATGTCCGTCTCTATAATTACATGCAAAAACTCAGCTCGATCCGTTCAGCCGTTTAGCCGTGAAGTCTAAAGTTTTCAAGCCTAAAGTGGCTAAAGTCCTAGGCTTTGAGAAGTTAACCAGGTCCTAGGTTTGTGAATTTGAAGGTAACTGGCCTCCTTGTTGGTAAAATCTCCTTGTACAACGTTTACTCCAATATTCTTCTAAATACGCCTCTGTTAGCGTGACTTACCGAGAGCGTGTCCCTTCTGAGAGAAATGGAAGCAGTCGTGTGTGATGTAGGACTGGTGGATGACGAGCGGCAGCGGAGTCGGCAGCGGCAGCGGCGCGTTGAACAGCCGCATGAACGGCTGCAGGACCACTGTGAAGTCCTTCCGTGTGTCGTACCGACCGCTCTCCACCTGCGGGGTTCACGAAACTATACACGTTGCTACACGGAGATTGTAGACTGAACAGGAAAACCCAAGCCAGTTTCACCTTCCTGGATATTTGACACGAGTATAGATATAATTATGATATCTTTCAGCGCCAGTACCAGCGATTAGTGCAGCACTGAGTACATACCAGTGCTTTCTCCGCCTGCTGGTAGAGGCGTGCAGTGCGTATGATTTCCATCAGCTCGGCACCGCCCTGCCCGCGGTGGAAGCACGAGCAGAACAGCGAGTGCATTAGACGGCACATGGTAGGTCGCAGCACACGCACCGACACTGACGGGTCTGAAATGTTGCAAGATGGAGGGTATATAGTTTGACTGCGATATTACATGTTCTCTCTCAATTGTTTACAATGCAAGCGTGTCAATTTTACTATGAAAACTGACGTGGTTTTGACACATTTTGTTTTAATAAAACGGGAATACTCACGTTAAATAATAACTAACTCAATCTAACGCGAGTATTTCCGTTTAATTAAAACAAAATGTGTCAATATTGCTCAAAAATTCTCAGTTTCTCTTAGTGTAGGTGTCGTCATTACCAAAGACGTCATGGACCTCTCGTGTCTTTTAGTGAGGGTGTGAAGGTATACCCAATAAAATATTATCTGGTAAACGATATCAATAAAAATTACTCGATAGTAATCTAATGTCAATATAATTAGTATAATTGTCCTCATCAATCATTACATGCGATTCACATAACCCACAGCATATCTACTGGTAATCACACAAATCTTAGCTAATTGAAAGCTCAGTGTGTAATAAAATCAGAGCAATTTAATAATATTTATTATAATTTCAAAACAAAATACACCGAAGTTGAGAAACAGAAAATGAACAATGTATGTATTCTGTTCCGTGGATTTAGTAAGATTGATCAATTTTGAAAATTGCTCTGTGAAGTAAAACTACGTGCTTACAAGCTGTTTTATTTATCTTGTGTTAGGTTCATTGTGTTTATATTATTTTCACTAGTATTCCATTTGATTTTACTGGTACTCGATTTGAAATTACGGTGTGGATTTGACTCTGTAGACCGGATTCCTTGCTAAATCCATGGGATTCCAGCTACTAGCGTGGGAGAAGTATGGAGGGGGAAAAATCATGGCGGCTTGGAGGCAAGAGTGAGGGGCTGAGGGCAGTTAGTTGGTCGGAGAGAGAGAGCGGTGCGGTTAGCAACGCTAATAACTCATAGACATACTTAAATGCACCTACCAAGTGCAAGTAATATATGTATGTTGTTTTAGTCAACACTATGTAAAAGTTTTCTGTAGAAGTCTGTTCACATCCTGACACATATTCAATACTCAGAATAACCTTAAAAATCCAAATCGACTGTTCATTGGACCTAAGATAACTAGACAGTCTAAGCTTACCTAAAACTGGCACAAGGTTCACGATGGTCCTTGGCAGATGCTTTTGCAGGTAATCGAGCGCGCGCGCCAGTTTCCTCGCGTGAGCGGCTGGAGACCAAGAAACAGGGTTGATGCAGGCCGCGGAACAGATGTCATTGGCTCCAATGAACACCGTGACCATCTTCCAGTGGAGCGCTATGTCTATGTCTGGGGAAGAACGCATTCGCGCCACTATGATCTGGAAATTATGAAAGAACCTGTTAGTTGAAATTTGTGAAAGAGCAATTGTTTGCCAAATGTTTTACTCTTACATCCTAAAACAAGACACTGTAACACTGATACAAGTGAGGCCTGGCAGAACACACCGCTAGGCGTTTAGCGACAGATGAGGATGGTAATTAAAAACAAGTTCAGCCTTACCCTAAAGCCGATTTAGAAACGAAAGCATTCGATTTGAAATCTAGACTCTTTCTCTCTGTCACCCTGACTGTAGATGACGCAGAAGGAGAGACTAGAATCTTGAATCGAAACCTCTCGTTCAGGCTGAGAAGGCAGCGAAAGTCTGTTTCTTTTAGGTTCTAAAGGTCTAAATTGGGAACAACGAGAAGCAAAGAGGAGAAGAACAAAGAGCGCTGACGTTTGTTGCGAGTATATAGATGCGTCAAAAACTCAAATAAGTACCAATAGTACCAAACTATTGCATCAACGATTTCAATATGAAAATAATAATAATACATATAATAATAATTCAACGTGATTATTCCCGTTTTATTAAAACAAAATGCATCAAAGATTTAGTAATTTTTAGCAACCATATGTAATCAACAGGAAATAACACTTGTCAAACGTAAAATTATTGATTGTTATGATGCTTACAGAGGACACCATAGTTTTGTGTAATGTAATGACATTCTTTTGTTTTAACTTCTCTGTGTTATGTTACAACATGACCATAGAATAAATAATTCTGTTTTGTGCTATTTGCTTAATAACAATGATGGTGGCAACCGTTTATCTTAGATATGACATACTTTGACCTATGCCCTATTGCCCTGTAGGTAGATACTGTACATTAGGAAAAAAGATCTTAGTACCTACCTTTTAAATACAAATGACGTCTTCATCATCACTGTTGAACATAGCTAGGCCTCCCCCGAAAACAAATAAAGTAACGCAATTTCAACGCTCCTCAGTAACTAACAGAAGATTGATGGATTTTGGACTCATTTTGATCAGCTTACAGTACCAATAACGGATTTTAAAAAAGCTTGTCAGGAAAAATATTTTTTTCCATAAAAACTTATTATTTCCTAAAATGTTGTAGGCATTGTTGCTAAGATATTATGATAATTTAAGGTGAAACGTTTCGCTTAGCGCGACAATTTCAAATTTTCTTGTTTTTTTGCCGATTACATTTCGATTACTTATCGTGAGTTCATCACACTTATATTATAAATGCGAAAGTTAGTGTGTAAGTAGGTAAGTATGCAAGCTTGTTTGTTCCCGTTCAACTCGGTAAAGCCAGTGGTATAACCATAGATATATAAGATATAAGTACCGAACCGAACGACCTCACGAGTTTGAGCTAAAGCTCAGAGATTCGTGCCCCTGTTATGATAAAAGCAATGATATCTAAGTGATAAGTTGTAACTGTAATTTTATCTTACAACCTTTTTATTAGTGCAAAACTAAGTTTTCATGAAACCACGATCAGTAGGCAATTGACAAAAAACGCAAGATCAATTTGGCGCTCTGAACTAAACGTTGAATAACCGTGTTCTCACAATAATCAAAGGCCGTGTTGAATGCTGATGTTGATTGCTCTTACAAAGACAAATTACAAAACCATCATGAATAGTAAAGTGTATTCAAAAAGAGAACTTTTGCAAGTAAAAAACATTTACAAACCGTTAATAGCGAGTACTTCTGAGCATAACAATTAATAGTTCGAAAAAAGTTGCGATGGCCTTAAATACCTCGTTAGTCGCAAATCATGGGCAAAAGAGTGGGTGCTTTGACAAGGTAACACTAGCCGTGGTAACCCACATGCTGGGAGCAGGCACAGGCTTAGGTTCTTGGAGTCGCGGGTTCGAACCCGTGCAGGCCCGAACCAATGAGTTCTTTGGAATTTAAGTATATAATTATATGTATATACCACTGGCGTTTCGGTGAAGGAAACCATCGTGAGGAAACCTGCATATTTCCGGATAAGAAATTCGATGGCGTCTGTGAATCCACTAACCCGCACTGGGCCAGCGAGGTGGATATGGCCTAATCAACCTTCGAGGGTCGATATCCCGGCAGTGGGATGAAAAAGGCTTATGCAGAACAAACATAAAGTTTGTGACACATTCATGTGAACTCTGTAGATTTCGGTAACTATGATAATTGTAATTAAATAATAATAGGCAGAGATAGTGTGCATATAGCGTGACATACAGACATAATCAGACACACACGGCGAATCTATAAGTTTGCTACTGAAGCCTTGGGAAGTTTTTAAGATGATAACATCAAGGTCCAAAGAAATGCACCGATTAAACTGATGAGAGAACATTAGAGCAATTTGTAATTGTAATATTTTGAAAAATTACTCTATGTTGCACTGATCAGTAAGCATGCATGCATGCATAGCATAAGTGGGCTCCAAACAACAATCACTTGTTTACCAGAACCTGATAGAGTGGTTCCATTGTAGAATTTATGGGTCTAGCCGAATAGAAGTCATTTCATTATTTATTATGTAAGTTATGTATTTATACAATGTTTTTTAAGTGTGCCGAAATGTAGAGAGTCATGCAAACTGGCTGCAATCTTCGTGAATACCTATGTATTTAGAAAATGTATTTGCTTTCGTCACCTAACTCAGTATTCTCCTGAACGAGCGATAACGATGCAGCTCATTAGTCTCATTACGATACTGAGTTAGTAAATTTTTTGACGAAATTAGCTGTTACTCTACTGCCTACTAATAGGACACTGTTTTCAACCACTAAAAAATTAACAAATTTTATTCTGTCTAATGATTTTAGTGTATATAATCTAGGCTTGTATGTATAGTTTTTACAAAAACAAGTATTTGTGTTTGTAAAAAAACAGTCTTATTGAGAATCTCTTTTATTGCAAGGCAATTAATAAGACTATTAATCGTCATAGTTTTGGCGCAAATTGTTGCTTGACGTGCTTATACGTATATGAAGTTGTTATTACGAAAATTGAAAAATCTTAACACAAGTCTAATTTTCTTATGGGCTTTTTAATATTTAAGGCCAGTTTGCAACATCTAACTTTAAATTACACTCATAACTGTACTTAAAACTCCGATTAAGCAGAATAAATGTGATGCACCATTTTAACTATGGTCGAAATGACGAATAGCACATGCTAGCTATATCATAGTTAATTTAACTATAACAGTAACTTTAACTGGGATTATGGTGTAACCCAGCCTTAGACAGATGACGAAAACAGCAAAATTATTTAAAGTCGTAATTATTTTTGGATTATGTTTAACATCACCATAGTAAAATAAAACGACAAAAAAACTTTAGGCTGCCAAACATAGTAAACGAGCACCTCAATTAAAACTCCATTTTAATGTGAAATAATACCCAATTACCTCAAAACTAATCGTCGCTAACCCAAAAAATAGTAAATGACAACCAACAGTTTAACCACATTTTGATTTAAAACACCATCCGAATCATTAACATCTCGTTATCGTCTAAAAGTAATTTACCCTATATAACATTGTTTACTCAACTAACTCCCATAACATATTAAAACATGACAAGCATAACGTGTTAACTCCCTAAAGTTTGACACTGTTATAGTTTGTATTGTAAAATGTTTGTGCTTTTTAGGACTCTTACTTTTTAGCGATTCCCCGGCCGCCACCACAGCATGCTCGCTACGCTCGCTCGTCTCTCGCGCTGTTTGTTGCAGTTCAAACATAACCTAACCTAGTGATTGGGCCACTATATTACGTTACAATTATTTTTTTGCGCTTCGCCGGCCGCTACTGCTGCACACTCGCTTCGCTCGCTCAACTCGCGCGTTATTTATCGCAGTTCAAACATAACGGAAACTAATGGTTGGGGTCATATTATTACGTTACAGTTTAAAGTGCTTTGTCGGCCGCTGCCGCGACACGCTTGTCTCGCGCTTTGTTTGTCGCAGTTCAAATATAACCACATAACGCACCTCTATAACATCAATGCTTTTCAATAAACAAAAATAGGATCCCATACAATAAAACACATACATTAGAGAAGCCTAGAATTTAATAAATAAAACAATAATACTTTTCGATATTTCGTAGCTATAATTCTGAAAGTCATATTTGGCCAATTAAAAATCGACCTTCAAAAATTTTGAAATATAGATATGTTACCTGTCATTATACTTTATTTGGTAAT
Organism: Apocheima hispidaria; assembly: GCA_947579745.1. Classification (NCBI taxonomy): domain Eukaryota; kingdom Metazoa; phylum Arthropoda; class Insecta; order Lepidoptera; family Geometridae; genus Apocheima; species Apocheima hispidaria. Next base: position 14,145,312 of record OX388154.1, read on the forward strand.
ATGCTTACATTTTATAGCAATCATAGCTGTTTATTTAGGTAGTAATAGCTCATTAATATTCTCGCTAAAATTTGGTGACCATTTACTATATTTCATTGAATACAATTTGGATAGCAGTCATGACTAAAACAGCTAGCACCATTGTAGTTTTAGTCTTTATTTATTTTTTAGTGTTTAGTATTTTTTTTTGGTAAGAAAGCTTAGGGCTCGAAATATTTTTTGGTGCTCATTATATTCTTTCTAGTTAGGTCTAATATTTTAAGATCGTAACGAGAATAAAATCTTGGTCTCGCTCGTCTCATGAGACGATTATATTAAAAGACGTTTGTATTAAATGATCGATAGATGTGAAAGCGCTTTACAAATTTTAGAATCGTCCGATTCACGCATCATAAATCGTGTATTGGGTAACTTGGACATGCGAACCGCTCATTCCGCAGGTCGCCCGGTCGACTGGTTTTGGGGTATAGAGATCAGCTAATTAGTGAGGAGGTACATACTAACTTGGTAAGTCGCGTTCCAATTATCGAATGTGTGGACATTCAACGGTTACGCGTCAATGGTATTTTGATAAAGAACGCAAAATGTTGTAAAATGTACCTAATTACTAAATAGTTGTATCTTTGTCTATTTATTTTTATTTCTGTTTTTATTTTTTGTTTTGGCGTATCTTTTCTGTTCATTAACTATGGGGGAGGCCATTGGCTCTGAAATACAGTGTATACCTACTAGTTCGGAGCCAATGGGTTCATGCTTATTTTGTACAAAATTTGTTTATGTCAAATAAATTTGTTTGTATTTATTTTGTATTTGTACCTAAAGACGTAGGTACGTACGACTCTTCAATCAAAATACTTAAATAGTCACTCGATGCGGGTGCGTTTTCCATTGTAAGTAGTCGTACTATTTACCTCGGGATTCTGAAACGTTAGTTAACTTTGACAACAGATTAATTCTAAAGCTGCCTTTGTCTGGCACTAAGCAAATGACAAAGACAGCAATACATTTAATCTGTTGTCAAAGCTTCAGAATCCCGAGGTTAGACGGTTACATTGATGATACCACAGCAAATATTGTTTTTTGCCCGCGATCCACTAAAATCCATTGTAAGGATCTACTGGTGGATCTCTTTGCATGGTCATGTCCACTTTGTTGCTTTTACCATGGTTTTTTTGCAAAGTGGTTTTTTTTTGAACTGACGAGTGTCTGAAAATCCCCTGCGATCCACTAAATTCCCTAGTAAAGGACCATTTATTCAAACACTATAAATTATAATAAGTCCACCTTTATCACTTGATTAGCATCAAATCATTTGTTCAACCTTTAGAGACTTTGATTAAAAACAATTTTCGAAACCTTGTTACCATTTTTGTGGTGACACTGTTTATGAATAACTAGTTGTTAACCACGACTTCGTTCGCGTGGACATAAAAAAAGTATCCTATGTCCGTCTTTGTGATATACAGTAACTCCTTATCAAATTTTATCATGATCCGTTGAGCCGTTTAGCTGTCACACGCTGTAATAACGCGACAAAAATCCAGTCGTAGAGACAAAGTTACGTCCCATAGTTCTCTAGGTGGCGTTGATTGATTCCATTTTTTTCCATTAATTGTAATGTAGGGAGTTCTGAATCGCGCAAACGAAGTTTTTTCATCGAGACGTATTAATTTTATACTTCGAAGCTTTATTAGTCCTGATAGGTACGACCGCGGCTATATTTCTCTGAATTATAATATTAGTTAGATATTAGCTATTATGGTTTTATTTTCTAGTAGAGATAGTGATAAGTGGCTTTGACCCCTTAAAATCACCAAATTAATAAATAATAAGTGCAACGTAACTAAGTAATGACTAAACTTAACTTGTTTGTATGCCTATATAATAGAATTCACGCTCCGTTTATTTACTTTACCATATTTTTTAATTATTTACGGCTCACGATCCCGGCTTCATGATGCCTTCTGTTGAGTTTACTCAAATTACTTACGCCATGCTAAGTTGCTAGCTTTTTGCAATAAACTTCATTTAGCTTAATGTAGAAATAGTAGAAAATACTAAATCGTTACATAGATAGATAACTGTTTATTGTTCCAAAAAAAAAAACTATTTAACTATGAAAACTGACGTGGTTTTGACACATTTTGTTTTAATAAAACGGGAATACTCACGTTAAACTAACTTAAAACTAGGGTAACAACTAGCGGCCTTATCGCTTAAAGCGATCTCTTCCAGGAAACCTTATCGTTATTGATAAAAAAAATGTCTTATTAAAGTTTCATTTCCACATTGCGTGATTTAAACTTATCCACAGTATGTCGGTACCTACCTACCTAAGTACCTATGTAGATATGTATTGCGTAGAGATCTGTTTTACTTTACAACATTGAAAAGTATATCAAGTACAAAATCAAATTATCTTAAGGTGCAACGTTTCGCTCAGCGCGCGAAATTCAAATTTTCTTGCGTTTTTTGTCAATTACAGCTTAATTACTCATCGTAGGTTCATGAAAACTAATTTTGCGATAACTAATAGATTGTTTTAAGAAATTAGACCAACCAAAAATTCAAGTTGAAAGCTAGTATAAGTACATTTCTCACTAAACGAAAAACCAAGATGAAAATCAGCTTATTGAGATTTGTAGCTAAACCAATGTTATCTAGGTGATCATTTTACCCGTAATTTCTTAAAACAACTTATTTATTGGCGCGAAATTGGGTCAAATAAATGCACGATGAGTAATTAAGCTGTAATTGACAAAAAACGCAAGAAAATTTGAATTTCGCACGATGAGCGAAACGTCGCACCTTAAATGAGCAGTTCATCCGCAATAGTAGCAATTATGAAACGTGCGAACGTTATAGAATGGTCTAGGTCAGGTTTACTCGCGGCTTGGAGCGATATATCTAAAAAAATTATAAACTCAATATTGTACCTACTTACCACAGAATTCTCCATATAAATCTTTGCTACTTACTAACTCTTGTGCTACCTATTCTATTATGAGCTACAACTAATAAATTTTGATGAGACTGCCGGAGGACGAGCAGCAGCGTCCTATTAGTAAAGGGTGAGCATTCTGCATTTCTTTTCCTTCTAGCTGATGATGATGATGAGGTAAGGTTTTGGTAGTGGCAGGGCTCTTCTGCAGAGTCCGCCTGGGGAAGTACCACACCTTTGCCAATCATTCAACCGCCAAGCAGTAGTGTGCAAACATTACTGTGTTCCGGATTGAAGGGCAATTTTTCCAGTGTAATTACTGGGCACATAGAGATTTAACATCTAATACCTATCTCAGGGTGACGAGCGCAGTGCTTTGCCGCGCATGATTTTGAACTGTTGAGGTTAAAAACTATGGGTGGCACTGAACTGATATGGGCAAGCGTGAAGCTTAACATTTGGTGATCGACTTGCTCGTCTTGTCACCAAAGGCCATAAAAAAAAGAAAACTTAGGTTTTAGAATAACAGTTTTGAAGGTTCGATCAGGGGCCTTTTCATGTAACTCTGGTGGCGATGGTCATCGAGTGCCGTCCCGCTCGCGCCAACTGACTCGCACTATTCGAGCGAGCGGGATAGCAAACGATGAACATCGCCAGAGTTGCATGATAAGGCCCCAGAAAAGCATTCGAATAGTTAGTAGAAATAGTTTTTATTTTTATTAAATACATTTTTGCGTATTCAAGGTGAGTGTGGGTTGTAAGATACCTCCCATGCGGATCATAAGATTACAACATGTAATCAACATTACAACTTGTAACATTATGATCCGCTTGGGAGGTATCTGCATTCTCATCATTTAACTAACTTTTTTTTTTTGGTTGACGAAGATGATGGTCTCTTACGCCTCTACAGCTATAACCGGACTTTGGCGAACGCAAAAGGCATTGAATTTAACTACCTTTGCTTTTTAGTAATGTTTGTAAGCGTTCTCATTCTTCAGTACGTTAGGAATGTAACCACATCCGCAGGTACCTTGGCTTTTTGTGAGCCCAATCGCTTATTCGCTAGTTTGTCAGCGTCATAGCTTACCTTTGCTTGTTTGTAAGCGTCCTCGTCGGAAGCGACTGGGAAGGCGACGTTGAGGCGCGCGTTCCTGGTGAGCCACTCGCCGGTTCCCGTCGAGTACCCGCGTATCTCTGGGTTATACTCCTTCAGAATGTTTGGGATGGTCAGGAACTCACGCCACGATGCGTCGCCTCCTGGAAAAGGTAATACTGACAGTTCAGTGTAGGCGTGGCGTGTAGGTTTAAAGAATTTTATTATCAACAAAGACAACGTTGTCTCTCATCTGATAACATAATTTAGTTTAACTTTTAAACTTTCGCGATTTGAACACATAATTAAATTTTTGTTATCAGGACTTAACCACGCTAAATTTTTATTTATATACCTCGACGTTTTGGCCAAGTTTCAAGGCCGTGGTCACGAGCTGACTGAAGAATGCGGGTCGTCTCTGTGCGAAATGAGGGTGTTGAGATCTACCCTCATTTATTATTGTCTTGAAAAAACGTAGAGTTGTCACCACGGCACACAGCACTGATTGTATCAACAGACTTCCCTGACACTACAAAACGTCGAGGTGTATAAATAAACTAGTTTTAGCGTGGTTAAGTCCTGATAACAAACATTAAATAATTTAGTTTAAAAAGATAAGTGTTCGGCGTCGTATTATCTAATTTAAAAAAATCACAAATAAATAAATGCTGTAAGTAGGTAGGTAGGTATCGAAGTTATTACATTATTAAACTTTATTGCAAATGTCATGTTCCAAAGCGGTTGGTTCAAATACTTTGCAACAAACCTAAGGTCTCGGTATAGGAAAACACTCTGAGGGAATCGTAGCATGGTGGTCGAGTATTCGCTCTGCTGATCCAAAATACAAGGTGGTCATAGCTAGCTTCAGGCTATGTTATTAGTTATGAGATATAATAAAGCAGGGATGCATTAAATTTTTTACCATTGCCCCTTTACAGCAAAGCATTATTTTGCTTAGCGACTTCCCAAAAAAAAGGAGGAGGTTCTCAAGTCGACTGAATTTTGTATGAATGTATTATGATGCAATAATGATTGTACCTAATTTTGATATTGTGTTTCTGTATGTCGATAAAAATTTCTGATTCTGATTCATTATGAATGGATAGATTTTACCTCCAAAATGATATGTTGCTAATGCTAAGTTAACTATAAAAGTTTTTTTTTCTTTCTGATACATAAATACGAGAGGAGTCGCTCAACTGATGTAAAACGTTACGCTTGCCATAGGTCAGTGCCACGCAGGAGTTAGAAACTCTTTAGAACCATGTGCATTGCGCTGGAATATTAGATACAGCAGCACCCTGCCCTATTGTGTTAATCCAGGGTTTGAGCTACTTTCAAACCAAATTTTAATTCAAATCTAAACGGATCACGGATCCGTATCAGAGTTGTACGGGAACAAAATACGCACAAACTTTCGCATTTATAAGAATGTGTCAGACTAATACTCTGATAAAATCTCTTTAGTATTTCAAAATCTTTATCTCCAGTAACTTCGCCGGAAACATTGCCCTTCAATAAGGGACACAGTAATGACTGGCGGTGGCAAAGGCGTGGTACTTTCCCAGGCAAACTCTACAAAAGATTTCAACACTATAAAACAACTTGCGACTGCCGGAGATTAGATAGTTTTAGGGTGTAAATAAGTAAGTTTATAAGTATGTATACTATGTATGTTTGTTCCTATGACGCCACAATGTAAAAACAAGTGATAGTCAAATGAAACAATTAAACTGTATTCTACAGCCAAAGATTTCCATTTTCAAATGTTGTATTTACTTTTTCAATATTATGTAAGTGGCCAGTTCGGGAAAATCTTGTGCTAATTGCGATGTGTCATTGGAAAGCTTCTAGATCTTAGAGAAAGTTTCTAATTAGACCTATGTTAAGTCATGCCCAGTTCAAAATCGTAGTAGGACGCCTAAAAAGGCGTCGATAGTTTTGTATGAAAGTCGAAGGACCTTAACAACATACGATGACCCTGACGGCTCGTCGCTATTTTTATTCATACATTTGAAAACATTTATTTTAAATTACAATCTTTTTGAATAATTTATTTATTAGCAGAGCGACCCGCAGAATACTTATGTAAGAAAGAGAGACCGCGACTAGTTGCTCAAAAGTAGAGCAACCAGTCACTCGACTGGTCGCTATTTGCTAGTTGCTTGGTGGTCGCCTGGTCGCTAAAAAATCGCAAAAAATTAACTTGTTTAGATAGCGCCACTTGCGACTAGTGGCAGCAACCGTAAATAAAATGCAATTTACCGTACACAGAGAAAGCAATAGAGGGCTGGATGCATGTCTCTTTCTCACAAAAAAAAAATGATAGAAAATTAAGTATCTATTACTTATAAAGAAAATGGACAGAATTATAATTTATATCTGTTCAATAGCTTAATTTCAGTTATGTCATACGTCTGCAATTCCACTGCATCCTGATTATCGAAAATCAAGGTTCTGCAAGTCCACCACATCCTGATTGGATGAATATTGGTAATGGTAATCGTGATTAGTAGATAAATATAAGATTTTTGTCTGATGTGAGGCCACGCTAACCGACATTCTATACCTATACTTTTTCTAAGTATTTTACCATGAGCTAACGAATGTCATTATCAGCTATCAAAATAAACAAAAAAGTAAAGTTTATCCCTTATATTTTGGCTCTATGCGATATATATATATTGTCACCAGTGTCAAGTTGTGTAGTATTTCATGTGAAGTAAAATATTATACAATTAAAACAAGTCTCTAATCTAAGTTAAGCAAAGTAAGTCACGGTCAAGCCCTGGTATCTGGTTTGAGTAGCATAGAGTATCCTATGATCTATGTGTTCTTGTACTGTATGAGCACTAATATATATTTCAATAAAAATATCAGTCATTCGTATCAACATAATATAATTTGTTTATTTACACACCCAATTTTACAGTAATAATATTATATTAGTATGACAAAATTAACTGAAAACCAAGCTTCCTTACATTATTCTTAGTTTCACAAAAAAAAGTTAAGAAATGTATACTCACAGTGAGATCAAACAAATTAACTTTTTTAATGCTTCAATATCTGATTTCGACCAAAACAACTAACTTATCTGGCAGATCTGACTAGATCCTTTTTTGACAGATCGCACGTGGTCGCGGTCGCGTCGCTAGTCGCGTTGCTTTAAGCCGGGAATACACATACCTTTAGCTGGCAAACTTGCATACCAGTTCCTTGAACGTGCCAGCTATTGTCATGTGTATACACTAACTGGCATGCCTGTATCTGGCAAGCAAGTAGATCGCACACAATTTGATTTACTGGCATGCAATATGAGGGAGGGGCTGCGGGAGGTGGCAGAAACGGCAACTTAAAGGCATGCATGGAAGCAAATTGTATGGAAGTTTACTTGCAAGTGTATCCACAGCGTGCCATTTACTTGCACATGCCGTTAACTAGCCTGCAAGCTACTGCTCCATTTTACAGGCATGTGTAAAAAAAAAATTGCCTGACTTTAGTGCCACAATTGTTCACTAGAGGCGCTACTGTCGAGTCGCTACTCGCGACTGTTTACATAATACGAAATAGTGATTATCTCTGTCTTGACAGCGACGATACTATTTAAAACTAGATAAGAAATATGGCTTGTTTAGATCTGTATAGACTTGAATAGCCATTGACATTGTTGTATCTTGTCTAGTTAATCTTAATCCGGTAACCGGATCCTAACTAATATACGCCGCGAAAGGTACGATTGGCACGAGAGCTACTATTTGAGATGCGAAAATAATCCTGTGTTTAAGTATATATGCGTCATAATTCGCGCTGAAACGTAAGACTACTTTAGCTAACTCTTTAAAAAAATTGGTGAGAATATAGTGAGGATGTACTTTAGAGCATACTTTGTCAAAAAATTAAGGGAAAACTAGAAAATCCCGTATATCTAATAAAGCGAAGCGCAGTTATACAGGGCTATGAGGATAGGGTATGGCTAGGCCGAAACAGGCTTATAGTACTTATCATTATAAAATCGCTGAAATCGAGAAAAATGTCAATGGTACTCGACAAAATGTATGGAACAGCTGTTTTTGGTCCCATAGTAAAAGTTGTTCAAAATCATGAGTGCTCTGATCCCCTTTCGGCTTAGCATAGCCTTTCCTTATAACCCTGTACAGTCTAAAAGCATAATACTTACGTTCGACAGATTCCAGAATCATTATGCGAAGCGTGACATTGTCATGACACGTGGGAGTTTGCATCATGAGCCTTTGAATTCAGGTCTTACTTGTTCAACGCGAATTCGAAAAGCTCCAGTTATTCAAATACTGTCTATTGTGACAATTCTGCCTAGATTCGAGATTATACATCTAGATCGTGACCTAGAATCTTCTTGATTAAGCAAACTGTATGACGAATTTATATTTGACGACATCTTTTCCTAAAAGCCATTAATCTTGAGCTTGTATGTTAGTTGTCTACAACAACCTTGGACCTAAACAGCCTTGGATCGTTTCTAGCACAAGTTAATATTTGAGGTTCTATAGGTTTTAGTTATTGTCACAGAATAAATGCTAGTACGAGTCTATTGTCCTAACCTCGGTCTTCATCCGGTTTTGAGGAAACAAATGTGTTAGATAACTCTCCAAAGTTTGTTTCTCATAAATTGTTTGGGACAATTTTGTGCAACGTTGTTTTATTATAAGTTTTGAGGGCTCCGTATATTTGACTGTCCCCAGGTGTTCAATTGTAATTGCAGTTAAATATAGCATCTTTGCAATTAATAAGTCTCTCACTGACATCCTATTTTAGGTGCATTTTTCCATGCCAGCGTTTATCTGAGCCATCCTAGTTCCTTGAAGTAACTGAGAAAACGGCTTTCCACGTTGCTATTTAATCAGGTTTTATGGCATCGTTGGAGACTAGTCTATATCGATTTAATTGACCTGATAAAACCTGGACCATGAACGCCAAATTTTAAAATATAGCTTACATTGGGATTCTGAAACGTTTGTTAACTTTGACAACAGATTAATTCTAATGCTGCCTTTGTCTGGAAGGAACTAAGCAAATGACAATTTTTTTTTTTTATGTTTCTCGGTGACGAGACGAGCAAGTCGCTCACCTTATGTTAAGCGTCACGCTTGCCCATAACAGTTCAATGCCACCCAGAATGTTGAACTTCAACAGTTCAAAACTATGCGCGGCAACGCACTGCGCTCGTCACCCTGAGATGTTAGATGCTAAATCTCTGTGCCCAGTAATTACGCTGGAAACATTGCCCTTCAATCCGGAACACAGTAATGCTTGCACACTACTGCTTGGCGGTTGAATAACTGGCAAAGGTGTGGTACTTCCCCAGGCGGACTCTGCAAGAGAGCCCTACCACTGCAAAAATAATAATGCCGTTATCGATTGTCATCGTTGTTGATGACGAGGCTGTACTGACCTGTACACCAGGATACTCCTCGATACTCCACGAATGCTCCCAGCGCGAATTCCTCCAGAGCTCCACTGCCGGCCACGAGCGAGTCCCCGATCGCGGCGACCACGTCTATGTCCCCCGGCCGGAGCCGGTGCACAGACGTGGGGGGTTCTGGGCTGCGCCCCCACGGCACGGAGTCCTGGCAGGGGAACGGCGTAGAGGCCGGGATGCCGCGCTGGCGACGGACGTGGGACTTTCTGGCTGGGTATTTGATCTTCCACTGGAAAAAAATATGTATAGATAGATAAACTCTTAATTGTTCACACAAAATTTTACATATATTTTTACATTTTTTATATTTACATGTATTTGAAAAATAGGCTTAAATATTTATGTAACTGGCGGGCTTATCGCTGTAAGCTATACCAGGCGAATTATCTATTTAAAGTTGAGTTTATAAAAGCAGAATACTTAGTCATGAGTAACAATGATTTGCAGCTAAGACCACGTGTGATTGCCACGGACCAGCCAGAGAAAACAAGAGAAAAATATATTTCTCTCTTACTCTCTCGTTTGAGAGACGGCGTCTGCTAGCACCATTTATTCAAAGATTCAGTATTCTGTCACTTGCATCTCGAGGTATAACTATAATTATAGCAAAAATAAAATCCCGACTTCAACAAAATTCTATTATCAAAGCTAGATTTTCACAAAAGTGGGCCCAATCTGGAATTTTCCAAATCGGTTTAAAATGACGTTATTAGAGTATATAAAAAGAATGAGTTGTAGAGTTATAAGCGAACAAAGATCAAAAAAATATTTTAAAAAACCAGTCAAGTCGAACCTCCTTCTTTTTTTGTAAGTGGGTTAAAAAATAGCTAGATATACATTTAGTATAATCCCACAGAACAGGAATTTCTCTTCTGTGGTATTGTACTAAATTCTCTTTTCAATCGTCAGAAAGAAACATTTTTTGTCCTAAGCATCAAAAGTAATGACTCCTGCAGAAGTACTGGTGCTCCTGAAAATGCTTACCTTGAATGGTATATCAGACTAATGTTGTCATAGAAGATGTCACAAAAACAGCTTGTGAAAGAGAATTTTAAGGGTCCTGTCAGACAGGAAGCGGGCACACGTTCGATCATTCCGCGTTCGCGTTCTGCGTTCGAGCGTGCAGTTGCTCAAGGACCTGATTTGAATCGGACCACGGTTGCTGTTGAACGGTCTACGCGGTGCCACTACTGTCACCAAGCTTTTTGAATTAGTGATATTGTGAATGTATTATTGTGACTATTTTCGGTCTCCATTTCTCTGGCAATTTACAACTATGCTTCTGCTACTTTTGCTCGGTTTTTATAATCGTTATCTATCGCATCATATAAAAACGCCTTACGTTATTAACTTTTCAGTATCCATCTTCCTTTTAATATGGACACCATGTGGACAACGAAACAACAGTGAGCGCGCTAACGCGCCTGCTGTGTGGATATATGTCTAACCCAGCGGACGCAGAACGCGAACGCGGAACGCTCGAACGCGGAACGCTCGAACGCGTGACCGCTTCCTGTCTGATATACCCCCTTGTTAAAATTTACCAACCTAGTCACGAACAGTCATCACCATTTTCGTACCCAAAACTGCCTAACAGCCTATTACCGGCACGTATGAATTCAAATCAACCTCTATAAAACTATTATTTAATCTGCATCACAGTCTAATTAAAAGCTATCAGTAGTACAGTCGCGAGCATTGCAAGGTCGTGAAGGACATTACCTTGCCCTCAAAGTGGGATAAGGTAGCTATTTACATACCCCACTATTTTCTTCAAATATTTTAGAAGCCAGAACGAGCATAGTTAATAAAGAAGACTCCGAAATTACTTAAAACCTTTGGGAACTGCTACCTTAGAACACTCGGAAGTGCTTTGGTCTGGTGTTTACACCGAATGTGAACACTGGAAAAATTAGGTAAGTATGCGGTTTTTTTATTTCCTTTTCTGTCATCATCATCATCATCAGCCACAAGAAGTTTGAACAAAGGCCTCCCCTAAGAAAAGGAGGATAATACACGTAACTGTAAACTCTCGCGTCGCAGGTGGCTTGTGGATCGCAGAATACTCATAGGACGCTGTTGCCCGTCCTCCGGCGTTTCTGTTTTTTTAGGACAGTTTTAGGACATATCCGCCCGGATCGTTTTTATACCTATATATAGTCAATTTCTTTTGAAAGCTTCCTTCCACTGGCTATCGTCACAGCTTTTACTAAGCTGTACTATCGTTCTCTTTTAATACTTATTTTTGAAGATGTTAAAAATGTGCGAAAGAGCTGGATGAGAGCGATGATGAACCAGTGATGGAAAGAGGTAGATGAGAGAGAGTAAACATGCAGACATATTTATGCGGACATAAGTGTGTCCCAATTTCCTAGTCCATTGTAACAGTGAAATGGCGACCGTGTCGTCTACCGTTACGACTCAAGTGTAAAGTTACGATAAACGGCCTCCACATCGCTGTGCCGCTTGAATACAAATCATACTGTTACGTACGCAGCTGATCTGGATCCCAGAGTGCGAATCTTAATTAGATAGCAACCTACGAATGCTAATTATAAAACTATGCGTGGCTCGCGTTTCACCCGATATTTTGCAGATATATCAAGGGTAGGCTGTTTGTAGGGGTATAGACATGTTCTAGAGTGGAGTCCACTGATCGGAAAACGGAAGCTCGATGGAGTGAAAAACGTAAGAAAGTTGTCAGTAACTGGAAGTGGCAATCATTATTTTTTTTAAACCGACTACACAATATTGCCTACGTCACCCCAGGTATAAAGATGAATCCAAAACAGTTTAGGCTACAGCAGATTATAAAGGAATACACAAAAACATAATTACTTAAATACATTCATACTCACATACATCGCAAACCCTCCCTCCTGCCATATTCCTAGACCAGCCGGGTAAAAAGCCGAAGATCATGCTGAGAAGCTTACCTTGGGCTCTCCCAAGGTAGCTTAGGTAACCCTATGTTCCATATTGGACTAAGATGGGCGATGATGATGAAAACGATGAAGAAAATACTGTGCCATAAAATTTGAACACGCTGAATACACTTTTTTAGACTTTCGTGGTGGTTTACTACATTACTATTAGTACTCACGGGATATCTACCAAGATTTTTATTTTTCTTGAGTCCCGATATTTTGGCACAGTTGCATGCGCCATGTTCACGGGTAGACGGAAGATGCGGGTGGATGATAAAAAGTTACGAAATTTAGGAGCAAACAAACCGATTTTCACCCTTTCTCAGTCTTTTGCTACGGCTACCACTGGTACTAAAACTCGATTGGAAGTCCCGACAATACACACTAACAGTATCACTACGCATTGTATTTTGGCCACATTTTGGACGTATCTTTTCTTATCTAATACTGGATAATATAGTAATATTATACATAATATGGTAGTTTATTCATGATTTACCAGAATGTGCATTAAATAATGAATAATTAACTTGTGATAGAACTTGACTTCGAAAGCTGTTTGACCATAATTTATAAATTGTGTACCCAGTTACCTAAACCAGGTACGCTTTGACATGAAAAAACTATCCTAGATCCAAGACCTAAGCCATATTACCTACCTATTTTATTTTCACATTTATGGTAGAACTAGACTTCGAGAACCTCAAGCCCTATACCTAAACTACTTATAGCCTGGCTCTAAGCTGTAGCAGACTTATAGGACCAGAAAACTAAGTACCGAGCTCACGAGAGAAAATTTGAAGAAAAGATTGTTTCTATCTTTCCCTCTCGTTTGTTATACCACTGTTCGCGCGTACCAAATACGTATATGAAACTGCATCAGCCACTGCTGAGATATCGCCCTACACTCGAAGAGTTATTAGGCCACCACGCTGGCCAAGTGCGGGTTGGCAGATTCACATACGCCATCTAATTTCTCCGGAAATATGCAGGTTTCCGTACGTAAGTTGCAAATAACTTTAAGTGTAAGTTACATTTCGTACGGGCCCGCCTGGGTTCGAACCCAGGACCCCACGAATGTAGGCGAGCGTGCTTCCACTGAGCTTCAACGGCTTATTTGAGACAGGTTGAATAAAATGTAGGTCGACATCAAAATCGCCGCGTGAAGGCACCCCACGTACACATTTAGTCAACGTCTGGTTCTACGTGCGTGTGATGGTAACTAAGAACGAAGAAAAATGTTTCTGTATGGCCTTGTATTCACTTGCAACATATTAAGTTGGGACACGGTTTGAAAAACATTAAAAATTTATGGAATTCTTTGACACATAATTCCTAATTTTCCACATTATGTAACAAGTTTGATGTTGATGTGAGCAGAAAAAAAAAACGAGGTAATTTTCAGTAAATTTCTACTGTTTTCAAATGCCTTGTGCATCAGAAAGTTTTTTTTTTGTATGTGCTAGCCACAGAAATCTGCTTATAAATAAGGTGCTAGCTTATAAATAAGCTTTCAACCGTATTTTTAGTGAAGAATTTGTTTTTTTCATAAAAAGAAGTATGATCAAAATCGTTGCTGCCGTTTCGTCGCGAAAAGGTAACAAACGATGTGCAGACACAAAGTTTCTATTATAGTTCTGTATATCTCAAAAATGGACACTTTTTTTGTGTCCACGCGAACGAAGTCGCGTATAACAACTAGTGCCCGAGACGAGCGTATTGGTATGGATTTAACGTTTCATGAATCTAAACCAATAAAAAAAACAGGGTAACTAAGCCGAACTCATATATTTTTTATTTTTAATCTTGACATGGTAGGCCACAACTCACCTGACGGTGTGGTCGAAGATGTTAAACGTGCACCTAGCCAGGAACTTGAACTGGCTTTCAAAGGAGTCTGCCGAAACACACCTCTTAGTGTTTGGCGACAGATTTCATCTTGAAATTGGTACAGCTTGAAAAACACTAAAAGCTTTTGGAATTCTTTGTCATAAAATTCGAATACTTAAAATTACCCTACTAAGTAATATGCTGTGGTTTCTTCAGGATGTTTTCCTTCAGCGGTACACAAGCTCGGGGGTCGCAGGGTGTGGGTATTTGAACCCACACCCTGCGGCGTGCGACCCGAACGCGCAGTTTCCAAATTTCCTTATTTACACTCATCATAATGAACAAAAAGCTAAAGCTAAAACAAATTATTTGTTTCCTACATTTTGTTGAGTGTGAATGTAACAGCTGATATGTTTTTCGCTGTTGAGAAACAATGTTGTGAAACATATTGTTTCCTGGTCAATATTTAATCACTGTAATGGTTTTAACCGAGCCATGACTCAGGTAAATAACAGTTACACGTCGTTTACTCAAAATCTTGACTTCAACTGGTTTGTTAGTTTAATGCAGTAACTATTAAGTCATATGTGGTTCACTTACAGAGATGTAGTGAATACTCCAAGATCTGATGGCCCTTGTAATATTAACTAATCGGGGTTACTATTTTAATGTAAGTAATAGACGATTACAGTGGTCTACTTGTAAAATTACGAAAATGTATGAACGTAGGTTGGAGTTACGCGCGTTTTGAACTCGTGTCAAGAGTTCACCAGAAATATTACCACACTTACACTCAAGTAATTTTCATTTTTACTTAACTGCCCAAGAAGGATGGTAATGTTTTTGTGGTGTATGTATGTTTGTGTGTTCCTATATTACCTCCTGTAGCCCATACGGCTTGACCGATTTTGAGGAATGACGTGACGTTAGATTCGTATTTACTTCCTGTGTGGCAAAGATTACATTTTGCAGTCGGGTATTTGGTTTTTCTTTTAATAATATTTGGATAATATTATTTATAATTTTTCGTGGCTCGTCTGCGCTGTCTGTAATGATAATTCATGTTTGGTTTGTCGGCTTGCGGGCGCGCAACTAGGCAAAACGCAACATAAACGCGAGAGCTTCGATCAGTAAGAACATGATGTTGTTAGTTTTAAAAAAAGTTTTAAAAACTTCGTTTTTTTAGAAAAGAGTTAATGTTTCAGATAAATCGGTTAAGTCCTTTTTTAGGCTCTGGACCCGTCTCAAACTGAACCCGCAGGATGAGTTGACAAATTGATTTAATTTTATTATCTTTCTTTAGTCAAATGGATTTAAAAAGGTTTTAAAATTCGGAAGAAAACAGTTGTATAATTCAAATCTATGTACAGGTGTGAACAAAATTTAAAAAAATAATACAGTAGTGTATGAACTTGGTGATATTAATATATTTAAAAATCCCAGTCTTTTAACAGTTTTTTTTTTCATTATGTTTACCTATAATTATTCAAAGTAGGTACATTAAGGGATCCGAAAATCAGGCGTTTGATTAACTTATATATAGCGGTATCGACGTGATCAACTTACTGTTGTATTTACACTGTGGTTACATTATTGATTTTATGTTACTGAGAGACGAGACAAGCAAGTCGCTTGCCTAATGTCAAGCGGCACTCTAGCCGATATAGTTCAGTACCACCCAGAACGCCAGAAGTTTAAACTCCAACAAACCATTCGCGGCAATACACTGCGCTCGTCACTCTGAGATATTGTAAATGTTAAAAATCTATACGCTCAGTAATTAGGGTGGAATCATGGTCCTTCAATCCGGAACGCAGTAATGTTTGCACACTACTGCACATACATATTTGGTGGAGGAAAAAGAGCAGCGTAGACAGAAGACTCTTTTTTAGCTCGGATGCAACTCGGGACTCGGGAGCTTCTCGGGAGAGTAAAACGCACTCAAGTAATTTTTTTTTATTACATAAATACATTTATTTTAATTTTGTTTGTAGTTTTAGTTTTAGTTTGTACATTTAAGTTAAGATTATAATATAGTTTATACAATATTTTAAATTTTAGTTACTATTTTGTAACTTGTATTTTTATGGGTATTAAAAGTTCAACGGCTGAAATAAACTATAAAAAACATCAAACAATAAAAATAAAATAAGAAATATAAGATTAATTTTAGGCAATACTTAAAACTGCACTGCTGCAAAATAAAATTATTTTCTTTCTTTAAAACAAAATAAAATGTCCCAAAATGTAAAAAGTGGGGATGTTAAGAAATTAAATTGCCAACTTCCGCAACATTTCTGTTAATAGGGCAGAGAAAAATTTAAAAATTCCCATCATCGTCATCGATTGAAATAGTGAGGACGATCACAATGTTCCATCTGAGAAGTTGCGTGCGTGGCCGAAGGGTTCAATACAAAATGGTTATTCATTTGAATTAATCAAATATCTACCGATTATCTTTCCGTTGGTATTAAACTAATCACTTAAAACATTACAAATTGCAATAGTTATAACTTGGAACTGTATTTTGGCAACTTTATATTTTTACATTATCACAAAAAGCGTTAGCTATTTTAATCTACTAAACCAAAAATATGATTGATTGGTTATTCTCAAGGCTGGCTCAAGGTGAAGCTGCGCTACATTGCGTTGTCTCAGTCACTTGCTAGAAAATCAACGTATGCGCAATTGCGCACGGGGTGTCGCCTGGTACGCATCTCGAAATATGCATGCGAATGCCTTATATTTTATTTAGTGTTTTTATTACATTTCACTATTTTGTATACATTTTCATTTCAGATTTTAAATTAGTATTAGTAATTACTAGATTAGTAGTATTACATTATATTTATAAGATTATTTATTTATAGATTAGGGTTGAGGACCCCTCTTCGGGTGAAAGCCTTGTCCAGATTTTATAATACTAGATACTTATTATAATACCAAACAAATCCAAATAGCAGCTTCTAGCAGGCAGCGTTCCTAACTTGCTTCGAATAAGTAGTTATTGGCCGTTGCAATTATCTTGACCCTTCACTGGTTTTTAACTGCCCATTCTGTGAAACTTCCCAAATAGTTTTTGGTGCTGAAAAATAATACAATTTTCGCTTAAAATTAATTCCAACTGATTAAAGGAATAGTCGATTGATATATGAATCAGGACTCACTTTGCGGAAGTTTGCTAAACCGAAAAAACTATAATTATTTTAAAGGTACCGTTGCAAACTATACATAAGTAATATACTTTTGCCGTGTCGTTCTATTGTCACGCGTTCTAAGAGACCGCTTCCTTTATAGGCTATCCCGTTAGTGCATTAAAAAAAAGTGAAGATAAAAATCACTGAGAGAAAAATAAATTGAATAAATAATCTTTAAAATAACAATGGCAATCACTTAAGGCAATTTCTATTTTGACGAAGAACGAGAGGGAAGACGAAGAAGAAGGAAAACAAATTTTCGCGATTTTGCCGTTCTCTGACACGAAAATTAATTTATAAACATTGGCAATGGTATTCTAAATGACTGTTTTTTTTTTTCTTATTTCGGCCCGGGGCTTTAAACCTTGACTTTGAAAATAATTATCATTATTGAGTGAGCTCTGACATCAGACAGAAAGACATCGCCCGCCTGCTTATTTCATGAGAAATTACTAACGCTGTGCAACTGCGAATCGTATCGCCGCGCGATAAGGTTCACGGTCGCGCAGCATTAGTAATTTCTCATGAAATAAGCAAGCGGGCGATTCGAGAATAGAGCCCTGGCCGAAAGCGCGTCCAGGTTCATTACACACATTGTTCTCTGGGTCGAATTCTAGCGATATTATATTATGATTTTGAAATGTACATGTACACAATTATACTATGAATTAAATATATAATCATTTAAAATAGTTACTTCGTGAACCCCATGTTGATAGCACATCGCTGTGCAATACCGGATCTCCTCCCAATCTTGCAATAGAATATAATTTCATCATGTTGCTTAGGTTTAGCTCTATGGAATGCTTCTTGGAATTCTTCCTCAGACAATGCAAGTGTTGTTTCGACAAATCCTACTGTAAAGATGGAATCTAATTTATTTCATTCAATAACACACTAAATCTATTACGAATTATCTTCTTTAATATCTTTGTTATCAACAACTATTATCTATTTATTACGACATTTACGAATTTCCGACATTCATAAAAAAACGTGGAGTACCCTTGGTATAGATACCAAGTGTTTAGTCCTTTTCGCTCTTTTGAAATAAGAACTCGATTGAAAAAGACAGAAGACTGAATAACTACTCCAAGGCTTATCCGCGTTTATTAATAATGTGGCCAGTGTTTAGTCCTTTTCGCTCTTTCGAAATAAGAACTCGATTGAAAAAGACAGAAGACTGATCAACTGCTCCAAGATTTCTCCGATTGGGGCAAGTGTTTAGTCCTTGTCGCTCTTTCGAAATAAGAACTCGATTGAAAAAGACAGAAGACTGATCAACTGCTCCACGTTTTCTCCGCGTCTATTATTATGGGGGTAAGAAAATCAGTCATTTTGGGAAAAGGTAATTTGGAGATTTGTTCAATATGAGGTCATTACACTGTAAGAATCGGTACTAACAAACCAAAAGCGGTTGTTGTTTTTAATAAAATAAATAATTAAACCGACACTTACTAGGAATATTTATACTGTTTGGTATTTTTCCGAGTTCTTTGATTTCCACGGGCTCTCGGACGTCGATGATCATAACATCATTCTGTGATGCGGCTCTCCTCACGTAATCGAAGTCTACCACAGGCAATTCTGCATACGCTGGTTGGAGTTTTTGGGAATAACATCGAGGCGCTAATACTCGCGCTACACTTGCAGATAAACATGAAACTCCTGTAGAAAACAATCATGGTTCATTCATTGAGATATTATGTTTTAACCGCATTACATTGCGCTGATATATGCGATTGTGGTTATTTTAATCGTCTTCAATCAGTCAATCAATCAGGCACTAGCTGTAGAGCTCGTTTCGTGCTCATGCGTTGTGTTCTGTTGTAATAATTGCAGAAATAATTATGTCGGGGTGAGTACTACTAGACACGCCGGGTTATATTGTGTTGTGATTGTGACTGAACACAGTCACAGTGGCCACTGTTTGGTCTTTACCTGTCTTTATTAATTTTATATACTAAGAACGGACTATTATTTATTATTATTTTTTTACCTTTTTGACGAAGCCTATAGACAGTGACGTGATTTCTCATGAACTGAATTTGACCTTTACTCTAAAATAGAATTGATATATCCTCCTAATATCGTCGTTTTTTGAGGGAGACAACAAACGCCGATAATATTATTGAAAAATTTAGCAAGTTGACGAGCCCCTAATAGAAGCATTCTTAAATTTGTTATATTTTGTATTTGTATGAATGCAACTGTATGACAATAAATAATATTCATTCATTCATTCACCGCAGTTTTAGCGTTTGAAGTCAGTGTGATTCATGAATCTGTATACTTCGTGAACAGTAGAGGTTCGTGGTGTTATCCTATTTGTGATTTTTTGTGATGTCTCACTGCTTTGCTTACATTATTACGAACGACGAGACGAGACGATATTGTAAAATGTAAAATTTGAGTCTGTTGCGGATACGCATTTTGTTTAATTGTGTATTAAAACGAAAGATTCTACAATTATGTACCCGAAAAAAAATCCTGTTATTAATTACTTCCGTGTCAAACGCTAAATTGACTGGGATAAATGGGTACATTTTATGTAATTTAATTTTAGAGCTCAAAACTTACGTGAAGACGAGAGGATCTTTGATTTCACGCCATGAGAAGCAGCTGCAATTTTATAACAGCTATAAGCTGTTGGCGCTCGGATAAAGTTACGGGATAGCATTTTTAATGGAAAATATTGTTTCTTCCACGTGTTTTCTTTTAGAGACAAGGATAAATAAGGAACGGAAATGAATGATCGAAATTAAATGATTGGATATTATTTATAAGTTTTTATTATCAAATTATAATTAGGTCAAGTATTTAACTACTTGTAGCTTATCTTACTTTTTAATGGTAAACAACAAGCCCTTAATCGATGTCACTAACGTAGGACGTTGTTAATATATTTATGATATAACTAGCTGCGCCCCGCTGTTTCACCCGAACAGGAAAGAGGAAACTATAGGAACGATTATATTGTTCAGGATAAAAAGTATGTTATTCCATGAAATAAGCTACCTCCATACCAAATTTCATCCAAATCCGCTTAGCCGTTACTGAGTTTAGCGGCTACAAACACATTTACATACTTACCTCCATACACAATTACACACTTACACACAAACTTTCGCATTTATAATATTAGTGTGATTAATAATATCTTATGTACCTGCGTTATATATATATTGCATAGATATACTCATCCATATGGACAACTTTATTATGGGAAAAAGTTAAAAACGCGAGAAAAAACAACTCTTCCATAACTCCTCCATTCGTCGAGTGTGAATGATATTTATCCATGGTTTGTTTTCTCGTTTTTTCATGTTTGGTCCCGTAGTAAAAGTAGTTCATGATGATATCCTAGATGACACCTTGTATATGTATAATCGGAAGCACTCATATATTATACTAGGTAGGTAGGTACTCTAGGTCACAACAGAAAATTATCCTGAGATTACGAAGATAATTTTTGTTCGAGTGATATTATTTCAAATTTGTTTTTATTCTATTTTAGTGCCGAATATGTTGTTGATGTATCCGTTTTATATATTTTTTGTTTCTTTATTAAATTGTTATTTAACTCTATTTTTTCCGAACAAAAGTACAGTACAGAATATCAAATCACTTACCTTATTCAAGAATAGTCCAAAAAGGGGATATAACAAGTATTACAAAGATGAGAAAAGTGAACGATGAACTAATAAAAAGTACAGGATTTAAAAAAGGGTACAATGATCCACAATTTCTAGGGATGGGTAAAAAATAGACGCAATCAGAAAGGGGGCAAGCGGCGAACAGATCAATGATAGACTTTCAGCAGATCGGCCAGCAGTTGCGGGTGCGGACATGTTGCTTATAATTTCGCCATAAATCTTTATTTTATTTTATAGAATATGGATCCCCAATATAAGCAACACATTACATTTACATTATGAAACATAGGTATCAAGCAGGGTGCAACCCCAATTACAGGATACCACGTCATGCTCATAGAGGTTCGACTAAACTAAATTGAAAATATTTTTTGCTGCTTATAGAGTAAAAAATTTACGTATCATTACGAGAGTTTTGTTCTAACAAAAAACTCAGCAAAGTTGATGGAAGGCGAGGGTTCCGGCACTGAGACGAAGCGTTCCTATTAGGCTATTGGCTATCTCAAGGTTACCCATACTCGCTCCTAGCTATAAACCAGTGAGTGTGAATTTTATTACGTGTTTGACTGACACGTGGTGCGCTTTGACCACAGATCACACTAGATGCCGAATTACGAGATTCGTTGTTCCTACATTCAAAATTCAATTCAAATTCACCAAAGTTTGAGGAAGGCGCCGGTAGCGGGGATTGCGACCAAGCGTTCTCATTGGCTATCTCAAGGTTACGCCTACTCGCGCCTAGCAATCAACCAATAGGAGTAATTTCTTATAAGTGTATTTAGACAGATGCGTGGTGCGCTTCGAGCATCCTGAATGCAGAATTTAGAGTATGATCTGTGGCTTTGACCGTCCTGAATGCAAAATTTAGAGTGTGATCTGTGGCTTTGACCGTCCTGATTGGGAATCTATAGGAGTTAATCTGTGGTCAGTCTTGAGCATCTCACGTAACGTCACACGGTGATTATATTCTAATTTTAAGCTTAGATATATGATTGGCTTCATTCCACCTATGCATGTAGGTATTTTGTTATTTGTACAAGAACTATGAAGGAAAGTTCCCACTCGTAAAATTATGAAACTTTATGCACATTGGTTACGCAAGCTCGCTCAGAACAATAGCACTTACACCAATAGCCCATTCACAGAGTCCATGAGAACATTATAGACAAAATCATAGACTACCTGTGAGAAAATTATGTATAGACCAAACCAACTATGGCCAAAATCTGTGACCAACGTTTAAGAATTGACTAGACAGACTAGAAGCCTCTTGGGTTCTCGAAGTTTGCGTAAGAATCGCTCGGTCTTCTTCAACCGCCAGAGTTAGGACGAGAAAGAGTCCGCCAGCCGAAAACCGTTATCTGTGGTGACAAAAATAAAGGGAACAATTTTTTTTTAACCTCAAACGATTATTTAGAATTGATGCTGCAATACTTCTCTGATATATTAGATTCTAATATGTCAGAATTCATGCATAAATCACTATATGAGTAGTTGTAATTACTACTTACTATTAATTAAGATTTGCTAAGACTTGCATAAGAATTTATTTAATTAGTGTTAAATGAGTTGTAACTAATTAGTTATTGTCGGTTGCAGTAAATTGTATTTTTATCTCGGGTTCCTGTTCAGGAAGGTCGGGCTCGTCTCCGTTCTGTGAATTGGTCTTACAATGAGAATATGTATATGTGTACCTGTATGTGTATTAATACGAAGTGGTAATTTGAGTTCAGGAAAAGAAAGAAGTCGCCTGGAGCCAAATCTGGTGAATAAGGTGGCTGCTTGATGGTATTTGTTGAGTTTTTGGTGAAAAATTCGTTCACAATGAGGGCCTTGTGCGAAGGCGCATTGTCGTGGTGCAAAATCAAAGTTTTTTTTGTCCATTATGAAATTCGCAACACACACTAAAAAAATGATCCAACAAAAAACAATTGTATTTAATCTAAATGACAATGCATCTCAAATTCCGCGCCAAAATCGAAAATAGTTCTGCCAAACTAGGAACAAAAAAAAAAGAATTTGGAACCATAAACAAATGATAAATTCCCGATACTTTTTTGACAGAATGTAAAAACATCTAAAGCTAAGCGTGTCAGTGCCCGATTACCGAACGTTACGTAAGATGTAGATAGGTTCGATAGTTTGGAGATGCAGTTGTAGTCAAGCTTGCATTAGCCCGAGCTGGCAATAAACCCGTTTTCCCCCCGAATGGAAGAAAACGGATATTTAGGTTTCAGCCGGAGCTTGACCCACTTGTGAGATTAACCCTTTGAACTTTGCGCGTTTGCAGTGTATTTCTACCCTCACTTCTCGTTATTCGGGTCACATGACCAACTAAACGTCAGAGGCGCCATCGCCGGTGGGCCGGTAGTGCGGCGTTTCGTCAGTACTCACACAAGCCGGCTAGAAATGTGAAATTTTGTGGGTCAAGCTCCGGCTGAAACCTAAATATCCGTTTTCTTCCCTTCGGGGGGAAAACGGGTTTATTTAGGTGTTCGAGCCTTCGCTTGACCCACTTGTGAGAGGTGTTTACAATCTGCCGGCGATGGCTATATTTGACGTACTGTGTGCTTAAGGATATTACGATGAATTGTTTAGTAATAAAATAAAAAATAAAAATATAAAAATCTTTCAAATGTTTTTTACTTGTAAATTGACAAATCAACCAACATCTGACAATTATTACTTAATCATAAATAATTATGAATGCTTATTATATATTAAACCGGTACAAATAGGTCACTCAAATCAGTTTGTTCTGTTTGCGCCTTTTTGATAGGCATTTCTTTGAAATAATGTTTTAGAAAGGTGTCTTTACTTCTCCAATTGCCTCTAGCTAAAACATCATCAAGATTGAGGTTTTTCTTAGCCCAGTTATCTGTACTAACTGCTGCCCTAAAGCTGCCGGGTGAGGCATTAATTTCTGCCTCTTTAAATAGAGTTCGAATCCAACCCGATATTACTGTTCGAGAAGCTGCTTTTACATGACTCCTAGTTGTAATGAACAGCCTAGTCGTATAATTAGCCCGCCTAGATTTTGCTGTGTTCATCAACTTTGTTACCCAGAATACTATGTCTAGCTTTTTGGTGTTATTTTTGTATAACTTCCAACCTGACTGTCTGTAATTGGTCGTATCCGTTTTCGAGCCGAATTTTGGCCAGAAAATGAT
This sequence comes from Apocheima hispidaria, assembly GCA_947579745.1. NCBI lineage: Eukaryota > Metazoa > Arthropoda > Insecta > Lepidoptera > Geometridae > Apocheima > Apocheima hispidaria. Next base: position 14,169,587 of record OX388154.1, read on the forward strand.
ATGGTCTTCATAGGCTTCAAATGATTCAGGACTCAAGTCTAGGAGCGTCAAGTCATGGATTCTGCGCCCTGAAGCAAGGAGCAATAATACCGCTACGTGTCGTGATAGTTGGAATAAACTATCGCTGTCGAAGCTATACTTCTTCAAATAGTCTATCAACTGGGTCACTTCCCATGAGAGAGGCTTAGTAGGCGGTGGCTTACTTATGAAAACTGCCTTCAATGTCTGCTTCACGAGGGGATGACAGCTCAGTTTCTCGCCGTTTTCAGGGTTTGCGAATGTTATTACAACCGATTTGTGTAAGGCAATGGTTCTAGCTGATAGTTTCACTTCCTTGTGGAGATAACAAATGAATTTTGCAATATCTTCCGGTGATGGGTTATCAATACAAGAATTATTATCGATAGCCCATGACTTCCAGCGAGTCCAGGCTGATCTGTAAGTTTTTAGGGTGGAAGTTCGCCATGACCTTTCTAAAAGACTTATATTTTCAACTGGCCATGATTTTATAAGGTGGCTCCAGCCTGAACCTTCCAGACCTGCAAACACATGTCCTTTATCTCCCGCGGTGGTCTTCCGGTTCTCAGGTCGATCAGGTGTTTGTGCAGATTCGGGATTAGAAATGGTGGGCACAGTGCTCTCTGTGTTAATTCGGCCTTCCAAAATGTTCTCTCCCACTTGGGTGCTACCAAAAGGTAAGTCCCTGTGGAGTGTGATAGGTGTCTGAGGACCCCTGGTATTACTGCTGGCGGCGGGAATAACCATCCGAGACTGAAATGCCATGGTTGGCTGAAAGCATCTACAAATAGGCAACCTTGATCCCGGGAGTCCTCGCTTACATATATATCTACAATTGCTGATCGAGCACTCGCAAACAGGTCTATCGTGGGTTTGCCCCACATTTTGAAGATCACTAGGAGGATTTCTTGGCTCAATGTCCATTCTGGCAACTCCGCTGCTCTGGATAAGCTGTCTGCGATCAGATTGTATCGTCCCGGTAGGTACCGCGCCACTAGGTTTATTCGGTGTTGGCTTGCTAGACTTAGGATGTTGTGAGTTGTACGAAGAAGTCTTGGGGATTTGGTGCCTCCTTGTTTTGTTATGTAGGCTACCACAGACTTGTTGTCTGTCTGAATCATGACTGTTTGATCTTTCAACTGGTGGCCCATTAACCTCAGGACTTCCAGTACAGCCCACAATTCTTTTTGATTGCTGTGCCAAGTATTTTGACGTTTGTTCCATATTCCGTTCAGAGTCTTGCTGCCTATTGTTGCACCCCACCCTGTACCAGCTGCGTCGGTTGTGATGAACGATGTTGCTCCTTTTTGGTGAATAGGGGACGGTTGACTGATGTTTTGTAACCACCAGTGAAGTTCCTTTCTGACAATGTCCGGTAACGGGAATTTTTTGTGTTTCTGCCGAATGGGTAATCGATTTGCCTCTATCTGTGTCCAGCGACAGTTTAGTCTTCCTAGCGGGACTATGAATGACGCAAAATTGATGTTGCCGAGGATTACCTTGGCTAACCACCACGTCCACGATTGTTTTTCTAGTGTCGCTTTTATAAGACCGACGCACTTTAAGATCTTGTTTTCCGGTAGCCTTTTGATGTTTATTTCGGTATTCCATAGAATTCCTAGGTATTCCACTATGCGAGAAGGATGAAGAGTCGATTTTTGGTGATTTATACACCATCCCATGGCCCCAAGGTGACGCTGAATTAATTGGCTTTGTTGAAGTAGGATTTTTGGGTCTGGGTGCAGGAAGAGAAAGTCGTCTAAGTACACGATTGTCCTTATTCCTTGTTCTCTGAAATGATTTGCCACCCAGTTAGTAATTTTAGCGAATATATATGGAGCTGTAGCTAGCCCGAAGGGTAAACACGTCATCTCATAAATTACATTGTCAAAATTGAAAGCCAGAAAGCGTCTGTGGGACTTGTAGATAGGTATATGAAAATATGCCTGCGATAAATCAATTTTAATCATGAAATCATGGTCGTTTATACAACTGGGTATTTTATGATGATTAATCAACTAAAATTTCGGTGGACGAAGGCATTGGTTCAATAACTTGAGGTTAAATATTGGTCTGCTTGAGCCGTCTGCCTTTTTCCTCAGAAACATAGGCGATAGAAAGCCCGATTTACTAGAAGACCTCTCTACCGCTTTACATTTTGACATTTTGTTTATTTCCGATGCCATGTCACGAGTATATTTAACCCTCAGATGACCATTGGATACCAATCTTTTTAAGGGAGGGCAACAAACAAAAGGTATTTTATACCCGGATAGTATAGAAATTATAGATTTTGGGGCTCCAAGGAGTCTCCAGTATTCTAGGTGTTTGCTCACCTGTCCTGCTACGAAATTAGTGTTTTTTGGCTCCCGGTCGGGGCTTTTTCGTAGTGCTTCCGTTAGAGGCACTACCTGCTGGGCGTTTCCTATGAAAGCGGTCCGATCGAAATAGCGGTGGTCTTTTATAAGTTTCGGAGCCGCCTGTGTTTGATGTTTGCGGTAGACGATTGGTTTGTGGTCCGAATCTCGGTTTTCTGTTGGCGCTTCGTTTGGGAAAAAACTTTCCGATCCCTCCTTGCTCCTTTATTAAGTCGGCCAGCTGGGGCTCAGAGAATAGATGTGATGGCGACGGTGGAATTGTGTGTAATAATTCATTTAGGGTTTTGTTTCCCGGCTTATAAACGGATCTCCTCTGATTAATAACTTCGGAGCGCTTTCCGCAAGTATATTGCAGGAGCGCGTCTGATGTTCGGCGAAACGGAGAGTCTGCCGCCAGGAAATGCTTACTAATTTGGGACTTTACGTCTAGGGAAGTTTTGTTGTATATATCTTGGAACGTCTTCCGTTGTTGGAGGAGGCCGTGAGTAATCGCTCCTAGGCACAAGTCCATTTTTTCCAGCAATTTAACGGATTGCCACGCTGGCGTCACTGTAGCCAGGCCACTATTAACTTTTAGGTTGGTGAACACGGGTGTCGCTTGAAACTGTTTCTGCACCTCGGCGTATCGTATGTTCTGCCACCCATCTTCTCCCAGTCGTTGACAGTGCACTCCTTGACTTGTTAGCGCTTTGTCCGCGGTTCCAATCTTGGCCTCGGACTCTTTAGTTTCGGGTGCAAAATCAAAAAAATGATTTTCACTTAATGCTAAGGGTTCAGGATCATCATACTGTTCATCTATATCGGTGTCCTCATCGAGATCTACATCTAAAGGAGGTGCGTCCCAATTGTCGGTTTCTTCTACTAGGTCTTCATTTTGTGGGTCTTTGGCGCTAGTTAGTTTTGTCTGAATGGATCGTAGACTTTCCGTTTGATGCTTTGCTAAGTCGAGTAGCTGCTCAAACATTTTGTTTTGACTTTCCAGAAAAGCCTCTAAAGGGGGAGTTTGTTGCTTAGGGCCAGATGTGGACGCTACCGATGGTGACGACGGTGCCTCGGCAATGGTGCCACTTTGAGTCTTTAAGATTGCAGATGCGTCTTTCCTAGATGTAAGACTACTCTTAAGCGATTGAAGAACTTCGCTGAAACCATTGTAGGCATCTGTAGGGTGTATCCTTTTCATCGTACTAAATGGCGAGTATATAAGTGCGCGCCCCAGAGGCCAGTCAATTAGGACCCGTTTTATGGTCTTGTATGTTCGTTCGCTCAAGGCGCAAGGTGTGCTAGGGCTATATGCGAGCGCTAAGTCCACGGTTGGCAGCGCGAAACGAAGGCGATTTTCGTCGTCTGATGATATTTTATTTCCGAAGAGGTCCTCGTATGAAACGGAGTTCACCTGCCACAGCCTCCAGTTATTAGGGTAAACCTCGTCGAGAATTTCAATGATTTTATGGTAAAACCTTGCTTGATCTGGTGGCGGGTTCCAATCAGCCAACTCGCCAAGCGTCGTTGTCATGATCTGTAACAGGCCATAGTATTGTACATCAGTGAAATATATTTCCTATGACGGCTGCTTAGTCGACATGTCGGCACATGTCTGCGTTCTTTGAAAGACTCGAGACGGCTAAGAGGACCGTCGATGTCGTCTGTGTAGACGACCGTGGCGTCTGCGCTGCTGACATTGATGTCTTGAGTAGTCAGTCTAGGCTGATGTGCAGCTGACGACATAGGCGTTCGAGTTATACTCTTGTGATGGAGCCTTATCGGGCGAGTCTGCCGTCCGGAGAGCGGGCATTCGCTGGTAGTGCACAAAATATGCACGTTAAAATCAGGCTGTAGCAGTAGATATCAGTTTCACACCTAATAATGAAATTAACTTACCGCGTCGAATGCGTTATTCTTCCGCTCAAGATTTTTTGAAGAAAAGCTTAAGATGTATGAAAATGAAAAACTATATTATTATTATTATTTAAACACTGCTCACGCTACGAAGTTCAAAGACGTACTGACGAAACGCCGCACTACCGGCCCACCGGCGATGGCGCCTCTGACGTTTAGTTGGTCATGTGACCCGAATAACGAGAAGTGAGGGTAGAAATACACTGCAAACGCGCAAAGTTCAAAGGGTTAATCTCACAAGTGGGTCAAGCGAAGGCTCGAACACCTAAATGGGTCAATTATCCGATGAATGCAAACAGATTACAAGTTGTTTTCTGAATGATAATCATAGTGGGTGGTGTTGGGCTTAGACTATACGCTTAGTCACCGAAAAGATTATACACAGATCACAGAATTCTCCTTATAAATAAGGCCAGATGTACAATACTTCAGTCACAAAAAATATGTAAATTCATGTTCATAATCTAGCGAATATAATGTGTAGCCATCTACTAGTGAAGGATTTTTCAGTATCAGTTCTAGAGATTACATCCTTTAATCAAACAAACAAAGCAAAGTTAAAATTACAAAGCTTACAATATTATATCATAGTATAGATTTTGGAGAAGTAATTCGATGGCGTATGTGAATCCACCAACCCGCACTGGGCCAGCGTGGTGGATATGGCCTAATCACCCTTCGAGGGTAGGCTGATATCCCAGCAGTGGGATGTTTAAAAGGCTGATATAGATAGATAGATTTATGGCACTACGCGAAACTGGAACCCCATCAGTGGGGTTCCCCGTCATCTTTGCTACCATTCGAATGTTTCGAATCAAATCAGCCGCCATGGGCCTGAGTTGATACAGTCTTATTCACACGCACACATACATTCTCTCACACATATGCTCAAACACGCACACGCCAGCGTCATCACGAACTCAACTCGTTCGAGGATGGAGTTACGTGACGATGCTTCACTCTCTCACACACACATACTCTCTCCTTTACTCTCAAAACTCGTACACTACTACATATATCCACCTCATGACAAATCACCTCACTCGTACACGCACGCTCCTGCACTCTCATAGTTTCATTTAAAACTACCCTACTAAAATAAAACTGTTATCATTTCTTAAGTATTGTGATGTATTAAGATCGTGTAATGTAATGTAAGTACTTTCTGTATTATGAAGAGCCTGGAGACCACGACACAGGTCACCCTAGTGTGGAATCCAGTGCACACTGTTTATCTTTAGATCCTAGTTTTTTTGTTCAAATAAACATTATTATTATTATTATTATTATTATATTCGGAGTGGTAGCCAGGATGATAGGGTTCAAGTTTGAAGGGGTCCAGGCTTGAAGGTTGAATGGTCCATTCCCCCTTCAAGCCGGACTTTTGCTCTATAAACTTCAGAAATTACTATTTAATATATACCTGGATATACGATGTATGTAAGGTACACGGATGCGAATTGTCCCAATTAAGTACCTAACTGTAAAAAAGGTTATTACAGAGACACCCGTGATATCTAAAAATCATATATCTGTCTAAGCATATTTATTATATTTTTGTATGTAGTTTTGTCTAGCTATCTATCTACGTAACTAGGCACCTACCGATAACTAGTATCTGATTATGATAGATAAATCATCAAAGTAATTCGGACGTGTTAGTGGATCCGCCATGATTGATGATTAAGGAGCTAAATTGAAAAAGATGTGGTATTTCTATTCCGAGCACCTCATTACATGTACATTAGAGCTGTTATTTTTCGGTTTTTTTTTCTTACTATATTTGCTAAAATGAAAAAACTGATGGCCGTATTTTTTTTATTGAGAATTTTTTGCTAGATCTCCGGACCCCTTGTTTATTATTATATTTATTGATTATTACTTTTTTTTTAAATACATGTATAAATATTGCACGTGTTTCACACAGCGACATCTAGCCCCAAACTAAGTAAGCTTGTAATATGGGAACCAGATAACTGATAGAATACATAAATACTTTTTTTCTTTGTAAATACATACATAGAATACATAGAAACATCCATGTTCGTCACACAAATGTTTGTACTGGGTGGGAGTTGAACCCACAATCTATAGATCAGAAGGTGGAAATCCACCCGCCGAGCCACAAGGTTAGTCTCTAATAGTGAACTCTAATAATAGTCTCTAATAGTGAAGTAATCATTAAAATTAGAATAGCTTACAGAATCTTGATTGGTTTTTGAATTTTGTTAAGTTGACGTAGCTTGACTACGTTCATCATCGACGTAAAAAGGCTAAATCTAGAAAAAGATAGCGCTTCCGGTTTCTAGTCACCACCCAAGAACCTGGCCTTTCCATTGCCACTTCAGCTTGCAAGCCCCGAAAGCTACGGTAACTTTGGGTCTTCGGCGAATATCCTCGTTCCGGTTTTTTCATTAGCGCGCGCTAACTCCATCTGCACATCTCTTTTCAACTGCACGCGGAAGTGCATAGCGCTATCTTATTTTCGACAACAACCGTAAAAGTGGAAGTACTCTTGCCGGCGTTGTTGATACATACACCTTGTATAATGTTTACCGGTCTACGGTCGGTGAGAATTCGACAGGTGATCAACTTCACATTCCTATGATGAAATCACAATCTACTTAGGTAGGTACTAATAGTTTCTATTGGTTCGTCTATAATTTAACAAGATTGGAATAGACAAAAAATATTTTTTTTAAATTTCGTAATTCGTGTTACTTAGATTTAGGCAATGATTCATCACTTTACTAAAGCATGACTTGGATTGGACAGTGACTGAAATTGTTGACTTAGACTATGAGTGAGACTTGTTTTAAATGTGCTTTATGTGACCGATCTTATACTTAAAAATAACAAAACTAGACACTGCCAAAGCGAGCCCGGGGAGGACGACAGCGTCGAGTGGCAGACGCTGTTGTAGGCTCAGACGTCTCACGACAGCTGCTAGCTGTACCAGGAGGAGCTGAAGCGTGGTGCTGTGGGCTCCGGTGCGTTCCCTTGGAGATCCCGGAGCCCTCGGACAAGCACCATGGCAGGCCACCGGGGGGGTTTTAGTAGGTATAATCCCACATAACCCGCACCCCAAAGCAATCGGGTATCTTGAAAAGATTTCCCCATCGCGAAAAAAAAAAGTCACTGGGTAAATACGCTATGTGTGGAGCTAAAAGGAATTGCCAGCTACTGTGTCGGTCCATATTTCTCAAGCGGTAAATCTGATCAAAAATTGGTGTAAGAGATGTTATTTAAGTGGGGGTTTTAATTTTTTTATTCGTTAATACATAATTGGAATTTAGGACGTTTTGCGCTGTGGACGTTTCGCTCTTTGGTCTTTGTAAGCTTTGGACATTTTGCACTTTTGAAAATTTGAGACCGTTTGTCATTTTGCGAATAAACAGACTTAATCGGTTTATATTAATCCTAGGAAAACTATATAGTTTTTCCTAAAATCCATTATACATTATACAACCCGGACTCAAAATAGACACCAAGCCCCTAAAAGTGAGTCAAACTACTTGACTCACTACTACGTCAACGGAGTGGAAATTGCGAAAACATCACCAACGTTTACTTTTATCTATTCTGTGCCAATATTAACATTTGTAACACACTTGTTCCCAGGGTTAACAGATCAAATCGACAAAATAACCGACATTTCCTGACGATTACAGTTTAGGTTACAACTGTAGTAACACGCATACACACAATACCATAGTAATATGGTATGGTTTGTATGTACGGTATGTAATGTACATAAGTACATTGCTTATGTAATGTACATAAGTACATTACATACATATACCCAATCACTAAAAGATTTCGTACTTGCCTGCATATTAGTTACCTACTTACTATACTGAAAATTACTAGCTGTGTAAATTATCCGTTTTATATTATTTATCTCCGCTGATACAGAAGTCTCGTTCGCACTTTTTCCCAAAAAATTAACATAAATATTACAGAGACTAAAGTATTTAAAAATGAATACATTTCATATGTTTAGAGCACCGCCATTGCCTACGTTTTATATCAGTTGAAGTTATTATTTTTTAACTAGTTATAGATTTCGCGAAGTAGAACCAAATTAAAATTAATGACTTGAAAATTTATATACAACATTGGCAATGGTATTATAAACTCCCACTGCCGAGATATCAGCGTACCCTCGAAGAGTGATGGGACTATATCCACCACGCTGGCCCAGTGCGGGTTATTATTTACTTTCATATAATTTAATCTCCTAACATCACTAAGTCGGGCAAAATTTGAATTTATGTAAATCCTGAATCTATGTAACTGTGTCAATCTTTGCCTACTTTGGGGCCCACTAGTTCCACCATAGGTTTTGTAGATATTGTATAAAAATAATAAATAAACAATAATTTTGAACAATCAGAAGCGAGTTGCAAGTTAGTACATAAAATTACATCTATAGATTTACAAAAATAACGAATCATACTTCGATATTCTTGTGATATCATAAACGGCGCTGAAATACCTGACAGTTCGGTAAAATATCAAACGCCTGGCAACCCTGCTTGTAAATTATATTGACCATTTTAGGCGCTAGATTAGTATCGGCACACATCGGTAACTCGCGCGGGTTTGTTTGCGAAACACCCACGTTATGGGCGACCTTGAGTTTAATAGTCACGAAAACACGTATACCTATGAGAAAGGATTTAGCTATTTCTTAATTTGAATGCGGTTTTGTTTATTTTTGGAACGGTTAAGTTCTGCAACAGATTTTTATCGGAATGACTAGCTGTCCGTACTTAAGTACCTAGCAAATACATTTTCAAAGTTCCATATAAATTTACATTTCAACATGGTGCTTTTTAACCAGGAAGCTCTTGTGAGGGATAATGTAGACGCGCAATGTAAAACGGATAATTATATTTTTTTTATTTTTAAAAACACCTCATTTCAAATGTAATGTAATTATAGTCTCTAAAGCTCCCAAGCAATTAAAAAGCATCTTGTACATTAATACTCTAAGGGGATGAATTTTAAATTACTATTTCTCAATACTCACCTACGATAGGTATATGTAGACATATAGGGAACCGGTGTAAAATCACACTAATATTATAAATGCGGAATGTAAATAGGACAACAACAAATAAATACAACTTAAAACGGGGATTCCCCGGTCCACAAAGAAAGATGCATCAGTAATAATAATTGTATTATTATACTCTAAATAATAATGACAAGTTAATAATGCTGAGAGTAATGAGACTGCATTATAACTAAGCAGGAAAATAATATAACTAAGAAAAAGTAATATAATTAAGATATCATTCTAGGATATCAGGTACTCGTCATTATGATAAACTTTTACTATAGGCCAATCATTGAGCAACACAGGCCTCCAGCCGACCCGGAGCCACTGGGGCCGGTAACGTATTTCTCAATGGGGCCAAAAATAGAATCGCGAATATAAACATCTTTTCGATAGAAAAATGCCATGCATTGACGACATGTATAGGTAATCTATTCTCGATTTTAGAAAATATATAAGCCTGGGATAGTATTGATACAACTCGTCATTTTCGTAATAATCAAAGCCCGGTATTCGGTATCAAAGCCGCTCCATAGAACTCGTTGCATAAGCTTCGATAAAATATTTATAATTAAGAGCCCGCTTCCCCAACATTTTTTTTTTTAATTAAAAAGATATAGAGCGCAAATTAAAAAAAAAAAAGCTACACTCATTCTCTAGAACAACAATTAGTTCTAGTTCTATAGAACGTTTCTCATCCAGCTCTCTAGGTTCCTGAACTAGACTGTTTATTTTTTTAATTTCCACTCAGTAATTTTCGTATTAAATAAAGTTGATAAAGTGCGAACGAGATACCGAGAATCAGCGAAGCCTGGCCTTAATGAAAAACGGTACATTATTATGTGTTTGTATGTCGCAGTTATGTTAATCTATTGGCATGGTTGCCAATTCTTAACGAAGTTTCGACATATACACGGATTGATAAAGGTGTAACGATTGGCCTTGCGAGACAAACACCGTTTTGAAATATCTTGAAATATTAATGCCATCTAGATGAAGCAAATGAAAAAAGATACTCAATCATATTTTTGAAAGCAATCCTTTCTACAAATGTGAATATATTTATGTCCATGGAATTCTCGGAATCCTCGTTCTTGTCCAAAAAAACAGAGTAAGCGTAATAAACACATATTGATAAATGATTAATTTTAATGACAAGGTTTTTCATATGTTTGAACTTCAAAATCTTACGCTGCAATAAATCTGCCTCACATCCATTAGATACGCGCGATCATTAGATTAGATCATTACCTGCTCCCCCACAGATTGTAAAAGCATTGCCTTTAAATCTGGAACATGATAATATCCTACTCTATCAGACTGTACAAGAGGATCAACCGCTACGAACTGCCTAAACGACTGAACAGATATTGATTAAAGATGACAAGGAAGAGGTGTCAAGTGAAAGACCGCAAGAAAAATAAATCCCGAAAAATGCCAGAAAACTCAAAAACCCTAAAACCGTAGAACTAGAAAACCGTAGAACTTACTATAAAAGCTCTGTAGTAAAAGACAAGTCAGCCAAGTTAGATAAATACGGATGTCAGCGAATGTAGGGCACTAGTGGATACCTACTAGATAACTAGGTATGTAATAGAATTTGTGGGCTTATGGAGGTAGATAAACTATTACCTATACTAGATTATTTCATACAGAACTACTACGGTAACCTGTTCAGTCTGTACTATTATCTATTCTGTATTATAAGGACATAAAACCAGCTGTTTCATACATTTATAACAATAACCATGTCAATGGCCTGTCAATAACCATGTCAATACTTAAGGGTTGGTTATTTAGAGATAGATATAGTTTCACCTTTTTTCAGAGCCTAAATAGATGAATCTTGCTATAAAATAGAAAACAACTTTTATTAAGTGAAAAAGCTTCTTGATTCCGCCACGCGTTTTCAATTTGCCGCGAAGCCATAAACCGCCATTGAAATAGCCAATAGACATAAGTAAGCCATAAAAACATGCGTTACACGTCCGCAGCAAAAACATTGTAGAACATTGTGTAAGTCTTCAACCAAAGCAAGATGGATGGACGGGCTCTAACCACAGAACTTCCTTAAAAATAACAAGACAAAACATTCTCAATACATAATTAAAATTATGTATGTATTTGTCTCAAAAAAGATATAGTATATATAATATCTACGAGAGAAAAAGAGACATCTGTGTTTATTAGTTGCTCTCGAATCGCTTGACATTCGAACGTAAGTCAAAGTCAAAGTTATTCATTGGTAAATATTCAACCACTATTCAACATACGTCTTTCACTTATCACAGACCGAGAGCGAATGAAGTAAGGTGAGCGCCGGCGCTCACTTTAAAGTTCAAAATTCTCTTATTAGGGCCCGTCCATTCATTTTACTTTGGTCGATGTTATAAGTTATGATCGAGACCACATCACATTTATAAAATAAATGCCAATTAAACAATTCTCTGTTTGTTTCATTACCTTCTAACGAATAAACGGTTCTACTGATAATTTTGCTTAGTAAGAAACTAGTTGAATAATGAAGACATAGCATAGGATAGCTGTGCATTATTATTATTTTCCGCTAAATATGAAAAACATTAGATGAGCAACAAACCGTGCTCTGTGGAGTGTCTATGCAGTAAATTTAGATTTTTCGGAACAAACAGTACCTATCTTGATATTTTACAGCCCCCTCGCTGTCTCTGTAAATTCTAAATTCTCTGTTTCGACTCAGAAAAAAAAGTAAAACAAATGAAGATTGAGAGCAAAACCAATAATGAGCAGTCTCGTCCACAGTGTGCTCACGCTATTGCACATCAAGCCATTTGAAGATATAAATACCAGTCATAGAATTTCCAAAAAGTTTATGTTGTAAGTATCTGTTTGTAAACCAAAAGTTATTTTACAGTGCCAATTAAATTATGTAGGAATGGTTATTTATGTTACATAACTAATTCGAAATACTGCTAGTTACTATACAAAAATCCGGCTAACGTTAAAATATTATATTACGTTATATTCCAGCAGCCGAATAAAAGCTGCTATATTTCATTAAATAGCGATCCTGAACGATATAATTCTTATAATTTGACTTATAATTTGAAGTTTGCACTATTTATTTTATGACTATAAGTGTATTAACCTTTTTTGCGATAAAACAAAATTGGGATAGAACTAAGTTTATGGGTAGAGTCGCCTAATTTTCGCGCGCTTTTTTTTTTTTTTTTTTGGCCAACAAATTATTTGTGCCAGTTTTTTTTATCGAACAAATAAGCTGCTAATACCACTCTACTCTCTATATGCATACGCTTAGGATTGATCAGTGTTGCGAAGATATGAATAAATTGTCTATTTACATGCGTAATAGTAATGCTCTCACGGAATAAATTGCGATTCGGGTTACTAAAGCCTGTTAGTGTCTAATATAACTGTTTTAAACTGTTAATTTTGAGTCGTGACTGTGTCTTTAGAGTTGAAATGTTGCTTTCTTTTTTTACATTGTTTTATATCTTTGTTTTTTAATATCAGCTGACGAAGAAAAATAGAAGCCGAGAATGCCACTTTATGACTTTAATTTTTTCTCAGTACCACCCGCTTGACTATTTCTGAAAAATATTAACCATTGACACTTAAAACAAAAGATTTTGTTAAGATTTAGGGGGCGATAACAGACTACCCCCGAAACGCTAATTTCATCAAAAAGTTAGGAAAATTCACTAACTCTCTCTATCTCTTGTATAGCTCTTCTATCTCTCTATCTTGCGATGTGTCTTGTCGCTCTGTATAGAGCGACAAGACAATCGCAAGATATTGAAATAAAACGAATATAATACAGGGTTTTAAGGAAAGGGTATACTGAGCCGAAAAGAGATCATATAGTACTCATCATTATGAACAACTTTTACTATGGGACCAACCCTGAAATCGAGGAAAAAATATCAGCTGTTTCATAGAAAAATGTCAATGACACTCGACAAAATGTATGGAACAGATGAGTACGATATTTTTTTCTCGATGTCAGCGTTGGTCCAATAGTAAAAGTTGTTCACAATCATGAGTACTATAATCCCCTATCGGCTTAGTGTACCCTTTCCTTATAACCCTGTATATGTAAATGTAGATGTATAATAATATATAAATATAAAACAATAAGTAATTACAATAAGCATATCCGATACTATACGTACATAAGATGTTTTGGGATTTCTATAAAAAAACCAAAATATCGCAATTTCTTCCGAAGCTAACAACTTACAAAATAATTTCGAAAGTCATCTTTATTTAAAAGTTGACTTGTTTTGTCTATGATGTAAACTTACTAATTCCACTTGCTAATAAATTACGCCGACTATCGTCAAATAACCACCAGATAGTTATAGTAATCGATGTACCCATTTAGCTCTGAAAGCTTCCTTCACAAAACTTCGGTTTTCACTTAAAAACACCCTTGACCATTTCTTCCTTCGACTCACCACATCGCTGAAAGCCGTCAAGCTGACGTTGAACGATAAGACTTCAGTCAGCAGCAGCAGTAGTCCCACCGCCAGCCACATGGTGCCACCATCACGACACTAAAACCACTAGCCACTTTAAATCACTCGCGAATCCTCGAATTCCAGAGCCACGGACTCCATAAAAAAAAGTTATATCATTATTTTTTTTTGTTTTAGGAGGCGACTGGGCTCGCGGCGTTTGGCGGGAAAATGTTGGCGCGCTCGCGGCAGTGCCGCGCTCGCGCCATTATTGCTCAATAGAATAAAGTACGCTACGAGTCTACGATGACCTTTGCGGAGTTTGCGGTCTCGTCCCTATGGGTGGTGGACGGTGGACGGTGGCTGGTCGGGCAGACGGGGTGTCGTCACAGACTCGCCTCGGTGTTGTTGTACCTACTATGAGGTACCGGTGTAAAACCTTACAGTTAGGGACTCGGATTTTAAGAAGGGCGTAAAACAAAATTCAAAATTACGTAGAATTTGTGGTTTCTGATGGAGAGTTCAAAAAGCTTGTATTTGGCAAGAAATTGAATATTTAGAAATAAGAAGAAAGAAAGTAATTTTATTTTGCACCAAGAGTGACATTAATAATACTGAAGGTTAGGCAGGTGAGCAATATCATATAACTATAGATAATCAATGTTATGTGTTACAAAAATGGCCTCAACTCAGCTTAGTGCTGTTTCCCAAACAGAGCTGATCTTCCGTGAAGCCGCTCAGTAAAGTCACGAAAGGCTCAAAACAGTTTGTAGTGCAACGTAGAAACAAGAGTCACTAAATATTCTAACTCCAAACTAGAGTGTACCGACCATAGAAAAGGCCCAAACGGTATCTTTTTTGGGTTCACACATTTTCTGTGATTTACTTCTACACGTTCATTTTCCTGTGTTAGAAAGTTTGTTTTCTCTAGATTCGGCTTAGTGCACAGGAGATGACGAAACTTATCTTTCTACTAGGTTTTTAGCAAATGTTGTGTATGGTAATTTTATAGTTTCCGGCTTGACTAGTTATCCAACAGTTTCAATAAATAGAAATTTCGTTAACCGGTCAGATCTCCGGCAATAAATTAACTAGATTGTTTTATTGACTAGCCATAACAGTTTGTTGACAAGTAACGAGTCTTGAGGTAAAAATAACGCCATTTATTCGTACGCACAAACTTATCCGACATACGTCGTGAGCGTTTGTCCACTGTACACAGAAATCACAGAATTCTCCCTATATTTTATTTTATTATAAGGTCTGTGTTTAATTGATTCTAATGTATACTATGGAATCAATGTTACACATTGCTTTATAAATATAGATATATTGTAATTTGTGTTGTGTAAATAAATAAATAAAACAAATGTTAAATTTATTTGGAATTATTTATTTATGTTGGAATTTAATTCTGTAAATTGATATACAGAATGTTTTTTTTTAACATGGACAGTATAAGATACCATGGGAGATACAAGGAAGCTGAACCAAGGTATTCTTTATTATAGCTTTACTATTATACATATATAAATTTATTTTTTTGTGTGTGTTATTACTTTTACCGTTTTAATCAATAAATAAATACATTTTGTAAAAACCCATTTCGGAATATTATTTTTTTGGTCAAGCATGAGTTCCCCATATAAATGATCTATTTTAAGTTTTTTTTTAATGCGGTTTGACTCGGCTCCATCTAAGTATCATTTCATTGTATCAGAAGCGAAAAATCGGATCAGTAGAAGTAGTTATAGATTTAGAATTAATTTTTATGGAGAACTCACCCTTGACAAAACAAATAACTACGCCAAAGTCGTTTTCATAGAAAATGAGTAAATGAATGACAGTTTTCCCGTATCTCATAAGGATGCGGTGCCCATACTGTCCCAGATAAAACCATCAATCTGTATAGCTAAGTACCCTGTATAACTATATTTTTGTAACACATAACATTAATTAGCCATAGTAATATTATATTGCTCACCTGTGTTGTTGCAATTTTTTTTTAAATCTTTTTGTGCCTTTACGCCATTATGGTTATTAAAAGAAAAATAAAATACTAATCCATCAATCAATCGATCTAGGGCTGTTCAAGACAAGAGTGAATATTGGTACTTCCTAGGCAAGCGTGCTACATCTTCGGCCGCATCGTCGCTTTCCATCAGATGAGATAGTGGTCAAACGAATGCCTAGTCCGATGTAAAAAAAAAAAAATAATACCCAAACTACAAATTGTAAGTAGCCTAGCCTAGCCACTCAGGACTTAAAGACGCATCCAACGACACCTCACTCGTCAAAATCGATCAAGCCGTTTAGGCTGCAGGACGTCATACACAACATACATAACACACAAACATACTTACATACACCCCAAAAACATTACCCTCCTTCTTGGGCAGTCGGGTAAAAATAAATTGCAAAGAAACCTGCTCATCGACCACTGACATTCAAAACAATTATTTTGAACTTCCGCTATTAAATTCATCAATACCGATGAATTAAAAGTACCTACTGCGATAATCGAATGGTCATCTTCAATCGATTATTTCGTTACGACGTTTCCACGGTTATGACCTTAGTTATGATGAGATAAGAAAAAAAGAAAAATAACAAGACGTCACAACGGCTGATGGTTTTAATAGTTTTAATGGCCTGTAGATGGGGGTCTGTTCAATGTACGTACATCCAAAGATAGAAGTGTGAACCTACCACAGCTGATACCTATTATAAATATTCACTTTCATTGGTTCGCTGCTAGCCGCAGGACGGGAACTCGCTACACTCGGGGCGAAGCTCTCGGGACAGCTACGAGCTGTCCCGAGCTGCCCATGAAGTGGAGACTTACTCACCAGTGAAAATAAGATGTTGATAATGAAGACAAACTGGTAAAGCTAAGCGAAATACATAGACATTTTTTAGAATAGCCGCCGCGAATTCGTCAATTTCTGTGAAAACCTAGCGTGCCAGGTATTTTAATAAAGCACTTACAAGTTGTCCATTTCGCATGGCCAATATGGCCAATATGGCTTTCGAAAAGTCTTTGAAGTTTTGTATAGCCCAATTATGCATTTCTGTAATTACGTTTGACCCCATATATAGTATTACTGTTTGTGTTTGACGTACTCCTTCGCAGATGTCTGAGATCGAACTGAATTTGGGGCGTGCTAGTTGGCGCAATGCGCCTACGAAAACGAACACGCAAAATAGGTAGACACGCGGTATCTAGTCTTTTATATGTCTGTGGGGAGTTATTACCCTACGCCTTAAATTCCCACTAGCATACATAATTTAGGAGTTTAGATTGACCCAGTAGATAACACATCGCTATTCCATTATGACATAATTTCGTTACTTAATTGACCATTCGTTTTCTAATCAAAACGAATAAAATGTATTCTTAATGTAGGTAGGTATATATTACAAAATGTGTGTTTAGTGTGGCGATTCAGAATAGTGATAATAAATTAAATAAACTTGTTTTATGTACCTATAACAAGAAAGTTTATTACTCTAATACAAACACATTGTTACAAGCGTGTGAATCTATGTCCTCTATAGGGTTACAAAGGGTAGATAATGAGCTGACTGTAGATAACGGTCTTAGTAAATATCAGCGACTTGTTCCGGCTTCGCTCGGGTGTAATTTAGTAAAAATATATATAAACCGTCCGTCAAAACTGATGGTGAAAACCGCATCACAATCCGTTGCGTGGCTTAGGAGGAGTTAGCGGATATACAGACAGACAGCCGCGGAAAGCGACTTTGTTTTATACTAAGTACCTACCTATGTAGAGATTTAAAATAATAGCGCAAGTAGAATGAGAAAACTAGGTGTAAAATTTTGCCTCTGGCTTATGTAGAACTCGGGTTTCTACCCGCTAGTTTTTGACGTGAATTCTATGACGAAAAGAAAATCCAACACCAATCTCGGACAGAGAATATCAGTATTGTGTTGCGCGTAAACTGCGACCAGAACCCATCGGACCAGAGATCCCAAAGCCGCCAAGCGTGGGGATGATGTGTGCAACCACCCTCCCCCAATAGGATGGAGACTTCCTCTAGTAGCGGACGTCTACAAGCTGAAGAAGATATTAAGCGACTTGTAATTATTTAATTTAATATACGAGTATAATAATTACCTAATTATTAGTTTTGTAGGTGTGGTAGGTTTTGTTTTCTTTCTAAAATATCATCAAAATTGGTTCAACCGTGATAAGGTGAGCAACGTATAGAGAGGAAATTATGTTCGTATTCTTGATACCACTAGAGGCGACAGCGCAGTACACTGCAACAGACCCTTTGCCAAACTTTAGTCAAAAAACTCCGTGGCATACCAACACTTCGCGTGATGCTATAATAGCTCAATGTTTTTATTTTTATTCTTTCCTTTATTACCTTATTTTTGAACAAGACCGGTTAAGCCTAATTTTGATGTTGACTATTCGTTTTACCCCCTAATTAATAAGGAGGATTCTGTGGTTTTACCTAAGAGCGGATAAAACCATTGGCCATGGTTGGGGGTTTAAGCCGTTGACTGTGGTCAATGGTTGAAGTTTTGTGCCGTTGACCATAAATTTAAAAGGTTTACGGTATGAGTCCGTTTGGTAGACGACAACATTTTTCATCTATGTGAAACATTATCGGTTGTAATTGATAAGGGTGACATAATTTGTGTTCCATCGATCAGTTTTGCAATGCGTTACGTCATTAGAAAGCAGTGCCAAAGCTGGCCACGTAGGTTCCTGGCCATGCCTTAAAAGACCTAAACACTGAGCAGGGCCGCACTCTAATGAACTGCCCTTGGGTTACGTAGATACTGGTGTTTAATCTACGCCTTACTTGGACGTACAATTTACTTGCGTTCTTCAAATTTTGTCGTAATTTTTGGGAAAAAATTAAATAGGTATCTTGAACAGTTACCTTAAAATTTGAATAGAAGTAAGTACCTACTTATTATAAACAACTCAATTTCTCCCTATACAGTTTTATGTCACATGTTTGGTTGGCCCTTACAGAGAGCCATAAGCAACTCGCGGCACGGCCTCAGGACGACATATTAGTTTATTTGCTATCCTTTCATGTTCTACCTTAGCTCTAGAAATAGGTCGTAGATTTCTACTCGTATAAATATATCTAGGTGAAACCTACTACCTAACCTACCTTATCTACTTTTTCACCAGCTAAACTACTAAATTTATTTAGTCACCGTTGCATTGTCAGTCGTCCTAAGCCAGTAGTGTTTTCTAGGGTATCTTCTTATTGTAAAATGATTTAACAGGATGGAATATCATCCTCGTCCTGATTGCGGACCTGCGGCCGCGGCGGTTAGCAGTCGCGCCACGGCCTTGCGTGTGAAGAATCCGCGTCTTCATTATGTTTGGTTTGACATAATTGGGTCGCGGCGCGCGTGGCTTGCGGGCTAATGAAGGAAGTTTTAACACCGATTTAGGACCATTTCGTCTCAAGAATAGGTTTTTAAGGCGCTTATAAAACTATGTAACGTGTACGAGTGTAGGGTGTGGGCAAGTAAATAAAATTGTTACATAATAAAATGATTACTGTCTTAGTATTTATATTCTCTTTGGATTACTGAACTAAAACATTGGCTATAATCAGCTTGAAAAGCACAATTCTTAGTTATGGCAATATCTGTCATGTAAACAAATATAGATAAAATGGCAAAGGAGTCCAAATAAGCAAAGAAAATTACACTACATTAATGTAGTGAAAGAGTCACGAAAAGACATGTCTTCTTTTCGTGATTTCCAAAATTCTATGAAAGTCTAATGTATTTATGTAATGTCTCCTTCACGTTATTGGGGTAAGATAAGATAAACTTTTATTGTGTGACTTCACCTTGACCTTGAATAACTTCACTTGAATTGTAGGTACTGTGACTAAATCTCAAAATCAACTTATTGATCTGAAACCTCGACACTGGCTACATAATTGACATGTCGGGCCAAAACAAACAAGAAAAAAAAAGATTTGGCGGGAACGTCAAAAGTCATGTATATGACACGATATTATATTTTTTTCCAAAACTTTTTTCGTTAAGTGTTTGTGACCGTGCTAAGTGTTCGTCGAGTGTTGGTGAATAGTATAATGTCGTAAAACGTGACTTTTCGTCTTGTGTCCAAAACGCCATAGAAACCTCTTCTAAAGCCTCCACCACTTTACTGGGACATGAAGTGAGAAAAAAATAACGTTAATAAAGCAAGAAGGGTATCTATACATGGCCTGACCCATGAAGGTGTAGTCCTTCTTGGCCTGACCTGACATCGTGTGAAAGGGACAGCTACATTTGAATTTCACGGGAGCAAAAGAAACAAACTATTAAGGTTATAGCTTCTCCCTTTCGCTCCCCCAGAAATTTATATATAGCCATCTCTTTCAAACGATGTCAGGTCAGCCCATGTAGCGAGGCCTTTTTAGACACTGAGCCAAGTTAATAATAAGAAGAAAAAAATGTTCTGTGACGCCAAAGTCCGGAAAGGACAAAAAAAAAAATTAGTATGCTGTCAAGTTACTTTAATTATCATTGTCAATGTCAATCGAATGAAATTGGTCATCGGGTGTGACCAGATTTAGCAGGATTTAGCGATTTTAGCAGAATTGGGCACTTCTTTTAGCTTCTAGCAGGATGTTCAGCATTTTTTTTAATTCTTCATTCATTCATTTTTCAGCAGGATTTAGCTAAACTTTAACAGTAATGTAGCAGGATTTATTGAACTCGTTACAAAATGCCCTAAAATTGCACACAGAACGTTAGAACGCAACTGTAATGCCAAAGTAACAAAACATTGTGAATTTTGTAAGGGCTATGATGATTTCTATGTCAAAAGTTTTTTGTGGACAAATCTTCTCATAGATTCATCATGATCAGCCAGAGGGAAAGGGAAGCTTAGCAAAGGGAAGAGGGATTGTTCCCCCAGCCGAGCTAATAGAGATAGACGCTAGGTAGGCTGGACAGTATTGCCGTTTTGGCATTTTTAATGCTAAATTTGGCATATTTCTAGCGTTCTTCGGGTTTTACATGTTATTGATACCCATCAATAAGCAAACGTTGACGCCAATAGTTTGCGGTTCATTGCTCTGTTAAATTTTCACACTGTGCAAAAGGTTGAACCAAACCCATCTAGAAATCTATAAACAATATTTTCAATTGACATTTTGTTTTTTTTATCATTTATTTTAACTCTTTTATTAATTAGGGGTTTTCCCGAATAGTGAACGATGTTTGGTTTCCCGTCTACACTTGCACACATCTGCTTATGTTTATACACACGCACAAAGGCGATTTTACGAGTGATTCTAGTGCAATGCCTCCTCAATTAATAAAAAATTAAAGTAATTAAAAATAATACTGTTTTTAATTACATTAGCTGCTTACTATAAAAATATTTTCATTTTTATTTCATTAAAACGAGACTTGACAGTTGGCATTTCTTTTTTAGCATATTTAAGTGTGATTTAGCATAATTTTAGCATGATCTGCGCCATAATCTAGCATATTCTCCAAAAACAAAACGGCAATACTGAGGCTGGAACAGGCACAGGCATTCGATTTTCCTTCTTCAGTCAGATTTGTTTTTGTATAATATTCAATTAAATTAAAATTATATTAGAAAATAAATAACTGCATAAAACATAAATCATGGCTTATTTAACTCAACCTGACTACGTTAACTATATTTGTTCTTGCGGACAGCTAAAACCGATAACGAGTTTGTATTTCTGTCGTCATTGCTTAAAAATCCGCTGCGGATTCTGCATTTGTCATGAGGTAACCCACTTTTCCCTCTTGTTACTAAATAAATACACTGTTCAACTCCATATTATCGTAATAATGCTTGAGAGATAAATAATTAAACATTGTAATATGGTATTGCAATAAATACTATTTTTATTTCATTCTTGCCAAACTAGTTCAAGCAACAGACGCACCTTTTCTTTTGTTCTATTGTTTAGCAGCCCTCCTTTGAAAACGACCAATAAATTACAAATGGTAAATGTTGCCCAATTACAGGTTGATTCTCACTACTGTGCTAACTGTCTCGAAAATATGCCTTCATCCGAAGCTCGGTTGAAGAAAAACCGTTGTAGCAGTTGCTTCGACTGCCCGAGTTGTTTCCACACTTTATCAACAAGAGCTACGCTGGCCCAGCCTCGGCAGTCATCAGTAGAAAGTGGTGGCGGCGACTCTAAAGTGGAGAATAAACAACCGAAAAAGATGTACTACTTATCCTGCTTTAACTGTAGGTGGACGTCAAGAGACGTGGGCATTCCCGATCAGCCCGTTGGTTAGTATTTTGACTTGTGTCCTGCCAGGGCAATATATTGTGAACTACCTATGTAATTTTCATTACAACTGAGCTGCACTGAAAGAAATATTCTGATAGCTGAAGTAACATTGTAAAAAGCTGAATGAAAATGTATTTTTTTATTATAATACAGTATAAATCATCAGCATTACTAATTATTGTTTGTTATGTTTATAATATTAGCGTCTTGATTGTAGCATCAGGTGGGTGGCCGGAGCGCACCAACCCAAACTTGGCTCGTATGAATCAGCTGTTCGACTTGTACAAGGCGATCGCGCAGCAAGAGAAGCAGGAAAAAATCGAGAGGGAGCGAAAGAAGTTCGCCATCCGGGGGAAATATATGACACTCACGGTAACAACTGTTTCACAAACAACCTGCACTTTGAATTGTTTTTGTAAACATTTGGTTAGTCTTTAGATAAGTGATTATAGGGTTTTTTATTTCTCTTATATTTTGGCTCCATACCGAGTGTATTTAGCCAGTGTCAAAGTTATGTAATATGTCAAGCAAGTGAAGTAAAATACTTTATAATTGAAACAAGTCTAAAGTCTAAGCCAAGCAAAGTAATTCACTGTCAAGTTAAAGAGTAAAGTGGTGGAAATTTTTACTAAAGGTTTCTATGGAGTTTTAGAAATAACACGTAAGACATGATAATTTGCTTAAACATAGAACAGACAATTTAAATAAATTTAATAGACTCATGGTGTTATATGCTAAATTAGCGACCCGTCCCAGCTTCGCATGGCTATCAAACTTCACAGGAGCTGGGCTAATCTGAAGATTCCCTGAAAATTTCATCAAAATCGGTCCAACCGTTTTAGAGTCATTAACATACATACATCATTCTTATTCTTATTCTTATTCGAGATGGGGGCGATGAGTCCTGCACTGACGTCCCGCATGGGGTGTATTGTGCATTCCCCCCTGCCAGTGTCTACCCGAGCCAACCCAGCTCCTTGAAATAACGGAGCGAGGCTCTAGGCCGCTGGCATAGCTGCTCCAGTGGTTTAGATGGTGTTAACAATGATGATGAGACCAAGTCAAGCTGTCGGGATGACATGGGTGATGTTGAAGCTGCCTCAAGCAACCTAGTGGCGATTCTAACTTCTTCTGTGGCTGTACAGTGCCACAGCACATGTTCTACTGTTTCGTTCTTCTGCATGCAACCACGACACAGCGGACTGTCCGTAGCTCCTATTTTGTACAAGTGACTATTCAAATTGCAATGACCGGTTATGAGGCCTACCAGTAGGCGAAGGTCCTGTCGTTGCAATTTCAATAGATTGTTAGTGATTTTTCTGTCGAGGGTTGGAAAGGCGGCCTTGGAGTGTTGACAGTCGGTTTTCTTGTCCCACACATTTTGTTGTTCTTTGTCGGTGTGGCGGCGCAGTAGCTCACGTACTTCCATCGCTGATGGTTTGCAGAGACCCACTACGTCGCCGTCTGTCTGTTTCCTTACACCCTCCTTGGCAAGAGTGTCCGCCACGTTGTTGCCCGGACATGATCCGTGACTCTTCGTCCATCTCACAATGGTTCTGAACTTGTTAGAAAGTGTTTGTAGTGCTTTGTGACACTCAGCAATGACTCTTGACCTTGTTACAGGTCTCCGAAGTGCATTGTTAGTTGCAGCACTGTCGATGGTGATGATGAGAATTTCTGTGCCGTCCCGCTCTGCAGCGGCTGTGAGAAGCTCATTAATTGGTCCCACAGCTCTTGCTGCCAGTAGAAGACCCATGGCCTCCGCCTGCAGCGCTGTCGTGGTTTTGTTCAAGGCCACGGACTCCTTGAGTCCAAGCTCCGGCGAGTAAAACCCGCAGCCTGCTCCTTCCTTGTTCCGTGCACCGTCTGTGTATATGTTCCAAGTGGGCAATACACCATCTAGGATATTTTCCTCTGTGATCAGCTCATACTTTTTGCTGTTCAGATATGTATTAGCTATCTTATCAGTACCATGGATAGCTTCGGGAATTATCCTCGTTGCTCGATCGATTATTCTACAGTGGTTTGT
Source organism: Apocheima hispidaria (assembly GCA_947579745.1). Taxonomy (NCBI): domain Eukaryota; kingdom Metazoa; phylum Arthropoda; class Insecta; order Lepidoptera; family Geometridae; genus Apocheima; species Apocheima hispidaria. The sequence continues at coordinate 14,193,734 of OX388154.1, forward strand.
GATAGGACCCGTACTTTTCCACTGGTTTGTAGATTTAATCCGTAGTGCTGAAGCCATCGCTTCCTGTTGTATATGCAGATGCAAAGGAGTCAGACCCAGGATTACTTCGAGAGCAGCTGAGGGTGTCTTCTTCATACATCCGCTGATTAACGAGCATGCAAGCCTTTGTGTTTGCTGTAGTTTAGTAATTACAGTTGCTAGGTTGGTGCGTGTCCACCACACTATGCAGCCGTAAGTGAGAGTTGGTCGCACTATCACAGTGTATAGCCAGTGACAGAGCTTCGGTTTGAGTCCCCATTCCTTACCTACTGCTCTGGTGCACTGCCATAAAATATTAGTTGCCTTCGTGGTAATGTAGTCTAGATGTTTTCCCCACAGAAGTTTGCTGTCCAACCAAACGCCCAGATACTTCACTTCCTTGCTGAGCGTTTAGTACCAAACAATGAGGGATTTTTGAGATTTAATGTCTTCGTCTTTCATGTGAACAGAATCATTTCTGTCTTTTGTGGATTCACAGAAAGGCTGTGGCGTTCACACCATTTTTCAACGACCTTAAGCGCCTTTTGCATTTTATCACACAAAGTCGATTCAAATAGTCCCGAGACCATGATAACCAGGTCATCTGCATATGCTATGGTGACGATGCCTTCTTTATTACATACATCATCATCATCATCCTGTATTAAGATTTAAAGATGCGCATGTTTTGGCTTCACAGGTTTTGTTGATTTGGTTTTGTTGGATTGGTTTTGTCCAAAACCAAGTCCCAGACTCAGATAATTGTTGAAAGATATGACTTCCCTAATAAAACATTAATTATTATACTATCTGAATTTGCAATACCATCTATTGTAGCTTGGTTGACTCAAAACCGAAAATTGCTTAATCTTTCAGGATAAAACTGGACTAACAGGCGCCATGGCTCGCAACATTGCTGGACTGCCGTCCACTGAAGGAGGTTCTTCATCAGCTATCGCCAACTTCGTACCGAGCCAGGCTACTGCCGAGCTCGAGGAATTGCCCGATGACATTTACACTAAAGAAGTCAACTTGAAACAAAGTGAGTTATGACCAAGATAAGACTGACGTAACAGGTGACAAGACTGGTCTAACATGTGATAAGACATGCCTACCATATGGTAGACGGGCCTAACAAGTGATAAGATAAGACTAAGAAGTAATAAGACTGAAGTAGCAAGTCAAAGGGCGGGAGGTTGCCATAATCCTCACGCTTGGCAAGCAGCTTGGACATCGCAGAACGTTCACTGTTTACTAAGAGGATACTTCAACCCATCCTCCGGTGGTTCTGGTGTCAGTTTTAGGACATCCGGGTCCAGGGGGACACTCTTGTTCAGCAGTGGACGTCTTTTGTTGATGACGAAAGATGAACAAGTTAAATGTAGGTCTATTATGTGCCATGGATGTTCTCGACATCTACAACTGTTCTAACACAGAATTCATTATTAACCACTACTAAGAGGCTACATTTGGCTTCTCATGTGGCATCGGCTTCGTTGCTAACTTTGTTAACTACAAGCAGGGCTCCGCGATCGGGTGTGATTTTCTTGTTGTCTAGTAGTTTCTTGATATAAAAAGAATCCTGTCTGTTCTTATGATTTCCTTTTTTTTTCAGTAACAAGTATGTCCCAACGGCTAGCCTCCCCTGAATGGCAACCCGTCTCCGTGTCTCGTCTCCATCCTATCGCCAAGCTGCTATCAGTGAAACGGAGCCAGCGGTGCAGGGCCTGCGACCACAATCTCACCAAACCAGAGTACAACCCTGGATCTATTAAGTTCAAGATTGAACTGCTGGCTTAGTAAGTATTGCAGCTAGACACAGGCGGGCAAATAGTCTGATACTAAGCAAATGATCAAAAAAAGAAACAAAATTCAATGTGGCACTGAACTGTTGTGGGTACCATAAAAAAATGTCAGATGTGAAACTTGAAACAGTTATGTTAGATAAGAAGTCTGTTATGAGATGGGCCTAGCTAGTGTGATATAGGGGGATCTAAAAAATAATAAGACGGAATGCAATATCTTACCATTATATAGGTCTAACAGGTGATAAGACGAGTCTTACAGAAAATAAGGTGGAAAGCAGTGTCACTCCAAAACATAACAATTTTTTTACTTATTTCACTTGGAAAGAAAAACAATTTTTGATTGATTTTGCTACATTGCTAGTTTCAGATACAAAAAAAAAAACTATTTTTTGGGGAAAGTTCGTTTCTTTACCTTTTTTTAAATACTTTTCAGTTTACATAATATGTAAACTTATGTATTATATTTGACTCTTTGAAACTACAGTAGAAATTATCGATTATCCGGCCCTCAGTTATACGGATTCGCGATTATCCGGACTACCCACCGCAAACCTACAAGTCAAATTTATGCAAGCATGAACGGTGGGCTAGAAACGTTCGTGATTCTGATACTCTCGCAGCATGCCATCCCGCTCGTACCAAGTTAGTCGCCCTATGCGCGGTCCCGCTCGCGCACTATCACTATCGCTTTCAGAGTTTCAGGATAAGCCCGCGGGTGAGAACTGGCATCTCGCGCCCCGCGGGTGTGCTGCCTGCGTTTCGTTATTGTTTTAGTTAAAATGATGAAAAAACCGAAAAATTAACTCTTAGCAACTGGGCAGCCGATATCTGGGTTTTGCTCTGTGAAAAGGCATTACTACATGCACAAAATCCGCTTTGATCCATACATTCGATTATCCGGATTTTCGATTATCCGAATGCCTAACGACACCAATTAGTCCGGTTAATCGAGTTTCTACTGTATTAGGATAACAACAAAAAAACAAAAAGTTTACTGTTCAAGTGTAAGCGGCTGGCTCAAAGTTTATTGAAAACTAGCTCATCCGCATAGGCAATTTAAACAGCTCTTTTCACATCTTTAGGGCCACCCCTTAATATCGAAAAAATCTGAGACACGTGTCTTTTTATTTCTTGTACTCTGTATAGAAACCGAGTTTTATTGCCATAGTATGCTTTATTTTTATTTTCATACAAATTTTGGACCTCCATTTTACCCTTTTATTCACGGAATTTCGAAAAATCCGCTGTTATGTGAGGAATATTGGGTCCAAATTTCAAGTCTATAATAACCGGTTTGATCTGTGCGTTGATTTCTAGAACAAATGCTTATTCTTTTATATATTACAGAGTGATTTTTTTTAACTGGGATAGTATGGTCATATCTGAATCCTTATGAGATACGGGAAAATGTATGGAAACATTTTCTATGAAAACGATTTAGGTTTAGATGAGGCGTTATTATTTTTTGATTATGACCATAATTTAACTGAACCTTGTGGTTTAGCAATTTAGCAATTTTAGTTACCAAGATTCTAAAAACTTAAACCAACTTCAGCTAGCAAGCGCGGGGATTACGCATGCTCCTTTGTTCAGCATCTTCTGACATGATGGTGATGATGATAACAGTTTTAGGGGGTGACGTCAACGCGACATTGATCTGTTCCAGCTATCACGTGCCGGAAGTGAAGATAATATCTCACGAGCCCGTGAAGCCGGGAGAGAAGTCTGCTCTGTTCATCAAGCTCACCAACCCCACGGGGCACGAGATGCAGGTTCGAATATTTTCACAAGAATATACACAGGTCCATACATAGCAGCCACCCACACATGGTGGACAATCCCCACATACGCACCAAGCGCTTCTAATATACGGTCTTGTTTTATACGCACAGACGTGCATCGGAGTCTATGTTTTACATACATCTTACATTATGTGTGTGCTGTGTACCGTCCTTTATCCAGCTGCTGGGTATAGGCCTCTCTTGCTGAGCCGTTCCATGTATAATTGTTAACATAATTTCAGATAGAACTGATCCAGCCCGAGGACGTGCCGCCTCCTGAAGAGAAGGAGGAGCCGAAAAGCATCGAAAAGTCGCTCGAGAAATCACTTAATTTGGAAAAGGTATGTACGGTATGCTTATCAATTCCATGGTAACAAATACAAATTTTTGTCCAGGCGTTTAAAGTTTCGTAATGTAATATTGTTGTAATATTTTTTTGTGTTGTAGTTGTAGCACTTGTCAAAATTGCCTATACAAAATCCTTGCATATATTTATTAAAATTACTTACTTCAAATTAAGTTGCGGCCAATATCTCAAGTAAAATATCTCACGTAAAGTATCATTATCTCAAGTAAAATATCATTGTTTCTCAAGTAAAAATATGCCGCCGCTTGCCTGCGAGCGCGCTGGCAAGAAACCGAATATTTTTTCTGGATAAAAATCCAGGGTGTAAGCTACCTACATACCAAATTTCATTACCAAAAATCCGTTCAGCCGTTACAGAGACAAACACACTTGTACATTTACCTACTTACACACAAACTTTTGCATTTATAATATTAGTGTGATAATTGTATTGGTCAGGTGAGCTGGCAGCCCCCGGCGGCGGGGGCGGCGGGGCCGGCGGGGGCGGCGCGGGCGGCGGGGGCGGTGCGCGCGGCGCTCCCGGGCGCGCCGCTCGTGCTGCCGCAGCGCGACGACGCCGCCGAGTACGACGACGACGCGCCCGGGGACCACCACGAGTACGTGCGGGGCCACCTTCAACGTTACACGAGCTGTGCTCGAACCCCGCGCCTGCTCTACATACAATTCCCTATAGTTCATATATTTCAAATCTCGATTGAAGAGCGAAAAACAAACCATCTCCAAAACTGTCGTACAGAGACAAAATACCGACGCTTTGATGTCTTTAGATAAAAACTTCAGAATTTCATCTAGCTTATGAAGTTTAATTTTAAATTACTAGTAGCTCGCGGCGAAGTGAGACCTCGCGACCCCTATATCTTCACAACCCTTGGACCGATTCAGCTCATATTCGAACTTAAAAATTGTAATGAAATTAACTACTTGCCTACAAAATTTCATGAAGATCGGATCAACGGTTCGCAAGTTATCATCGGACAAATATACACACAAACATACAAATATACATACAAATGCCGATTTGTCCCAGTAAACTCCGAGACCTTCGCTTCGCTCGGTCAAAAACCTACCTTAGATTTATTGGAGTAAAACGGCAAATTACACGAGGAGACCGTGGAGATGGAACCTAAAAGCGGTCTTTGAGGTTCGCGCGACATCATATACTGTTTGTATATTGTTTGTTTGTTCGTTTTCAGGTTCATCCTGTGGCGCAAGTCCAACAAGCTGGCGCTCCGGCTGGAAGTGGCGGCGAGCGCGGGGGCGGAGCGCGGGGCGCCGGCGCAGCTCGCGCTCGCCGTGCGCTACTCCTACAGGAACACGGTCCCCCCGCCGGGGGCCGCGGCCCCGCGCGCCGCGCACACGCTGGCCGCCACCGTGCTGCTGCACCTCGGGACCGTCGCCTAGCGGGACCCTCGCGCGCTCGCCTCGTTATACACCGTAGCTTACAGGGGCGATGACGTCACGATATAGCATGAAAGGGATGATGACGTCATGATGTACCATAAAAGGGGCGATGACGTCACGGTGTACTATGACATCAATTTATTCAGAAAAAAAGTATAATACTGAGAGAGATTGATAGAATGTTCAAATGTTTGTGTACTATGTATGGGATATGTAATGTGAAACAAAAATGCATCTAAGGTAAGAAAAATGTGCTTCTTGGTGTTTGTTGATGAGACGACAGACATGTTCTAAGATATCATTGTACTCGTCATTATGGGACTAACACTGAAATCACGAACTAGAAAACCAGCCGTTCCATAGAAAAATGTCATTGATCTACGACGAAATGTGTCAGATGTTTTTCGTGATTTCAGGCTTGGTCTTGGCTTCGATGAGCTGTTCGTAATGACGAGCACCAAGATATCATAGAATATGGGCTCCCTCGTCGAATCGATCCCCAGTGGAACTTGTTTGTACTTACTGAGTTTTAGTAGAGAGGTAGTTTGTTTAGCCAAGTAGGTATTTATTTAAATATTTTTTTATTTACATTCAAATAATGAAACAAGAGCAGCTCTAATAAAAACGTGCCTATAAAGCGCTAAGAAAATATTAAATTCCTTTTGCATTTTGTCATATAAACAAACATCTAAATCCTTAGATTCGTCCTTAGATTAGGCCAATGAAATTGTACAAAAATTGTGGACCACTTTTCAAAGTAATAAACCAAGCAAGCGATAGCAATACTATTATGATTCATTTCTTGAAGTGCTTTCCGACTATACATTACTTTGTGCAAAGGAAAAAGTTTTGTGTTACTGTTTTTATGTGTCCATGTTGAATCTATAGTTTAAAAATCATTGCATGAAAATGACTCTAAAATTAATGAGATTTTATCCTACTTATTTATATTTAGTTTTAAGTGATAAATATGTTATGCTCTCAGATTGTATAGTTAATATTAAAATTATATGATAGTTATGTAAATCACAGTTGCTTGTCAAAACTTTTGCACATTTTGTAACTTACAAGTATTGCAAGTATTATTCTGATAATCAAATTAAATATAACCGCAGGCATAAATGCTTGATAAGCTAATCTAAGCCATTAAATTGTCTCGCAGAAGACGAGTGTTACATTAAAGTGAGACTACAAATTATACAGATTGGCTTATCAAATATTTGGGTTTACAACATTAACCAAATAAAGTATTTTTTGCTTAAATGTTTTTATTAATTTTTATCAAGAAAACCTAAAAAATGCACTGTCGCTCAGTGTAGTCTTCAAAATTATCTTACTGCGTCCATTTGTTTTACTTTGGTTGAAGCCTACAAGTATGGCTATGTTACCTACATAAATGTTATAATTTGGGCAATGATGATAATACCAATGATACATAGATAAGTACAAAAAACTCAGTGGAATAAAAACAAAGAGGTTAATTTATTACAACCAACAGACAAAATACAATTCATTTATCACATCTACAAAAAGCTATATAAATTATTTGAGAATAAAAATGCGTTCAGTCTTTTCATACATACTTACCTAGGGTTGTTTTGCTAAACCACTATTACACATTATTACGGAGTGCAGCGTAACAGCTGCCTATCCTCTTCAACTTGCGTTTTAGCCGAGTAAATAACATCATTTATCCCTACACCATCATAACTGCAACCAATTAGAGAAATAGGCAAATTTTTCTTTTTAATGTAATCCCTAATGCTTTCAACCTTATCATAATGACCTACTACATACTGCGGTATGCATTTATGCAATATTTTAACATTGTGCGCCATTGGCTTGTCCGTTATATTTAAAATAGATTTAATCTCTTTCGTAGCTATGTCCAGCAACTGCTCCTCTGTTGTGTGGTCACCAAATTTCTCTTTATACCATTTACCACCAAGCATAACGGTCAGGACTGTGCCATTTTGGTCAGGAAGGCAGCAAGAGTCAAATACTACCCCCAAGATAGGCGAATTTTCTATCGGTGGGACCAAGAACCCAAAAGCAGGTTGAATAAGAGATTCCTTTGAATCAAAGTATAGATTTACTAGTCCCACTGTCACAAATGGTATGTCATTCAGGTTTTTAGCTAATTCTGGGTGCTGTTTTTCCACTAAGTTAGCTAAATCAAAGGCAGGTATTGTTGAGAAAACATGATTGACGGAGAAGACCTCCCCTTTTGAATTCTTCAGTTGCACAAAACCAGGATTGACAAATTCCAGTTCTTCGATTTTACTATTTAAAGAGAGTGTTACGTTATGCTCAATCAAATGTTCTTGTAGTGTTTTTGGGAATAACTGTAAGCCACCTTTTATTGTGTAAACATTCCATTTCTCTTCTTGAGCCTTTTTAGCTAGTTCACTCAACTCGAATTCAGCATCAGGTTTAGATTTGAACATTGACCTCATTAGCCCTTTCACAACCCCTCCATGATTCTGTTCCCATTCAAACAAAGTTCTCATTAGAAATTTCACAGAAATTTCCTTCGCATCTCCAGCACAAATACCACAGATCATTGGTGAAATTGCATAATCAGCAATGTCTTTGCCAAATCGCCTCTCAACAAAGTTGTAAATAGAGTCGTCTTGTAATTCTTTGTGAGGATTTTTTATATCGTTGAACAGCGCGTAAATAAGGGGCTTTTTGAATGGTTCATTTTTTTGGAAGACACTTATCAGATTCGAAGGAAGGACGTGTAACGCATGGTTTGCGTAGATCATTCTGTTTTTGGCCGCCGGGTGGTCAGGTTTGATCGGCGCAAGATGTTCGCTGAGCCCTAGATCCTGGATCATGTTCAAAGTGTTGAGTCCGGTTACACCTTTCGGTCGAATGGTCCGTGGTCCTTGTTCGAACGTATAATCTTTAGTGCGGATAGACTTGACCCATCCGCCGCAATAGCCGGTAGCTTCTAGGAGATATAACTTCAACTTATTGTTACAAAATTTATTGTTTTTGAGTAAATAGTAGCCTGCTGATAAGCCGCCAAGACCACCTCCGAGTATAGCCGCCATGATAGTGAATGCAATGAAAATTGTTGTGGAACGTTTATTTAGCGATTATTAATTTAAATTAGAATGTTTTTTGCCAAATTTATTCAAAATCTTAATTCCGGCAACCATCTCCGGTTGGTACTTGTTGACTATGATCAGGGTTGCCAGATGCCGTTTTTTTTCCCTCGTAACGGGGCTGCCTAAAATACGTACTTTCAGTACATTATCTCGTATAAGCGTGGTACTTTATTCAGAGGAAATTCGCGCAGCTATGATATATACCTCATTTGAAAGATTTTTACTGGGCTACTTGAATATATAAAAGACATGCTAAGTAAAAAAACATATTTTATGAAAAATGCTGAAATAGACTGTACCGACAATTAACTTCAACTATTGCGTAAAAATACTAAAAATACATTCCCGAGTAAGCATTAGTGCAATAAGGACAACAACAAAAATAATACAACTTATTACGGGAATTCCCTGGTCTAAATATTTATTTGAATAATGATGAGGTAATGAATCTAGACCAAGTAGCAAGTTAAAGTCCACCAAGGTACCAAGGTGACCTTTGTGACGTGATCTTTTTTTTTGTATAGTGTAATCTATATATTGTTAAAATTAAAAACACACAAACTGCTAAATCTCGTACACCTATGTAATCTCGTACATAGGTGTACGAGATTTATATTTTTCTGGATCTCGTACACAGACTGTTAAATCTCGGAAGCGTACGAGATTTCTCGTCCGTCTGGCAACGCTGGTTCTGTCTTTCATTTGTTTTTTTGACGCAATTTCGACATTTGATTTGAACATTGACAACCTACTTTTTTATCTCTAATTTTGGCACCACATTCGGTGCCTGTTACCATTTTGCCATTCTGTGAAGTTTTATTTCGTTCCAAGTTCAGTGATATTTCACAATAAAAAAAACACACTATAACAACTTTAGTCGTGAACCAGTCAATGTCATGCTTCGGGAAAATGGTGGATCTTGGACGAAACATAAATCTATGTGGTGGATGCTTTAATGGAAACTTCTACGGAATTATGAAAACAGGGGATTAACAGTCCGTTTCGATGATTAAGCTATATCTGTCGCACTTTCGCAACACTTTTTAAATATAAAAATTACAGAGAGAAATTTTAAAAATAACTTGATCATTTAGCACCTCTATAGTGAAATTCAAGTCTAGCTGTTCCTTTAGCACGATGTCGGGCAATGTGGCGAGGTCTTTAAAATAACATTGCCGAAGTTTTAAAGCAAATCTATTGCTATTATATTTGTTTTTTGGCGGAGGACAAGAAGAAATGCATTATTTTTTATTTTTTCTGATAGGTAGGTACAATAGTAAAAATTATGACTTTTCTTTTTACATTCGTTATTTTTTAAAGTTTGTGTAAAGCTGTTGTATATATTAAATTTGTTTTTAATTTTAAGTATCCTTAGGTACTAAAAAAATCTTAAACTTAGTTTGTTCATATTTTATTGTACATTTTTTTTTTCCTTGTATAAATAAACTTTATTTTGTTAACCCTGAAAACATCACTGACACATTCTATATTTGTGCACTCGTTTTACCTACTCAACTACATATCCCAAAAAAATAATTTCATCATCATCAACCTTCATCTCCCTAACTCTTATTAACGTCTGAAAACCAAGAACCTGAAAACAGATGATGACCGTGTCTCTAAATCACATGAAGATCATTACTGCTCACAGAAGCGAGTGTATTGTATCGGGACACAGTTGCGGTGTCGCGCTGATAACGGATTTCAATTTCATACCCATTGCACGCGTTACAGTAAGTACCTACATAATAATGGTACAAGGAGAGAGGGGTCCTAAAAGAGGCGTGAAAAAGAGTAGACTGGAATCAAAAAGAGTAGGTAACTAGATTGAAATTAGACCTATAGGTGTCATACTATAAACAGGGGCGCAGCTACCGCCGTATCTGCCGTGTCAATTATACGGGGCCCCCGCGCCAATTGCTTGTAAAAATTATGGAAAAAGTGACAGATAGATAATCATGATGAATAAATATTTCTTTTAATTTTATTCAAACATTTATTTTTTTCTTTTCTGGGAAATCTTTACCCTTTCTAAGGGCCCCTAAACAAATTTTTATACGAACCCCACCAAGGCACGCTACGCTTCTGAGTATAAATGAAGATTTTTCTCCACTGTTTAAATTAACTTGTCTTGCATACACACATGTCAAAAAAAAAAAAAATAGACCGAGTGGATTCATAAAACAATGACCAAAATTAGCTTCTTGCTCGAACCTCGTTAGTTTGATTATAAAATCAACAGGGTATTTTAACTTTTTAACAAGGTCTATTTTTTCTTAGCTCTACGTTGATGCGCAGCGAGGACATATAAAACCTTGTAGACAGCACATCCTTTTCACTTCATCCCTAAAAAGCGCCACGGAAAGATGACTCAAACAACACAAGTGAAAATCTGCGAGAAAAAACTCAAAACCGCAGAATTGAAAATTAGTAAAATATTAAACAAAATAGATAGTTTGAATTTAAACTGTTCTTATATTTCAAAGTTAGATGTTACCCAGAAGAGGACGAGTTTTGTGATTTTCTCGTCGCAGAGTTTGTGGTTCAAAGTATCTTTCGCGATTGTAATATTTTCGATTTTCATTGCCGGTTGTTGGTGGACTTATACGGAGTGGCCTTCTAGTAAAGTAAGCACTTATTTCGCTTTTACTTTACAGCTTCGATAAACTTATTCTAATAGTTACTTTGGTCGAAGGAGGTAGGAATAGTTCTCGGACGATCGTGCAACTTGACCGAAAACGCAAATTCGTGTTTTTAAAAACGAGTTTTTTATAGCACTATTCGTAATAGGCTGTCTTTTTACCCGGCTGCCCAAGAAGGAGAGTAAAGTTTTATGTATGTAAGTATGTGAGAATGTTTGTGTGTTCCTATAGTATCTCCTGTACTCCTGGAGCCTTACGAAATGACCGATTTTGCCGAGTCAGAATTCGTTCGATTTCCCTTTACGTCCGGAGTGACATACTTAGGCTACATTTTGCAGTCGGTTATATTTTTTGTCTTTTAATAATATTACTTGTTCTCTAGAGGAATTAATGTTTTACACAGAAAACTACTTCTTAGTCTTGAGAAATTTCCTACGCTCTTTTTTACAGTCACAAAATGTATATTTAAGAAGATACTGTTTACAGTTTCTGTAATTTCTACAGAACTGCCACCTTCAGCTGCCGTCATCCACGTCGACACTGTTCCGACCCCCTGAAGACTGTTCTATGTGTGCCTCAGTTACCGACGTGGTGCGGCTTGGGAACACGTCGGCAGCAGAGTTTGAGCAGTACGCGTACAGTGCTGCACCTGTCATAGTAACGGATGCTACCGCTGATTGGATGGCGATTAAGGTAGATATGTCTACAACGTTCTATTTTGTTTCCAACTTTCTTGTAAGGTTGTACTGTAAGTCTACGGTCAAGTCAGTCAATTCAATCCTGAAATAATGTCGGAGATATCATGAAAATAAGATAATTCGATAAGTTATTATTTAAGATCTAAGATGTTATTACAACTAAGCATATTATATCACACTAATATTTTAAATGCGAAAGTTTGTGTGTTTGTTCCCGTTCAACTCTGAAACGGCTGAACGGATTTGAATGAAATTTGGAATGGAGATATCTTACGCTCTGGATTAACAGATAGGCTACTTTTAATATCGGAAACATATTCGGTTTCTGTAGAATACCGGGTGAAACCGCGGGGCGCAGCTAGTATGTATATAAAACTTGACGCTGGTGCTCCTCTCCCTTCCAGCATTTAAGAATAAGTTTTCGTTGGAGAAGACATAAGTATAGTAGAAGCAAGCCAGAGAGTATTTTTTGTGCCCCCTAAACTCAGCGCCTGGGGCACGCACACTGGCTAAGCACCCCCTAGATCAAGGCCTCCCTACATTGAGCTATCGTGTATTACATACTAGAGATGATACCGCACTACTTAGCTATATCCTATTTAATTGTGGCACATGTGCCAAACTTTACTTAATCACCGTTGCTCTTAAGAAAATGTGAGTAATACAGTTCTACACGTGAGTGTTGCAGTGAAAATTAAATAAAGAACTGCGATGTACGTAGTAAATATACATGTAATTACTAGCTGCGCCCGCGGTTTCACTCACTATTCTACAGAAACCAAATATTTTTCCGCGATTTATTCTCAAGTTTTGTTACATATTATCAAATAAGTCATAGTCACGGTCAAAGTCGAGCAAAGCAAGTCACGGTCAAGTCCAAGTCATGCCCCAGTAAAGTGGTGAAAACTTTACTAGAGTCTTCTATGGAGTTTTGAAAACAACACGAAAATTCACGTTTCACGACATTATACCATTAACCAACACTCGTGCATGTTCACGAACACTTAACGGGTAAAAATTCACTGTTTTAACACATTAACACTCGAAATAACACAAGTTTTGGAAAATAATAAAATGACGCGACATGAATTCTTCACGTTCCCGCCAAAACTCCCACACTTACCTTACTTACCTATGTACCTATTTTACCTATGTAATCTTGACATGGCTAAGTGTACCCTTGTGTTCCTATGGCAAAAGTAAATTGAACTTGAACTTACATACTTACACACTTAGACACAAACTTTCGCATTTTTTTTTTCGTTTTCCTTCTAAGAGGATTTTGGCGTCGCACGTCTTATGCATTTGCCAGTGTCAAGTAGGTAGACATATATATTCTCAAGTTTTGTTACATATTATCAAATAAGTCATAGTCACGGTCAAAGTCGAGCAAAGCAAGTCACGGTCAAGTCCAACTCATGCCCCAGTAAAGTGGTGAAAACTTTACTAAAGCCTTCTATGGAGTTTTGGAAACAACTCGAAAATTCACGTTTCACGACATTATACCATTCACCAACACTCGTGCATGTACACGAACACTTAACGGGTAAAAATTTACCGTTTTTACACATTAACACTCGAAATAACACAAGTTTTGGAAAATAATAAAATGACGCGACATGAATTCTTCAGGTTCTCGCCAAAACTCCAAAACTTTCGCATTTATAATATTAGTGTGATATAGCCCATAGGTACCCTATTTAAATCACATAATATATATACTTAGATCACTTAAAAACACGTACCTATTCTTGTCCAGGAGTTCAGCTTCAAATTCTTTTCGAACTTCTACCGTAACGGGAAAATGGGGACTCAAATCAACGACTGTTTTTTCTTCGCGTACAAATCTGGGCTGCATTCCCTTCAAGAGGTGTTTACGATGGACGAGGCTCGCGCGAACCTCTCCGGAGCACCCTGGTATGTCGGGTGGAGTACCTGTTATGACGACGAGACGAGGAGGCTGAGGGAGTATTACAATCGGCCGTATTTTCTGCCGAGAACTGCTGAGAGTGATATGGTGGACTGGGTCTTTATGGGCGGGCCGGGTCAAGGCGCTCATATGCATGTAAGTAATACTCATAATAATATTAAATTTCTTCAGGTTGTTCAGTTTATCTACTGCCTAGGTACTTAACAGGATTGTATTTTTTTTTGACTTTATAATATACTAGCTAGTAAGTACACGCAACTTCATTCTCGTGAACTTACAAAAAAAAAGTCTATGTCCATCTCCGACCTTTAAGCTCTTATCTATGCAAAAATTGAGCTTGATCAGCTTTAGCTGTAATAACGCGACAAACATCCAGAGAGACAAAGTTACATTCGAATTTATAATATGAGTTAGGATGTACGATGTACATCACACTAATATAATAAATGCGAAAGTTTGTGTTCAACTCTGTAACGGCTAAACGGTTTTAAATGAAAATTGGTATGGAGGTAACTTTCATCCTGGTTTAACACATGTGCTACTTTTTATCCCGGAAAAATATTCAGTTTCTGTAGAAAGCGGGTGAAACCGCGAGGCGTAGCTAGTAACAAATAAATCTACTAAAATTGTGGACCAGGTTTTAAATTAACAACCATTTACAAAACCCAACCATGTTGCTATAACTGCGCCTTATTCCACAATGTGTTCCACAATCACGTGACTTTGTAATGGCGTGCCACAGATTATCTGCACTGCCGTTTGTTTCCGCTTTTGGCGCGTCGATGTTGTTTTTTTTTTTTCTGGGTCCGTACCGTGACATCCAACCGATGATTGTTAGGTTCAACCGCCGATGCTGCACGACCTCGATAAGGTGCCTCCCGGTCCCGCAGCTTCGGCGGCTGAACCAAATATTAATCGCCCTAAGGATGTCACGGGCCGTAGCCGATCACATGCCTATACAATAGGTGGACTCTGTGAAGCACATGTCGTGGCAGGCGCAAATCCGCGGCCGCAAGCAGTGGCTGCTCGCGCCGCCACCGGAGTGCTACTACCGCTGCGGGTGGATCTCCTTTACCGTCTCCCCGGGAGAGATACGTATGTCTCACGATGTTTTTGTTACAAAAAATAAACAGTGGACATGAAGAGGCAATATGTTGTTGCCCTACTTAGAATTCGTGCCGGGCACATTCCGGACAATAAATTCAAACATTTAATGAGGAAAATGGAATCACCACTCTGCTGTTGTTACGGTGTGCGCGGTACGAAGTCCAGCGGCGAGCACTGCCCACCTTACCGATAATAATGTAGGGAAATGTAACAGTATATTGGCTTCTCCTGTTTCTGGAGATGCCAGGGTGCTGGTACAGATCTATTTTGTTTAAAAAATTTCAGTGTTCATGTGGAAATTGTTGATTGTGTTGTGTTTTATATGTTTTTAGTGCAATATTGACAAAACTCCTTTTTTTATCAAAAAATAAATTGATTAAAAAAAAATGTTGTATGTGTTCCTTTATGTATTTTGTTTTGTCGTTCTTGTCCGCAGTCGTGGTGGATACGAACCGGTGGTACCACCAGACCAACGTCCTGCCCGGGGACATCAGCATCACCATCGGCGCTGAATACGACTAATAACTTTTATACTTTGTTCAGACGACATCAGTTTTAAAATCGTGTCGCAAAAAAGCGGGGAATTAGCTAACAATGGGCAAATTACGCCACCCGCGCCCACCATGCCGACATATGAGAACCAACGCGGCACGATACATTTTTTGTACTTCCGTGCTAAGGGAATAGAATAGCTGTATAGACAAATTTCATTGGAATAAATAAAGCACATTTACTATCAAACTCCCACCCCCACCCTTTTCGAAACAAAACCTAGGACGAGGCTTCTTTGACTACAACTTTATGCCAAAATGTTTTACAAAATGCATTACGTTTACAGCATGTTTATAAATTTTATAATACACAAAAACCTCAAAAATAAAATAAAAAAACACCTGAAAACTACGAAAAAATGACGTCGAGTATATGAAAGTGACAGAATTATTTGTGAGCAGCACCGTATTCCTCCTAAGTTAGCACAATCGAACGCGTACCTCGTCCTTTTCTGGATAAATAGTCAAAGAAAAAATCGAATAACGCCAGTGTGTAGAGGCCTTTAGAAGAATCATCTGTCAATCACGATCAATGACGAAACATTTTCTACAAGGCCTATCTGAACTGAATCTCTGAAACTGATCACATGAAACTATCTGTAACTTTTTAACGTTGTTACCTTTGATTACATAGACAAGTATATAATCAAAGGTTTTTAATACCATTTTTTATCTATTTCTCTTTTGATATTCTTCGCTGGGTCTACTATAATAATATTTGACACAAATAAACTATGAATAATGCTACGAAAAAACCTTTATTCACCACCAAACTATTCTACATAACATGCACAGCACAGAGCACACTGACCTACATCTGATAATTCAACAATTTACTGGAATGAATATCTATAAGGCTAGTACACGAATCGAACCACTTGTATAACAACTAGGACAAGAATAAAGGTCTCAACACACTGATTTGATCTGACTTTTGTCGAAATAGGCTAATTTAGAATTTCAAGAGAGTACAGAAAATAAGTAAGTAGAAAAAAGTAGTAAAGTAGTTTCAGAGATCAGGACATAACGGAATATTCCGACGAAATTACCTGTAAACGTAGAACTTAAATTAAATTTATATTTAGCCACCTTTTCGTGAAAATCAGATCACATCCATATAAAAGCCTTAAAAAGTTAACGTGGTTATAAATTGTTAGAGCTGCTCTTAATTTTAAAGCAGAAGATGGAGTTATTAATAGACCTAAAGACCTTGAACTGTGGAAGCTTTTTGATAATTTTACGGATATCTCATTTATAAATATACATATTTCTATAACATATTAATTTGTCGATCGTTAAAATTATAAGTAATGCCGGCTCCACACACACTACACTCACTTTCCACACTTGTGTAGGTGTCGTGTGACAGGAATTGGCGTGACGACATTTTGAATACGCTATGTAATGACTGTATGTCTCTCTCGCACGTAGCATCACGATGTGAGAGATAAACATAATGTTACTGTTGTGAAGCTGTATTTTGTGTGTAAGACACCCGCTTTAAATGATCGAGCTGAGTTCACAACTAGGGGTTTGGTAGTACGAAGCTAGCCTTACAATAATATAAGAGAGCTTTGGGTATAAGGGGTTTCTAATTAAATCAAAGGAATTTTATGTGAAAAAAATAATGAAATAATTAAGTACACATTTTATATTCACCTCGGTTTAAAAGAAAGGTCGTTCACGCATAAAAAGTACACATAAAAAAACTAATTTCGACTATAAAAAAATACAAAACACATTAGATTTACAGTAATTTGTACCCTTTCTTGTAATTTATAGTGTTTCATTCTCACTGAAAAATATTTTAGAAAACGGAAAATAATAATACAAAATAAAAACTGATTAAACAATGCAAAATCGAGGCCAAGTTTAATACTTACATAAATAAATAAAAAAATTGAAATATACATAAATTTCAAAACTAAAATAAATTGTTAATTAAGTCATCGATTTTGTTGTACATTTGCAAAATCATCTCTTTTCATTTCAACGTAAGCGAAAGGGATAGCAACAATTTTCAAAAATTTATTTTTGAAATGTCTGGTTGAATTTAATTTTTGCAAAGTGACAGTTAAACAATTGATGCCTTATTCATATTGTAATAGAGACGATATTGAAGCGAAAAATACGTTAAAAGTAATGTCTGACTTAATAACTGGCTTAGAAATATTTCAACAAAATCGATGTAAAGTTTACATTTTATATGTACATAAAACACAAAATATACTTAAATATAGACACCGATACATTCTGAGTGAAACGGCTAAAAGCTACCAATAAGTTATAATATAGAAGTTTACTATTAATTTGTTTCAATTTTTTATTATACGAGGTTTTTTTTTCTATTTTTTTTTTAAACATCGAAAGCTACGCAGATAGCCGTGGATTATACAGGGTACCATTACATACATTGATTATAAACTCGCAGACACGTACGTACGGACAATTTCATTGCATAGATTTGACAGTTGTTTTGTACGGAAATATTTTAGCCGAGTTTCAATTTCAAGTTTTCACGATGTTTTTATCTGTTCCTTTTGATAATAGGAATTTAATACGTTCATAAAACTGTGATCTGAATATTTCCATATTATTAAAATTGTGATTTTTTTTCCCTCAATTTTCGAACAAAGTTATGCAAAATTTTCGCGCCATTGTTTTAGTAAACAAATCTTTTTTTTTTTTGCTTTTCTTGTAATATTTTTTTTTATTTGTATGATCGAGGGTCACATAAAAAAACAAGGTAAACAGCAAACGGCTAAGTGTTGTCCGTAGATACGAGCCGCGCGGGGTCCCCGGGCGGCTACTCCTCGCCCGAGGAGGCGGAGTCCAGGATGACCTCGAACGAGAACGGCATGAAGAGGTAGCCCTCGCCCTTGTAGAACTTGCTCTGGAACTCCACCCTGGAGATAACGTCGGTATTAAAAGAGGTTTTCTTATTATTTATCTAACGGAAGATCAGCGCTGTTTGGTAAACAGCATTACGCTTAGGCCACTTTTGTGACACATAACATTCACTAGCTATAGTTATATGATATCATCTGCTTACCCTTCAGTATTATCAATGTCACTGTTGTTGCAAAATAAAATTATTTTCATTCTTTCTTTCTAATATATCAGGTCCACGAGCGCAGTGTATTGCCGCGCACGGTTTTGAAATGTTGAAGTTAAAAATTCTGGGTGAGAACTGAAGCAAGCGTGACGGTTAACATCAGATGAATCAGAACGCTTCGCTCGTCTCGCCTGCCAGGAAGAAGCTGTGAGAAGTTTTCCGTGTTTTCTGAACGCAACCGAGGCGCCGGATTTTTTAAATGTTTTTTTGTCGGTCGGTCTGTGAGAGTAACATTATGCAAGTGTGAGGTTACCAGTGCAGCCGCAGCGTGTGCAGGAAGGCGGAGAGCCCCTCCATCAGCACCAGGATGGAGACGGAGATGGCGGCCCAGCCCGCGAACACGATGTACAGGAAGATGCCGCCTTGGAAGTCCGTCGACATCAGCCCTGCGCGGGTCACACAGGACACAGGTCTCACTCACCGCTCTACACCGCTCTACGGCACTCTTACGGCACACGCACCACGGTGCCAGTTCAACTTACTGGTATAACCCCCGAATACTGAAACGTTTGTTAACTTTGACAACAGATTAATTCTAATACTGCCTTTGTCTGGCACTAAGCAAATGACAAAGACAGCAATGAACTTAATCTGTCGTCAAAGTTAACAAACGTTTCAGTATTCGGGGGTAAGTCACACTAATATTATAGATGCGAAAGTTTATGTGTAAGTATGTTTGTTCCACTATGAAAACTGACGTGGTTTTGATACATTTTGTATTAATAAAACGGGAAAACTCACGTTAAATTGAGTCGGTTATTCCGACTATAGTTTCGATTACATTCGGTGACCTTGAGCATTCGGTGAACGAAATGTGTTTGTTCCCTTTCAACTCCGTAACGGCTGAACGGATTTGGATGAAATTTGGTATGGAGATATCTTATATCCTGAATAAACTTTCTTTCACTGTGTATAGGAGCCGATAAATAAGGGAATTTTCGTGAAGCTCCTGTATCACTCCATTAGCAGGCTTGGTAGAGAGAGACGGCAGTAGGTACCCTTCCTGAGCAGCATGTTCCACGCGACCTCGGCCAGCTGCGCGTGCGCGAGCGAGAGGGCCCACAGCCGCAGGTAGGAGGCCGTGTGCGACACCGAGCCCAGCACGTACTCGATCGTGTGGATACCCTGAGGGGAGAAACGCGATTTATTCATCATTTTATTAAAAAAAGATAAACTCGGTAGACAGATTGCCTGGAGGAACCCGGTATTTTACAGAATAACTAGATATCCTACGCCAATGTTCTTGAAACTTTTTAATTTCGCGACCCCTTTTAGCTTAGCTACAAATTTGTTGTAATGTACTTTCTGTAATAGGAAGAGCCTGGAGACCACGACACAGGTCACCCTAGTGTGGAATCCAGTGCACACTGTTTATCTTTAGGTCATAGTTTTTTGTACATGTTGTTATTAAAAAAAAAACCAGGCTAATAGTTTATACGGCGAACCAGGTAGTTTTTTTATTTGATTTGTATATATCCGATAATCGGCAAAAAAACAATGAAAAACTACAATTTATCGTTTTCTCATTTTTTTTTTCTTTTTTCTCTTATGATATGCGATTTTCAACTTTAAACCTTAGAGGTTTGATCGGATGCTATACTCATTGTAATTTAAAATCATGATCAGCGAGCGTATCCTCTAACTTTAAAACGTTCGTGATTCTGATTGCGAGAGCATGCCATCTCGCTCGTACGAACTTAGTCGCACTATGCGCGGTCCCGCTCGCGCAACTCTCGCTATCGCTTTCAGAGTTACAGGATAAGCCCACAGGCCTCGCCTTAAGTAGTTTTTTTTGTCGTCTTATATATGTCATTTCCGGTGTGAACTATAAAGAGTTATCTATATATCTATCTACACATTAAAACGCAAAAAATAAATGAATTGGAGTTGGAGTAAGACGCTAGGGCTGAATGGACCGACCTGGTGGATGAAGACCTCGGAGATCTCCTCGTCGTCGTGGCCGGAGGCGCCGGCGGCGGGCGCGGGCGCTCCGCCCGCCGCCCCGTTCTCGGCCGCGCCCTCCACCGGCTGGTGCCCTTGGCGCTGGAAACACAATCAATAAATAACTAGTACTTCGCGCCGAACTGATTGTCGTTGACGTCGTTGACGACTTAACAATTGTATTGAAATGAACTACTTGCCAACAAAATTTCATGAAGATCTGATTAACTGTTCTTAAATTATCGTCGGACAAATATACATACAAACATATTTCACATATAAACATCATACAACTGCTGATTTGCTCCCGTAGACTTTGAGACCTACGCTTCGCTCGGTCAATAATAATATAATAAAATAAATAACTCTACAAACTTTATCCCTTTACATACAAATGACTAGTAACATTTTCGTATATAGCTAGTTATATTTTTAATACATGATAAAATTATATTTTTTCTAAAAGAGTTAACAGAATTGCTACTAAACAATTTACGCAAAAAGTGACAAAAAAAAAATTTGAATTAAAAAAAAAAAAATACGAAAATCATAATAATAAAACAAACAATAATGATATCATACGCTGGTTGTTTGTAACCAGTATCATGCTGAGTTGGAACCGGTTTGGGAAAAAAAAAAAACAATATAAATTATTATATTTCCTACTTTTTGTTTTGTATACTTAATTAATTTTTTGCCACAAATAAAAAATTGTGTACTGTCTATAAAATTTGTCCGAAAAATTTAACGGTTCCTGTAGGATAGTGGGTTAAACCGCGGGGCGCAGCTAGTATCCAATAATTATGATCAAGTTCCACGACTGAAATCATTATTGATCATGATCAAGTCTGAAGTTTTGATCAACAAAAATTATGTAGTGGGTGTTTCTTACCTCAAGCTATCCAAACGGTAGCACAAAACAATTAAATATTAGTATTTTTAACCGACTACGAAAAAGGAAATCTCGCTGACGAAAACTAGATTAATTATAAAATTAGGTTAAATATTTCGTACTTAGTATCTGAAGAATGTACTTAATAAGTGCATTCCAAATATTTATTTTTGAAGGTTCCGCAGGGATTTCTGTTCAATAACCCCTTCCGCAGAAACAAAATTAATGGTTAAGGGGATTTCTAGACTTTTTGTCTAATAATAAAATAAATGGCTCAGGAAATTTCTGGTTTTTTTTTTGCCAAAAATCCCCTTCACCTATCATGCTCTGGTGGGATTTTTGGTTAAAAATTCCAAAAATCCCCTTCGCAGAGGATTGTCTAAGGGGATTTATGGAGTAAGCTCATTTAAGGGTGGGAAACATTTGGCACTTTTTATACGGACAAGTAGGCGATATACGCTATTCTTTTTTCGGACCAAATTGTATCGAGTATAAATCAAAGATGTGTACTTACAGCGCGAGCCTTCTGTTCCTTCATGATGAAGTAAGGTTTCCCGAACAGCATCACCGGCACGCACATCAGCGACACTATCACGAAGAACTGCCAACAACATAACGAATACTGAACAATCATAATATAGCCCAGTCATAATATAGCGTTTGACCCGGAACTAACTGACAGGATTTTTTTTCTATACATAATTGTTGAATCAACCTCTCAAATTAATCACACTAACCCCCGAATACTGAAACGTTTAACTTTGACAACAGATTAATTCTAATAATGCCTTTGTCTGGCACTAAGCAAATGACAAAGACAGCAATAGACTTAATCTGTTGTCAAAGTTAACAAAATTTTCAGTATTCGGGGGTAATACTATAACTGCGACAGCTTGAAAGTGTGTTTGTTCCCGTTCAACTCTGTAACGGCTGCACGGGTTTGTATGAACTAACATTCCGATTATATTATTGTTTACATTATTTTATTTCCCTGTCTAATCACTATTCATGGCGAATGTTGTATATGCCTATAAAGGGTGATCATATCAGTTCCATGTACTCACGTAGAAATATATATTAAGAATGTCAAATATGTTCACTGTTGGCGTATCTCAATAAATAAATGAAATTTAGTATGGGGGTAGGTACCCTGGTTTAGCACATAGGCTACTTTTTATCCCGGAAAAATATTCGGTTTCTGTAGAATAACGGGTAAAACTGCGGGGCGCCGCTAGTACACAATAATGAAACAAAATGCGTATCCGGAACAGACTCAAATTTTACGTTACGTTAGTCTATTTCAGATGACACGGCACGATGTCCATTCTAGGATATTAGAATGGACAAATGTATGTCCATGAGGTCAGTCGATGGCACCGTACCTTCTGTATGCCGAGCTGGCCGGAGTACATGACGGGGTCGCACACCTCGCGCGGGTTCTCGTCGCGCTTGAACAGCACCATGTTGATGAACGTGATGAGGATGGAGGGCGCGCAGTACGCGCTCGTCTTCACTATTTCTATGGAGACACAACAAACACAATTCACGTCTTATTAGAGGCTATATTGCACTAGGGATTCGTTAGAGATAGTTCGGTCACCGATACGGCATAACCAAAATAGAATACGTAGCTAGGTTAAAAATAAAGTTTGGGACCAAGTTGTTTTTTTTTTTAAGAAATATATTTGTATATACAGGGTTATAAGGAAAGGGTATGCTAAGCCGAAAGGGGCTCATAGTACTCATGATAACAACTTTTAGTAAAGGACCAATTACTATGAAATCGAGAAAAAAATATTGCTTGTTCCATACGTTTTGTCGAGTGTCCTTGACATTTTTCTATGGAACAGCTGATTATTTTTTCTCGATTTCAGGGTTGGTCCCATACTAAAAGTTGTTCATAATGATGAGTACTCTGAGCCTTTTTCGACTTAGCATATCCTTTCCTTATAACCCTGTATACATTTCGCCCCGAAATGAGACCTCTAAAACTTTACAAATCCTGGAATGAAAATTAATATATTTTATACAAACGCAGATGTTCCCGTGGAGGCCTTAGCTTCGCTCGATCAGTATGTAGTATTAAGTAATACTACAATATTATGAAGTATTTTAAAATAAAATTACATATTTTATTGGCGAATTCTGCATAAGCCTTTTTAAAATCCCACTGCTGGGGTATCAGCCTACCCTCGTCGGGTGATAGGGTTATATAGGCCCAATAATTTATCTCCAGGAGTCGTAGCTGCCCTATATTTAGTATAGTCCAGGGCTCCTCGGACCCTTACCCGGGTCCTGGCTGCCGAAGTGTGGCGGCGAGGGTCCGTAGCTGGTCCACTTGATGAACATCAGCAGCACCATGTAGAAGAACAGCAGCGTGAGGAAGACTATCTGCGGGATGAACTCCACGTACACGCTGATGCGGCGCTTGAAGTACCTGCCGGGGGATATCGGACCTTGTACATGTCGGAAAGAAGCTCACAATCAGTTTGCCACCTTCGGTTTTTTCTCCAAAACACAATCTGAGCTATTTCAAACGAATCTTGAATAGACAAGAAAATCGGACAATTTTTTCAAAAACTTGTCCCCGTTTTTGCTCAAAAATGTCGCTTAGATCGTTTTGGGAGCTAATTTTCTAGCACAGTTAAAAATGTTCGTTTTGGGGAGTTTTCAAAATGGCAGATGAGCATTAAGAGACGGCTATCTCATAGGCTATCTCGTTCGCGAACTACAGGGACAAAAAACTCTTACTAGTTCAACGGTTGAACTAATCGGGGACGCTTGGCCTCGGTCCCCTCAAACCGCACTTTCCTCCGACTTTGATGGTAACGGGCAAGGTTCCGGCCCCACTGTAATGAGAATGTAGCCCCACAGTATACTCACAGATGGTTCCAGAGCGAGAGGCAGACTCCGAACAGCATGTGGAAGACTCCTATGATGATGGAGATCTTCATCTTGTACGCGTTCATGAAGATAATCTTGTTGGCTTCGGCGAGCTGCAACACGTAACATTATTTAGTGACACCAGCTAAGTACCACGACTAACAAAATTTCTCAAAAATAAATCATCTATGGATTCTCTATCGATAGCGTTCCGAATTGTGCCCAAATCGCACATGTATGCTCAACATGCTCAAGTGACTTGCTAGAGTGTGCTGTGTGCGAACAATAATTATATTTGCTTCAAAGTTAAAATATTAGGTTGAAGTGAAAGATACTGGCTAAATAGTAAACACAGAAACCGTGTAGAGCCAAACGTCGTTACCATCGCCGTCCATCGAGCCCGTCCAAACTAATTATTTTGTAAATCGTCTCCAGGAGCCTTTATTCATCGATGCTTAAAGACGATAGCTACGAATTTGAAATGGCTAATAGTTCAATAAGTTACATGCATATTCTTTAATTATAAGGAGAAAGTTATTTAAACCACCTACAACTACGGACATGGCCTTACGATTATTTCTCTAGAATCTTAGACTATAACAAAAACCGTTTTCTTGAGCCAAGATTTTCAAGAGTAACAATATTTATACCACATAATCTACAACAGGAAATTTTCAGGCCTCCAAATATTATGAACACTAGGGGTAATCCTCGTTGTTTAAGAATACAGTATACAGTAGTAGTGTCTTGTTCATACAAAGCCTTGTCTGGTACCCACCCCTAAACGTTATCCGATTTCGATGATTACTTTATATGTTATCTATACCGTTAAAAACTATGCTTGTATGTTTGTTTGATTTTTTAATTTCGCAATATCTTCCTTGTTACAGGTACTTAAAGTGTCATTTTTTTGCGTCGAAAATACGACGAAGTAGTAATTGTTAGAATATCATTAACAATTAAAAAAAAAACATACCGCCATAGATTATCCAAGTCGAAAACAAAAGGTTTTGTTAAGATTTAGGGGATGATAACAGAACTAGCCCCGAAACGCTAATTTTATCAAAAAACTCCCTATCGCACGCACGAGAAACAGAGCGACAGCTATACAATTTCTAATATCGAATGCGCCAACAGCTCTCGGCAGGAGTATCCTGTAAGTAGGGCACGGACCTGCCACACGGGGTCGATCCCGAACGGGTACGGGTACTGCTGGTAGTCCATGGAGTCGGGGTTCAGCTGCAGCAGCTTGTTGGACATCAGCGTGGTGTCGTTGTAGTTCCCGCGCCACGACGACCCGAATATGTTGAGGCTCTTCGAGAAAATGTCGTTGTAAATGATGCCCGTGTACATGGAGAACAGCCCCATGAGGAGGATGATGTAGCGACCGCCGAAGAAAATGTTCCAGATCTGCGGATGATATGCTTTGAATTAACATTTAACATTCCCTATGTTCTGGGCTCTCCAGCTGAAAGGGTTTACAAGGTTAGGCGGATCGGTGAAACGAAAGTAGGTTATTGTACATCATAACTAATATTATAAATCCGAAAGTTTTTGTTTAAGTATGTACATAGATATGTAAGTATGCTGTTCCCGTTCAACTCTGTAACGGTTAATTGGATTTAACTGAAATTTGGTATGGAGGTAGCTAGTACCCTGGATCACACATAGGCTACTTTTTATCCCGGAAAATTATTCAGTTTCTAGCGAATAATAGCGGGTGTAAAAGCGGGGCGCAATTAGTATTATTATGCAGAAGAAAAATAATAGCTGTTCCATACATTTCGTTGAGTGCAAATTAAATTTATCTACGTACCACCAATGGCCTTTTTTTCTGTTCCATAGAAAAACGACAATGACACTCAATCAATGTGAAAATTTATGAAACAGCAATTTTTTTTTCTCGATTTCATAGTTGGTCCCGTAGTAAAAATTGCTCTCATAATGATGAGTACTATGAGACCCTTTCGACTTAGCATACTCTTTCCTTATAACCTTACATAGTATTTTAATTTGTCTTGCGTCAAGGTTACATTGGGCACACTCTAAGGAGTAGGCAGTTACCTCGCTGTCGATCTTCTTAGCCTGCAGCGGCTTCTCCTTGTAGCACATCCAGAAGCCGAAGGCGGCCATGAGCGCGCCGTGCCCCAGGTCCCCGAACATCACCGCGAACAGGAACGGGAACGTTATTATCGTGTAAGGCGCTGGAACATTATCATTACATAAAAAAAACCTTTTTTTACCAAGGACTAAAAGTACACAGAAAAAAAACTTAAAAGAGCTTGCAAGATATAACGATATCGCTGGAGATGTACTATATCTACAACAGTCATCGGTGAGCCCCAAACTAAGCACTGGGCTTGTATCTTGGGGCTCAAGTGCGAAGTTACCAAGAGATGTACAATAAGAGCAAAAAGCCGTTATCATCAATTGATCGGTCCAGCCAAGAAGCGGAACAAGCTGCCGGCTTCCTTTCTTCCTGAATTATACAATTAACATATAAACGCACCTGGGTTGACCTCCCGATAATTGGCGACACCGTATGCGTATATCAAGTTCTGGAAGGCCGACGTGAACTTGTTGGTTCTGTTGTACGTCGGCGGATCCTCTAACGTCTCCATTCGGTTCAGGATCGGAGGCACCGAGCTGCCGCTTCTCTCCTACAATATACCAACATTGTCTTGTACTCTGTACATACATGTCTATTTTCAATAACCCACCCACCTTTCGCAGCAGCTTCCCAAAATCATACTCGACGACTTCTGTTAACTAAAAATATCCCTGTACAGTCGTTAGCTGTACGCACAGATCACACCCTAGATTCTGCATTCAGGACGCTCAAAGCTCACCACGCATCAGTCTAAATACACTTATAAGAAATTATTCTGATTGGTTGATTGTTGGGCGCGAGTAGCCGTGACCTTGAGCTAGCCAATGAGAACGCTCGGTCGCACTCCCCGCGCCCCGCACCGCGCCTCAAACTGACGTGACTTTTTGTAGGAACAACGAATCTCGTAATGCGGTATCTAGTGTGATTTGTGGTTGTACGAAAGTCCAGGGAAAAGTGGAAGGTACTAGACCGCGCGGATGACCCAAATGGACGAGATGGACTGACCAAATGTAGTCGTTGTGGGTGGTTATAGTCAAGCGTGACCCATACCATCTGGCGAGCTTCTTGCTCGTCTCATCACCATTCAATTGCATAAAAATAAACGAACGATCAAAGACCAACTGAAGTATTGCGGCAGAAATTAGCTTTTTGTTTGGGTTTTGGACTATGGAACTAACAAAAGAAAATTAAGATCTCGTATGTTACCAAATTGGTAAAAAAATGTTTCTTTTTCACAACCCAATAAAGTGATTCTCGGACATTTACATTTCTAACATTTGTTTAAAATATAACTCCAAAACTAAGTGCACAGCTGATACCAGAAAGTATCCACGTTGTGTTCTGTACGGTAATGTCTCGCAAACACTCGAACATTCTCGAATTTTATCCCCTCACGGAAAACTCCACACGACACTGCTCTTTTTTTAGGGACCAGCTGCCTGTCGAACCTTCTAGAACATTCCGAAGCCCTTACAGAGAACAATACTCACCGTTCCTCTCCTCAAAGCGAGCTGTATGGTCTCCATATCGAGCGCCGGCACCCAACATTCGGCGATGAGACATTTCTGGGTGACGTCCAAGTTGAACAGATTAAGGGTGTGGTAAATAGCCTTGATCTTGCGAACTTTAACGAACCAGTTCTTGATGTTTTTGGCGGCGGCGACCAGCACGCGGTGCCTGTGGTCCTGGGTCTGACCCAACACCTGTGAATGATAAAGGAAAAAATTATAATAGGCTGTCAAAGAAAATTGAAGCTGCTTTGGGACTTGCTGAATGAAGTCACATTTTTTTTTACAACTTAGTGACTCGCTTTCTGAGACTATCATCTCATCCCGGTCGCAACAACTTGCATTTTTTTTTACAACTTAGTGACTCGCTTTCTGAGACTATCGTCTCATCCCGGTCGCAACAACTTGCACCCGCCATTCGTGCGAGCGGGATGACACGATAGTGAGTGACAGCCTTCCGCTTCTGTTGGCAGGTCAGGTCAGCTACCTCATGGTAGATGACAAGCCGTTCCGTTCATGGTATTGTTCAGATCCTCCCGCACTTAGAGAAGCCTTTGGAATTGAGTTTTGAATAAGATAACGTTAAGGTTACCTGGAAGAGATCGCTTTAAGCGATAAGGGCGCCAGTTGCTACACTACTTTTAAGTTGACTTTTGTCTTATATAATAAATAATAATAATAATAATTAATAATTTATTTTTGCATAATTTAAACTAGTACAGAAAGTATATGACTCCAAAGGCTCCTAAACTAGTTAGAAACTGTATTTTAGGAGCCGATGGCCTCTCCTAATAAAAGAACACAATGTTATTTAAAATTATGCCCAAAAAAGAAAATAACACAATTTTGAATTTATATAAAAATAATAATAAACCAGATGTCATAGCCAAAAAAAGAAAAATAGAAAAATATAGAAAAATAAAAAATATATATACTTAAACACTTTGGCCGTGCGCGTGTATTTGTGTGTGTGTGTGTGTGTATATTTGTGTGGATGAGTATGTGTGGGTGAGTGTGTGTGTGTGTGTCCGTGAGTGTGTGTCATGTGTGTGTGTGATTATGTGTGCGTATGATTGGCAGCTCCTCAATACACGAGTCCTCGAATGAGGCAGGGTTTGAGGAGATGCCGATTTTGTGGAGTGTAATGGTATGATCACTTAGCAACAACCTCAATATTGATGAGGTCAATGCAAATGGCCATGTCCGTATGAGTGTACGTGAGTTTGAGTAAAACAGAATCTAGTTCTAATATCTATAAAGTATGTAAATAGTATTCAATTTAAAAATAAAAACCCTCCAATATATTCTCGATTTTTTCGTAGTCAAGATCTTTGAGCCACATCAAAATACATTTCTTTAGTTCTCTATCTGTTATTTTGTCAATTCTGCCACATTTATTAACTTCTTTATAGAGTCTTGCAGCAACAACCCTAAATTGTTTTTGTGCATACCTAGTATTGACCAATGGTACCGAAGATATATATTTTCTGGTACTAGTATTCGCTTCTAATAGAGTAGGTACAACTTTTTTGTGGTGCCTCCGTATACTTTCATAAATAAAAACTTTCCGTATTGACAGTACATTTGCTTTTTCGTAGACATCATTAGTGGGGTGTCTAAAGGGAAGGCTCATCATTACCTTTAGGATAGAGCGTTGAGCACGCTCAGCAGATATTAAGTGAGTTTTATCTGCACTGCCCCATACGCAAATGCACTATCTAATGATGCACTCGCATAATGCTTTATAGGTTTGAGTAACTGTTGAAAGATCCGCAACTGTTCTAAGCGCTTTAAAAACGTATATCATTTTCCTTAATCTAGAAGCTAGATAATTAATATGGGTGTCCCAGGTTAGTTTGTCATCCAGTAAAACTCCAAGGTATTTAATAAAATTAACTCGCGAAAAAGTAGTGCAGCAACACGAACCTGTCTGGATTGCAGAAGAACTACGGTTACATGGGTACGTGTGTATTTTAATCTCAAATTTATTTGTGGGACCTCCTGTAATTCTTTTACTAAAGCAAAGGTATTTTGTTTTGTTAGTATTTAATGTTAAGAGATTATCCTCCAGCCACCTGGTCACACTAGAAAGACATGTTTCCGTCAATTGTTTTACTTTAGGCCAAGTTTTGTCATGACAAAGTAGCACTGTGTCATCTGAAAACATAAACAGATCCAGCCCAGGTAAAGTAACAGAGCATAATTTATTTATATAAATGAGAAAAAGAATTGGGCCCAGCGTGCTTCCCTGCGGTACACCATAAGTGCAATCTGCTTTGTCACTCACATGCCCATCAACACGAACCAACTGCGATCTGTTTGTTAAGTAGTTTGTGAACCATTGCAATACTAAACCACGCATACCCACGTTTTCCAAACTCGTTAGTAGTATGGGAATCGAAACAGTGTCGAAGGCTTTCTGCAAATCCAGAAAGACTCCGACACACTTGTATCTCTTATCCATATACGTCGTATATATATAATTTCTGGTGGGCACAATAAATACGTCTATCTATCTATAATCTTCATTTAGGAACTAAGTCTAAGGAAACAATCTAACATCAAAATATGCTATTCCATATTCAAATTTGCATTCGATTATGAAAACAATAGCAGTGATTATATCACATGTCTGAGCAAAGGCAAGAGCTATTCAGCGTCCTATGTCCATATAAAATGCTGGCACAATACACCATTATCGCCACTAAGTACAAATGAATGCGTAACATGCAACTAATAATCCACAGAATATAAAAGGACAGATGGGATGGGGATAAAAATCGCTAAGAAGATTATGTGCCAAAGTATGTTGACCTTAACTTGCACGCTTTAATTTTCAGTATGCGGGCGTCGTCCGACGACATTCGATGACATTACGAGAATGAACTTACTGAACACGACAGAGCAGTAATTTTACTAACCTAAAACAAAACGTGTCAAAACCACGTCAGTTTTCATAGTAAAATTTCAATCTGCATTGTTTTTTTTATTTTTGCATAAACGCTACGATGTTCTTACATTGAAATCATTCCCAAACCTCTTAATGGTTACTGCCCTTTTATCCCTTTTAGAAGTTTTCTATCTGCCCTTTCTTAATCTTCACACCAATCACAAATAGCGTAGTGTGTCAAAGCCGTAGATGGCTGCAGTATGCGAGTACAATAGCTGGGTGCCGTTTCTTAGACTTATCGGGTGTTGTTATACAAGCGTTTACACACACCGGACCAGGTACAGATGATGTATGTAGGACATATAGTAGATGTTTTTTTTTATATGTTATCTACAGCGTGAAAAGATATGCTTGAATGTATATATATGTTTTTTCGTAATGTCGTTGTTGTAATGGGCACTTATTGTAACAACGACGAAGAAAATACAAAGACAAAATACGACGACGAAAAGTAGTAATTGTTAGAATACCAACAAAATTTTTAAAAAAAACATACCGCCATAGATTATAGTTTATCCAAGCCATTGACACCAAAAACAATTTTCTTAAGATTTAGGGGGTGATAACAGACTAGCCCCGAAACGTTAATTTCATCAAAAAGTTGGAAAATTTACTGCTCTCTCTATAGCACGCGCGAGAAACAGAGCGAAAGCTATACAATTTCAAATATCGAATGAGCCAAAACCTCGCGGAAGGACCGTCCTTTTAACTCAATGCGCCAACAAAGTAAGCATCAATCTACCAGCTCCCAAGGCGACGGCCACATTATCCGCACATGCAATTAATTTGACAAGCAACCTTGTCCGCTATTCTTACGAACTAACTAATCCATTATGGTCGCATATCGTCCTATCTCTTCTGTGACGGTTTAACGCCTTTTTTATTCTAACTGGTGGTGAGATAAATTGTACTAGCCAGGATATTTTTTAGTAATATCATCAGTGAAATGGCGAACCGCGGGGCAACTGTATTAAAACGAGCGTGTCGAAAGTAATGCGACCTCTCGTGATAATTTAGATTCTAACAATGGATGACGCAACCAGAGAGAAGCCCATGCTCAGAAGTGGAATAAGCAAGGCATTTTTTCAATTTACTAAAAGATCAGTGCCAATGAAAAGTTTCGGGTGGTCTAAAATTGTTGTTGTTGTTGTTAACACATTTAAAAAAAAAAGAAAACATATTAAAAGAGAGTCTGACAATTTTAAAGTGTGACCATCTTAAACGCCCGTTTTGTCAAGTCAAGCTGTTACTTCTGGAATCAAGCTGTAACACCATCATACCAGCGTTTTACGGCATATATATTCCAGACGCCCGCTGCATTACTAGTATGGAAGATTCTGTTCTTACCGTGTTGAGGTCCTCGATGCGAGTCATAACTCCCATGGCCATTTCCCGCCTGTCGGCCGCCGACTCTGGGCACGGGTAGAGCGTGGCGCGGAAACCTTCGCAGATCTTCTTAACGCGAGTCTTCAGCTGGTCTCCTTGGAAGAAGATGATGAATACTGACTTGTACACTTGATCCGACTGTGAAGGAAACGTATTAGAATTAGTGGCAAATACATCGATCGAGGCCTATGTTCAGCAGTGGACGTCTTCTGGCTGCTGATGATGATGATGACATCGATCGGTTACCTGAAGCCTTTCACGTGGAAGGTAGATAGAAAAGTCAATTGAAGATTTATCCACAAAAGCCAATCAATCAATTCAATCTGAATGCACAGTTGTACACCCCGCGGCGTGAGGTTCATTTGGTCGTTACATCAGGGTCTTACTTTTAAAAGTTTGGCTTGGTTTAAAGGTTTATTTTGTATTTGTATTATAAGAAGCGGCTATGACCACGACGACTAACTGCAATACCAAAGGCATGGGTACCGGTGCGATACTACCAGAGCGTTAGCTAGTGTTTCGTCAACTTACCGAGGAAGGGTCCTCAAGAGGCGTGTCGATCTCCGACTGGCGGAGAAACACATTGCCGCGGCACGCGCGCCACAGCATGCGCTCGAACGCGGGGATGCGCTCGCGCAGGATCACTCCCGCGACGAAACTGAAGAGAACTCATGTTAGTACTCTAAAATTGGTGTAGCGACATTGATGGAGATGCTGGGATATGTCTAAAAGATTCAAAGCAATACCTGATGGAGTATACTTGTTTGGAAGCCTTAGACTATGTCCGAAGCTAAATTGAATTAGTTCCTAAAAAGTATTTTTAGAACTTCACAGAGTTAGAATACTTATTTTGATAGATAGGAGAGATTATGAAATTTGAAGACATTTAAAACATCAACCATCACTCTAAAAATCATATACCGTGTATGGTTTGTCCAGGTTTCGCACTGATTTGTGAGTGAGTAGACTTTTAACTGACGATGATTCCGATGACTAGTAAGGTTTTCAATGACTTAGCTTCGTCTCGGGTCGTTAGTGAAGCTGTTGAAGTGTGTCGAATCACAGTCACAGGTTTAGGTAATGATACACTGCGCAGTTTTTCTCTAGTGCTTCCAAACAAGTGATGAATAAAACCAATGAGTTCTACCATTATGTAACTTTCAAAATGTACCTTGTAGTCCAGGTAGAAATAAAATGTCTTAAATTTGTCTTCATGTTTGATAGAACTCGTATAGGGAAATATTTAATGAGACAGACATGCACTTTCAAACCATTTGAAGGCTAGTTTATAGGCATGATGAAATACACCTAATAAATGTATGTAAAAACAGATACTAACATAAATAATGCCGTATGTGCCTACAACAATAGCTGTGTAGATAGGGTTCAATACCCAAAGTGTCAATAACTTACCAAGTAAGTATTAAATATTAGTAAATAGTATTTTAACTGTAAATGGTAAAATAAATGAGCCAGCTATACCGTTTTTCTCTTTTTATAGTACCTATGTAATGGTACTTGGTAGGTAGGTAATTACTTTGACATTGCGGAGTCACATACTGCATAATGTATAGTAAATTATACACATATAGATGTTTATTTGAAGACATTGAATTGTACTGAAATAGTACTCGTTTAAAATAAAACCAAAAACAGGCTTTTTGAAAAATACAATAGGAACGTTCGATACTGTCCTGTGTGACTTTCAGACTAAAAGGTTATTAGTATCATATTAAATAAAAAGAGATAAAATTTGTTGCTAATGCATTAAGGTAGAGATCAACTACCAATTTTATTTATAGTAAGTACTGCTGATTGGTTCTGAACAGATTTTAAATCACAATTAAGTCAGTTTAATTTATGTTGAAAAAATACAATAAAGTTAAATTTAGAGGCACCAAGTGGTACTAATTTCTAAACAACGTACAATGAGGCGTAACATTTACACGGCTTCCGTAAGCAAGAAACAAAGGGGAGAGACGTTTCGAAAACAATACGGCAAATAATACTAAATACCAGCTGCGTCCCACGGTTTTACCTAGAATTCTTAATTTACGCGTTTTACGGGTATCGCGTCACATGCACATGATTTCAGCCGCCACGTTTTATTTAATGGGAAATCAAACCGATAAGAGCCGAATCTGAATTGTCTTTCATTGTGATGGAAACATGAGATAAATAAACAAAGCATTCGTAATGCGTTTTGTTCCGCAACTGATAAGCAATGATAAAAAATGGTAGGTAATCTTTTGTTTGGAACTAAATTTTCAATCTTAGTTTTTTTAATTTTAATTCCAAATTAGCTCGAGTTATACTGGTAGTGGTCAAGTCGAACAGACCTCAGGACACGCGATAATTTCACAATCTCTTGACAGATTTTTCTCATTAAATATTATTAATTTAGTAATAAATATGTATGTAACTAACATGCCTTCATTTCATGAAGTTCGGATCAACGGTTCGCTAGATATCGTCGGAGAAATATACAAACAAACATACATAAACATACCGACTTGTTGTATACTTTATAACCTTTGAAAATAGGAAAATATATTTATCTCTCTTTCTCGCTTGTTTGTGAGACGACGGTCAGCGCGTATCTTATCTGCAGGTGAGTTAGCACTACCAGAGTATAGCTCGGAAAGGCCTTTAGAAGACACCTCCCATTTCTTTAGAGCTTCGCATACTGTATCTCGATTTGAATTCATAATCCTCAATTTAAATACCTTTAAATTCAGACTGAGTTTATTATTATAAAAAACCCGAGTTATTACGATAACTCAAAAGGCAATATAACAACATTTTGCCTTTTGAGTTAATAATGCATCTAACAAGAACATTATAAAAAGGTATATCTGCATCATTATACTTTATTAGTTACGTTATCCGTTTAAAATCTATTGCAGCAACAACGAGCAACGATTTAATTTTGCATTTACTGCGAGTGTCATAGTAAAACCATAAGGGAAAAATGATCTGTTGTATGATATCTCTCCGGTTTGTTATCGAGCGGTGACATAAAGTATGAAAATAGAAATAGTTACTAACGTTTATTATTTATCTGACGAATAGTGGCTCTGGCCAAGATTTTCTCTTTACTATTTATATTATTATTCATTAATTCATGATTCACATCGATTTTCGATACAAAGTAAATGTCAAAAATATGTTTTTTACTATTTAAAAAAAATATATAAAAATGGCTGATATAAAGGGTACTTCCCGCTCGGTAACACCCCTTTGTCCACACTGTTGAAGACCGGTGAAAAAAAAGTTTCGTTCGTACTGTATTGACGAACGGTATTTTCCGCTCGTAACCATGGACTCCCTAGGAGTTTTCAATATAATAATAATAATAATAAGCCCCCCGACTCAACCACACGTCCTGATCGACCATCTGATCACGTGGGGGGCGGACAACGCAATGAAAAAATTACTGGTGCGGCTAACGTGGCTCTGGAATGGTAGGAGTGAAGTAGGTCAGAAGTAAGTAAGTAAGTAAGTAGGTAAGAGCAGGAGTAGGTAAAGATAGGAGTAAGTATGTGAGTAAGAAAAGGAGTAAAAAAGCTTAGATATTGTACATAGAGAAGAAAAGAGTAGGAGGATAGATTATAGGCTACCTTAAGGCTCTTAAAAGTGAACTGCTTATTGAGGCTTAGGTAGAACAACTGATGTCAGTGCGGGATATCAGTTTTGGGTGGTGGCGGAAGAGTATTGCAGATACCAACGGTAGCACCCACGGGCTCAGTTAGGTAGTCTACTGCACACTCTCACGTATGGACTAGCGTGATGAGTTACTGTATGTCCATCAAAACTTAAATGACAATGAAGCCAATAAACAATCCCCAAGTGCCCGGCGGCTCTACGAGGAATGGCGATGATGGTAAGCAGGTACCTTGTGGGGCCAGGGGAGAGAAGAATCTCCGGGTGAGGGTCAACCATCAGACGACTAGCGCTATGCAAATGGATCTCGAGAAAAATACTGAATTGGATAATGTAAATATAAGAACAACACTTAATATAGCTAGGCAAAGCAGGAGATATAATTTAAGATCAGTGACACGAAAAGATCACATGAACACACTTGATGAACATGCACAGGAAGAACTCGTATCAACAACATCTACACAAAGCTTGTTCAACTCTCCGCCTTCATCACCACAGCTTTTCCATACGGAACCATACAGCTACAGAACAAACTCTGTAGCTGATTCGATAGGGTCAGAGGATGTTGTGCAGGAGGCATTCGCCTTAGGTCCTGCACCCACCACTGACAATAAACGTGCGCGAAAGAAATGGACGAATGATATGAACGAGTTTATCATGCGCACATACTTAATAATCACTATTAACGACACGAGAACTAGAGGATACTTAGACCAACTACATCAACAATTTACTCAACAATTCCCACAAATGGACGTTTCTAAGCAAAGAGTAGGGGATCAACGTAGAGCCATAGTCAGAAATAAACTTATACCAGATGACAGATTACACGAAATAAAACAAGACGCAATAAAAGAACTTACACAAAACAAAGACAGGCTATACCGGGATGACAATGTATCTAACCAAATAGACACACAAGATCAAACGCAACATTCAACAACACCACAAGCTAGGATGAAATGGACTGACGAAATTAATGAAGAAATCATTAAAGCATACTATAGAATCACTCAAATAGAGCAAAACAAAACGGCATATAGAAAACAACTACACACCAGCATAATTAGCCAATTTCCCCAACTGTCCCACGTTTCCGAGCAGCGAATAGCTGATCAACGAAGGGTCATTATCCACAATAAGCTAATAGCGGAACAAAGATTGCAGGAAATTAGACAAGATATCCAGCTTGAATTGCACATGACACAGACTCACCCTACAACCGAAAGAGATAGAATAGAATATGACCAAAGTAATATTGAAAGTCAAAGTGAGGAAGTAATAATAAGCGAAAATTTAACCAATATACAACATGGTAATGGTATAAACATAAACCGAGAACAGACTTTACTACACTCAGACCCACAATTAGACAGAAAAATAAATGAAGTCTTTGATACAACATACGAAAAATACAAACACACTGACCCAACAGCAAGACCATACATACCCAGACAGAACACATCTAAAAAACTAGCTTATATAGTTAGATACCTTGATAGTGAAATATTACCGAATTACTTAGACACGAACAACGACTTCGTCACAAATCAAACTGTTATATACAGTGCAGCTTATACGGCAGCGGTATGTAACGGATGCAAAATCAGAGACTTAGGTACCCCAATACAGGAACGAACAAATAACACACCAGCTTGGCAGAAAAGATTGCACAATAAAATCGAAAATCTCAGGAAAGACATAGGACGTATGACACAGTACATGGCGGGCGTTAGAAACAGAAAACTAACTCAGTACATAGATTATATTAAAAACAAGTATAAGACACACTCACGATATGAAGAACCTAACTTAAGTAACAGTCAATTCTTAGATAGCTTGAAACAAAGACTTAGTGCCACATCTAGCCGTCTTCGTAGGTACACTAAATGCACTCTCAGAATACAACAAAATTCACAATTTTACAAGAATGAGAAGCAATTTTACAGACACATTACAACACAGAAACAAAATAGCCCCAGAACCACTGCTAACCAGCCTTTACCAACACCTGAAAACATGCACTGTTTCTGGTCTCAGATTTGGGAAAATGAAGCACGACACAACGAGAATGCCGAATGGATCCATGCAGATTCTCAGCAAGTACATTGTGACCAAATGCAATACGAATGTATCCCTGTGGAACTATTCTTAGACGTCATCAAAAGCACACACAATTGGAAAGCACCCGGCACTGACAACATTCATAATTATTGGTACAAAAAATTCACTACTGCATACCCCATTCTTCATAATCATATAAATCAATTCATAGAATCGTCTGATACAATGCCACACTATATTACACAAGGTATAACTCATATGATCCCTAAAGACAGTGACCTCTCAAATCCAGCAAAGTACCGACCAATTACATGCCTACAAACCATCTACAAAATCTTAACAGCTTGTATCTCCCGCCTCATTAATAAACATCTAACACAAAATAACATACTAGCAGAAGAACAAAAAGGATGCCGAAAATTTAGCCAAGGCTGCAAAGAGCAGCTAATTATTGATTCAGTTGCCATGAAACAGGCTCTTAAAAACAAAACAGACCTCCACACCATGTATATTGACTACCGTAAGGCATATGATTCAGTGCCCCATAGCTGGCTTATTCACATACTTCGTCAGTATAAAATCCATCCCTCAATAGTTACATTCTTAGAAAACATTATGCAAAACTGGAAAACTAAACTTTCCATGAGAAAAGTAAAAGAAACCATAGTAACCGATGAAATTTCAATAAAACGTGGAATCTTCCAAGGAGATGCCTTTAGCCCGCTATGGTTCTGCCTTGCCCTTAACCCTCTATCCCGACTACTGAATGACACTGATGCAGGACTTCACATTAATAGTGACAACAATACACATACTATCACACATCTCATGTATATGGATGACATAAAACTGTATAGTAATGACACCCAATCACTCCATCACCTTGCAGATATCGCACAAACATTCTCCAATGATATAAACATGCAGTTTGGAATAGATAAATGTAAAACTTTTTCAATGCAAAATCAGTCAGTCGTACTGCAACCGTATACGCTTAGTACAGGTGAAGTTGTGGAACCGATGAATGAAAATGATTACTATAAATACTTGGGACTACAACAAGCACATCAGATATCGCATAATCACACAAAAACTGAGGTAACACGTAAGTTTACGCAAAGGCTTAACACCATTCTGAAATCACAATTAAACGGGCGAAATATAGTAAAGGCGATTAACACATATGCTATACCGGTACTCACATACACATTTGGGATCATAAAGTGGTCACAAACAGATCTTATGAAGCTACAACGTACAATAAATACAACACTGACAAGTCATCGCAAACACCACCCTCGATCATGTATCCAAAGACTAACACTACCAAGATCTGAGGGAGGAAGAGGTATCATTGATATAACAAACCTCCACAATAAACAAATAACGACACTCCGTAAATTCTTCCATGAGCGCGCCGAAACATCCATTCTCCATCAAGCAATAACCCGGAATGACATGAAATTCACACCTTTAAACCTTTCAAACAGTAACCCACAACGGAACGAGACTATAACTGATTCTACAGACAAAATGGCTACATGGAGGCAAAAGTCTTTACATGGAAGGCATTACCAGGACCTACAACAGCCTCATGTCGACAAAACTGCGTCGAACGCGTGGCTGCAGCGTGGTGAGCTCTTTCCAGAGACTGAAGCCTTTATGTTGGCTATCCAGGATCAAGTTATTGACACGCGTAACTATCAAAAACATATTATACGCACACCAAACATAACTGACACCTGCAGACGATGCTGCAGTAGCTCTGAGACCATTCAACATATTACTGGGGCCTGCAAAGCGATAGTCCAAACAGACTACAAGCATCGACATGACCAGGTGGCAGCCATCATACATCAATACTTAGCATATAAATACAAACTAATAGATGAAAAGGTTCCATATTATAAATATACACCGCAATCTGTTCTAGAAAATAGCAACTACAGACTCTACTGGGACCGAACCATTATAACCGACAAAACAGTACATTTTAATAGACCGGACATTACAGTGTTAGACAAAAATAACAAGACTGCTTATCTCATAGACATTGCCGTATGTAATACACACAATTTACAAACAACACACACCGAAAAAATTGCAAAATACACGGACTTATCAATAGAGATTAAAACGCAATGGCAAATTAATAGCACCAGAACAATTCCAATAGTACTTTCAACCACTGGTGTAATACCCAAAGCTCTGCATAAAAATTTAGAAACACTCAACATCCCAAGCACAGCTTACAAACTACTTCAAAAGGCAGTTATACTGAACACGTGCAGGATAGTAAGGAAATTTTTATCCTTAGAGTAAGCACTTGGCTCCGGCCCGTGCAAATTTCACCTCCATCGTCGGAGAGAAACGAAAGAAGTTTTATAAAAATAATAATAATAATAATAAGTTTATTCAGTAAACACACATTACAAAAACAGATTTAAGCAACCAGGGACACTTTTTAAGCATACAAATGCCTGTGTTAAGAGTCCCTACTCTTTCTTAATGTAGCACATCTTTACATAATAGGAGTGAGGGTGTGTGTGTGTGTATGTGTGTGGGTATCATCACTGCGATACTCAAGTACTCGTAAGAGTCAGGGTTCGCAGTGATAATGACCAGTGTTTGTGTGTGTGTGCATGTGTGGGTGAAGATGTGTGCGTGTATGTACGTTATTGAGCCTGAAGTAATAACCTTTCTGTTTCATTGTAATTAAAATGTGTTATCCACCTGATAATACATTTTTTACATTCATAGTATTGTTTTGAATATACATCCAAATCTTTGTTAGCTCTATTGTATACATTAGCCGAACGTGCATTATATTGCTTGCAAGCAAATTCCGTTTTACATTTTGGTATTTGCACAGCGGAAACTTTTCTTCTTTTTGCCTGGATGCTAGCACCAAAAGGTAGGGTTTTATGTTTTTTAAAAATTAAGTGAACAAGATACAACTTTCTTACCGACAGTAAGTCACTAATCGCATAAACACTTTCGGTGGGGTACCGGATATTCTTGAAATACATTACCTTTATTAAAGCACGCTGGGCCCGTTCAACCGCAATAAATTTTGTCTTAGATGCTCCTCCCCAGATTGAAATACAGTATATCAAGATAGATTGTGCTAAAGCCACATAAATATCATTCAATAAATTACGAGGAGACTGAGCACTTTTTTTAGGAACAACATGTCTAAGTGACCTGAATATCCAAATTAATTTCCGTACTCTGCTGGATACTTGCTCTAAATGAGCGTACCAAGATAGTCTATAATCTATAACGATTCCTAGGTACTTAGTATGTGATACCGTGTGAATGCTAGGGCATCTACAGTTTTTCTGGTTAATATCATCACAATCATGAACTCTTATATTAAATTCCGAAGGTGGCTGAGTACGTTTGTCGATACTAAAACATATGTAGTTGGTCTTAGAAGTGTTTAGTGTTAAAAGGTTTGATTTTAACCAATCAGCCACTTGCGATATTCCTGTTTCTGCACTTGTTTTCACGGAGTGCCAAGATTTTCCCGAAAATACAATAGCAGTATCATCAGCATAAGAAAAAACATTGGCATCTCTAAATGACAAATTACATAAATCATTGATATATATTAAAAATAGAGTAGGGCCCAACACACTTCCTTGAGGAACACCGTATGCTACATCCATGTCATCACTAATTGTTAGACCCACCCTAACCCTCTGCTTCCTGTTAGACAAATAATCTAAGAAAATTTTTAGGGCGTTTTGCCTTATTCCAATACCTTCCAGCTTCTCCACAAGAATCGGGACGGAAACGGTATCGAACGCTTTTTTAAGGTCCAGGAAAACTGCTAGACATTTATTTCCCTTATCAAGTTGATCTTGATATGTAGCCTCAATTTTTAAATGTGGTAGGACTCTTTTCCGAGTCCGCCTGGGGAAGTACCACACCTTTTCCAGTTATTAAACCGCCAAGGATTAGAGTGCAAACATAACTGTGTTCCGTAATTGAATTGTAATTGAAGGGCAATGTTTCCAGCGAAATTACTGGGCATAAAAAGTTAACTAATATCTCTGGGTGCCGAGCGCATTGCACTTCCGCCAAATTTTTCAAACACCTTTGAACTGTTAAAGTTCAAAATTCTGGGTGGCACTGAACTGTTATCTCATATCTGTTATGGGCAAGCGTGACGCTTAACATCAGGTGAGCGACTTACTCGTTTCGTCACAAAGTACTATAAAAAAAAAACTGTCTAATCTATTTGCCTAAAATGTTTTTTCATTCACGTTCATTATCACCGGGACTTATCGTGTTTTTCCGGAAATGAACGTCACAGGACTTTCAAATAGGCGTGACTGGTTGAAATCTGTGAATGTAGTAGGCGCAAGTCTTACTGCGCAGCCATTTGCGCTACATCCGAAAGCTCAAAAAGATTTGCGGGTACTGTACGAAACAGTGCGAAACCGGGACAGGTGCCAAAGCCAAGACCTACTTTGGGGCGCTGCACCAGTGAAGTAAGAAAGCCTGGACAAAGCCCCTTTACAGCTGCATATAACTGACAAGGCCATTAAGAAGCCGTTATAATAATGTATTTGTATTTAATGAATTTCATATGAAAACTGTGTATTTGACGGTACCAAGCGTTGTGCTAACCCAGGGTCCGAATAAATGAATTGAATTGGAAGGCACTGGCGCATGGCGGCGTGATAATCTTTGCGCGTTCTGTGAGGGTTTGCAGAAGGTGACAGAAGACCACGTATTATGACAGGAAGTAGGTAACATAAATGGAGCTGGCTATACCCCATTGCTCTTCAAAAAAGTGTGAGTCAATCGGAAATCAGTCTACGGAAAACTTTGCCTTTCTGATCAGCATTTCAATTTGTGGCAACTTTGTCAAGAGCTTGTATTGGAAAATCCCAACACGCAGCGTTGCGTTAAATATCGCTGGTTTTTTATTCTCGTTGTTTATTTTACGATTCGTGATCATTTACAATTAAATGGGTAGGTAACTAGAATGAGTAAGTGTGTACAGCATTTATTTTTTGCTTGTTCTTGGTTTTGTTGCAAAACCGGCTCTTGCATAAAAGGTTTTACATTTGGTTGTAATTTTGGGATCATGGTTCGAGTGTTATTTTGACCTTTTAATTGTTTTCTGCTTTTTGCATAATTAGCGGGTTTTGTTTTTCTTTAAGATATTTAATTAACAGAACATCTGTAAGAGATACAAATAAACCTGTATAGCACCATCTGTTCGTCAGATCAGGATCACACTTTTTTGCGAAGCTAACCACATATCTATGTCGATTACTCTAGAATCAGGCCGCAGGTGTTCTGTATTTGTTCTCTTACCATGGATCCGACCATAATGTGATCGTGCGATTGTCCGGACCATTATTTACGAAAATACCTTGATGTTTGGCCCATTTCAGTAATAAAAGATGATGATATATTAAAGCGGCATAGTTCTAAAAGTATAGCGTTCGGCGTACCACCTGTTGTCATGGTACGATACCGATACACCTACATAATTACGATAAACATGTAATATAAAGCGAATCACGTGAAATCTGTGACTAATACCAATGACTTGTATGAATGGAGTTTGAGAGATCAATTTACACCCGGTTTTTCAACGATGATCGTCACGAATAATCATCAAATACACTAAACACAAATGAGACCACTTCTCATCACAGATCTTTTTACCCCATTGCACAAGGAGGGTAATGTTTTGGAGTATATCTATGTATGTTAGTATATGTATGCATGTGTGTTTCTATATTATGTCCTATAGCCCAAACGGCTTGAGCTATTTTGACGAGTACCTTTGGATTCCCTTTTATGTATAAACTGTCATCCTAACTAATATTATAAATGCCAAGGTCTCTCTGTCTGGGTGTTTGTCGCGTTATTACGGCTAAACGGTTGAACGGATCTACCTGAATTTTTGCAAAGATATAGTTTAAGGGTAGGAGACGGACATAGGCTACTTTTTTTATTGGTCCGCGCGAACGAAGTCGCTGGTAACAGCTAGTACTTTATATTTTGCAGTCAGGTTTTATGTTTTTATTTTAACTATAATACATACATACTTGTTCGTCTTCAACAGCCCTCGTATTCCGAAGCCATTCGATTTGAAATATTCACTGTCTTTCTCCGACATCCTGACTATAATTATATGACGTAGACGGAGAGAGTGTAAATCTCTAATCGAAACTTTTCCTTTTAAGCTGAGAATATGGGCAGCATCAGGGACCCTATTCCTGTGCGCGTGAGATTATCTCGG
This sequence comes from Apocheima hispidaria, assembly GCA_947579745.1. Lineage (NCBI taxonomy): Eukaryota > Metazoa > Arthropoda > Insecta > Lepidoptera > Geometridae > Apocheima > Apocheima hispidaria. The sequence goes on from OX388154.1 coordinate 14,237,939, forward strand.
TCACTCTCTCTCCCATTAAATTCTAAATTAGAGAGACAGTGACCGAGATAATCTCGAGCGCACAGGAATAGGGTCCCAGTAGTACGAATTAAGTACATTGAAATAAGGAAAATTTTACAAATTAATTCAAGACAGATTGATAAAAGTGAGTTCTATGTATGACAATCCTGTTCTACCACAAAATACTGGTTTCTGCAGGAAAACTGCAGGCTAAAAGGCTAAATACCTCGAACATGACCAATGTGTGTTTAGAGAGTGGAGTTTTAATACTGGTCGGGTTATGAGTGACACTAGGACTCTAAATCAACGCTAAGGGCATATCTCTTTTGTCAATACTAATTATTTTAGGTTCAGGTATACTTGTGCTAAGTGACGTAAGCATGAGGCGCCCGTGCACCCGTCGCCTCTCTGCATGCATTTGTCGTAAGAACTATGAGGAAATCTATGCTACATGATGTCAGTTATGTTGGCAAAGTACCAAATCGTCTGGCAGCTCGGTCTGACCGATTTATACACGCTGGAGTGCGTCTGGACGGTGGAATGAAGCCGACACACGTGACGGTGTCTATTTCCAAGGTAGAGTTCTCTCCAAACATTATGGCATCACTGAACGTACCACCACCACTTATACATATTATTTTTAATCGTGCTTAAAACTTTCTCTTTCTTCTATAGTAAAGCGAGAAGGCCATAGCTCGAATTAAAGCATTCTTATTTCAATTTCATTTATACAGGGTAATAAGGAAAGGGTATGCTAACCCGAAAAGGGCTCATAGTACTCATCATTATGAACAACTTTTAGTATGGGACCAACCATGAAATCGCGAAGAAAATATCAGCTGTTCCATAGAATTATGTCAATGACACTCGACAAAATGTATGGAACAGTTGATATTTTTTTCAATTCTATCACCGCACCAGCCGCATTCATCCAGCCCATCCACTTATTATTGATCAGTGGAAATCACACCTTTCCTTAGGCTTTCCGGGGTATTTCTTTTTTTTTGTGCTGTTGGTCTTAAATAAATAAATAAATAAATAAATAAATAAATAAATAAATAAATTTCCGAGTAACTACAACATGGGGTTCTTCAAAAGGGCTGTTAAGAGTCTTTAAGGCTCCATAGGTGACGATGATCGTTTATCATCAGGCGGCCCATCTGCTTGTTTGCCACCTATGGCATTTAAAAAGTTTTTAAAAAAAACCTTAACTTTTCCTACAGTTCAGAGCGGGCATAAAGTCTGACCCGGATTCTACGCCAGCTGATTTATCTGTCTCGCCGCATAGCTTTGAAGTTTTTGACTAATGAGGAGGCGTGTTACATTTGACATGTTTTGATGAAAAAATATTTATTTAGGTACTACTGGTTGGTTAAGGAATTGCTGTATTTTCGTATCCGCAGACAAGTATTATGTTGACGCAGCCGCGAATATTTTTTACTCTTTTATACTCAGTAACGTTCGATGTATGCTATAACATCTAAGTCGCACATTGTGGATGCAAATAAATAATATGAATATGAATAAAATGTTTTGTCAACTTCTCACTGACAGTAATCTTCACATACTTATCACACGCGAAAACGAGACAAAACACTTTTTAACCGAAAGATTTTTGACGTTTCTGGAAGACTTACTGCCGCACTCAGAGAGGTTTCATGATTACTTAAACTTAGTTACGTAAAAAGTAATCATTAAACGTCTCTGAGTGTGCTCAGAATATTGTTGGTCTAACGAGAACGTTCCCATTGTAAAATTGAAAAATCAGATATACAACAAATAGAAATATACAATCAACACTTCATTAAATCAATGTCTTCAAAAATAAATGATACAATTAAATTATAGGTACACGTCTAAAAAGATTAAAGGCACAAAACTTAACATGTTCATTCCTATAGACGTAATAACATAACCATAGACATGCAAGCGTATTATTAAGTGTTGTGCCTAGGACATAAACCTCGTGTCATTCATTCAACGTAAGTAAAACGTACAACGTAGCAATTAATAGCAATCCACGTAGCAATATCGCAATAAGTAATATTGTTCGACACAATTTAATGATATTAAAGTAATGGCGCGTACACAACATGAGACAAACTTGGCCTTACTCATAAAAGTTGCTTAAGTTAAGCAATGCTTAAAATTCTCTGTCAACTTCAGGCTGACGACAAATGTCACGCGCATAAACGAGACAGACCTTTTTAAGCAACATTTCTATGTAAGGCCCACTGTCTTAGGATAAATGTTTGCGGCCGAGATAATGAGTCGCAGACATCAAAGTCAGATAGTCAGTCTCTGAATATTATGGTTCATGAATAATTAGTTTTTTTATGACATCTCTAAAACTATGAAAACCCACGACTCAAGCCTTTTTCGGACGACGCGATTATTTTATTTAAGTGGCGAGTAATTTAGTATAGCTACTAGATAGATATGACCGACGAACAAAACAAACAAAAAAATAGACGATACTTTTGTAACTACGTGTATCATGTTCAAGTCGTACTTGACTAAATTACTAATACAGGCCGATTTAACGATGGTGAGAATGATTCGCGGGTGGATTTTGTGCCAGATCCAAAAGCTTCACTAAAATAATCGAACCAAATTTGCGGGTTCGCCAGACATGTCAGGCAACTCCACTGTCTGACGATCTTGTCGAGATTATTTTGATTTAGTGAATACGAGGCTTTAAATAAAGTTTGTAGTAGCATTAGACGTGTATAAAGCTATCTATTACAACGCAACTCTGTCAAGGCTTTTAATAATGGCGGCACTACTAAAAGGTTTATATAACGTACCTATTAGATTTTTTATAATGTACCCATATATTCGTACTGCACTAACACAATACTGTAAATGTTAAAGTACGTGATTATTTCGAAACGCATGATTTGCTAAGATCATGTTTACTGAATAAAACTCGTTTGCATAATATTAGTTATTTTTTTAAACAAAACATCAAGTTACGTCTATTTTAGAAGTGGCCAAAACAAAATTAAACGGTTCTCCACGAAAATTAAAATTTTATTATAAATATATATCTAAAAATATCTCAGTGGGTCGAGAATTTGCATCTTCCGAGTCTCCATGTCAGAAGTGGTAATAAAATATTACCAGAATATCTTTAGTTAGATATCATACTCGGACTAACGGGTCAAAGAATGAATCGGTCCGACATAGAACTACGAAATACAATACAATTTATACTCAAAACCAGGAACAAATCAGCAATCAATCAGGTTCAGCAAATCTGATCCTTTAACACTCATGTGTTAAAGGTTCAGATTCAGAAAACAATTTTTAAAAATGAAAAACACGAGTGGTCCTGCGATTGAAACGGTTAAGTTAACAATGAATAATGTTCTGTCTTCACAATATCACAATATCTGTGGAAGTAACTTTACAACTTTTTAGATACATCAAAGTTAAAACTTTAAACCTATACATTCTGTTCTATCTAACCTTAGAATGGCGTTTACAGTGAAAGCATCTTCTGAAACATCAGATCTAATATGAACAACTGAATATATATTATGTGCTAATTAAGATCTGCATGTAATTTACATAATGTTTGCAATGAATGTATTGAGTATATAATTTAGGACAGGTTTCTAGCTTATATCATGGAAATAAGTTTAAATTAAGGGCCTTACTCATTAAAATTGCTTTGGGTCAAGCAATGCTTAAAATTCTCTGTCAACTTCAGGCTGACGTGAAATGTCACGCGCAGAAAGGAGACAGACCTTTTTAAGCATTGATTAAAGTTAAGAAACGTTTATGAGTAAGGCCCTAAGTCTACAAGTAAAATATTAGATCATATAATTTATGTAAAACCGATTTAATATCCAACGCAAATGATTCTATAATGATTACGCAATACGTAGCGTATAATTCGATATGATAAATTCATATTCGTAATTTCTTTTTTTAAATCAACAAGAGTCATTTTGATGCTCAAGGGCGCCGTCGTGTGTTCAGGAATCGGTGACGTTTTTATTTATCAAGAGATAATGTACAATTACACAATGATTAAATTATTACCTTCTGATATAATTATGATATAAGTTTTAGTGGTTAAATATTTTAAGAAATGTAAGGAGGTCGACCATCACGTGTAAAAAAAATATTACACGTCTTTCGTTTAATGTTCCTAGCTGATGTTTTTTACAAAAACTTCACTAAAACTTATTTAAGCTATAGATAGAACACTTGAATCAAGTTAATTCTGGAATGAAATACATCAGTCTGTAAGTATCGGCAATTTAGAGCAGTTGAAATAAACAGAACCGCGAAAATCAATAGCCGAATTGAAATAAAATCACATTCAAAGAACTCAACGTTTCTTCAAAGAGCAAAAGACTGCTAAGACGCTGGCAGTAATACTATTATAGAATTCACTTTTACTTATGTGATTTCAAAACAGATGAAACGATTCGAATCAGCCTTAGACGAAGCATCATACTGGACAGACCCATGAGACGTTGCCGCTCCGACGTTCACATTGTCATGTTTCTCTTTTTATTTCACGGGTCGTCGCATAGAGTAAGCGAGAGAGCTATTGTAAGATTGGCAACCTCGCAGTCTGTGTCCACTTTGACCGACTAGTCGGTCACAACATTGCGACCCGTCTTACTAAAAAAGCAAATTGGATCAAAATATCGCTGTGAATACTTAATATTGTTATACATAGTGGCATTATGGCGTGTTGTGCTGTGTATTGTGCATCGAGAACAACGAAAGGGGGAGTAAAAGATCCAGAATTATCATTTCATGCGTAAGTCTTTTTAGCGTTTTTTACCTAAAATAACCAGAATCAAAGCTCAAATATTCGTTTCACTTAAAGAATATACATGTTTGAAGTCATACAACTATCACGCAGTGTTATTTAGTAATGAATTTAAGCATTAATTTAAGATAAATAAATGCATTGTTTTACGTGTTCCTGCTAGTGAAGTACCACTGCACGTTTCAAACTTTGTCGATATTTGGTCGATATTTATCTAATAATATTCTTGTAATATCCTACATATACTACATTAAGTGAAACATGAACTGTTAATTCCTTTCCGCGTTTAATCGGCTTGATACGTATTCTATCGATAATTAATTTTAATCTTTTTGAAGCTTTCACGGCTTGAAATATATGATAATTTGTACCAATGTTGTGTCATGGTTAAACAATTAATTAAAATAAAACATTTTGTTATAGGTTTCCAAAATGTCCGGATATCAGAAATCAGTGGATAAAGGCTGTGAGGCGCGAAAACTGGGAGCCACCTAAATACTCTCGACTTTGTTGAAAACATTTTGAAAAATCTAATTTTATGACTGGGCTGTCAATAAAAAAACTAGGAAGAATAAAAGAAACTAGGAGACGGTGTAGATACTTATTAACTTTCATAGTTACTATATATAATATATATATTCGTACTATTTACATGGCAATTACGAGTTTCGATGTTCAATAAAGTACATATTTTTGCAAACATTGTGTTCTTAATTTACAAATTCTTAGTTTTGTACACTGTGTACATTTTTATCGATAGATTCTGCACTAGTTTTCACTTCCCTACTCACTAAGCGCGCGAACAGAAAGTGGACACGCTGCCAAACGAATCACTCTATCCAGTGTGATACAAGATCCTTGGAATCAGCACAATAATCGAATAGTATTCTCAGTTGCCCTGAACTTGTACTGTCATTTTTCGCGTGTTGTCAATGTGTCAGTCACGACGAAGATGCCAGGTCGATGCACTTTTAACGGTATTCTTGTTTATGACACACTATTTTTATGTATATTTGTTATTGGTACTATTGCTTCTGAATGGGCTAACTGTATAAATACAGTACGAGTATGTATGTATCAAATGTATGTGTGTGTGTGTCATAGTAGGAACATGTCGTCATCAACTATTGTCGAAATTAGAAACGCTGTTATAGAAGGATTACCTACAACTATTTATAATTTAAGCAATATAATAATAATGACTTGTACTGTTATTTTCGCTTGTCAATGTGTCAGACGAAGACGTCAAGTCGATGCGCTTTTAACGGTGTTCTGGTTTGTGAAGAGCCTCGACCAACATATCAAGAGGGTCTCGCTAGACGGTTGGCTGAAGGGCCAGATGCAGAGGGCAGTCATCCTTGAGACGGCGCGCATTGTCAGGAGGTTCCTCACTCTTCAGCCCTAACTACCGGTAGCTTGGACTGTAGCCTCGCTGCCGGCGGGACTCTTTAGGTTTAGGTTTTTTATATCATTTTTTTTTTAAATATAAATATTGTAAAAAAACCTAAATCTAAGAATGAAAATAAATACGTGGAATAATAATAAAGCATACAATAATGTATATTTGTGTGAAATATATCCTGAAATGACCCGAAAGTAGCTCATGATAGTCTCGGACCAGCTTTCGCATTTATAGCTGGGCATAAACTTGGTAAATAACTATTAAGCCGGCAACCTGCTTGAAAGGAATAAAACTACGAACGGTTGGCTAACATCCAAATAGCAGGCTTAGAAGAGGCGAGTTAACAAGGTAACGAAAATTTGACAAAGTATTCTCATCTTCTTGATATAAATAATAACCAAAAAGCCTGACATCCTGTTTTAGTAAAACTCAAACGAAAATGAGCATATCAGATAGTTGCGATAATACAAGAAAAATCTAGTTCCAATAAATCACAATTAAAGAGAAGTCTAACAATAGACGTATGCGAGCAAGCAACAACCGATAAAGGTCACGTCGTGGTGATTCAGGGAAACGTCAATGTATATGTAGTGTTAACCACTAAATATAGTATAGAATACAGTGATACGCTGACTCATTTTCTGAAATATAGCGTGGACCAAAAGGATTCCAAAAACGACGCAATCGCAAAGGGTAATCTTTGATGCCAAATGCCATTTACAACATAATTGTATGCCTCTGACACTATTGCAAGATTGCTACAATAACGTTGAACGTTCTAGTATACAGACAATAGAATAGAAGATAAAATTGCGATTTATGACGACCATATTACTTCTAACCACAATAGTTGTGAAGCAAACATTGTAAATGAGGCAGAGAAAAATTACGCTTGTAGCAAAAAATGCCGTTAATCTTGCATATTTACAGCACACGTCCTTATAAAAAAGCAAACATAATGTAGTAGTAGTTTTCGTCCAAGGTGAGTTTGTGATTTACAAGCTCGGATTACGTCTCCACTCAAGAGTGCCACTTGCTAATCTCCAGACAAATATCCCCTGTATTATCAGTCATCTTAATAACACTCGATAACGTGAGAATCGATCGCTTTTGTTTTGGTTTGTATCAGTTATCACTTCCTAGGAACCTGATTCTCTCGTAGATAAATATTTTGATTCATTAGAAATACAAGCTATGCGATACGTAAACCGAATAACGCTGTTTCAACAAACATAGGAATCGATATTGTGGATTTTCCTTATTACTTTGAAAAAGATTTTGGATATGACGTAATTTTATACTTTACAATACCTCCTCAACGTGATGTCAAGTGAATTCTTAATTGTTCACGCAAATATTAGAAGCCTATGAGAGGTCATTGTGAAACACAATGTCTAGCTGGAAAAGGTAAGGCAAATTTATCACTTCCATTCTCAGTGAAGTCAAGGTTGGAAACTGAAACATTTACGTCTTTGCTACGCTCGCTTGATGAAATACAGTACATTTAAAATTTTAGGAAGGCCTTCGATCGAATGAATGACACTAGTTTCTCTGAAAAGGAAAAAAATACAATTGAAAAGAAAAAGTATTAATAACTAAGTCACTCGTACCAAGACGCTGTTAGAATCTAGAAAGTCTTTGTACTCAGAACTTCTTCTATTTAATGTCTTGTCAAGGATTCCCACAAGGGCCCAACTTTTGACCGTTATTATTTATTAACAGATAGATTCGATTTAAAAAAAAATAGAAAAAGCTCAGGTACAAAGTACCGAGTAAATATAGCATTTACAATTTTCGCACCTAACTCCATTGTCTATTCTTGAAGTCCAAGTTAACGCACATAATTTATAGGTACTGAAATTAAAAATAGTGTGGCATCGAAGTGAAATGTTAGTAAGCTAGTGAAATGTGTTAAGGAGTTAACCTCATCTTAGCCCAAAGGGACGACAGCATTCAATGAAGTATTTCGAATGTTGTCGCCTTTAACCACGAAGATAGTATTCAACCAGACGGCACATACACAACATAAACCTTAACCCACCACGTAACTAAAGCTATTCTACTAAATATAAATTACACTGTATGCTACTAACCAAGGCAGGAATTCCAAGGATTCTTGCTTATCCCGTAAACTAGGGAATAAACCAAGCAAAAAATTTAGCGATACTTGACATTATAACTTAGCTACATTTTGGGAATATCAAGTTTTCTATAATTTGGAATTTCAATGGTTCCAAATGTTTCTTTAAGAGGACATTTTTATTTACAACATTGGGGATCTTTTCGACATGCAACGTTACTTTTTCCAAATTTATTATACTTTAATAATTGGCAATCGTTAATAATGGCGCTACATTTGAGGCGTTTATCTCAATTGGCTTGTCGTTATGGTAATCAGGTTAACGACAATGTAGCGCAGTCTTGGAATATAGATAAATTGTAGAGAGCCTTTTACTTGAAGGTGTTCACATGAACCGGTAAAATTTGAGGAATGACACTTCAAAGCGCAGGTATGGCTCTGTCGACATTGTAAATGTTTGAAGTGAACTAAGTCAAATAATAAAACTGTCAGGTTTACGTGCACACCTTGATGGATCGCGCCGTCTCTCGTGCCTTAGACCTCATTAATTGATGACGTTAGAGCGACGAAATCTGTCATATTTCTACAAGGCAACGCGCGTAATTTTGCACGAGATTGTTATCTATATGTAGACTTTAGTACTGTAATTGCTATCGATGGTCACAAGACGACGGGCAATCAATAAAACCAATTGCTTTTAATAGCTACTGAGCGACTCCTGACCTTTTCGTTTCGGTAAAAACTGTCACAGTTTAGCGTAACGAAATGGACTCCAAAACGTTATCCGCTCAGACAACGGATCACATTTCAGATTCACTCATCAAGAGTAAGTCAGTGGTGGGGGTAAGTGTAGTGGGATCAGTGTCACACTGTGCCGTAGTAACACTCATACATACCCTAATTGGACGTGGCCGATATGTCGGTTCGGGTCGTCGGATATGAGGGCTCGCGTCATCGACTCAGTGGTACTCGCACCACCCTCGTGCTACACCAAGGACAAACATAAACATGTACACAAACACTGCCCAACGACACAATCAGCGGACGGAGACGGACCAACACTCACTCCCATTATCACTGTTGTAGTAAAAAAGTAGCGCCAGGGAATCACTGTGGAGAGAGGACTTCATTCTACGCGATCGGTGCTTACCTAGCTACGGTCTATAAGCATTGTTAGTTTGTGCCTACATCATAATATCACTTGCGTTTACATTACAGTGTCGTCGAAGCTAAAATCGTATACTTTAAAGTCGTGATTTTCTACTGCACATAACATGAGCTTAAAAATCATAATGGCATGCATAAAATGACAAAATACGATACATAAGCAAGACGGTATGAGAACGAAAAGAAACAAACCGAGTAACCTGATTATCTTCTCAAAATTTTCCGTTTATGGACTTCAAAAATAAATCGCCGGGAAAACGTGGTTAGTCTCAAAAAATTAAAGAAAAATCTCACTCAGGCAGCAATTGGTTAGATCGATAAGGGTTTGGAGTCTAAACCGCGATGTTCTTGAGCTTTACACCAGAAAGTGGCTCAGCGGCGCTACGGAAGCTGTCATGGCATCACACAGGAAGACAAGGGTGACTAAAATACTTTAGACCGGCCGACTCCAATGCTTGCCTGAGTGGTGATCGGTAGGCTCCGGAATCAGCGTCCCAGTACAAGCACTGCAAAATAAATGACGCTCTGTGACACGCTCTGAGTCAGAGGAAGTCAGAGCGCGCCGCGAGCGGGTGGTGTCACCGAGCATACCCCAGCTTGAGCGCTTGCCCTCCGGCCATGAGTCCCTCCTCCCCCAGCAGAGTGACTTGCTCCTCCTCGCGCGACGGGTCCGCCATCTTGTGCACACACGCGCCATCATGGCGTCAAGGTCAGTGCACCGGATCAATGTCACGAGCCGAGAGCAACGTCAAACCACGCAGATCGATCGATATGTGTGCAATCTCGGAACACGCGACCGGCGGATAATGGACGTAGCACACGGCAACAACTCGACATCAGACCTACTAAATGCAAAGCATTGAAATGTGAGCTCCATTTCGCGTTCCGTACACCAGAATTCCAAATTACAAAACACGAATGCACGATTCCTTTGTTACTTGTCAGCGTGGTGTTGTTTGCGATTTGAAATTCAATTGAACTTCATACGATATAGGGCTTAAATTTCAATGTTTTGCTTTTAGCCGATCCGGTGTAGAGGCGTTGGTTTTTGTCCTGCCTGCATCGATAAACTTTACTGACGACCGTGGTGATAGTGCTCCCGACGAATGTGACATTGGCGCCGGCGTCATTATAAAATATATACTATGCTAGAGCCCGCCGTGTTTGAAGCCCACGTTTTATGTAAATATATAAAAACAAACATAGTAAACAGAAACGACGATCACAATTAAAGAAATGTTATAATTTGAAACTAAGAACCAAGTTCACGAATAAGTAAGTACCTAAATTCTGGTAGTGCTTTCTATTAAAATAAATAAATAAAATATAAATTTGTGAGACATTGACAAAAATAAAGGAAACATATAAAAAGTGATGGTTAAAATTAAAATGGACGCTAATGGCTCGTGAGTTCGTGGAGCTAGTTTTTTGCTACAACAGAAAGTTTGACCTCGGGGCGTTATGAGTGATCAGAAATTCAGAAGAGAGAATTGCGCTGCGGCCATACATCGATCATTATTTGCACCAATGTTTGGATCGGTCCTGTCAGCCAACAACGTCATGGGCAAACGAGGCAAGGCTACGTAATGTATTATGTTTATCTGATTGCTGCTTGACATAATTTAGCATTACACATCCTAGAGGACAAGAAAACATCTAGGAGCAAATCACACAGGCGTATTGGTCCCAACGTTGGTGCACATGACCAGTGTGTGACCACGGCGTTAGTTGCAAGACGGAGCTCATCATTTTCGAGACACGTCACAGCCCCTTGAAATTGATCGTGACGGATCTAAATACTGATACATCGGTTTTTACTGTAAATATTTACGCAATGTTTGCCGGCGTCGAAGCATTATTGTCTGACGTGCTTCCTCAAACATAATAAGGAGTTAAGCCCGTAATTAATCAGTTAATTACTATTAGAAGTTGTATCTTATCGCTCGATAAGTCTTATTTAGTGTAGCTCGGTAACACGCGGTTATTTTGTCAGGCTTAAAATTCTTTAATCATGTGACTGTTTCATGAATTTGTAAGAACTCGAGTTGGGAACGCATTTAAAAGCTGCGGTAAATTATCAAGAGCTAAATGAAAACATCCCAATTTAATTAACCATTTTAGTAGAAACTGCTTTCAGATTACCTTCGACGGCAGAATTCAACGACTACTCGATTCATAGTCCGCTCCCTCAAAATATCTACCTTATTAACTTAGGAATGAAACGGATACGAAGCGCGAGAGGGATGGCAAGATCATGCTTACATGGAGATGTTCATTATAGACCTCTGCAAAGCATAACAGCTCATTAGATCAGAAATCGCATTTACTCTTGATACTTCACTACAGCGAACAAGAGTGTTATTCAAATAACATATCTATAGGAGGACTTACCTCGTCGAAGAATACTTGGGTCTTCCTCAAGATGTGCTTGAGCTCCGTCAACTCGAGGAAGTTCCTCTTCAGAGCTTCGGCGTTTTGGTTCACTTCGCGGAGTTCATTCTCGAGCTTTTCGAAAGTCGCCTACGATTCAAAGTCTCGTATTATTAGTTAGAACATTATCTAAACAAGGCGGTCATACTGTTAAGGGCAAGCGTGGTGCAAGTAAAATGCATGTCTTGTCACTCGTACAAAACATATTTTCCTGGTCAGTTGTTACCCAGAATTTGCAAATTTTGTATAATTTTGGGACCCTAAAATAGCATTAATTTAATTTCTGTATATAGCTGTAATGTCACTCTCTCTACTACCTTTATACATCATGAGCCTATAATTGAAAATATTGAATTCTGGACTTAGATTTGACCTCACTCTGTTCTTTCACATCTTGCTGGACCTCAATAATAAATATTACATCACCATATAATGAAAATAGTTCCATATTTCGTCATTATATCAGAATCATAGAGATATGAAATGAATGCAGCATTCGAACAATTCACTGTATAACAATTGAAAGAATGACTGTCTACAATAAAGACATTACGTGTTCTACTCGTATACGAATAGAAAAACCGTTATATTACACATGGAGTGGCAATAGAATAATGCCCTCGGCGTCCTCATACGCCGCAGAGTCAAGTTCAAGAATCATAGACGAGTTTGCTTCACTGCCGTTATATTTTTATATCAGTCTACTGACAGGATTTGGTTATGTATTAGCCGTAGGCTACACGCGCAAAACATCAGTTCAGTCCATGACTTTGATCAGAATAACAGGTAGCTGACGATCTGTCGCGTCATAGGTATACAAATACGATCAGCACACGATCGTTCATAAAAGCACAAATCGTGATTGATGGTGACCATAATCGCGGATTAAACCGATACCAAACTTTACGTGTAAACTACGTTATAATACGTGTATGCGATAGTCTGTAGGTTGTGGCTATGGGACAAGTGAGGCTGGCAGAAGATAACGCTTGACAACACCACTCGAAGGATACGAAGGAGCGATAGAAAGTGATCACTGCAATGAACCTGCGATATGCTTAACTCGCAATGTTTCTCAACACAGAAAGCTCATGGACATAATATTGAGGAAAGTGTCCTATCACTACGATAGAATGTTCTCGACGCTTACTATATGCTCAAGCTTCTATTAGGCATTTGAACCCCACACTCTGCGGTGTACGAAAGCGTGGCATGCGTCCAGGTACTCTACTCAGGTACCTATCGTTTCAAACTTTAAGGCCTATAATTCAAATATAGTGTCGCAAGATGTAGGTCGAAGGAAAGCTGCTGTCAATAGTCATGTGACAAGGAGAATGCAAATACTGTTGTCGTGTTTGTTGACTGATGCGAATGACATTCGGGGACACGGCTTTTCTTCGCACGTGATCGTAATAGTGATGCTTCGCAAGGGCTTTCATATCAAAATTCAGTACAAACGATGCTAAAGGTTACCTTTATCTTTCTTTATTTTTTGTTTTCCTTCATCTAATACCTACATTTATGCATGAAGTATCTAGGGTAATGTTTTAATTGATACGGAGTAAAGAAAATTCTATAAAATATTAAAAACTGAATACTTATCGCCGACAAGAGTAATGTGTAGGAAAGTAAATAATGGAAAGAAAATTGCGAAGCATCACTGCCTAGTTTCCCCCACTTCGCTTTTTTCTTGCTATACCACAAGTCTCAGTCCGGTCCAAACGGAATGTTATCGTCCCTATCTTTTTCGGTGAATATATGTATATAATATACATGGATATCCCGTAGCGCCGGGTCTTCTTCTCCAGGTAACGCAGCTTACGTCTGCAGGACTCGTCTCGTGCAGGACCTATTTCCTAGCCACAGTAGAACAACTAGCTAGTCTCACCTCAAGGTCGATCATCTCCCTGGGCTGCGGCGCCTCCGGGCACTCCCCGGGTATCTCCAGCATGGGAATCCCGTCGCGCCGGATCTCCTTCTCGAGGTAGCGCAGTTTGCGCTCCATCTCGTCGCAGCGGCGGACTTCATTGACGAACTTGCGTTGGAACGCGTTCACATCCGGGTTTAACTGTTGAACACATGAGATGTTATGGAATACCATATACCTTTCTACTAACGTATAGAAAAATTAGTAGTCCAACTTTAAACTCTCGCCCTAGCACCTCCTAACCAAAGTCGTTCGAGAACAAAAGGACCCTATGTCATGGAGTTAACTCCTCACATTAGAATTGTTCAGTGGAATGCCGGTGGATCATTCCTAAAATTATAATCTAGCCTCAGGCAGGCTAGTACATAATTTAAATGTAACTTACGCACCAGAAAATATAAACAATCTAGGTAATTAGTAACTTCTTAGTTATTAATTACCTAGGTTGTTCGTATTACAAAATTATAATCTTTTGGTGTTCTGGTGCATTCCAAAATAGGCTGACACCTTCGAGATAAGAATTCTACATAGACCAGTGGTAAGGAAGAACAATCAGAAAAATCTACTTTTCCATAAATTATTTTCCTAACTAAAAGAAATCATTGTCATGTAAATCATTGTTGTTTATTCATTTCTCAAAAGCAGCTGAACAGATTTTGATACTATTTTTATTAGTGACTAGGAATCTAATTGTAGATAGAACAAGAAAGAAAACATTCAACTCCTATTATAATTATCATTCTAAGTGTTACATAAAACATTTGGTAGGTATAGGCTTGTCTTGTTCCATTGAAATTATCAGAACAAAGTGATAAAAAAAAAATCCAATGATTAAGTGGGTGCGTAAATGAATCAATCAATAAAAACCTAATCTCAATCACATAAGTGATAATCTATCATGTGATTTTACCAATTATTTCAGGTTCAGCTTATTTATTAGATTTTTAATGTTGGCCACACGGGTACAGATGTATGATCCTTTTAATCTATAACAATCATTACAACAGGTAATTATATTTTCCAAAATAAGTAATGCAAGATGTTAATTTTAAAAACTCGTATGCCAGGTTTCTCTTACGTTTGTTAAACTCATGGCAACTTAATACACCAAATAGTGAACACTCATTGGTCGCCTGTGGATCGTCGGGTGTCTGCAACCAATTAGCCTATAAGTCTTTGGCTAAAAGTACTACACTTTTTTCTTGCAGTTTATTAAAGGACAGCAACACTTAATTAGTTTAGAACAAATCCTTAACATCAACATCAATACACAATGGATGAAATTTGCGTAGATACTTAGTCTCTTGGATTAACAAACAGACAAATTTTTATCTCCGATAAATTAGGATTGCATGTTAAAAGTGCAGGAAATGCTTGTGGGAATAACAGGAGAAGACTCCTCAGACTTCCTTATACTTGAACTATTAATAAAAATGTTAAAAGAAACTAGAGTTTTTGCTTGAAATACCACTTATGTGAAAGAGTTGTGTAATCTCATCACTCAAGAATGAATGACAATTGACACTATTACATAAAGCAATATAAATAGCAGAATGTTCGTACCTAATATGCGCAGTTTTTTAATCAGTATTCTGCATTGTAAAATTATCGGCAGAAGGCTAGCTAAGTAACTATCATAGTGTTAACAGACCTGGGGCCGTGTATGGCAGACCAATGAGAGAAAATAAGAGACAAATAAGTTTGTCACTTTCTTTCTCGGTTTTCGACAGATGAGACTTACCATGTCCGCAGGTGTGTTAGGGTAGTCATATTACCTAAGTACCTACCTAGGTATTTAAGTTTTCTAATTTCTTCCACGCTAATGAGACAGAACTAAGTAAAAGATAGGTAGGTATTTGAGTAGGTTTTAATTTTATTTTTAAGAATAATGCCAAAACAAATCCAAAAAAAATGCAGCGTCACCCAAGTGACTGTGCAAATACACTAATGACAATAAAGCCTCTGTGTAGGCTTAAACGTAAAATACTCCAAGATGTAACAAAATATGAGGCAGGATGTGTCAAAAATAGAGCTATAATAGAGTCCATAACAGACAGATTTATAGCAGGAGGAAAAAATATTGTTTTATAAAATCATTAAAACTATCTTTTTATAATAATCCCATTACGATCAATGCACAATTTTGTGTGTATCTGTGTTAAACTTTGCAAAAGTTTTGATAATGTGTAAAAGTAGCTTTATGGGTACATCCTAGACTAAAACAAAATATGTATTCTGTAGGATCTGTAGGTATACAAATTGTTTCTGTAGGATAGCAGGTCTAAATGTGGATAAATACAATTGAAATATTGAGGATTGCAGTCAATTTTAATGTAAAAATAATAAAATTGCACACATTTTGTTATTATTCGTATTATGCGTTTTTATAGGTACGTTATTCGCTCAAGTCTGCAAAATCTAAGCAGCATTGCGTAAATGATAACATTCTCAAATCTATAGAAAGATTCTATGTGAACCAGGCTGTTGAAGCAATAATCAATACTGCATATCAGATAACTGGCATGTCTAGAAATTGGGGCACGATTACGACTCTGAAACGAGGTCAGAAGCTTCGAGCTGTACCATTATCGACCGGAATTATGGTAAAAGTAGGTAGGAAAGTACCTACTAGACAGGGCTAAGGAAAGGGGGCGTATACCAAGAAGTGCGTGGTCTAAAGGTACTCACATCCCGGAACTGTACAAGCCCCAGTTCTCCGAGCTCAGACACGCAGGCATAAGCAGCTTCACTTTGCAGGAAAAGCTGACATAATGTCATCTCTTCACTCCGAAACAACGACCCCATTTTGCACGGTTTTCAGCACAACACTTTAAGAAAAATAAACTATTATGAACTAAACTGGTAAAAAGGCTCCGTCGCGAGTCTGCGAGCAGACTTTAGCGGCGACGAAACCGAATCGTTTGTCCGCTACTAGACCAAAGAGTATGTAATACTACGTAATACTAGACTGACAAATCAATCGATAAAAACTGGCGGACATTCGTCATCAATGCGCACGCCACCGGAGTTGCTAGATCGAGTTTCTAAATTTTCCCCACATTTAAGTATTATTTTCCCTAAAGTGATGTGCTTTGCACCTTTTTCTCCCATTTTTTTTTTCAAACAGGAAATAAAACAAATTACATGATATAATTTAGTCTTTATTCTAAAGAATCAAGATTTTTTTGTCTAGCTCCTTTACCTTAGCAGATTATCTGATTCATGGGTACAGAAAGCTAAATCAAGCGAAAGAATCCTTACGTAAAATCAATTCTCGGTCAAGACCACTGTTTTGTCTTTATGTGTATCTTCGCTTACGCATGACATCAGAACAATTAATACTCCCATGGTACAATAAAATAGCAAACAGATCACAAGACAAACTCAGCATCTTTCGACTAGCGAAAAGTAACTCAAAATTCCTCTTAACTTTTTTTCTTTCCCCAAACATTTCTCCAACGATTTCATTTCCCCAAAAATTTCCCAAAGAAAATTATTGTGGCTGCATGCCACGGACAGGCAGGGCTGCCAAGTCAAAAAAAAGTTATCGTCCTAGAATAAGTGAAAATACCCCAAATAAAAGAATAATTTATAAAAAAAAACTGGAAATAATGTTATCCGACTCGTTTCTATAATCGAAAAGTTTTTGAGATATTTAAAAAAAGACCTAAACCCACTGTGATCTGTGCTGGTTATATCATATCAGAACGGTTTCCTGATTGTCTTACAACAAAATAATAGCTTAATCGGCTACTAGCATTATCCGACTCGAGAAAACTTTTCATATTTGTAGTATATTAATTTTGCACTATTCATTAATAATAATAATTCAACTTGGTATATAGGAGATATTTGATTTGATTTTTAGGAGTATTGAGTTTCCGATATTTTAGTGCCACGAAAGTAAAATAGAGTACGAAAGTCGAGTATTTTCTTATTGGACCTAAAAAACCCTAAAAAGAAACCCATTCTACATCGTTTTCACCTAAATTTAGGGAAAACTATGCTGGTAATCCTTGCCACGGTTGTACACATCTGACAGTAGACATTTGGGTTGCGTTCACGACATAGGTCCGAACTACGCCCGACGTGCCCCTAGTGCAACTTCGCCATTCATTAGCCTGACCTGACATCGTGTGAAAGCTAGACTTGAATTTCACGAGAGCAAAAGAAACAAACTATTAAGGTTATAGCTTCTACCTTTCGCTTCCCTAGAAACTTATATATAGCATCTCTTTCAAACGATGTCAGGTCAGACCATGTAGCGAGGCCTTTATAGGCGCGTGCCGTAAAATGTACAGCATGTTATTTCACGACCCGATAATGCTTAGTCTGATATTCCATGTATCGGTACACCAATTATCATGTCTTACATTATCGGGTCGTACAATATTGTCTCCAATTAGGACTGGTAGAAAAAATTGAGGTTATGAATCCACTGTGATTTAAATATCTTTTGCTGAAATTAGACTATGAATGAGCCTATATTTTAATGAAATCCAGAACAAAATGGTACATATGAAACAGTTACCAAGTTTCCGATCAAAGCACACCGCAAAAAAATGTTAAATCTTGTTTTGCTATTTTCAGGCCGTCCTAGGAGCTCAATCAGTTATTACGTTGATAATGATATCCTTCATGCAGAAGTTAAGGGATTACTCATTGGCGAGATGGCTTCTATGTTCTCAAGGGCTTTACCGATATTTGTATCCGACTGACAGTGAACTTAGAGCGCTCACAGGGAAGGATAAAATAAAGGGTAAAAAAGGAGGGAAACATGAGAGTAATGGGAAACCGGAGACATTTCACGTTCCTAGGAGCCTGGAGATCAAGCTGGAAACTGCCCCAATATCGCCGCTGGATGTGGTGCATTTAAGGTTCTATTCAGAGTACTATTGGATAGTGGACTTCTCTCTGTACACTGCAATAGTGTATGTTATGTCAGAGGTAAGACTTTTTAATGTTAAAAAAATATTAACACTCACACTATGAACGTATTTTAACCACCTTTGTCTGGCCTGCATTCAATACTAGAGACACAGAAAGTCTACAGACATATACACAGCCGCTGCTGTAACAGTCGTGCATTCAATGTTAACTACAAAAAAGTAACGGATTTTGAAAATCAGTAAAACAGCTGCTAGTAGAGTGCAGATTTGTTGTTTTAACCATGATTCCCATTTCACAATTTCAAAATTTGCTTCCTGTGTTTGTGTTAAGTCTTGGAGGGCTGTGTCAGTCT
This sequence comes from Apocheima hispidaria, assembly GCA_947579745.1. Lineage (NCBI taxonomy): Eukaryota > Metazoa > Arthropoda > Insecta > Lepidoptera > Geometridae > Apocheima > Apocheima hispidaria. The sequence continues at coordinate 14,256,982 of OX388154.1, forward strand.
CTTGATTAAATAAAAAATCTGATTCTGGATAGTGTGGCTTTCTACCAGTGAAGGAATTTTCAGAATCAGTTGAACAAAATTACAGTATTATGATTTTGTAGTGCTAGTTTAGATTGAAGGAAATAATATGTTATTTATTCCAGGCTTATTCATCATTTTTCCCGTTCAAAGATGAATTTAACTTGAGTATGGTGTGGTGCCTTCTCGTCATCATCTTTTCAACGTATCCTTTGCAATATGTTTTACTTTTAAGGCTTGCACAAACGCTACTTATTTAAAAAAAAAAAAACACATCTATATAACCTCCCAATTATACTTTTATGGTTTGTGTACTAATTATTATGTGTGAATACGGGAGGAAAATGAAAAACACAATTGATTCCAATTACACATTCCAAACCTCGAATTTTTCGACAATCAAACACTGCAGAGGTGAAAATGGGGTTTTAAAATTACTGCAGCCTATGCAGGTAGTAAATAAATAAAAATGTAAAGACCAAATCATCTTTTTATTTTTTTTAAAATACATATTCAATATACCTTAACACTACCTTCAGTAAAATCCTCCTCTCGCTAACGAAACAATACTTCACAAGTGAGGAGTCTATCGGGGAAAGGTCTACGTGCATCGTATCATTCTTCATCTTCTTGCTATTAGCCATGATGGTGCTGATAGTAGACGAGAGGAATCTAGAAGTCGGTGTGGATCCGGCTTATGACAGCTTCTATGAAAACGCTTACAAGTTTCTAGAGAACCAAGGACTGTCTTCTGTGTGAGTATTTACTTAGCTGTCACATTCATTATTCGTTTTTATATTTTTGTTATTAAATTATGTATTCTGCACCTGCTTGACCCACATAAATAATGCTATACATGGCAAAGTATCTTGTTATACTATGGCACAGCCCCGCCTTAGCCTGCGTTGCCTGGTACTTTTCTTGACTTAGACTAAGACTGAGACTTATTTTAATTGTGAAATATTGGACTTCACTTGAAATATTATAATACTTGACACTGGCTAAATTTACAACATGTTGAGCCAAAAGATAAGAGAAACATAAAACAACATAGTTACGAGTATGTATCTATTTCAGTGGGCCGGCATCGAAGCTGATAATAAAACTAAGTCTCGCCGTGTGGGCCGCCATGATTGGGACTCTCTTCACGTTCCCGGGACTTAGAGTCGCTAGGATGCACTGGGATGCTTTGAAGTAAGATACTTTTTATTTTTTACCATTGAAAGCATATAGAAAGTGTAGATTTTCTTTGATTATTATTTGAAAGATACACATAATATATTGATGCCTCTTGCCTGACGTTAAGCAAAGGGTGATCAGAGATGAAAATCACAACTGGATTAGGAACGCTCTAAAACATGGCTGCTGTTATGACCAGTGATTTCGTTGAAAACATTACCTTTCAATCCGGTGCACAGCAATGTTTGCCCATTACTGCTTGGCGGATGAATAATCATCAGAAGCTCAAAGTCTTGTTCATGCATTCCAGGAAGTACGAGAACAGTAAGGTGAAAGCGTTACTCCTGAACGTGAACTTCGCGATGCCGTTCATTCTGGTCCTGCTCTGGATCCGGCCCATCGCCCGGCACTACCTCACCGTGCGAGTCTTCAGCGGCATGGAGAAACCCATGTATGTGTCATTAGAATTAAGACCAGGGGCCTTGTCATGATACTCTGGTGGCGATGGTCATCGCGTGCCGTTCCCCTCGCGCCAACTTACTCGCACCATGCGAGCGAGCTAGTTTTCATGCTAGTAGACATGCTAGTTTTCGATATTAGAAGATTTATATAATCAACTGAAAACCGCTTGAAGCTGACATTTCGTCCGCCTTTGTATTGTGTATTGTAACTTGGAAACTTCTCCCATTCCAGCATGACATCCCAAGCGTTCGACACACTTCGTCTTGTTCTGGTTATCATCACAGTCTTGGCTCGACTGATTTTGATGCCGCAACAGCTGCAGGGATATCTGGACATGGCTCGCAATAGACTAGTAGCGCAGCGGTCCGAGGCGGGCAACATTACCAACATCGAGTTGCAGAAGAAGGTTAGTATCGGACAGTAGTAGTGTGCAGCATTGTGGTAGGTAGATTAGTTTCAATATTTGGGACTACACAGAGAGCAGGACAGAGATGCCATAATGATAGGAATAAAGCAAAGTGTGACCTTGTGGGGTGAAGGCGGCGAACTCCACGATAGATAGCGGGCGCACTTAATCACAAATCAACTCCACGATAGATAGCGGGCGCACTTTATCACAAATCAACTCCACGATAGATAGCGGGCGCACTTTATCACAAATCAACTGCACGATAGATAGCGGGCGCACTTTATCACAAATCAACTCCACGATAGATAGCGGGCGCACTTTATCACAAATCAACTCCACGATAGATAGCGGGCGCACTGTATCACAAATCAACTCCACGATAGATAGCGGGCGCACTTTATCACAAATCAACTCCACGATAGATAGCGGGCGCACTGTATCACAAATCAGCTCCACGATAGATAGCGGGCCTACTTTATCACAAATCAACTCCACGATAGATAGCGGGCGTACTTTATCATAAATCAACTCCACGATAGATAGCGGGCTCACTTTATCACAAATCAACTCCACGATAAATAGCGGGCGCACTTTATCACAAATCAGCTCCACGATAGATAGCGGGCGCACTTTATCACAAATCAGCTCCACGATAGATAGCGGGAGCACTTTATCACAAATCAGCTCCACGATAGACAGCGGGCGCACTTTATCACAAATCAACTCCACGATAGATAGCGGGCGCACTGTATCACAAATCAGCTCCACGATAGATAGCGGGCGCACTTTATCACAAATCAACTCCACGATAGATAGCGGGCGCACTGTATCACAAATCAGCTCCACGATAGATAGCGGGCGCACTTTATCACAAATCAACTCCACGATAGATAGCGGGCGCAATGTATCACAAATCAGCTCCACGATAGATAGCGGGCGCACTGTATCACAAATCAGCTCCACGATAGATAGCGGGCGCACTGTATCACAAATCAGCTCCACGATAGATAGCGGGCGCACTTTATCACAAATCAACTCCACGATAGATAGCGGGCGCACTGTATCACAAATCAGCTCCACGATAGATAGCGGGCGCACTGTATCACAAATCAGCTCCACGATAGATAGCGGGCGCACTGTATCACAAATCAGCTCCACGATAGATAGCGGGCGCACTGTATCACAAATCAGCTCCACGATAGATAGCGGGCGCACTTTATCACAAATCAGCTCCACGATAGATAGCGGGCGCACTTTATCACAAATCAACTCCACGATAGATAGCGGGCGCACTGTATCACAAATCAGCTCCACGATAGATAGCGGGCGCACTTTATCACAAATCAACTCCACGATAGATAGCGGGCGCACTGTATCACAAATCAGCTCCACGATAGATAGCGGGCGCACTGTATCACAAATCAGCTCCACGATAGATAGCGGGCGCACTTTATCACAAATCAACTCCACGATAGATAGCGGGCGCACTGTATCACAAATCAGCTCCACGATAGATAGCGGGCGCACTGTATCACAAATCAGCTCCACGATAGATAGCGGGCGCACTTTATCACAAATCAACTCCACGATAGATAGCGGGCGCACTGTATCACAAATCAGCTCCACGATAGATAGCGGGCGCACTGTATCACAAATCAGCTCCACGATAGATAGCGGGCGCACTTTATCACAAATCAACTCCACGATAGATAGCGGGCGCACTGTATCACAAATCAGCTCCACGATAGATAGCGGGCGCACTGTATCACAAATCAGCTCCACGATAGATAGCGGGCGCACTGTATCACAAATCAGCTCCACGATAGATAGCGGGCGCACTGTATCACAAATCAGCTCCACGATAGATAGCGGGCGCACTGTATCACAAATCAGCTCCACGATAGATAGCGGGCGCACTGTATCACAAATCAGCTCCACGATAGATAGCGGGCGCACTTTATCACAAATCAACTCCACGATAGATAGCGGGCGCACTGTATCACAAATCAGCTCCACGATAGATAGCGGGCGCACTGTATCACAAATCAGCTCCACGATAGATAGCGGGCGCACTGTATCACAAATCAGCTCCACGATAGATAGCGGGCGCACTTTATCACAAATCAACTCCACGATAGATAGCGGGCGCACTGTATCACAAATCAGCTCCACGATAGATAGCGGGCGCACTGTATCACAAATCAGCTCCACGATAGATAGCGGGCGCACTTTATCACAAATCAACTCCACGATAGATAGCGGGCGCACTGTATCACAAATCAGCTCCACGATAGATAGCGGGCGCACTGTATCACAAATCAGCTCCACGATAGATAGCGGGCGCACTTTATCACAAATCAACTCCACGATAGATAGCGGGCGCACTGTATCACAAATCAGCTCCACGATAGATAGCGGGCGCACTGTATCACAAATCAGCTCCACGATAGATAGCGGGCGCACTTTATCACAAATCAACTCCACGATAGATAGCGGGCGCACTGTATCACAAATCAGCTCCACGATAGATAGCGGGCGCACTGTATCACAAATCAGCTCCACGATAGATAGCGGGCGCACTGTATCACAAATCAGCTCCACGATAGATAGCGGGCGCACTGTATCACAAATCAGCTCCACGATAGATAGCGGGCGCACTGTATCACAAATCAGCTCCACGATAGATAGCGGGCGCACTTTATCACAAATCAACTCCACGATAGATAGCGGGCGCACTGTATCACAAATCAGCTCCACGATAGATAGCGGGCGCACTGTATCACAAATCAGCTCCACGATAGATAGCGGGCGCACTGTATCACAAATCAGCTCCACGATAGATAGCGGGCGCACTGTATCACAAATCAGCTCCACGATAGATAGCGGGCGCACTGTATCACAAATCAGCTCCACGATAGATAGCGGGCGCACTTTACTTCTTTTTCAGTCCCCCTCGCTGTTCGACGTCGTAGACGCACGATGACGTAAGTATACCAACAGCCACAGTTCAGTGATCTATTTTCAGAATATATACACCACTTGACGGTACAACCCTGGAGTCACCGGATATATAAAATTTTCTGGCGAGAACCATAGCGTTACACCCCTAAATCTGGCAGGACATGTATGGGGGGGCTTTTCAAAAACGTTTACACGTTAAAAAAAAAATAGTAACGTTTGTCCAATTTTCCAACCGATTTTCCAGATATCTTCAGTATTCTACTACCTGTGTGTAGTAGCCCTCCAGTACATCTGTCCGCTGGTGATGACGCTGTACTTCGCCCTGATGTACAAGACACTAGGAGGGTACACGTGGAGCGGGCTGTTCTACGAGACGCACGAAATGTGTCCTGCAGTGCAGCCTGCAGCGAGGCAGGCCTCGGGGGAAGAAGGGGACGAGTTCGCACTCGCCTGGGAGAACCTGAAAATGGTAAGTTTTTCAGTCTCGTTGATTCTCATGTAATCTATCTATCTATATCACACTAATATTATGAATGCGAAAGTTTGTGTGTAAGTATGTAAGTGTGTTTGTTCCCGTTCAACTCTGTAGCGGCTGAACGGATTTGGATGAAATTTGATATGGAGGTAGCTTATTCCCTGGAATAACACATAGCCTACTGATTGTCCTGAAAAATTTAACCGTTCCTGCAGAATAGCGGGTGAAACCGCGGGGCGCAGCTTGTCATTTTTTTAGTTCACGCGAACGAAGTCGCGGGTAACAGCTAGTCAAAACAAAAAAATTACTTTAAATTATTACTTTAAAATTATTCAGCTGGAATAATAGTTCCGTGTACTTCGTTCCAGGTGTTCACCGTGGAAGTGTGGCGCGGCGTGCTGGGGTTCGGCACGTGGTGGTGCTGCGCGGCGTGGTTCCTCACCACCGCGCTGGGGGTGGCCTACCAGACCTACTTCCGCATCTCGTGATCGGCGGCGACACGCACCTGCACCTCTCTTATCTACCCTGTCTACTGTACACTAGGGTAGTATAGTTAGTAGTCTTCTAGTCAACCCTACAATCATTAGACAATACCATTATTTCTGTGAAACAAGTACTGACAAAATAGTTATAATGATTTAATATCTGTTGTGTATAATGTTATCTTAAGGTGCAACGTTTCGCTCAGCGCGCGAAATTCAAATTTTCTTGCGTTTTTTGCCAATTACAGCTTAATTACTCTTCGTAGGTTCATGAAAACTAATTTTGCGATAAAAAATAGATTGTTCCAAGAAATTACACCAAGCAAAAATTCAAGTTGAAAGCTAGTATAAGTACATTTCTCATTAAACCAAAAACCAAGATGAAAATCAGCTTATTGAGATTTGTAGCTAAACCAATGTTATCTAGGTGATCATTTTACCCGCAATTTCTTAAAAAAACTTATTTATTGTCGCAAAATTGGTTTCAATAAATCCACGATGAGTAATTAAGCTGTAATTGACAAAAAACGCAAGAAAATTTGAATTTCGCGCGATGAGCGAAACGATGCACCTTAAGGCCTGATCTGATTTTTGTGAAGAGGATAGCTACAGTTGATTTTTTAATCAGACGGAGTAAACTGACAGATCGAAATGTCACTTGTCAAAATAATGTTGTCAAGTCGTAGTGAAGATCTCGATGTCAGGTCAGGCCACGTATACATGTATAGCCACTCTGACTGCGCATTGTGCGACAGAGACGACGCTCTATAAAACTGAAGCTTTCCGATTTCATTATTTTTTTCTACTTCTCAACTGATTTGTCGTCTACAGTAGAACATTATTTTCTACAATTTTGACGCTAATATTATGTATAGCGTTTTTACGCGATATTGTTAAGTTTTAATAAATAGCTTTTGGGAATTATGTTAGGATCCCAAACATCGACCGGTTAGGTGAGAAATAAATTATATGCTTCTATATTATTCAGTGGTTAGGTCATTAAGAACTTTGTAATTTTCGTAATTATGATAAACGATTTTAATTATGTGACGCGATAATTCCCGTTAGATAATTTAAATCCTAGGTCAATAAGTTCACTGATCGTAATAACCTTTTTTAGTAGCACAAAAGTAAAAAATGTACGCTGAATTATGTTTTAGAGAAACGGTGAAAAATAATTATGCTAAATTACAAAAAATACTGTCATTTTATTTACAAGTAGGTAAATGACTTATGAAAAAGTGCAGTATAAATGCCGCGTCCAAAGTGTATTATAAATCATAATAGTGCAAAAATGTAAATACATACTTTCTGAAGCATATTCTTACGTTTTTAGTAGGTATGTCGATATTAAAGGTTGTCAGAAAGTCAGAATGTAACTAAAAGTGTTGCTGCCTTTATCTAATGACCTACAAAAAAAAGGACATCCTTATTAAAGCTACTTTCGCATCGGCTAACATTTTCTGAATTGATATAGCTATACGTGTCTAATAATAACGCTGTAAGATAAAGCATTCTTTGTATAAATCAAAACATTTATTACAGTAACTGCCGTCATAAGGAAAAGTACAGAATCTGCAAAAAAAAATACCGGTAATGAAAAACAGAAAACATTTATTTTTTACAAAATTATGTAAGTAATACGTTTATATGGCATGATATATATGTTTTAATACAGGGCTATAAGGATAGGGTATGCTAAGCCGAAAGGGACTCATAGTACTCATGATTGTGAACCACTCCCTATGGGACCAACCAAAGAATCGAGAAAAAACAGCTGTTCCATACATTTTGCTGCAACAGCTGTTATTTTTTTCTCGATTTCAGGTTTAGTCCCATAGTATAAGTTTTTCATAATGATGAGTACTATGACCCCTTTTCAGCTTACCATACCCTTTCCTCATAATCCTGTATAAACCATAAAAGTATTTATGGTTTTATGTATAACAATTTCGAGTCGCCCTTGCACCCGCGCTGTGAACTGAACGATTTATGTCCCTCAGGGATAGAGTAGCTCCCTACCAGGAATTTTTAGAATCGGATTAATAGGTCTTGAGGTTATCCTGACATTTTGTAACAAACTAATTTACAAAGGCTACCTCTGTGTTCCCGTAAAAAATTGACTTGATACTTTTACTTTGAACTGCAGAATGTACTATTAGCATCTTAAAGTAAGCCGTGAACTAAAAGCTGAGTGATCGTACAAGTGAGGTGAGATTCTAAGTGAACTTGCATTATCCTTGGTCATTACTGTAAAAAAAAAAAACTAGCGATAACATTTTACTGTAGTTCCCTATCCTAACAATTCGATGTTTTGACGTTTCCGTGCAGTAATGGGCAAGAAATACGCAAGTTCATTTAGCGTATCATCTCAGTTGCGCGTTGAATAAGCTTGCAGAGTCGGGGTTTTGGTAATGAATCGAATCTCGTTATTTTTATTCTATGTTATACTGGCGCGACCCGCACCGTCTCACGGGTGTAAATTAGAAAAAAAGAGGTGAAAAATGTGAAGATTCTGCGCACGCTAGGTCTGCTGATGTACTAAAATAGATGTGCCCAACCTTTGGAATTTCGCCGCCAAATTTTCGAACGTTTTGAACTGTGTTTGTATTGTGTTGCTAAATAGGTTTTCTAATTCTTTTTTTTACAGAAGTTTAGTCGATAGTCGTCCATATTTTTTCTTTAATTATGGCTCTACATGATCTGTTTATTTAGCGAAAATGCAGTAGCTCTTGTGAAAAATTTAGTACGGACGCTAAGTGTTCCGCGGGGCGTATCAAATGCTACGGCGGACAGAGGCCGGCCCGCGGACCAATACGTGTACAAAAATAAACCAATTCTGTTACCGCAACATGACCTACCCGGTCATAGTGACCGGTTTCTGACTCATGGTTATATTAGCAATATTTGCAAAAACATGATAATAAATATGTATGCAAAATGTGGTAATTATTTCATCATTTTAATGTTTTTGAGTTTTTTTACCACACCAAACCACATATTGCTATTTCGTTTTGTGTCTTCATTTGTAACATTTTAATTAGTATAAGTATATTTTGTATGAAAAGAAAACCTATAGAAAGGCAATGATTCATGCAAAGTATCTTGCATAATTCGTTATATTATGAGTCACGGGTAAAGGTCAACATCTTTACCTCATGCTGCCGCTAACATCTCCGTGGATGTGTCACGTGGCGAAGTTTGACAGCTCGAACTTCAATAAAAATCGGGTTATTATTCACAAATTAAATTAATTTCGGTAAATATATTAGATATGTGGCTGATGCAATGTATTGCGATATTTGAGTGTTAAAGTTTGTTTCCTATTTATTTGTATTGAATGGACTGTTTGTTAATAAAACCTTTTTATATTTTATACATTTCGTTTTATTAATTACCACACCCGAGCACATGACGGGTCAACTTATTTACGAAGGTTTAAAACAGAAGATTGGCGAAATACAGGAAGGATTGCTCTTACGTAGTATTTGTATTATCTTTGTTCCTTGCAGAAGGGCGTCGAATTTCACGTGTTCAGTAAGATTTCGTCCGACGACGCTCAATGAGATTACAAGTATGCTGCTAAATGTCATCGAGCGTCGTCGGACGTCCTTACTGAACATGGCCCGGTAGCGGGCTGAAACTAAATAAGCTGCCGATGATGATGATGAACTTATGCATAACTAAGTTCCTTGAATCATGTCGAAGCTATGTAGTCATTTCTAATACTTGTCGCACAGAATTCTCTTCTTTAGTAAAATACTATTCAGTATTCTGGTCGCATTGTTATATAGGACACTAAAACGAAACTACGAAATTGTATGTCGTCGTTCTTATAATCGAAGACGATTATAAAAAAAAAAAATCTAAAATTCAAAAATCAGAACAATAACTAAAGCAAGAAAAACTAAAATTATAGGATGGTTTAGTGTGAAAGATTGATTTTTCATAATTTCGCGCGTATTTTATTTTTGACTTGACCATAGCCATAGACGATAGAAAAAGTGCTTGCCATAGACTCTACGTGATTAAGTGTTGTGCATCAGTGAACATCATACTATCGATATCGAGTTTTTGACAATCACGTTTTATATCGTTGAACAATGTTATGTTATTAACATTTCTTAATAGCCTCACGTAAACCAAAGATTTTGTCAAAATCATAATTAAAAAATTACTTGTGTTTATTGACATAATAGTTTCTAAGTCGAATAGTTTTGTTATTAAAGGTAGAGGACAGTTTGTGGGACACTTTAAAGTCTCAGAAACGATACTCCTCACGATACAGTGTTTTATGAAACTTTACCTTCATTTTAGAAGCGCTGCTCTGATACTTCAGCAAAACGCTTTGTAGTAGGTCCACAGTGAACTTCGTGAACTGCACGCATGGATAATCTTGTCAAGTATAGGCGACAATGCCACACTTACTTTCAAGTTTGAATCCCAGACTTTATAAAATACTTGGTGGACTATGTGGAACAGGTATTAACAGGCATTAACAGGCACAATGAGGCGTTTTCCAAAAAAAAAAAAATCCTGGTTATAAAAATACCCAATAGATGGCGTTAGATGTACCTTGAGTTTTTTATGTCACTGTCAAGACATGAAAGACAAAAAAATCTACGTGTGCCTTTTTTTTCTCGTGTTTTTTGGCTCCACATGTGTATTTAGACAATTTCAAGTAACGTAACTATGTATTTGACTTCATTTGAAATATTACAATAGTTGACACTGGCTAAATACACGTGTGGAGCCAAAATTTACGATTTAAAAAATAAACATAAAATATTTCGACAGAAATGACAATGACAGGTAAAACGGTAGGTCTATTACGCCATCTAGTAAGTATTTTAGAACTACTTTTTTTGTTTTTTGGAAAACGCCTCATTACTCCAAAATTGACCTATTACATTAAACTCATTCCTATGTAAGAAAGTAGTAATTTTTTTTTTATTCACACGGCAAGTTTGTTAAGCAAACTCTCATAAAAAAATGCACATTAAAGATTGTTTTCTAATTGTTATCGTAGGCAGTTCCACCGTAGTAACTTACTCGCACTATGCACACTTGCGCTCGTGCACGATCATTACCACAATTTTACCAGCCTGAATTTCTTGTTCCAGTAATTTCGAGAAAAGTTTTATCGATAAGATCAAAATATAAATAACATCACTAGGCCATTTGACCGTCTGACAGATTTGGTGCAAAATGGCTGCAGAAGTCAATTTAGCCAATAGCAGCTTATCTCTGCTGGAGATCTAGCTTTCTATTGGTCGGAAAGCTGGAATATTCCAGAAAATTCGCATGACGCATGGCGCGCTCATATAGTCGATGGAGAAAAACCGAAATTGTATTATTTCGTGAAAAGAAACCGTCAATCGCGCACGTTTGCTGAGTTCTACGAGCTAGGTGATAAGTAATCGACTGAACATATAGTATTATCACTCACAAGAAAAACAGTAAGTCCTTGTTTTTAATATTATAAACCCTGTTTTTTTGTATTATTCTATGATATTTTGGTTTGTTTTTTGGAACAGGCGGGAAGTTCGTTGAATACTTTTGATCAGTAATCTGCCCTTATTTTATCATTACCTACTATACCAATTTCTTAGAATCATCCAATTATTATTTAGATACGTGCGCGGCAAACAAAATCGTGATTCGAAACGTACATTGTAGTCCATTGTCTTGGTCAGTAAAACTGGCACGTGGTTTTCCCAAGCATCCAGCAATGTCAAATGTTCTGTCGCTTCGCGTCATTTATCATTTTACAGTATCTACGATTATCCGCCCGTAAATTGTAAAATATGCATGAACCCAAACCTTCGTTCTCGAATGTTCCGGTATCGATTTTCCTGTGAAGAGGGAAATGGCCGCCTTGGGTGGCGCCTCAATAAAGACCTCTTCATTTTCATGCTTCAGTAAATACAGAGTCATCGTTACGTAGGCATTTTTTTTCTGGCCTCATGCTCCCTCGTGGACTCGTGTGGCTTCAATGTTAACAGCAAAATGGCGGACATAACCTAACTTTTTGCTGATAAGAGACAAACAAAGGTCAAGTCCTACAGTATAAAGCGTTCTCCATGCTTAATCAATCTGCATAAACCAGAATAGAATGAAATGTTTCCACCACTGACTTCCGGAGGCTTTTACATGTAAGCACAACCGTCTTTCTGATAGCAAGATCCCTTGTCTTTACCTAACATGTCCAACATTTGAGCGGCCCTAACTAAGAGTTAATATAGACTAGGTATCTACGTTTTGAAATGTTCCCTACTTGTTTATAATATTATCATTACTGCGTCTGAACACTAGATTCTGCGGTTATTTCTGATAAAGGTTGTTAATCTAGTTACATATCTTCCGAATTCTTCATCTATTGTCACAATATTATAGTCAAACTCTTAGTCTGAAGAAATATAAGTTCCACTCTCTGCTTTAACCAGTCCGCAACTAAAATAATCTACAAACTTATATGTAGGTACAACATGTGACTTTCCTTGTTGCAGATGGCAGCCAAAGCACCAGCGGTGGGTATCGACTTGGGAACCACATACTCCTGTGTGGGTGTGTTCCAACATGGCAAGGTGGAGATCATCGCCAACGACCAGGGCAACAGGACAACGCCCTCCTATGTGGCCTTCACAGACACTGAGCGTCTCATCGGAGACGCTGCCAAGAATCAGGTTGCGATGAACCCCAACAACACAATTTTCGGTAAGAAACTTATCTTTATCCACAGATTACCCTCTAATAGATTCCGTACTGAAGACTATTATCAATCAAACAACCTATAAAAAACACTTTTATTGATGTATTGCTAGGTAGGCAGAGCTATAAGAAAGTCTGATGAGAAGAGATGAGTCTTGTCAGTTCTGCCAACCCATGTTTTTTCAATTAAACAAAAGTTTTGTAATGCGGTGTCTATAGAGGGTAATCTGTGTTTTTGAGTAGTCTTAATGTTGTGTCAAAGACCTTCAAAAACCAGTGCAACAACATTACATCAATGTGTAGTTTTATCAAGCAACTACCTAACAGGGCCCTGAGGATTTATAAGTGGCTTATCATTTTTCCTGTTGGTTTGGATTTGAGGAAATTTTAACAACACAAATCTGTAGTATTATTTTGTGCTTTTACTGGTTAGGTTTCCAGAACATTTATTGCAAACGTGGATTTACGTCATTACACTGATAAGCTTGCCGATTCACAATAACAAAGCTGAGTAATAAGATACTGATTAAAATACTTCAAGTACCTACTGTGCAACAGTACCTACCTAGAAAATACATAAAATAACTGAATAGTTTTAGCAAAGTAAGCCAAAGGTTAACAAACAATTTAGAAACCCACGGAGGCATGACTCACAAAGCAAACAACTGTTAGAATTTCACCATTCATGACTGCCATTCGGAATATGAGTTATAGTTGAGCAATTGAGAGATTGTTTCTAGAAATAACCAAGCCTTATTGAAGAAATAAACTACCTAATTATGTTGATGAGTCACTTGTTGCTCTTTTGGATACATGAAACAGTCTGATTCAACTGAAAACTTCCTAGTTTAACCAATAAGCATAATTTGTACTGGTTTTCGTATAGCAACATTTTCATGATGATACCCAATATACTAGACTAGAGTCTCTGAACATATTGAATGATAAAAGTATTCTGAGGTTGTTCATCATATCATGGTAAACGCTGTAAAGGAAATTGGTTTTCAATGTTTGTATCCATTGTTACAGATGCCAAGCGTCTTATTGGTCGCAAATTCGAAGATGCCACCGTACAAGCCGACATGAAGCACTGGCCCTTCGACGTGGTCAGTGACGGCGGCAAACCAAAGATCAAGGTCTCATACAAGGGTGAAGACAAAACCTTCTTCCCCGAAGAAGTAAGCTCAATGGTGCTCACAAAGATGAAGGAAACTGCCGAGGCTTATCTCGGTAAAACAGTGCAGAACGCAGTCATCACGGTTCCGGCGTACTTCAACGACTCACAGCGACAAGCCACAAAGGATGCGGGTACCATCTCTGGCTTGAACGTTCTCCGGATCATCAACGAACCGACGGCTGCGGCGATCGCGTACGGTCTTGACAAGAAGGGACATGGGGAACGAAACGTCCTGATTTTCGACCTCGGCGGCGGCACCTTCGACGTGTCCATCCTCACGATCGAGGACGGTATCTTCGAGGTAAAATCCACCGCCGGAGACACTCATCTTGGAGGCGAGGACTTCGACAACCGCATGGTGAACCACTTCGTACAGGAGTTCAAGCGGAAGTACAAGAAGGAGCTGACCACCAACAAGCGCGCCCTGCGGCGTCTGCGCACAGCCTGTGAGCGCGCAAAGAGGACCCTCTCCTCGTCCACACAGGCCAGCATCGAAATCGACTCCCTGTTCGAGGGTATCGACTTCTACACCTCCATCACTCGCGCGCGGTTCGAAGAACTCAACGCCGACCTGTTCCGCTCCACCATGGAACCAGTCGAGAAGTCCCTCCGCGACGCGAAGATGGACAAGGCTCAGATCCACGACATTGTGCTCGTCGGCGGCTCCACCCGTATTCCGAAGGTCCAGAAACTACTTCAGGACTTCTTCAACGGCAAGGAGCTGAACAAGTCCATCAACCCTGACGAGGCTGTTGCGTACGGCGCTGCCGTACAGGCCGCCATCCTGCACGGAGACAAGTCCGAGGAAGTCCAGGACTTGCTTCTCCTCGACGTGACACCCCTGTCGCTCGGTATCGAGACGGCCGGCGGTGTGATGACCACCCTCATCAAACGTAACACCACCATCCCTACCAAGCAGACCCAGACCTTCACCACATACTCCGACAACCAGCCCGGAGTACTCATCCAGGTGTTCGAGGGCGAGCGTGCTATGACCAAAGACAACAACCTGCTCGGCAAATTCGAGCTGACCGGCATCCCTCCCGCGCCGCGCGGCGTGCCCCAGATCGAGGTCACCTTCGACATCGACGCTAACGGCATCCTGAACGTGTCCGCCGTCGAGAAGTCTACCAACAAGGAGAACAAGATCACCATCACGAACGACAAGGGCCGCCTCTCCAAGGAGGAGATCGAACGCATGGTGAACGAGGCAGAGAAGTACCGGAACGAGGACGACAAGCAGAAGGAGACCATCCAGGCCAAGAACGCACTCGAGTCGTACTGCTTCAACATGAAGTCCACCATGGAGGACGACAAGCTGAAGGAGAAGATCACTGACGCCGACAAGCAGTCCATCCTCGACAAGTGCAACGACACCATCAAGTGGCTCGACTCGAACCAGCTTGCCGAGAAGGAGGAGTACGAAGACAAGCAGAAGGAGCTCGAGAATGTATGCAACCCGATCATCACGAAGCTGTACCAGGGCGCGGGCGGCGCGCCCGGCGGGATGCCCGGCGGCATGCCCGGGTTCCCCGGCGGCGCGCCCGGCGCCGGCGGCGCGGCGCCCGGCGGCGGCGCCGGACCCACCATCGAGGAGGTCGACTAAACATTCCACCGTATTACTGAACATCTCAGGGTAACTAAGCCCATCTCAAACTGAAATAAATAATTGGAACTTACTTGCTGTCTTTTATCTACGGCACCTCCACGTAGGAGTTAGGCCCCTTAGTAATTTGTGGATAGATTAATACTATAGGACACCTTCAAGGAACATAGTAGAACATAGTACGAGGACACCTTCAAGGAACATAGTACTCGTACTATGTTCCTTGAAGGTGTCTCTACACGGGCCTGACCCGATTTATTCGAAGAATAGCGAGACCAAGCAGGATAGCGAGAGGACAAGTAATATTTTAGGAAAAAGCAAAACCCCGACTTCAAATAGCCTATGGCAAAACCATTGGCAGGACACTTGCCTTTCCTGCCAATGTCTCAATCTACCGCATTGCGAATGTCCAAAGTAATACGTAGGTAGGTACCTACTATTAATTACTTTTTTACTTATATAAGGTATAGGTAAATATCTACTACTTATGTAACGTAACAACTTTACCAAGGTCAATGACAAGAGGCTTGGATTATTTACCTCTAATGGCTCTAATCTATCTAGTAAGGCAAGAGGTCAAGACAATCGTAGCAGCAGCATAGAGCAAGTTTCTTAATGTATTCTGATTATACCTAGACCTACCTAGTAAATTCTTCTGAATCTGTATTCTGAGTTCTCTAGTTCTATAACTATACTATTAGTATATAGTGGTCAGTATGTGTAAAAAGTAGGAATAGCATTCGATTCAAATAAATTATTTAGACTGCCGTCCAGATATTTTTTGGTGTAGTGTAAAATTAGTCACAGTTGCTCGTTGTCAATCACTGTTGGCGTTATCTAGACTAGACAGATAAAGATAAAGCGTGGGTGGATAAATCTAATAGTACACACAGCAATTTGATATGCGGCAATCAAATTGGCTACAATCAAATTGGTTCCAATTTGCACCGACCGCCAGTAGCTTCACTTGTATCGTAGACAGCGACACGTGCACACATCAAACCTCAGGCGCGCAAAATTGCAATACTCATAGCTGTAACGCTAGTGCCACCACAAAAAAATCAAATAAAAAATGGAACGAGAATACGCATATTTTACAGTTTTTTCTTGTCCTTAGTACTAATGTTGGAGATTGCTGTGTATCTTTCGCGTATTATTTCAAGAGCTTGGTTTTTCCTGTCTTTATTACTAAATTATTGCTGTTAAAGCTCGTTCCTTGTATCCCACAGACTAGGCGTGGCGTGGCTTGATATAGTTCTGAAATACCTATAATTATTTCACGTTTTTTTACAACAGTAAGAAGGTCCTACGCCCAGGTCCTCGCAAGGTATTCCTCCAGAAAATTGCTACATTTTCAATCATGATGGCTGGAAGGAGAAAGTGTGACTATCCATTAAGCGTCTCTTTCTCGAATGACGGACTAGCCCCACTTATCTGTGACGAGCCCAGTCAAGTTACGGGACTTAGTATGGAGAACCCGGACATAATTCATAACATAAACATAAAATTGTGTTTGGTATAATTTGCTGACGTAGAATCAATATTAAATGAAATTAAACAGTCTGGAGGTACGGAACATAGAAAAAGCATTAATTATGCTTTAATACATTATTGTCGTCAACGACTCACTGCCGTGCTTTTACGGTCGTCATCGATATCGCAAACGCCCTTACATAAATTCGGTAGTTATTTCTTAGACAGAAAATCGTATCGGTAGATCGGTAAATCTTTAAAAAAAATCGGTTAAAATACCGACTTTTCGGTAGCACTGGCAACGCTGTGGCCGATTGTCTGCGAATCGTCGCCACACTTGCATATTTGATTGGCACCAATTGGCCGCGCGAAACCACCGATCGCCACCAATTTGTGCTAATAATAATTATGTGTGCCGATATGGCCCAAACTGCTCTCCAGACCGTCCGATTTGGTTGGGCCAAAGACAAATTGTCTATGGTCCAATCAAATTGGCGATTATCGCCGATCAAATTGTCACGTGTGTTACAGCTTTAAGAAAATATTTTTCCAGTAATAATCCTGATAAAAAGTAAGGGCATGTCTGAAGGTGAACTTTACCGACTTTGGTGACTCAGATACCTAGTTTTACTTTTACAATGTCGCCCATCGGCAACTGACCGCCTGAAAAGTACTCATCATTAAGAACAACTTTTACTATGGACACAAACCTGAAACCGAAAGAAAAAAATCTGCTGTTCCATAGAAAAATTACAATGACACTCGACAAAATGTATGGATCGGCCATTTATAAGGAGAATTCTGTGGGATCGGCAGATTTTTTTTTCTCGATTTCAGGGTTGGTCCCATAGTAAAAGTTGTTCATAATGATGAGTACTATAAGCCTTTTTCGGGCGGTTTGCCGATAGGCGACATTGTATAGGAGACATTGTATGTATAGGTAGTTATCAAAATAAGTACTTACATGGTCCTTAGATTGAATTCATTGTGATATCGAATATAAGCAGTGGCGTAGCTTGCCGTAGAAGGGTCCCGTATCAAAATTTGTTGGGAAGGCAATATGAAGGGTCACTATTTTGAAAAGAAACAACGTTCGGGGCCCCTGTAGCCCGAGGGGCCCGTATCATTGATACGGCTGATACGGCGGTAGCTACGCCCCTGAATATAAGCTTAATTATTATCAGTTCCTTTGTTAGTTATTTAGTAAGTTAAGTACGTAGTTTAAAAGTATAGGTCTATAAGATGCAACGTTTCGCTCCTCGCGCGAAATTCAAATTTCACTCATTCACTCATCCTGCATTTAATGAAACCAATTTTGCGCCAATAAATAAGTTGTTTTAAGAAATTACCGGTAAAATGATCAGCTAGATAACATTGGTTTAGCTACAAATCTCAATAAGCTGATTTTCATCTTGGTTTTTGGTTTAGTGAGCTATACTGGTTTACTTATGCTGCTTTCAACTTGAATTTTTGATTAGTGTAATTTCTCGAAACAATCTATTTATTATCGCAAAATTAGTTTTCATGAACCTACGATGAGTAATTAAGCTGTAATTGACAAAAAACGCAAGAAAATTTGAATTTCGCGCGCTGAGTGAAACGTTGCACCATAAGTAGTTATTCTAAAGTATATGTGAGGCCAAAGTTGGTGAAACATTGTAGTAATATCTAGTACCTGCTAGGGCCGGGGCACTATGCCCTGATGCCGGGGCACTAGAATACTGCATCGGTATCCCCTGCCCACTGCCTTGGCGATCCCGGAGGCCTCGGTTAAGCACCAAGTCAAGCTTAGAAATTTAGGTGAATTGCTTATTATTACACTCGATTATTTATCTCCATAATCGATTATTGAGGCAGTTGAGGTATGCCAAAGAGTAATATGAGGTAGGTATGCTTATGTAATATTCGGCATCAGTGGCATTTCTTTTTCAGTTTGATGACATCTCACCTAAAAGTTAGGTACACAGTTTTTTTGTATCTTGTGAAAATTATGTAGTCAATACATACTTACTTAGTTGTATGCTCCTTTTCTGTGGAAAAAACATCTCGAATACATCAGCACGACGCCAACAAATAGATATCTAATGCCAGTGCACCAGAGCAGTAGGTAAGGACTGGAAACCAAAGCTCTGTCAGTGCGGCTATTTATGTAATAAATGTGTAATAGTGCCACCAGCTCTCACCTACGGCTGCATGCCTACTACTGCTGGTAGACTCGACCCAATCTAGCGACTATGTAAACACGAAACTGCAGTAGACAAAGACTTGCGTGCTCTTTCATCAGCTGATGTCTGAAGTCTGAAAATGTTCCTCAGATACCTTCTAAATGATTCTAGGCCTGACTCCATTGCAACTGCGCATACTGTAGGAAGCGATGGCTTCAGTACTAAGTATTAATTCTACGAACTAGCGTCGAACTAGCATAAAAGAACTATGACAAACAATGGAGTCACCCAAACAATGGAATCACACATATCCAGTGACGAGGATAATTCCAGTATGTACCTACCTACCTAATCAGTTTCACAGTCTGGCCATAGAATAGAAAATAATACAAGCACAGACGTTGAGTCCAGAAGACTCACTTCTTATAAACGTTTGATATGTCGCATTGAAGTTGATTTAGGTATGCCTTTCAAGTATACAGCTTACATACATACTTAGTCTGTGTTCAATCCACAAGCCTCACTTCTGAAACCTTCATGAAAATTTGTTATGATAATGCCAAAAAATCGTAAAGAATTAATCACTAATATCTGACGATTAGTCAATTCGTGAGGATTCTGGGTTGAAGGTCACGCCAGAATCCGCACCTCCTCCTCAAAAAGTGGGGGCTATCGACTTGGTTTCAATTCCAAAACTTGTTTTAAAAGTCCAAGCTCAAAAGTTACTCGTCACGACACGCGGAATCTCGAAACTAGTTCTTCAAGGGTTCCAGAGTTATAAAGGCAGCTTGGTGAAGATTCTGGCTTGAACACCTGGCTTGAACATTTCAAGCCAGAATCCTCACCGCATATTTGCACAACGCTTACGTTTTTAAACGGTTTTATTTAGCTTACCCTGTTTTTTAACTTTGAAATAACTATAGACTAGTTAGTTCTGCGATTAGTAGAAATCGCGAACACAAACTTTTTTTCATAATTCTACAATTCCATAGTTTTTTTTTTCGTCGGCGATCCCGATCTGAATGATGAAAAGGTAACTTATGCATAAAACACTCGTTGCGCGAGTCCTGTGCGCGAGTCCAAATCGTACTTGGAAGATTATTTAGGAACAAAGGTTGGGGAAAGCGGGAATTCCGTAACTTCTATCCTAACGTATAATATAGTATGAGGTGTCAAAAAAAACTTGACCAACATGTTGACATTTTTATTTTGGCATTGCGTACAGCGATAACATAACATTACCAATTTCACTTGGTTAACATAACTTCGTACATTTGTGCTATAACATAACTTAGGAGCGGGTTTTCTATCGTATGTATCGAGCCTTAATTACGAATTGTCTTTCACCATTGGTTTGGAAGAGGCAAAGGTTTCGGGTTTGAACTTTGAAATAACCTCATGTCCAATAGAATAATACGTTTGTAGATAAAGTAGTGAGTTGTTAGGACTATAGTTATCAAAGTAGGCAGGGTTAATAGATCGGAGTTCCCCGAAATCGGGTTTCGTAGGATGTTTTTGTTCTTGCATTCAGCTTGCATTTTAATTTATTAGGTACCTATCTATTAGTAAAGATTTAGAGCTCGCTCCCCAAATTTGGCTTTCTCGTTCGCCCTTTACCAGTGAGTGGAAATTAAAAAATAATGTTTATAAAATTTGTTGGTACTATTAATTTTTATAAGCATTATCTACTTTGACAAAGATGAAGGAAAAAACATTTTTCGAGTAGATTTCTTTCTTCTTCGCAAAATCAAAAATAATAACATGAAAATTGCTACTACACAGAGCATAGACAAGGTATTTTAAAGATAACTGACTCTTAGTTTTAATTCCCACTCAGCTCCCATCACTTAGCCCTACCACTCACACTCAACGATTGTTATCTTCAAAAATGTTAAAATTATGAGTAAGAGATAAGTATGTTTGACCGGAAGTTACATTACTTATAGGTAGGTACCGTAGGTGGATTAGGTATGGTATGAACCTAAGATTCCATTTTATTATTTAGTTGTTGATGGGTTGCAAATTGGACATAAGAATAAAAATATCCCATTAAAATCACGGGAGTAAATATTATTTCAAATAAAGTGAACTACCGCGAAAATCTAAATAGTGATTAGACCAATCGATACCTAAGTACGTACCAGTAGACATTTCTCGATAGAAAGGATTATTTTCTATTTGAATGTGGGTACGAATCTAAGACTTGAATTAACTTAGGATAGCGAAAGACAATGCTGCAAGCAGACACTAAACATCTACTTCATTATCTATAGGTATTATTTACATGACGAGTACAAAACGTTATGTACCTATACTATCACGATTCGACCTATCGAGGCTGGTTTACCGATCATCTGAAGACCATCAATGAATATCACTCAATTGACTCGGTCTGACCCTTGGCCGGATGTTTGGGCGACTCAAAGCGCGGAGTCGTCATGAACCCTTCTCCGTTTGAACAATATTTGAATCAAGTATCTTATACCTACCTACATGATGGCAATGATATTTTACTTAAAATCTGTCATTATAGATATCTCTTTTACTGTCCTACTTTTCGCATCTTCTTTGGCAAAACTTGGTTGCTAGGCTACAATGTTTTGTAAACAGACTGCAGTGGAGCCAAATTCAAAGCGCCATTTGAAGGTAAAAATAAATATCATTGCTTATAAGGATAAATTCCTTGGTTTGAATTTTAGATTATGTTTGAACCATGTTTGAGCTCTCTTTAGCATAGAATCCTATTTTATTTTTTATTTTTTTAGTTTGGTGGCATAACTGTCCATGGCATGTTGGTGCTATCATGCTATCCGCTCTAGTTTTAGATAGATATTGCATGCGACAATTTTTGTATTTGCTTTATTCTAGAATCCAATTTCAAATTTACTAGTAAGTATTATGCATTGACTTCTATTTCACTAACAGTATCAAAGAGAATACAAATACTACGTAAAATAGTATTACAGACATCAGTGGTATTATGCTTACGCAAAATTTTGAAAGTTTCTGATTTTAGAATTGAGATGAGTTCGATATCCAATTGATGAGCTTCATATAGTCAATAAGCCAACTGCCTCTCTTCCTACTCCAACCTCTGAACTATTTAAGGCTTGGCTGAAGCCACACTGCGTTCACATCTTAGGCTTTACTTAGTATCATAGTACAAAAGGGCTTCCCATTAGGTATGCAAGGATAAGGTGACAGAGCTAGTGATATGCTTAGTATTTATAAGGGAGACCTAGAGAGTTCTAGTCTACATTAGGT
Source organism: Apocheima hispidaria (assembly GCA_947579745.1). Lineage (NCBI taxonomy): Eukaryota > Metazoa > Arthropoda > Insecta > Lepidoptera > Geometridae > Apocheima > Apocheima hispidaria. The sequence goes on from OX388154.1 coordinate 14,279,364, forward strand.
ACCTACCAATTTGAATATCTAGTCAAGTACCATATCGGTCTTGCCCTCATTATGCGTGTTACCATCTTTGATTGAGATGTGGTCTCCAAGCCATCACGAGCTGTATTACTATAGCCTTATTTCTTGGTTAGGCTTTCCCAGCCTATTTTATAAATAATATTTTTTCTTTTCTTTTTTTTTTAGTGTAGGCTGGCGGTTGGCAGTGTACATTGCCACCACCAAAAACAAAAACCTACTAAAAACTGTTGGGACCCTACATTATCTAAGTCCTTATTTGAAAGCCACCGTTCAAGGGCGGGTTTTATTTAATATGACAATTTCATATTGAAGGAAACGAAACTTTCTAAGAGGCTGTATCGTTGTTATTTTGGTGCTGATGATCCAGAGCTTTTTTATGTAACGAGCTTTCTAGAAAATGTTTTATTATAGCTACCTGTAAAGAAACATTTCCAAAGCTGTATAAGTTTTGTAGTGATAATTCTTTTGCAGAGTCCGCATTAAAAGTACACCTTTGCCAGTTAATGAATCGCCAAGCAGTAGTGTGCATTCCCGTGTACCGGATTGAAGGGCAATGTTTCCAGCGGAATTATGGGAATAATGAGATTTCACTTGTAATATCTCGAGGTGACAAGAGCAATGCAATGTCATAAACGGTTATGAACTGTCGATGTTCCAAATTCGGGGTGACACCGAACTGTTACGGGCAAGCGTGACGATTAACATCACGCAAGCACATTACTCGTCTCTTCACTTATAGTTACGTAAAATAATTAAGTAATTAAGCGAGTATTTGAAGAGAAGCTTTCTAATCGAATGAACAATAATTCGGTAGAATGCTCCTGCTGAGAAATGTTTGTCAAACGTTTCAAGTTTTAAATCTTTCTTTAGTAATCTTTCATGAGCTTTAGAACGTTTGCGAGAACTTTCGTGTCAATCGTGTATATTGCCTCCATTAGGGTATTATTGTACTCGTTGTATGGACAACTTTTTACTAGGGAACCATATTCAGCTGTTCTAAAGAGTACAAAATAATAATAGAATAATAATGGATATAATAGAATACATAGAACATAGAATATAGAATATCTTACCGTACACTCGGTATGGAGGTCGTTGATATGATGGGTAGTAACCTACCCTACTATTACGGAATGTTGTTATTCTATTCGGCAAAATTAAAAACCGGAGAATGTGCTATGATTTGTTGAAAGTGTTATCTGCACTGCTTACAGGTTATTCAATGTCTGTATCAGGGTACACCAATACCTAGGGTTGGGTATTGGTTTGCTTAAGCCTATTCCAAATCCGTGAACTATAATATAGCCAGTATGATGCTGACATTGTCCTATATTTACCTATCCATGCAGTCTTTGCGGTACACCTATTCATGAATAACATTCATAATTTTCTACATTGGATTCAAAGTAAATATTTCTAAAATATCTTATGCACAAATTAAATGTAAATAGTTTACTTAGGTAAATACTTATGCTTATGTATATCTTTAATTTTAATTCACATAAATATATTTTTATACTTTTCTAGTTTATAATTCAGAAGTTGTCAAAAGAGGGTAGATTAGAATTGTTTTCGTTGTATTAGTAACAAAACTAATAATGATTTCTAAAGTTGCTTACTACGAACTACACGGTGCCTACATACAATGACTCAAAAGAGTATGGTTACTTTCGTTATTTTGTCTTGCCTCTAAATTTTTTTTTTTATCGGTATCCTTAATCCATACTGGACGAAACTGGCTGAAATGTTTGATGCATGGGAAAAAATATAACTACTTATAAAATATTTCGAAATAGCTATTCTATGGAGTCAAAACCCTCTACTTGAATTGTAGGACTAAAAAAATTGACAGTAGGTATAGATATGAAAATTATCAAAATCGATATGTACTTTTATTTTTGACAACTTCTGATTCAAACTACCTACTTGGTAAGCATCAAGCGCTCCATATCTGTCTTCCTTACTCTAGTATCAACAGCTGGGATTCAATGGTTCACTATCTAAGTATAATACGGTGTTACACTCAGGGGTCTTGTGTATGCTCTTGATAAGTCTCAAGGTAACATTCAGGTCGAATCAAATGTCTTGGCAACCGCTCATTTTTAAATCAGAGAAGCACTATGTATTATATTTATTTAATACCTACCCGCAGATCCTTTATTTTAAGAACTTTTCTTTGGTTATCCTTAAATCTATTGGCGTAGCTGGGACACGGCAAGTCCCAGCCTAATAAGCATGCTACCTACAGATACCATTATTTTTTGTGTCTTTTACCTCGGGATTCTGAAACGTTTCTTAACTTTGACAACATATTAATTCTAATGCTGCCTTTGTCTGGCACTAAGCAAGTGACAAAGGCAGTAATAGACTTAATCTTGAACGTTTCAGAATCCCGAGGTTGGATCCAAAATGTAGTGATCATGGTGAAAAAGCGTGCGGTATAAGCCCACTTCACAATAAATTCTAGGAGCGCAAATGCTATCGTTAAACCTAGTTTGTCAGTATAAATATTTCAAACTAGGGTTTTAGTCGTAGGTACAGCCTTGTTTAACGCCTATTTATTTATATTCCATGCCAAAACATTTGATAGAACCTTTAGGATACTTATCAATTTCATAACATTTACCTACCATTATTTATATCTACGTCTAAACACGTATTATGTACAGATACATAAATTCGGAGATCCGTTTACGTACACTTTAGTTTTTGTCACTTCCGATTGCGCTCTGCTTAGGTTCAACCCTGTGGTTAAGCCGAACGATATAGACCGTGTAGGAGCGTGGTTAAAGATTTGACCTGGATTAGTGATTGAATAAAGTTTGATTTATTTCTCATTGTGATGCTACAAAATTGTATAAGATTGGCTCGAGACAGAGACTAACGGCGTACAGCAAGAGAGACATGTGATTAAGGCTCAGGCTCTAAAGCTCAGAGGACGATCACGGGGAGAAAAATGTTGATGATTTAGACGTTATCCATGGAGAGGGAGAGAGACAATCATTTTTTTTATTTTTTATTTATACTTACTAGGTAACTTTAGGTTAACGACATAAGATTCGGTGTCAGAATGAAGGCCATAACTTGTTCCATATAATAACTAAAGTTCCAAATGTTCCATAATATGAATGCTATATTCGGTATGACAAAATTCGTGTTATAGTCATTGAGCTATTATGTACGTATTAAATAATAGCTCAATGGTTATGGTGCGCGTAATTGGTTTCATTTGATGTGTCAAAATGAAACCGATTTTGAAAATTGAAATAATAAGGCCGCAAGTCTGTAACTTTAACCACGCTTAGCCCCGGTCGTTCAGTGCCATCAATGCTGGCTACATCCACGCGATGGCTGGCGAGCCATCGGAAGACAGGGAGTCCAGGGAACGGCCGCCGGCCGTTTTGGAACGTGCCGGCTGTCAGTAAAGCGAGGAGCTCGTGCAGGGGCCGTCCACGCCCTGCAGCTGCTCTTCTGGGTTGTTTAGCAACTGAAATATAGAAGATATGAAGTCAGAATTACACAAAAAATCGAAAAATTAAGTAGATACATAGCTCTGAGAATGTCTTTTATCACTACACTTTGTAACGAACTCTAAATTTTTGCTCAGGTACCTAAGTACCTATTCTAGTACAAATAAGTACATTAGCTGGGTAGGTTAAAATAACTCAGTGCAAAAGGTTCTACGAAGAAAGAGAATGATCTTACTTCTCTAATTTCACATACAGATGGCAGCAGTCCATCTGTCGAGTTGTTAGGCGAGCGAGGCGAAGGCGTCGGCGCGTGTTTAGGGAGCTCTCTCCCCGCCGCCATCTTGTCGTGGAGCTGGGCGAGGCGCATGCTCATCTGTCGCCGCTCCTTCTGCTCCCGTTCCCGCTCCCACCGCTTCGCACTGTAGCTCCTAACCGACGACGAACTGCTCTGTACTGAGCTTAGACTTGGACGTCTTGAACCTGGTGAGAATAAGCTTCGTTAGATACAATACTTCTTTGATTTAAATATAGAGAATAAGACAGCCGTTGGGCATTCATGATTGCGATGCGAATGTTATATTTGCTGACCGAATATTCCATTAAACAATTTACCTCTTACCTAAACTCGCTTAGGTTCTCAAAAGCGCGATTCAATCTCGTCTCGAAAAAATGTCGAACTTCGAGATTTCTTATTCTCAACGCTATCTTTCGAGATGTTCACGATGGCTAGCATGCGAGATACATCGATCAAGGCATCATAGGCAATCGAGACGAGAGACAGTCGAGATTAGAAACTCGAAATCGACATCAATTTGTCATATATCCGAATAGGGGCCTTGAACCTTTTCTATTTCACATTTGCAATTAATGAATACCCAACGAAGAAATACTGATGATCGCTTTAGGGATGGTAAGTATATTTTGATTGCAGTGGAACGGAGCGTAATATTATCTTGTAACATCGCAATCTCCGTATCTCCCATAATATTCTCCATACCGAAGGCGTTAACCAGTGGTGTGAAAAATAGCGTGATTGAATTGCTGTTTTGTGATAAATAAATTATGTTGGTAGGTTGAAGCTAGCGGCGCTATCGCAGTGGTAGGTATGTTGTCCGCATGTTTTATGATTCGTCATTATACAAAAGGCGTCACCTGTTTACAAACGCTCGCTGGTTTGTAAAATTCCGAAGTTAAATTGTAAAATTCTCGAACCGGAACAAGCTGCTAAGTAGTCCTCCCAGGCAACAGGGGGATGTTAATGTTAAATCATGATTACCCTACGTATAACCCTTAGCGGAATAAATGTTAAGCGAAGCATCGCCAATTTAACTTCAGCATTTTGCAAACAGCGAGCGTTTCTAAACAGATGACGTCGTTTGTAGATATAATGATGAATGATACAATATGCCGATGACATATTATACACCTTCAATGAAATTTTAAATACAAAGGTTGAAGCGTTCTTTTGCGTTTTTACCTGTTACTGGTTAGTATCTCGACCCAATTTCAGTGGTAGTATTAAGTTAAGCAGAAAAGTGTTCATTTGAAATTATATGCGAATGAGTGATATGTTGGCTTAGTAATTCATATCTAAATCAAATGCTGCACGAGGTAGCTAAGATGATATCATAATATTATACTTACTAAAACTAAAGTGGCAGCTCGTCAGTTGTTTGTTGTTACCTACTATAGCAACTGACGTAATTTTGTCACATTTTGTTTAAATAAAACACTAAATTGAGTCAGATCTGATGATCTTTTTCAAGGAGTAATTACAAGTCGTAATTTCGTGAGTATTCCGTGTTATTAAAACAAAATGCTTGTTGGTATTGTTATTTGACGCGCTCATTTGATGATCTAAAGTTACCCATAATAATATATGCAGTGTAAGCAGGCTCCAATGTTTGCTGATCTTCGAACCTAAATTATCATTACCGAAAAATTCACTAACAGATATAGTCCATGCTTTGCGTGAGAACATCTTACAGTAGCGTGGAACATTTTCTGGCTGCGTACCTAAAGCAATAAGGTCCCAAGAAGTTGGTGTAGATAGGGCTGTTTGTATGTTTAGCGATTTTTCTGATTATACTAACAAACACATGTTTTTGCATTTAAAAAATAAATTTACTGTATTTACATGCGCAGCCCAAATTAGATAGACAAGGTAAAGCGTGGAAGCATCGTGCTGACCAGATGAAACTGAAGCTTTGACCTATTTATTTTACATGAAATGTTTTATGAAACGAAGGTTTAATAAAACGTGTCATTTATAAAACCACATGTTCTGAGGACTTATGTGCTTATGTTATGAATTAATTCTGTATGATGACATATAATCGAGTCGTCCAAATACCAGAACTCAATGATCAAGAATCAATTAATTATATGTCATCTAGTGTATTTGTAATATTGCATAAAAATTGGATATTCAGTCAATCGAAGATGTGGGTATAGGTTTTTAGAGAAATCTTGTGTAAATAATAAAGGATTTGTGCAGTATATAACAATTTGTACAAAAGTTTTAGTGACTTCCAAGATTAATTAAGTAATGGCCAAACTAGAAAGTATAATGTGTCTACTGAACCTTCAGTTTCGTAGGCTTTATTAAAGAAGGCAGTGAGGAAGATAGATAGTAAGACCAATGGCCATCTTGCTCGCACCGCCAAAGTATTTATGCTATACCTTTTGACCCCATTGCCAATCACACCATGGAAAGCCCAACATTAAGCTATACTTACGAAATTTCGTCATGAACATTGATTTTGGCGTGATGTGACCCAATTATGCCAAAGAATTAACGTCAACAGGAGCAAATTAGAAAAAAAAAGAGGATAGCATAAAGGAGAAGGATAGAAGCTTAGGTTTCAACATCTCGGTTCTGTTCAACAGTTCTGTTATGGTGAACGAACTCGATGTTGGGGAAAGTTCTTTAACAATCAACACAAAAGTTTCTACTTACAGTTGATTACTGTTCACGGAAATAAGAAGATAAAGAAAAAAAAAAACGTGATTTCTACTAAAGTGTGAGAAAATATACCTAATGAGATTTTCAGGATATGGTTTATAAATTGATAAATCAAATAAATTTCGATCAGATGAGGACATTTTAAAAAAGGGAGTGTTGAACAGTGAGTAAATGAATCAGGCGGTTTCAAGGAATGTTTTAGGCATATTCGGGCACATCACGAGGTCTCAAAGGCGGGCTGGTGGCCGCTAACATCGACACGCACATCTAACGACACAGACGCGGCGGCCGCATGCGTCTCCAGGACTCTTCCCGAATGCCCAACGCCTTAGAGACATCGCATCAAACATGCCGAGGTAGCCTCGATATCATCTTTAACAATAATCATAATTACAACACGCAGAATAGATCCGTGATGCAAATATATATTACGTATATATTAATATTAAAAATATACGCCTGTCGTCTAAATAGCGTCGAAACAGAGCCCTTTAAACTAAAAACATGCCCATGTTAGTACAGAATAAATATTATAGTGGGGCATGATATTGGCATTGGTACCTGAACAAAGGTAAATACTTCAACAAAGTTGTTGGATAATTGATATTATAATAGTTTAAACATGATTGTTTATACCAAGCGACATCAAAGCCATCGATCCTGGGTATTTACCTAATAGTCTACTTTAAACATTTAGGTACGCGACGATCCAATAATTAGCAGGAACTTTATTGTAAAAATCTAATAAGAAATATGTACAAGAGTGACGATATCCGTAGGGGCTTTTTTTAGCATTTACACAAATAAAATTATCAATACAAATCTTTGGCTATGTTTGTATCATGAGACACACTTGCAGGTAGGTAACACTAACAACCTAACTAACAAACAATCAATTTGTGGGTAACAAACTTTAGTGGAGAGTGACATCTTGTGAGAGCTCTAGCAATTTACCCTGGAGAGAGTGTAGGGAAGGGCATTCTGTAAGAGCTATAGTTTAGCATTTATTTTAAACAGATAAATATTTTATGCAAAACTTTGGATATGTTTGTATGATGACTTGAGGCACTTTTGCAGCTGGGTAGCACTAACAACCTAACAAACAAAATCAACTTGTGGATAACAAACTTTAGTGGAGAGTGAAATCTTTAGGGAGCTCTAGCAATATACGCCGGAGAGGGTGTAGGGGAGGGCATTCGGGAAGACCCTTGCCGCCACACGACGTGCAGATGATCCCATCGCGCATACATTATCCGTTTCACCTTTGGCGGCGCACTTGGGCGGGTGCGCGCCGCCGAGGTGGCGCGAGATGAGCAAGATGGCCGCCGCTCGCGCCGCACCTGCGCGCGAGGCCGGCGTGGGCGCGCGCCGCGACCCGCGCCGCGGCTCCTCCTCCAGCGTGCCCGACGTGCAGCCGCTGCGGGACGACGCGCGGGACGAGGCGCGCGTCGCGCTCAGCGTGCCGCCTGCGACCATACCACGCAACACTTCTGTTTTATTTGTCAGTTACGGTTAGGTGTAGTGTACTATACCACGAAAGATCCCTAAATTTGATAAAAACAATCTTGTTAATCGAAAGTATTCTTAACTGAATAAAGATTTCCGTAAAAAAAAAAAATACTGTTTCCAAAAACTCATCAGTGTCCATACTAAGAGGCAAAACTTATAGGTCTCACCTAGAACAAATTTTTAAATATTTTGATCGTAATTGTATATGCAACTGATCGCTAGCATGATTTAGAAGAGACATTAGATACATTTTCTCCTGGTTCTGCTTGTTTATTAATATAACAAGAATCGTCACGCCCTGTTAGAAATCTTCGGGCGGCTTAAAATAATTAGAGCCACTCCAAACCACTCAGACAAAGCAATAATTTGTAACTGGTATATTTCGTCTGCATTTAAGCTCAAATAACGATTCGAATTTACTTGTACTAATACTGACCAGTGTCATTGAGAGAATAGAGACAAGGCGGCGTGAGACGTGCATCGGCGAGGTGCGTAGGGTGGTAGCGTGCCTTGGTGTACAGATGTAACACCATACACAGGAGGCCCGCTAGCACGAAGATGCCCGACGCCACGCCGAGCAGCGTCGGCATGTCCGCCGTCAGCAGAACCAAGTCTGTGAACACATAATTCAACTTCTATAGCAATTAGAAATTGTAAGAATTGAACTTTTTGATACATCTTCTGTCTACAATTAATATACATGAAGAGCATAATGCTCGGGAAGCAAAGTTTAGACGGATCAATAAGCCCACACAAATGGCTGGATGAAATTCACATTTCTCAACGATTCAACTGAGATTTGCTAAAATTTGCAAAAAAAAAAACCTTTAGCTAACCTCCAAACTTTAATATAAAGGTAATGACAAGTCATTTAAAAGTAGAAATTTTTTATCAAAGATCCTCATGAAACCACTTCCTACCACTTCTTCTACATAAAAATTTATCTAATATGGGTAATGGTTGTCTTCGAGCTCTTGCTCTTTATACTAACATTTCTGCAAGTATAAAGGGATTCTCACCTTCAGTACAAAACACCCTGGTAGTGGGCCTGGAGTGGCTGGTGCTGTGATACCCCGAATCACACTGGCAGTACGCGTTGTGGTTGACTTGCACGCAGGACGAGTGTGCGTCGAACGCCCTGCATGTCTGCCGGTAGAAGCATTGCTCGCCAAGCTTCTTCGCTGTGAAAAAAAAAAAAAACTGATGGCATAGAAGGTCTTATTCTGTAGAAATCCTGTAGAAAGCAAATTAAAAAAGTAGGAGAAAGTTACATTGCTTCAAGAGTTTTCGAAACCTTATTATAAATATAGAATTTAAGGAGTGCTGGTCCTTGAAAAGATGTAATACCTACCTATTTCGTGTGAATGAAAAAAAAAATAGCTAAATAAAAAAAAATATATAAATATATTTTTTAACTACAGTAACTAGAAATATTTGTAATGTAGACGAGTAGGTAAACTTCAAGAGTTTCTCTTTCATTCAACATCAAACATTGAGATTGAATAATTTTAAAATAGAACTAAACTTCAAAGATCGTAAATTTATTTGTTGTTTAAAAAGGAAGAGAAACCCTTGAAATCGTCAGATTTGTTGCGTTGATTTCATTCGACTCGCTAAGATCATCAGATGCAAAACAATGAGTAGGTATTTCTTCAAACAAAACGCCAATACAGTCAATAAAGTCGGGTAATTACCGGTTAGCTATGCGATTGATTAATTTTTTTCTGAATCGTTTCTAAAGATTTTGTGACACTTCAGTGTTCGAGTACCTACTTACAAACTAATTCAGTGACTTTTCTTGTTCCCATCCCAACCTATGAATGTAATACAGAATGTTTATTTAAGGCCTCGCTACATGGCCTGACCTGACATCGTTTGAAAGAGATGGCTATATATAAGTTTCTGGGGGAGCGAAAGGGAGAAGCTATCACCTTAATAGTTTGTTTCTTTTGCTCCCGTGAAATTCAAATCTAGCTGTCCCTTTCACACGATGTCAGGTCAGGCCATGTATAGACACCCTTAGCATCAATGTTCACTGAACTCTTGAAGTTGACAACTGTAGATGCATAACAGAGTGTATTGATTTCTTTCATTGTTCTGTTTCTATTGTTTCTTATTTATTTACAGCTTGGGAAATAACGTTACGTCCTCCTTTCTGTTTGAGGAAAGCTTTTGATGCTTGAATATGTATATGTATAGTTAACAGTATTCTGATTTTGATGGCCTCATATGTTATAACGTATGACTAATTTTATAAGATGAAACGGTGCATTTAAACCGCCTTCAGGCCTTCAGCCTTTAAACATCCCACTGCTGAGATATTAGCGTACCCTCGAAGGGTGATTAGGTCATATCCACCGCGCTGGCCCAGTGCGGGTTGGCGGATTCACAACATGGCATGATTCGATGACATACGTCATCGAATGCTTTCTCCGGAAATATGCAGGTTTCCTCACAATGTTTTCTTCACCGAAAAGCCAGTGGTATATATCCGTACTTAAGTTCTAAAGAACTCATTGGTAAGGGCCCGAGTTTGAACCCACGACCCCACAAATGTTAGGAGAGCGTGCTCCCATTGAGCTACCACGGCTTTTTATCGTATATTTAGTTTATTCAATTTAAGTCAGCAGTAGAAACTAGTGAGAAATTCAACTTTCACCCACTTCTTCGTATTTTAAACTTCGCAAAAGTATGGAGCCACCGGACCTCTACGGCCCAGGGAGGGAGCTGAGACGTCGCTGATCGGAGAGCACCGGTAGGTCGCTCGTCCCTCCACCTTCACTGGGAGCAGTTTCCCCCAGCGCCCAGCTTAGCTTAGCTGCTATCATTGACACCAGCTACCTACTCCCAGCACGTCTCGAATGTGACTATTTTTTAGGTGTAACATACTTACGTTTCGCGCACCCTTTGTCGACTCCCAGTACGACGGTGTGCTTCGGATCGCACGAGCACGAGCTCGTGCTATGGTCGCAGAACACATGCACGAGGCGTGGGTTACACGTGAACTCGCACGGGGATCCCAGGTACATGCCCTTCTCTGAAATGCAAAAAGTTTATTGTTATCAACAACGAATTACAGTCATAGCTCTAACGTAGGGTTCCTTATGTGAGGGATGCGATAGAATATAGAACAGATATTTAACTATCATCATTTAAATATCTGCCTTACCACACTTTGAACCTAGGACTGGTGGTGCAGAAGGTACTACCCACTAAGCCATTATAGTCGACTGCTTGCTTTGGTGGGTATCGGTTGGGTATGATGGTGACGATTATTTAATAAAAATCTTCGACAGCTCATTCAATTCACCAAAATGCATAAATCTTCCTTCTAAGGCGAGGTCTAGAAGGAAAATCCAAAATCCTCTTAGGTGGAAAGAGAAAAAAACATGAAATCTATAAATCCGTGATAAATACTGACATCCCTCACCACTCTAGATTATACGATCAGTACCTATGCAGGGTATTTGGTAAAATACTGATGGACCCAGGACCGCATTATCAAATGAACATCAAGCCCTCGCCTTACACCATAATTTTTGTGTTTTAAACTAGGTTTTTAAAGTAAACCGAAATTAAAATTTTGGCTATACTTAGTTTCTTAGAATATATTTTTGAACTGATTAATTTTTCAACTTCCCCAAAGATCGTTTCACAAATTAAACAGTCTGTTGTTTGAGTTTTTCACACCGCGGGGGTGGATTATTATAATATTGACTTTTCAACAATTAACGATAGGTAACTTAAACGTTCAAACTTTCCTTGTTATTGTTTTAAAAGTAACTTGATAATGTTAGCGCCTTAGCTGTGTTTTTTAATTACTACAAAGACAAAGTTAGGGTTTGTTGTATCCACAATCTTTCAGTGCAAAATAGCACACTCTCGCCAGTCAAAGGCGATGCATAGGAATTTCAATAACGCAATCGCGAATTGAGTTTGGAGCCGCCCTTTTTCTTGTTGTGTATTAAAGTTATATTGTATTGCATGAGTCCTCATTTTTCCTGTTCGAAGTAAAATGTGTTGTAGTATTTCGTTTCCCGGCGGCCATTCCTCATTTAAGTTTTCGACGGATATAACTTAGTTATACAGACGTAAACGTAACGTAACGTTTTACTGTAAACAGCAGCATTATTTCTTGTTCCTGGTAGCGCAGCGGATGTGGTAGGGTGACCAAACTTTTATAAACAAACCACACCAGTTTCCTTTATTTTGGACTGTAATTCCAATTTACACCTGATGGCCTAATCTAGCCGCTCAAGAAGTATTTTACTTAGAATCAAAATAGAGTAAAAATAAACGTGTTGTGTATGCATAGATCACAGATCACCCCTGGAATCTACATCCGGGGTTGATCGAAGCGCAAGCATCGGTCAAAATATACCTATAGGTACAGATTTACTCTCATTGCATGGTTCATTGCGAGGCGCAAGTAGGCGTACATAACTGTGAGATAGCTATTGGGAACGTAAGGTCGTAGGCCCCGCAACCTGCGCTTTCCTTCAATTTTTCTAAGTTTTGACGGAAGTACGATCTTCGAACGGAACGAAAATAATGCGTAACCTATAACAATGTGATACTCTGCTATTTCTAGTCGAAGGGGCGTGATTAAAGTCATTATATTAACTCATAAGCAACTTCATGATCTGATGATCTTTTATGGATCCTAAAATCAAGAATAGCATTTTATCCCAAAAAATACTACTACAGCAAGGCTTTTGTGGCGATGATAGCTCAGTTGCTAGCGAGTTGGATCGTGAGCCGTCTAAAACTAAAACAAGCGACTTGTCATTACATGATATCTCACAACTTTTTACAGTGGAAGGATTGCTTTGCGAGACTTGACATTTATTCACATTTTATGTTTTTGATGGGGTTTTGTCATTACTATTATTTACTTTTACAGCGTAACGTTTATTCGTTACCATTTTGTGAATGAATTCTGTATTGATCAGAATTCCGGTCCCATGGCCACCCTACTCAAAACCGGAAGTAGGCTCGACGGAAGAAACTTCGCGCGCTCTATTGAGGACACAGATGTCGGCGAGCTGGATGTAGATTTCTTTTATCTTTTTTAATTTTGTACTTTTTCGATCGCCGGTCGCGGATCGCGGGTCGCGGGTCGCCCGGCCTTGTAACTTAGGAAGGCTTTTATCGCCAAACGCATATCTTTAGCTCTCTCTTGCGAAAGGGGAAATATCATGATAAGTACGAAAGTATTAGGTAGGTACGTACATTTTGTTTGTTTCAGCTTAGGTATCATAGTATGACTGTAATGTACTCAGGTTGGAAATGGGTTTTTTTCAATCAAAATCACCGACTTCAAAAATAACTGGTTATAAAATTGTAAATAGATTTTGTAAGTATCAATAAGCTCGTTGATTGCCCTTTAATGCTCTTTGCTTTGAAGTAATTAAAATATTATTTTCTACTTTTTAGGTTAATTTTGTACCTAAATAGGTCTTGGAGTCGGTTTTTTTTCTATAAATTAATTTTATCCAGTAGCGCTTCCGAGTTCTACTATGATAAGCGAAAACACAGAATCTCTACATAGTATGAAATAAAGTCGTTTTCCGTGTCTGTCTGTATGTCCCCGTAACGGATAATAATGCAGATTTCACTATTAGTTAGAAAATGTATCACGGAAGGTTTATATAGTTATATATATATATATTGTTTCTTAATTATACCCGTGCGAAGCCGGGGCGGGTAGCTAGAGAATAATAATTTCTAGTAGAGCTTCAACCGCGTCATCTTTTGGCAACAAAACGTTGTCCAGTGGATCCAGTCCACAGGGCGACAAACCTCAAGGAACCTTTTCTTCTTTCTTTTAGGAGCAGGCTAGATTCAAGCAAATTTTTCTGTTGTTCTGTTTGTTTCAGATATGTTACTGCATTGCCTGGATATCACATAAAGATTGGCTGAATGTTCAAATAGCTTACCGGGGGCGGGGGACAGGGGGACGTTTTTAAAATGTTGCCATGGACGCCGGCCGCCGTCGGTTATGAAGTAGCAGTGAGATAGGTAGGTACCTAGGGCGTATAGGAAACCTTTTATCCTAGAAGTTTATCACACTGTATTAATAAATTGTGAAAATAAGAAATATCCATAACCTTTACTTTGCATCTGGTTAGCGGATCTGTAAGTCTAAGTACCACTAAACAGAATATTCTTAAATATTCCCGTACGAAAATAATATTATTCGATGCAATTTTCCTGTTGACATCTTAAACGCTTGGCTGCAGCTGCTCTGACCACAAGCTTACCGAGCTGCGGTTAGCCGGCTTCGATTGAGGATGGTGAAAACCACGGCTGATAGTCCTAGAGCCGACATTACACTGGTAAAGCGTTGGGGACGCAATATCGCTTTCGTTAAAATTTGCACCATACGATGGCTGCATCGCAAAGTATCCCTGAAGCTTAAGTATACCTTGAAACGTTTGTTACCCCTTTCGATCATTATGTTTATACTATACTAGTCGTTACCCGGTTTCGTTCGCGTGGACATAAAAAAAGTATGTTTTATATACAGTATCTCCTTATCAAATTTTATCAAGATTGATAAAAAAAATATCCGTTCAGCCGTTTAGTCGCGATAACGCGACAAACATCCATACAAAGAGACAATCCTTTTTTTGCATTTTTTGACTGTTTGTGTGGACTGACAGCTGTATTGCAGGAAGTTTTGAATCGCGCAAACTAAGTTTTTTCCTCTAGACGAACGTATTCATTTTTATACCTTGAAGCTTTATTGTTCCTGATACGACTGCGGCTATATTCTTCTGAAATATAATATTAGTTAGGATTTGGATGATTATGATGATATTATGACAAGGTCACATTTGTCAAAGCATTAAAATGGCGGTTTCGCAGGGCCACGCCAGTATTAACTTCGATTTTTGAGGTTTTACTTACATTTCGAGAAACATATAGCTGAAAAAAAAATAGAGGTATAGGGTGTGCTAACACCTTCTCATTTCATCTGCAGGCGAAACTAATACATCGCAACCTTTTCCTCGAAGTAGCCCCTTTTTGAAAATAACCATCGTCCTGCAAATTGCTGAAACGTTGAAAGCCAATGCCAGCGTTTGGTAAATTGAATTTACCAGGGAATTGTGTACTCAACCTGCGTTAGGGATACGTTTCGTGGGTGGATAGAATAGCGATGTAGCGATGGTAAAAGGTAAAATTTTTAGGTACTTTAATCGTATATTTAATCAACTTTTGACACTACTGCCCAAGAAAGAGGGTAATGTTTTTGGGGTGTAAGTAATTTTGTATGTTTGTGCGTTTTCATATTTAGTCCTGTAGCCGAAACGGTTTGACCGTTTTTGAGCAATAAGGTGTCGTCTCCATGTTTTTTGTTTTTCTTTTATAATAATATTCGTGTTACGCACAGAAAAGAGAAGGATATAAAAAAAAAACTCTTCTGGGGTGTTACGGATCACTCGTAGCATCCTAGTGTTACGCTACGATGATTAAATGCAGGGCGCGTGCCATAGTTTATATCTCTAAAAAAAAAACAATTATCATTCGTATTACTATACATTTACTTATTGTATACTTTGTGAATTTTAGATAAAAACTTTGAACAACTTTTGCTGAGAGAACAATTCTGAAAACGCGAAAAAAAAACAGCTGTTCCATACATTTCACGTGCGAAGGAAATTTATTTTTTGCAATTTCATCTTTGGTTCAATGGTAAAAGTTGTTCATAATGACCTGTACAAGAGCACCTTTTGGCTTAGTGCCATCGTTATGTGTAACTCTGAATACCCGTATTAAAGTAAGTTAAAGAGCCATTTGATGGTCGAAGGAAAAAAATATTGGCGGAGGCGCAACCTCATTGCCTTATTGCCACCACGGATTATTTATTGCATTTCTCGAAAATTGGTAGGATATTCTCGGAAATAAGCAGTGATTTACTCCAAAATGAGTTTCAATCTAGCGCCCGAATTACCACCGGAGGACGGGCAGCAGCGTCCTATTAGTAAACTGTGAACATACTTCGATCTTCGAGCCGCCTGTTGCGTGGGGATTATGTCAGCCACATATTAATTAGGGGGGAGGCTTCGTCCAGTATTGGACATCTAAGACCAGTTAAGAAGTACGTATTACCATTACCATGCAGCTCGGTAATGACGCCTGCACGCTGCACGCCGCCATCTGATGTACCTGAGCATTTGGATTATCTTTTCACCTCTGAATATCTATGCCATAGACCCATACACTCTACAAGTACCTAATCAAACTGTTTGTTTTGAGTAAACATATTCGTAAAATATCTAAAGCAGTTGCATATGCGAGTAATTTTATTTTAAAAATATTGTGCTGAAAAAAGTTTAAAACACGAAAGCTTTCGTATGACCTCCATTTAGCGCGCCTTTTGTTCCAAGCGTTTTTATTTATCTTTTATGTTTGTTTCACAACTCGCCTGCTATTGTTTGAGTTTTAGATTGAGGTTTGGTACTTGCTCTTATTCAAAATTTTGAAACCGACCGAGCGAAGCGATGGTCGAGCTAGTCAGCGTTTATATGCAGAACTACTGTCATTTTGCATTATGCAAGCAAACGCTTTGTATCTATGTTTACTGTTTTGTTGTTTTTTTTTATGGTTACACCCATGCTACCCGGCAAGCTACAGGTAAGTGCCTCTAATTAACCTATAGCCTTACCTGTAGCTACAGGTAAGTGTATTTTACTAATGTTATAGTAAAATACCAAAAATGGTAGAGCGCGTGTTTGCTGTTTCATTGCATCGGCTTTATAATTAGCGAAGTCAACTCGATACTTTTGAACCTTTTTAATGTTTACCTACAACCTTTTAAGGGCTGGAGTGTTAGCTAAAATTTTCTCAGTATCTGATCAAATGAAATTAAGAGAAGGTACGTATTATTATAACTGACTGAAGCCTACATCGCCTACATGACTGTGTACAGCTTTATGATATTCTGCTACTTTCGCTCTGCCTTTGCTCATTCAAGGGAAAACGTTCTTAATGAAAACAAGAAAGAACGTAGTACCTATAACACCTACACTATAAACGTACGTAAATAGGTATATGTATGGTACACGTTTTCTTCATCAAGCCTTTTCCAGGCCCAGAACAAAAGGCGGGGCGTTACTTGTTCCCTTGAAAACATTTATTGCATTGGAAAACCACCTCTCTTGCCCGCGTTTAAAGTTCACATATCAACGTCTACGCAGGTGACATGTGTCGTTTATGTAAGTCAGGTAATTTCCTTGCGAGGCAAGAATTTTCGCAATTTTGCAAGAGTGACGTTTTAACTTGCGAGTTTTCGTTTTTTTAAGGAATTTTCTCATTAAAGGTGTACCAACTCCCTGATTATTGCAGGCTCGGTGTAATTGCGAGAGTTATGAGAGATTCCGGCTTGGTGATGAAGTATACACCAACCTAACCCCAACCAAGTCAGCCGACGCGTAGCGTAGTTATAGACGCTTCAAAATTCGCCGAGCTGTTTGGTTTGAGCTGTAGCCTGGCTTACTACAGAGAGTCCATGAAGCGTATTGCAAGCGCAGGTTTTCACTCACTGGTTCCGCTCATTTCGGACCCTCTGGGTATGTCCTAAAATTGCAACTAGAACCACCTCAGCAGCCGTAGCACGGACGCAGGGATAAAATTTTGTCCACCATATTTATGTATTAACGAGACGGATGTATCCATATTCTAGCTTTGTCACGTTGACGTTGAAAACAGGTGAATATATAACTTTATCTGTGCTAGACGGGCAGCAGCATTTGGTAAATGGTGAGCGTTCTGCGATGGCTGAGCCGCCTGCATATAACGCGGTCTTGTCCATACAAAAAGCGTAGTCTAATAAATGTTATCCGGTTTCGATGATTTTTTAATTGTTATCTACACCAGAATACAAGGAAAATTATGCTAGTGCTTATTTTTTTAATTTCGCAGTATGTTCTTTGTTATAGGCACTTAATTATTTTTTTGCGTCGATTCTACGGCGAAGGATAGTAGTTGTTATGAGAATTCCATAAATATTTTTTGAAAAAACAAAACATAACGGCATACTGCAAATACAAAAGATTTTGAGGGTAGTAACAGACTACCACCGAAACGCTAATTTCACCAAAAAAGTAGGAAATTTCACTGGCTCTCTCTATCGTACGCACGAGAAACAGAACGACAGCTATACAATTTCAAATATCGGAAGGGGCTGCTGCTGATGGTGATGAATGCAAGAGGGATGACGGGCATGTATAGGAGAAGAAAAAAGATGCGACAAAACTGTTTTTTTTCTTCTTCAAAATCGAAAATGTTTACTAATGAGTATTGGCAATGGTACCTATTCTTAAGATAAATTAAAGTCCTTTTTTCTAACTTCCACTTTGTAATTTTTATATTCAAAATATTGACAAAATGCGAACGAGAGGGCTGAATTAGGGAAGCGATCTATGACGTAGTTACTGTAACAGTATTGTCAACAGTATGAACGATGTTGTTTGAAATCAGAATCCGTAGATTAAGTAGAGCAAAACATCCTAATTGTAACTATAACTTCACTATTGTAAGGTTGCCTGGAAGAGATTGCTTTAAGCGATAAGGCCGCCAATTGTTACACTAGTTTTAAGTAGAGTTTTGTATTATGCATGTAATTTCTGGTGTGAACAATAAAGAGTTATCTATCTATCTATCCTAACTAATATTATAATTCAGAGGAACATAGCCGCAGCCTTATCAGGACCAATAAAGCTTCGAAGTATAAAAATGAATACGTTCGTCTCAACGAAAAAACTTCGTTTGCGCGATTCCGAACTCCATACATTACAACTGTCAGCCTATACAAAACGACAAATGGACCAACGCCATCTATCGAACTGGACGCTTGTCCCCTTATCAAGGCTAAGCGGCTGAACAGATCTTGATAAAATTTGATAAGGAGTTACTGTATATCACAAAGACGGACATAGGATGCTTTTATGTCCTTTCGAAGGAAGTCGCGGGTAACAACTAGTACTAGATAAAAGGTTATTCTACTAACATCGAATTGGTTCATTGCGGCAAATGGCCGCTCTTTATAATTCAGGCCGTGACCGCTCGTATGGGTTTTATTAGCGCTTATTTAGGGTAATATATTTACATATATTACCATTATTAGTACCTACCTGGTTATTATTCGAAACAACTTTTATTATGGGATCGGACCAACACTGAAACAGAAAACAAAAAACAGCTGTTCAGAGGAACAGCGATCTCGTAATGTGGTATCTTTTTATAATCTGTGGTTAAACAGAATTTCTATGGATCCTAGCAGAAAAAATGGTATACACTAACAGTCTGCCATAATTAGTGAATAAGTAGCGACATCAGACGCCATCTGGCGGACTTGGCTACTTGCCCGGCTTCCTCGCCTACGACGCAAAATATTTTATTAATTTTAAATAAATAAATTGAAATAAGTAATTTGGTGACGAGACGAGCAAGTCGCTCACCTGATGTTAAGCTTCACGCTTGCTCATAACAGTTCAGTGCCACCCAGAATTTTGAACCTCAACAGTTCAAAACCATGCGCGGCAATGCATTGCGCTCATCACCCTGAGATATTAGATGTTAAATGTCTGTGCCCAGTAATTACGCTGGAAACATTGCCTTTCAATCCGGAACACAGTAATGTTTGCACACTACTGCTTGACGGCTTAATAATTGGAAAAGGTGTGGTACTTTCCAAGGCGGACTCTGCAGAAGAGCCCTACCACTACCAAAACTAGACTTTGTCCAGCAGTGGATGTCTTCCGGATGATGACAATGATGACAATTATCTTTCACTGCTGCGCTGTAGTCCTTATCATCACCATCCAGAAGAAGACTGCTGAAGAAAGATTGGCTTGAGGAACGGGAGCAGTCCCTATAGCCTGAACAAAACGACCGTGACATACAGACGAAAGTGGCGAAGCTATAATAGTTTGCTAAGGTACCCTAAAACTTCCCTGTCGATAAATTAATAATTCCCTTAATTTTGTACTTATTATTTCTTCCCAAGAAAACAAAAACATTCAATAGCAATAATAGTGAACAAAAAAAAATGTCGACTCGAGAACCTCCTCCTTTTTTTTGAAGGCGGTTAAAACAAAGTCGCAATAGCTCTCAAAGTTTGCAAGCTGAAGTAGCAATGGGCAAGCCACATCACTTGAAGATCCGATAACCATCTAGAAAGAAAGGTTCTAGAGTGGCCACGAGCCAGAAGACGAAGCGTAGGCAGGCCTCCCACTAGGTGGACCGACGACATTGTGAAAGTCGCAGGTAATCGGTGGATGCAAGTGGCACGTTGTCGGTCGGTTTGGCGGTCTAAGGGGGAGGCCTATGTTCAGTGGACGTCTTCTGGCTGATAATGTAACGTCTATTTATCCAACTATATTATGTTTGGGTCTAGATATGGGTCTACAAGAAATTACTCGTAGCCTCGTAGCTTGCGTAGCAGCTGCCGTAGCAGCGGATGTAGCCGTACTCAAGTTAGGTGCATTCGGATTGACTGGTCCCAATTAAAATAGTACTCTTGGCCGGCAATTACTTGGATGGGTGACCACTACCCAAGTACCTCTACTATTTGCTACTGGCCACTGTCGCGTTTTGAACAAAGATTTCCTTGTTACGTATAAGAAGTGCTTAATATTACAATAGGGTAGATGACACTAATATTATAAATGCGAAAGTTTGTGTGGAACTGTGTAAGTATGTAAGTTTGTTTGTTCCCGTTCAACTCTGTAATGGCTGAACAGATTTGGATGAAATTTAGGTTATTCCCTGGATTAACACATAACATTTTATTCCGAACAAATTAACTGTTCCTGTAGAATAGCGGGCGAAACCGCGAGGCGCAGCTAGTAATTACATAAAAATTTGCCCGAAGCCCTCGGTGCGCGAGTCACACTCGCACTTGTCCGGTTGTTTTACACCTAACCTAACGAGTGCGCAAGTGACAGCATGATTCTGTCACGACCAGAGCAAAAGAAGCTCTCGACCGCAGTATAACGATTGATAAAAGCTTGCAGATGCGCTCCTGCACGTGAACGTGCGCTCCAAACGTCGGCAGGATAAGTAATATTCAAGTTAATTTTAGGTTTTTGAGCCAGATTGTTGGTATCGGAAACGTTAAGATGGATACGGAATTCAACGATACTTGACTCGTCAAAATTGGTCAAGCCTTTTCGGCTACAGGAAGAATACATACTTACATAAATGCTTACGTACAACCCAAAAACATTACCCTCCTTCTTGGAAAAAATTGACATAACCTTCTTGGTCAGTCGGGTAAACATTGACAAGGTATTTGTTTTAACGATCGCGTGAAAAATGTTCGTTTTAAAATTTGCATCTATTCATTCTCAATGTTTTGTTACAAGTGAAGTCAGTGTTTTTAAATTTGAATTTTTCAATATCCATTATAAATTTACGGTATAAATAGGATTTTGTAGTGATAGAGACTTTGGCAGAGACCGACAGGGAACCACACTTTTGCCAGTTTTTCGACCGCCAAGCTGTAGTGTGCAAACATTACTCTGTTTCGGATTGAAGGGTAATGTTTCCAGTGAAATTGGTAAGCAAAAAGAGAATTAATATCCAGCATCTCCGGGTACAGAGCGCAGTGCATTGTCTCGCAGGGTTTTGAATTGTTAAAGTTCAAAATTCTGTAATGAGCAAGTGAACTAAACTGTAATGAGCAAGCATGACACTTACCATCAGGCGAGCGACTCGCTCATCTCGTCAATCAGTTGCATTAAAAAAAACTCGTTAATTTCAAAATACCCGACATTTCGGCAGCTTTTTAGTAGAAAAGTCTGCCAAAAAAGCAAAAAAGTAACTTGAGCCGACAGAAAAGAGCTTTTAATGTTGACAAATCGCGAAAATAACGTAAGAACGGTTACCAGCACCCAGTTTTAAGGCTCCCCGACGCGGGTATGACCCAATTTACCCTAACTAGGGAAATTTATTATTCATAGGTTCTACTTTGTGCCGCACGCTGTAACTCCCGCGCCGTTAACTCGACGGGCTTTACTTATTGCATTTTTCCACTGCAGTCTTGGAATGTGGAGCATGGGCTATGTTTTAAGAGTAGTTTTAGTACTATAGTGTTACGCGACTAGACTTGTAGACCAAAAACTACATATTTTTCGCTATTAAATTTACACCAAAGCCCTTGGACGAAACATGCTACATCCATGCCAAAGCCTCAGGCAAATGTCAAAATCAACATGAAACTCGCTCGCTGTCAGCTCCGGTTGATTGACTTCACTCCGGTCAGCAATCTTATCGAACGGCACTTTTGAACGAGCCACTGTCGTGAGCAGACAGGTTAGTACAGTATTTTGGTTTACTTTGAATTTGTGTGGATTTGTGACCCGATGATTGTTAATAAACGTGCTAAATTAGATGTGAAGTC
The DNA here is from genome assembly GCA_947579745.1 of Apocheima hispidaria. Lineage (NCBI taxonomy): Eukaryota > Metazoa > Arthropoda > Insecta > Lepidoptera > Geometridae > Apocheima > Apocheima hispidaria. The sequence goes on from OX388154.1 coordinate 14,301,736, forward strand.
CATTTCTGAGGTGTAGATCACAATAGTTTTAGCGTTATTAGCATACAAAAAATATATATATAAGTATATCATAAATATCATATTTTATAAAATAATTTAGAATAAATTCCGTTTAATTTCATTACCTAATTTCATTTGAGATTAAGGTTGTATCTATAATTGACATAAAGAAACAAAAATACTTTATACTAACTCTATTCTAAATACAATCTAAACTTAAAAAAAGAGCTAAAATTACAACCAAAATTATTATAAATTAATTATAGATAAAAAACAGAGCTCAGGTCAGTATCCACGGGCAGGGTACCCAAAAGGCTGGTGACGTTACCTCGTTGAATAGCAATGCTAATTCTCTGGCCGAGGTAAGCACCAGCCCTTTGGTCATTTGTTCTTTCTATTAGCCGCTTAGAAAGATCTTTAAAGAGTAGCCATGCGCTTGGACCCCAAGGACCCAATGTTTCTACCCCAGAAGGCAGAAATAAGAATATAATAAATATTTGTCTATTGTCTATATAAGGCCGCATTTAGAATGTGGTTGGGCAGCTCAAGGACTCTCTAGTTCTCTACACTACCGATTCAAGAGGATCGCGCCATTCTTTATTTCTTTTATCTTTCTTAGTTGCCACCTAGTTGATACTGTTATTATTTTCTTATTGGGTAAGGTTAAAATACCTGTAACGATAGATATAAGATTTGAAAATAAATGAAATAAATAAATCTGTTTCTTGATTCACAAAACCTTCAAACGTTCCGGAGTAAAAAAAACATATTTAGGATGATTTTTTATTCGTGTCTTGTAATTTTCCTTCCTATTATTATTTTTTGTAATTATTTTGTGCAAATGTGTTTTTTTTAATTTACCCGAACCCCCGCGTTCCTCTCATTTATTGTCATTTTTGCCCGTCTGCACTAAAGTCAACAAAGATAAAAGTTAGCTAAGCATCACCTAAACTAAGTCGGACTTAGGCATGTCAAAGGAAAGGACATGTCTTACGCATTTAGGCAACCTCCTAAGTTTGGTGCAACACAATTTACATTGTTAGTTACGTCCTACCACGTCCTACAGAGATCAGTATGAACTTAGGAGCTATCAGTGTTTAGTGCAGACGGGCATTAGCCTTATTTTTTTAGGAGTAATCTTACGAATTATTAAAATTCATAGACAAAAGTTGTTAAGTATGATGTACGGAAGCTGCCTGTGAAAGGTTTTTTTTAAAAGCTCGTTGTATAAGTTGTTTCGAGCTAAATGTTAAATAAACGGTTTATTTAACATTTAGCTTTTAATGAGTTACTAGAAGACTACTCTAAAATAATAGACCGAGTTGAAATGTTAATGAATATTTATTTTGTGGTCTTTTCAGAATTTGTTTTGCGTAAGATTCTGTTTTATACGGGTAAGTGAGTTTATTTCGTAATAATTAAATTATATCTACATAATTGTAACTTGGTTTAATAACTATTCTTATTGTTTATTAGTATTATCGAGAACGAATTGTCTAGATAAACCTAATATAGGTTTCAGAGCATTAGTGAACAATTTATTGTAATTTTTAACCGACTTCCAAAAAAAGAACAAGTTCTCAAGAACCTCCTCCTAAGAGAGAAAAAACAAAAACCTCCTTAGAAAAAAACAGTCTAGTTGAGTAGACTGTTAAATAAAAAAGTAGACTAATAAATAAAAAAATAAATTTAATATAAAATTACCTACAACGTTATGGTAACAAGTAATTGACCGAGCTATGCGAATATATATAAATCTATCGCCAAGAACATCGTTGTGTTCCGGAAGCCTCTCTTGAGAGGCAGTTTTCGGTTCCATTCGAGGCTAGGTGTGTTTACCAACTTCGAATCAGGTGCGTTGTGATCAAACGCCTAGCCTGTATAACAAAAAACCTACTTGGGCATAGTATACCCATACGATGTAACCTACTTTATATTGATTTATTATGAGTCGTGCGCTGTAAAGAAGGTCCCGAAGCACTGTGATTTGTATTCGCCTCGCAAACGTACCGTTCGCAGAAGCAGAGAGTTAGCAGAGGAAGTAATTAAACACGTTTTAGGCGCCTCGCTTGTTAACGGTACCGGCGCGAAAACGCGTAATTCGAAGCAACAGTATTACGTATAGCAACAGTCTTATGTACAATAAGTATGTTTTAACATCCCATTTAATCACACAATATAAAAACACAGCTTTTTGACAAATACACAAATAGATGTCTTTTGAAATGGGTATTGTAAATACTACCAATACAAAACTGTGTTTTACAAATATCTTACAAGAAGAACTTTTACAGATATGACTAATTATTACGTAAAGTAGTGTAAATCTCATTACTGACTTTCCCCACTACTACTAAGGTTGCCTGGAAGAGATCGCTTTAAGCGATAAGGCCACCAGTTGTTACACTAGTTTTAAGTTGTTTTTTTTGGTCATTTGTATGTTATTTCTGGTGTGAACAATAAAGTTATCTATCTATCCCTACACTTAGTTATTATACTTTTTTTTTAGTGGAAATGGTGACGAGACGAGCAAGGCGCTCACCTGATGTTAAGCTTCACGCCTGCCCATAACAGTTCAGTGCCATCCAGAATTTTGAACTTCAATAGTTCAAAACCATGAGCGGCAATGCACTGCGCTCGTCACCAAGAGATATTACATGTTAAATCTCTTTATGTCCAGTAATTACGCTGGAAACATTGCCCTTCAATCCGGAACACAGTAATGTTTGCGTACTACTGCTTGGCGGTTGAATAGCTGGCAAAGGTGTGGTACTGCCCCAGGCGGACTCTGCAGAAGAGCCCTACCACTACAAAAACGTTACTTATAACGTTTAACAAATTTTCTAATACGTAAAAACAAGCTGCCTTCCGGCTGCCGGTTTTTTTTTTCCGAGATATCTAAGCAAGCGTGCTACATCGTCGGCCTCATCGTCGCGTTCCATCAGGTTAGATTGTGGTGAAACAAATGCCTAGTCTGATACAAAAAAAAATGTTTTTAAAGATCAGAGTGGATGTGATTTATCTTTAACCACATCGTCGCCCGCCCGCCTGTTGGTAACAACAGGCGGGTTGGTGATTGGTTAAATGCAGACTTAAACGCGATAAAAAAAGGGTGAAATTCTGTAACTGATTTTTATTCATCTCTTTCAGAACTGCCCTCTAAAGCTTCTACTTTCAGATAGCCTATCCATCATTATTCTAACTAATATTAAAAATTCCAAAGTAGCTCTCTCTGTCTATCTGTCTCTGGGCGCTTGTCGCGTTATCAAGGCTAAACGGCTGAACGGATCGATCTGAATTTTTGTATATATATAGCATAAGGATCGGAGACGAACATACGCTACTTTTTTGTAGGTTCACGCGAAAGAAGTCGCGAGTAACAGCTAGTCCTTTTATAAACCGAAGTATGTCAACAGAACCAAATCTCGGCATCACCGTGTTACGTAATACAGCGTACAAGGTCCGAGGGTTTTCTTATAATAAGGCGTCCGTCGTCACTCGATTATAACAGCCCTTCACTTACCCGTGAAGCTGGCTAAAAGAGGGAACAACACTTTTCCACGGGACTGTCGGCTTTGCTCACAATCTACGATTGTGGCTCCCCCGTTGAACTGAATAGATAAGTTGGTTGTGCTGTAGTTTGCTTCACGTGATGTAGTGGATTTGGGCCGTAAGCCGCGGGCCGTATTAGGTTTAAGTTCGTTTTTCGCACACACCTATGTATGGCTTTACTGTGGCTTTGTACATTGTACAAGATAGGTACCTTTGCTAACGTTTTTAAACTAAGTAGATTGTAGAAGAATTTGCGCCGCGGTTTTTCTCACATTTATATTTTCCAATCTGCCTCGTTTTATCCGGGATATTATGGGGTGGCATACATTTTTTTTTGGGACTCTGTGACTAGACGAACAAGTCGCTCACCTGATGATAAGCGTCACGCTTGCCCATAACAGTTCAGTGCCACCCAGAATTTTGAACTTCAACAGTTTAAAGCTATGCGCGGCAATGACCTGCGCTCGTCATCCTGAGATGTTAGATGTTAAATCTCTGTATGCCCAGAAATTATGCTGGAAACATTGCCCTTCAATCCGGAACACAGTAATGCTTGCACACTACTGCTTGGCGGTTGAATAACTGGCAAAGGCGGACTCTGCAAGAGAGCTCTACCACTACAAACCACCACATGTAAAGTTGCGATAAAAAAACACAGGTCCTCCTCTTATGGTGTATCATTGAATAGTTTAGTTATCAGATGTATCGCTTGCGAAATATGGACCGACAAAGTAGCTTGCGATGTGTCCCCCTTGCCATTTCTAAACTATACATCTCAGAAACTTATCATCTTCTAGGGTAATAGATCTTAGTAAAAACTTTATTTATTATATTAATATAATATATATATATATATATATATATATATATATGATTATTATATATTATGTATATCTTATTTCGGACAACATGTGGTAATAACTTTTTGAGATAAGCGGAAAAAACTTAAATACTATAAACGTTCTAACCGTCTACAGAACCCTACTAAGCATGGACCGACATGCTCTTGACAAGTAATTTTAAAGCCCGATGGGTGTTCAGGGTTTCAAAGTACTATTTCACACGAATTAACTAGATAGTGGCCACAAACGGCCCGGGCTCGATAGCTTATCTCCGGCTCTAATTGGCTGTGGAGCTAGGTCGCTACTTCCAAATGATGTGACCACGCACAGAATACTTTCGCGCGACATAACATAATAAGGCCTGTAGGCCAAGTTTTATTTTTATTCCAATAAATTTTGAAGTTGGACTTTACACTGCGCGGGCGCACTTTCTTACAGGCGCAAGCCATGAGAGATTTCGTACAAAATGCACGGATAGTCACAGTTTAAACTGTGAACGGATGTCCGGCATCCATACCATTCGGTGTGTTCAAATTGCGACCTCATCTACATTTGTACGAAAGTTGATTGGAATGGAAAGACGCCCGCGCCATGTCCGCTCCGGCGCCAGACCCTGTGTGGCTTGCGCCATAGCTATTCAAACTTGGTCGGCTTATCACTGTTTTGTTACTTGTTAGTATTTTATTTATGATTTTAATTACCAAGTGTATTGGGATCACATTTTATAGGTGTACCATTGAATGAATACTCTAATTGTTGGAACCAATGCTATTTACTTATGATAGGTTTTACCTTCAAAATGGCACTTTGAATTCAGATTATTTATTCACCTTGTAACAATGATTCGTTATATTAGGTAAGTCATTTACAGCACCTAAAATGGTAGTGGAATATTATATAATCAATAAAATTGTAATGATTAGTAAAAATAAAAATTGAATACAAAATAAAATTTAATGTTAACATTAATTGTGATAGATTTAAAAAATGTATTTTTGTCATTTACACAATTTCATTGGAAAACATTGTTCACTTAATCATCATCATCAGAACATCATTTTGGTTAACACCATTTGATTTGCCAACCCTTATAGAACTCGTATTATCCGATGGTGAAAACTGTTGTCTTAGTACTGGTATTTCTAACATAACGTTTGCCAAATTCGGTCAAGCCGTTTAGGCTGTAGGACGTCATATAGGAACACACACACACACACATACTCGTACTTACATACATATACTTACATACATCCCAAAAGTATTACTCTCTTTATTGGGCAGTCGGGTAATAATAAAACCTCAAATCGACAGCTAGCTTTTTTAAATAGAAGATTATTCTGCCAGTACATAACGTGGTCACCCTGTTTGCGTTACAATAACCTATTTGCTAATTCCGGCTCGGACTATCGGTCGGAAACTTAATTTATAATCGACTCAGCATTAGGGAAGCAGTTTTTTGGCAATTCCCTTCTGTTTCGGCACGAGGGCTAGAATAACAAAATATTGAGAACGTTCAAGTTGGTTACATACTATATATGAGCTTTAAGATATTATCGGAAAATGTATTCCACAAAAGAGTATTTTTCTTGAGTGTTTCTCGGGAGCAATGACGGCATATGGATTCTTATCCATTAACTGTTCGTGAAAGTGCACGAGTTCTGGTGAATAGTACTTGTAATGTTGTGAAACGTGACTCTTCGTGTCGTTTCCAAAACTCCATAGAAACCTCTAGTAAAGTCTCCAACACTTTACCGGAGCATAACGTGGAATTGACCGTGACTTACTTTGCTTGACTTAGACTATGACTGAGACTTGAGACTGCGCATGTCACGCTTATAGCATTCCTTGAAAAAGGTCACCGAATGTGATCGAAACTATAGCCGGAATAACCGACTCAATTTAACGTATTCCCGTTTTATTAAAACAGATTGGCAGAAATTGGATTTTGCTCATTGACCTGATAATGATTATCGATTGCAATTGTACTCTGTCAAAGGTTCAGGAATAAACAGGCATTCTTTTGGAAAAGCGATTTTTGAAAAGTGCTAAGACTTTTGCACAAGACATATAACAAAATGTATTTAGCCGAGTCACGAAGAGTCACGGGTGGAGTCACGAGCAGTTCCTTCACATAATGGTAAGCAACACTCCTGTCATCAACAGTTGTAGTGCCACTCCGAATATTTAACATCACAACCCTGCTTGGCATTGCATTAGACCGCATTGCGCTTGTGGTCTCAGGCTACAGTATATAATCTAAAGGCTAGGGCCGTCTCCATGTAGTCTATATATATCTTAGCTTCACTTCTATAGCTTCACGCCTGCCCATAAAAATTCAGTGCCACCCAGAATTTTGAACTTCAACAGTTCAAAACCACGAGCGGCAATGCATTACGCTCGTCACCATAAGATATTAGACGCTATATTACGCTGGAAACCCTCCATTCCGGAACATAGTAATTTTTGCACACTACTGCTAGGTGGTTGAATATCTGGCAAGGGTGTGGTACTTCCCCAGGCGGACTCTGCAGAAGAGCCCTACTACTACCAAACGCTATATGCGACGTCTGACTTCAGCTTCATCGTTTCGACGACAGACGACGTCGCAATGTGAAAGAGACCAAACAGAAAATTTCTATAGTAAGCATAGTGACGCGGCGTCCGGCGACGCTGTAAGCCGACGGCGTTTAAAGGAGACCCTAGCCTGAGACAAACTATCAGCTGTTGTTATCATGAAACAAATCTTTTTCAAGCAAAACCTTGAAAAGCGAACAGCTGTTCTGGAAGTTCTACTTACCAAGTCTAGGCATCTCTGTCAGAATTATATCAAACTCAGCATTTTCATTAAGTATTATTGGCGTGTTTGTCCTGGTCCCTGGCACAGCGCCAGTTTCACGACCTTTCGTTGCATAACTAGAATTACTGCTGCGTTTCGGCAAATAATGGCGTCCCAGTAATGGCGCCCCAAATAATGGCGCTACTGTGTCATTTATCACGGTATTATTTTAAGTTATTGTCGGTTACATTTCTTCGAAGAATGCTACGGGAATGCGTAGTTGCGAAGTTTTCGATAGCGCGAATAAGATACATACTTACATAGTTCCAATTGGGTAATACTTATAATTTTTATTTTTCGATCGTTGGATGTATTTGAACCAGTATTTTCGGCTTGTTCCGTCTTCATCCCAATAGGTCTCATCCCATGACGTCATTTTCTTAAATCAACCCACTTTCTATTATTGACTCGTTCATATTCCGTGTCATAAGGAGCTGTCTGTTTTATCTACAATTTTGAATCATTTAATCATCAGGCTAAGTTTGTTTATCATTCACGAGCACCGTCACTTAACATTAAATGAGTTTGTCGTCAAATGCAGACAAAAAAAAAAAAAAAAACTTGTTTATTTTTCTTTGATTCACATAAATACTAGATAGTAATTAGCCTTCAATTTCTTGACATTGACGTGAGTTCTTGCGGACAAGTTATTGCTTGTATAATTACTAGCTGCGCCCCGCGGCTTCACCCGCTATCCTACAGGAACCGTTAAATTTTTCGGGGTTAAATTAACCTATGTGTTAATGTGTATTACCTCCATACCAAATTTCATTCAAAACCGTTCAGCCGTTACAGAGTTGAACGGGAACAAGCACACTTACATACTTACACAAAAAAACACATTTGTAATATTAGTGTGATATTATATACATTTTGCATATTTACTGGTTACTCTATATTACTTCAAAGCCCACAGAAGATAAAAAAAATTACTCCTAGATTTCTCTTTTCTGTGATAAAACCCAAAGAGCCACGCCCCCTAGCCTCTGCTACTGTTATACAACCTGTGCCCCCAATTCTTGTAAAGCTTCGTGTCAGACTATTCATGTCGGTAGGTGGCGCTGCGGCAGTTTGATTAATATCGTCGATTCATCACGGCCCTGAGTGCTCCGATCGATTCGCGGAGACAACGAAAACGCGAACGGGTCCTTACTGTCTTACTTTAGTTGTAACTCGATTTTTCACGATTCACTTCAAGTTGTCAGACCTCACCAACACAGAAATCTTAAGAGCACGAAACCGATTTCCGCTCCCTGTCGCTCGCATGTTCTATATTTCTTATTATACTACACTTTCTTGGAAAGAACTGTATTACTTTTTTTAAAGGGAGCATTAAATTACTTGGGTACGTGGTGTAGATTCCCACCCAGGACAAACATGGACGTTTGTTCTTTGTCTGGGTAATTCTATGTACACAATAAAAAAAAAAAAAAAAAAAATGTATTCTATAAGTTATCTGGGTTGCTTAGTTTGGGGCTAGATGGCGCTGTGTGTGAAAAAGGTCCACCAATATTAATTTTAACTAGCTTTACTGTCGTACAAATAGGTCGGCAGAAAAAGTATGAAAATCCGTTGTTATTGCGCTGAGCGGGCAGAAACAGTATATGGAAATTTATTGTTAACGAGCTTTTTTTTTTAATACTTAGGGTAATATCTGTAGGTCAGCAATAATGCCAAAAGACAAAGTTTTTATTACCAAGTCCGCAAAATAATACTAAGTACGGCCACTTGCTTTTTCTCAACATTATTTAAAAAAAGAAAAATAGCGTTCTTTTCTTTTTATTTGGCTTTTATTTCCCTCGTAAATAAATGTAGTATAAAGCACTATGCTCGGAAGAAAGTGCGATTCCGAACTCATTTATTTATTCCACAGAATTTATTGTTACACTCAAAAACTAGCAGATTGTAAGGCACAAATATTGAACATCAAATTAAAAAGATAATCTCCTCTTTTTGGAGATAAGGAAAAAAAATATACAGGATTACCTTTCGGAGGCAGTTTCCTCACATCATATACTTAACAACTTTTCTTCCATAGTTTTATATAAAAAAAATGTTTTGTGTTTGTATTAAAGAAAAATGTTTTGTTTTAGTATAGTAGAAAAAAAAACCCATAAAAACCAACAATTATTATATTATTATAAATATAATTACAACCAAAATTATTATAAATTTATTATAGATAAGAAAACAGAGCTCAGGTCCGTATCCGCAGGCGGCTACCCAAGAGGCTGGTGACGTTACCTTAGACGTTAGTGCAATTCTCTGGCCGAGGTAAGCACCAGCCCTTTGGTCGTTTGTTTTTTCTATCAGCCGCTTAGAAAGATCTCTAAAGAGTAGCCATGCGAAATTGTGAAATATATTACATCACTTGAAATATTACAACTTTACACTGGCTAAATAAGCGATGTGTCGAGCACGAGCATTCCTTGATAAAGGTCACCAAATGTGATCGAAACTATAGTCGGAATAACCGACTCAATTGAACGTGAGTATTCCCGTTTTATTAAAACAAAACTGTGCATAGTTGGTTGATGTACGGAAGTGCCCCCAGTCAGTTCATCGACCGGCCACGTTAATCTCTCAGGATATTAGCATTCCTGTTCCGTGCCTACATTGTCGTTGCGAAATATACAATTGTCATATCAAACAGGACTCTAGCTCGGACAATGACAATGTGACGCAGCGGATAAGATCACACACTGCGGACGCTTGAACATCCTATTGCATGTTTTTCATTCTAGAATTTTACCTCAGCAGCCTAAGCGCCGGCAATGCACTGCGCTCGTCACCCTGAGATGTATACATATAATTCTATACGTGTCAAATATTGTCAAATATTTTTATGCCCAGTAATTTCGCTGGAAACATTGCTCTTCAGTCTGAATCAGACTCGGGACCTGCTCATAAACAAGCGTAAGCGGCGCGCGTCCTTAGTGCGCAGGGTGTTGCGCGCCAGTTCCAATGCCGTCCTTTTTTTTTGCGAGGGAGACATTTTCAGAAGATACCCGACTGCTTTGGGGTGCAGCCGGGTTATGTAGGATTATACCCATAACTTATTCGCACTTAACTTTTTTACATAATGCAGTTGAAGGGATGTACACGACTTGGCTGGCCCAGCGTGGTGGATATGGCCTAATCACCATTTGAGGGTAGGCCGATATGTCACCAGTGGGATGTTTAAAGCCTGATGCAGAGACTTGGCGTAGGGGTCGGTTGAATTCACACAACTTTTATCCCGGAAAATGTTGGTTCCTATTGTTTAGCGGGTAAAGCCGCGGGGCGGTGCTAAAGCCCTTTAACACACGACTTAAGAAATGCCGTGCTCACATTATCAAAAGGAACTCACGTTTCAAGTCTCAAACCGATTGGTATGTAAATCCTCTTCAGCCTTCGACAAGAGTTAATAGACACCTGGCTGTAAAGGGAAAGGGCCCATTGTTCTAAACAATAAACAATGTAAGGAACCTTTAGAAGGACGATTCGACAATAAATTTAATTAGACGACGATTAATTCAAGCCTGTTAGCGACGAAAAAGGAAACTGATAAACATCGCGGTTAACACGTAAGTACGTATAGACATGATGATACTTATTTGGAGCTCGTTGCTCTCATGGGCTACGTTGTTCGTTCATTTTCAAAAATTTTGACGATAAAAAAAATTAAAAAATTTGAATATAAAACCCAATAGATGTTAATATTTTCTATATTGACGAGGAAGGATTAAAGTAACAAGGAGACAACCAAATTTTCAAAATTATTCCTTTTATAAAATAAAAAAAAATCTTGAAAATTCTACAAAACTATGTGAATGGTGAACGGTGGATGCAAGTGGCACGTTGTCGGTCGGTGTGGCTTTGTAAGGGTGAGGCCTATGTTCAGAAGTGGACGTCTTCCAGCTGATGAAGATGATGACGATGAATTTGAATGTTATTATACAGATAACTGAAAGTTTTTTTTTTCAATTCCTATAAGTGATTTTTTTATCTTTAAAAACTTTGTCAATGTTTGAAAGAGATAGGTATGGGAGCGTAGGTAAGGTAAGCCTCTGTCAAAAACACTGTCATAGCGCGAGTAGCATAGTGTGGCTCCAAGTGTGCGTCCAAATCCCTGTGACGTCACTCTTTCATTACTACGGCACTCACCGGATATGTTGAACTTCTCTTCATCGTAGTAGTTCGCGTTGAGGTCATCGTCGTCCTCGAGCAGCACGGCGTCCTGAGGCGAGTCAGCGCGGCGCCTGGTCGCGTTCGGCGCGCCGCTCACGCACAGCACCCACACCAGCGCCAGCGGTACCACACCCTCCATGCCGACATCACCGCGCGCTCTCCACCGCTCTACCCCTGCAACAATACGGTTTATATTAAGGTGCTGATAGACATGCAGGCCTATGTACAATGTACATCACAGCGAACATCTCAACTAGGTATTTGTGTCATGCGAAAATAATTCAAACCTAGCTACACATAATCGTAGCCTTTGTACGATAAAAAGAGGGTGCTTCCCGGTCGGCAACACCTCGGTGTTAGCTGTTTGCTTACCTTAATTTCTTAAGAATAGAGTATACTGCTTGTCCATAAAAAAAGCGTAGTCTGATACCCACCTCTAAATGTTATCATCCGATTTCGATGATTTTTTTATATTATATATTATTTTATTATTCATTTTATTTTTATTATTTTGTTATTATTTTTATCTTCACCGTGGAAAACTATGCTTGTATATTTGTTTTGTTTTAAATTTCGCAATGTCTTCGTTGTTGTAGTAAATTATAATTTAAAAAAAAATTGCTACGTGAATACGACGAAGAAAAGTAGTTGTTATTAGACAAGCTTTTTTTAAAAAAACAAAACATAACGGCATAGATTGTGGTTTATCCAACCCATTGACACCAAAACAAAAGATTTTTACAAAAAAAATAATAGATTTTAAGATTTAGGGGGTGATAACAGACTACACCGAAACTCTAATTTCGTCAAAAAAATTGGAAAATTCACTAACTCTCTCTTTTGCACGCACGAAAAACAGAGTGACAGCTATACAATTTCAAATATCGAATGCGCCAAAACCTTGCGGATAGCAGAGCGATGAAGGAATGACAATTCTGCAATGGTCTGTTGTTTCAGTAAGCAACTGGCTGGTTCAGAACCACTGGAGGACGGGCAGCAGCGTTCTCTTAGTAAACAACTAAAGTGTTGATTAGCTAGTTCTAGTGCTAAATGCCAAGTAAAAATATCAAGTAACTTTAGTTTTTCCACAGTTTATGTCAATGTTAGTGCTATTCCGACATTTTGAAATTAAATTAGCTACAGGTACTTGTCACTTTAACCGGAAAGTAAGTCACTTAGACATTACTTGGACTCGATGAAAGAAGCCCTAAATATCATTCGGTACGCAGAATCCCACTAATATTATAAGTAAATGCGTAAGTTTGTGCTTAAGTATGTTTATGTTCCCTGTAACAGCTGAACAGATTTGGTATGAAGGTAGCCTATGCCCTGGATTAACGCATAGGCTTTTTATTCCGCAAAAAAAAAAACGGTTTCTGTAGAACAGCGAGTAAAACCACAGGGCGCTGTTAGTAGAGTAATATATCTAATTAAATCTGAGCATGACAGCTTGACAGTCGTGGACAGGCCGTGCTTATGAATAAGCACTGCGTGGACGTATGCGAGGGCACGTGCGGGGTCTACTGTGGGCAAATACCACGATTATGTTCCTACGAGACCGAGAGATTCTCTCGAACACCTCAACCTACATAAGGATGTTGGTATAATAGGGTAAGTAACTAGATCAGATTAACAATATACTCCATTCATAGCATGGCGCGGGTGACACATGAGTTTTTCTAAAATTGCTGCCAGCCCACAGCACAAAATATTGAATATTTTAAACCTATATCAACAAATTCTTTATACAGGATTATTGGGAACAAGCAGCGCTCCGCGGTTACACCCAATATTGTACAGAAACAAAATATTTTTCCCCGGATAAAAATCTATGTACAATATATATATATATATATTATATATAGATTTTATACATAGATTTTTATCTGATAAAAACCTATGTATAATATTTATATAACCTATTTAGCCTATGTGTTAATGCAGGGTGTAGGCTACCTCCATACCAAATTTCATTCAAATCCGTTCAGCCGTTACAGAGTTGAACGGGAACTAGCACACTTACCTACTTACACACTTCACACAAACTTTCGTATTTATAGTATTAGTGTGATTAGCGAACAACGCCTCCCCCTAGGACCGCCACACTGACCGACAATGTGCCACTTGCATCCACCCACTACACCCACCCACCCACACGCTTTCACAATGTCATCGGTCCACCTAGTGGGAGGCCTGCCTACGCTTCGTCTTCCGGTTCGTGACGTTACTCAAGAACCTTTCATCCCCATCGGCTATCGGTCCTGTGAGTGATGTGGCCTGCCCATTGCCACTTCAACTTGTAAACTCTGAGAGCTATATCGGTGACTTTGGTTCTTCGGCGAATATCCTCGTTTCAGATTTTATCGCGCTAAGAAACCCCGAGCATAGATTTCTCCGTGCCCGCTGTGTGACTCTGAGTTTCTCCAAAAGGCCAGTAGTCAAGGACGACGTTTCTACTTATTTATTTATTTATATATATTTTTGCTACTTATTCCGCATTATTCGGTAAGTACTTTTAATCATGCCAGCTCTCCCAAAACTAAGCCAATTTTTACATATAACCTACCGAAACCTAGACGAGAACCATACACGACGATCATAAAGTACATTTTCAAGGAACATTATCGCAGTAGCGGTATCGCTTCCATCTGACTGTAACCTTGAAGTGATTGATAGTTGTACTCAGCTCTATGTTGTGAATATGTATTGTAGGGCAGGTACTAAACACAATGTTAGTAAGCTGTGTTGGTTGAAATAGTTAACACAACCTTCTGTTGTTTTATTTTATTGAACATACACAATGTATACATAACGTATGTATAAACGAGTAATGCTTTGCACTGTATGGAAGTGAGCCGTGGACTATGACTCAAAAAGATCGAGGAATACTGGTAGCGTTTGAAATGTGGTGTTGGAGACGAATGGAAAAAATAAGCTGGACAGAAAAAAAAAAAAAACAGGAAGTCCTAGAAATTGTGAACGATAAAAGAAATTCTCCTAACAACTATAGAGACCAGAAGAGGCAGGATGTTTGGCCATCTGGTGCGACATGACAAACTGATGAAAACCATCATAGACGGAATGATAGCAGGAAAGAGAGGACCGGGAAGAACTTTTATAGACCAGATAAAAGAGAAGGCAGATGTTATGTCGTACAGGGAGGTGAAAACGCTGGCAGAAGACCGCCCCGCATGGAAATTACTCCACCGACAAGAGCTACGCTCTTAAATGATAAATGAATGGCATGGAACCTAGAACCAACGTGGAAATATCATGCCACCGATTTGTAATTTTCGAAAACTTGTGCTCTGTTTAATAATTCCCGCAACGTGTACGAGTGTGGGGAAATAAAATAATATGGTGAATCGTGGCTTTTTGTGTTGTTTTATATTCCGTAGAAGCTTCCAGAAAATTATACACCATTTGATGAAGTTTTGTAGTACCTATTTCTTGCGCATGACTTAGACTTGACCGTGGCCCACTTTGCTAAACTTAGACGATCACTAAGACTTGTTATATTGTGAACCAATTTTACTTTACTAGAAATACTAAAAACTTTGCGCAGGCTAAATACATAATCTGGGAGCCAAAACACAAGATAAAGATAACCCTCTTATTTTCATAACTATTCGTAAGTGTATTTTAAAAAGACAAACAAAGCAATTGAGAACAAAGAGCTTTCATTCACTTATGTACTTATAATTAACTGTAGCTGAGGAGTTTTGGGGAAACTAGAAGGATTCATGTCGCGTCATTATATTATTTTCAAAAACTTATGTTATTGCGAGTGGTATATCTGGAAAACCGGTGGATTTTGTTCGTGGACGTGCACGAATATTGGGGAATAGTTTAATGTCGTAAAACTTGACTTTTCGTGTTGTTTCCAAAACTCCATAGAAACCTCTAGTGAAGTCTCCACGAGTTTACTTACACATGACTTGGACTTGACAATGACTTACTTTGCTAAAACTTAGACTGTGGCTGAGACTTGTATTTATTGTAAAATAATTCAAATCACTTGAAATGTTACAGACCGTTTAGTCGCAAATTTACCAATAACCATCTGTGGTCTTCTCATCAGTTCCAATTCACCAAATGATATTTTCTGAATGAAAATGCTTGACTTGTTGATGAAAATACCTCTATAAATAGCTATCATCGTCATCAGCCCATCAAAGTCCACTGCTGGACATAGGCCTCTCCCAAGCCTCGCCACTTAGCCTGATCTCTGCCAGGCTATAAATCGCTATAGATATGCCTATAATATTTGAAGAATTTCCTCAATTCCTCATGGATCAAATCAAATGTGGAATTTGGAAAATATGATTTTGATAAAAATGGGACTAATCTGGAAGTATATTCTTTCAAAAACGACTTTTGCGGATCGGCTTATAAATGACCGAGTTATGAGTAAGCAACATAAAAACAAAATTGAATTGAGAACCTTCTTTTTTTTTGAAATCGGTTAAAAAATGGCTTCGAGCTTTACCATAGAGTTTTTATATAGTAAATATTATCAAATTTTCGATAAAGAAAAACAACCGACGGCTATTAATGTTTAGTTCCGTTTGAACGATACATTTAATTACCAATTGCGTTTTCGTAATTAAACAAACATTGTTACAACATTCAAAATGTCACGCGATAGTGTTGTAAATGTACTTTTATACAGCTGTTAGTGTTAGTTGTAACTAATATAATGGGTACTAATGCTATTTGAGTTATCGTCTTTGTTTTACAAGATTTTAATTCAAATAAATTAATTTTAGGACCAGTTATTAATTTGTACATTTATTTCGTTTCGTTTTGATTAAAATAATGATATTTCTGAAACGAAAATTATAACATGACACAAAAACTACCTAAACTATTTAGCCTACTTCACAAAACCAACAATTGGTTTAAAAATATATTTGATAAAATTAGTTTTATTTGTTATTATATTTTTAATAAATAAACATTAGTATAGGCGTCATTTTTATTTTGTTAAACGGTTATATTCACGTTAAATTGATAAAGTTATTCCGACTACAGTTTCAATCACACCTGGTAATCTTTTTCAAGGATAGCCTTTAAGAGCGACGCGCGCGAGACCTCGTCTTCCTGGCAACCTGCCTGGTATATCGCCGACATTTCGTTGTCATTACTCAATTACTCATATTTGAATAATACAAAAAACGGTCAGCAAAAATTTAAAAAAATGTTCAAAGTTCAGTGTTTTTCATAAAATGCTCTTAATGCTTAAAGCACAGAATTCTCCTTATAAACTTAAAGTACATAAATTTAAATTTGTAAATTATTACCACTGTAAGATTAAATTATGTCACTACAAAGTCGCTAATTGGAGTGTCTCGAGAAAAGCCCCGTAAAGCTCTGTTAACAATTTACCACCGACTTGGGGTTGAAACTGGACCAGCTCAATATTTGCGGAGCTTATGTAGTGTAGTCTGTATAAATGTAGAGTACAGTAGTGTAACCGCCGTAAAAAATCTATGTACCTAAATATAATAACAATATAATAATATATAACAGGCACACTAAAAAAAATCTATGTAAATATAATATATAAATTAATATCTCTCTATCCAACACGAAACCTCTATCTAGCTAATACGAAACAAAACAGCTAAACTGCAGTACAATTAGTACGTTATCGATCGTATATACATATATATATACTCATAACATACAACAATCATACATACTCACATACATACACCTCAAAAATATTACGCTTCTTCTTGGGGAGACGGTTAAAATGAGACCTCTCTTACTATGCCAACAACTCGGTCAAGCGCTATCTTCTGGATGACTCTTGACTCTCTCTTCTCAAAGGACTTTGTTTCGTTTTTCATGACATTATTTAGTACTTACATGAAGGTTACATTGTTCAGAGCATTCTGCCAATCATTCTGTACCTAGCCTATGGGTCAAGCACACGATGAAAATCATACAATGCCCTACGCATCCAATTCGACAATGCCTTCAGGGCGCTATTGAGGCTGCCAGCCTGCCACCGTATTGTTGTGCTTTAAGGATGTTCCCGGATGCCTATATTGACGGCTTCGCAGCAATCGTGCGCAAACGTGTTGCGTCCCTGATGCGCCGCGTGCGGAGACGCTCCAATATCTACCTGCAACTGTTCGCCTCGAGGATGGAACTAGATTCCCCAATAATGCAGCAATTGACTAGGCTGCATATTGAGCACTCTGCATGTTGACGTTTTCAGGTCAATGATGATGATGATGAACTATTTATTTAAAATCCCATTTTATTAACCAAATCAAAATAAAACCAAACTTAACTTAAACAAATCGAAAGAGATTGCTGAAAGAATATTGGCCGAACCCTAGCCGTAAATTTGCGGCTTTTCCAAATGAATATTGAGGGAGGAATCTGGTCTACTACTCGACACCAAAGTAATTTCATTTAGTAAGATATGGGTCCGCTAAGTTTGGGGTCGTATCCTAATAATAAGTTGTTCTCTGAATGTGTCTATTTGCTACCTGTTTTTTAAGAAACAATACCCTACATTTTTTTTTCATTTGGTTTATGAAACTGTGAGACGAGACGCGTAAGTTATTCGCATGAAGGTAAGCGTCACGCTTGCCCACAACAGCTCATTACTACTCAAAAAGTTGAACTGTTTTTTTTTTTTTTGATTAAACTTAGAAGACGCTTGGCGTTTTAATATTTAGTCACAAATAAAATATAAGTTGAAAAACTAAAACCTGCTACGTAAAAGTATGAAACAAGAAAATATTATCCAAAATTCATAATGGTATTGTATGGTACCATTTAATGTACATGGTATTTTTCCAATGACTTTAAAGTCCCTTTAACCTTAGTCTGATGCCAAGGCGAGGGACTCTAAAACTCACTGAGGCATCAGACTACGTCTTGTCAAAATCTGATAAGCGGCTTAGGAGATTAGAGGGAACTTATGAACATACTTACATACATACATAGTTACATACATACATAGACTGTCAAACACATAACCCTCCTTTTTCGTAATCGGGTAAAAATGGGCTCTTTTGGACTCGGGCGAACTCGGCGCAAGACCGATGACAAGAATATAATATACTAGCAGCCCGCCTCGGCTTCGCACGGGTATTTAACAAAAGAATAAAAATTATTAATACACACACAAAAACCCTTTTATTTGCGTCGAGTTACAAAAAAAAAGAAAATTATAAAGAAAGCTAAAAAGCCAACACCGAAATAATTTTTCAAATCGGTTCTGTAGTTTCGGAGCCTATACAATGCAAATAAACAATCAAATCTTTCCTCTTTATAATATTGGTATAGATTATTCTATCATCATCAATAGTTTTCGCAGCGCACGCAATGTAAAGAATATTTTAGGTATTTTTTTTTACATCTTGGGTTACATTATTGGAGTTTTAGTAAGGATCCCTATTTTTTTGAATATATAATATAGCCTATGTCACCCGGGGATAGTGTAGCTTCCCAACAGAGAAAGAATTTTTCAAATCGGTTTTGTAGTTTCGGAGCCTATACAATGCAAATAAACAATCAAATCTTTCCTCTTTATAATATTGGTATAGATTATTCTATCATAATCAATAGTTTTCGCAGCGCACGCAATGTAAAGAATATTTTAGGTATTTTTTTTACATCTTGGGTTACATTATTGGTAAGGATCCCTAATTTTTTTGAAAATATAATATAGCCTATGTCACCCGAGGATAGTGTAGCTTCCCAACAGCGAAAGAATTTTTCAAATCGGTTCTGTAGTTTCGGAGCCTATTCAATGCAAACAGATAGAGACTACAATGTTCGTACGAGCGAGACTGCGATGCTACGAGCAAAGCCATAGTGCTTCGTTATATTCAGTTTTGCCAGGTTAACTTTGAGAGAGAGAGAGGGAGAGAGAGAGAGAGAGAGAGAGAGAGAATCGGTGGTATTTTCATACTGAATCGTTATTGGTTATTTCGCCAAACGTTACCTCTCACTCTACATAGGCATTGTCAGAAGCACTATGTGTCGTGAAAGTGACTTTTCATTTTGATTCTAAAGCTCCATAGAAAACTCTAGTAAACTCTGCACCACTTTACTGGAGCATGACTTGGACTTCAACGTGACTTATTTAGCTTGACTAAGACTATGACTGAGACTTATTTTAATTGTGATGTATTTAACTTTACTTGAAGTATCACACAATTATTAACTATTTTACTATTGTTATTCATAAACGCTTGATAAGCTATCATTCTTATAATAAAAAAAATCATAGATTTTCCGGTGGTTAAATGTAGCGGAACAATGTTAGCTGGTTTTAATAATAGGTACTTTTTGAGCCAAAAAGCGTCTACTGCTGAGCTAAGGCCTACCCCTTGGAGCGCCACCCTGGACGACAATCTGCTATTTGCATCCAACAGTTCGACTTTCACAATGTCGTCGGTCAAACTAGTGGGAGGCCTGCCCACGCTGCGTCTTCCGGTCGTGATCGCCACTCAAGAACTTTTCTTCCCCATCGGTTATCGGTTCTTCGAGTGATGTTGCCTGCCCATTGCCACTTCAGCTTGTAAACTCTGAGTACTATCACTGAAGAAATAGCAGTATAAATAGCTATTTCCAAATTACATTAGGTGGGCTAACTTTAGTCTAAGTTATAATACCCATTAGGGATTACCTTTCGCAGGCAACGACCCGTCGAAATACATTTTAGGGCTTGTCATGTTGTATTAGTGACTATACAGGGCTATATGGAAAAAGTATGCTAAGCCGAAAAAAGCTCATAGTACTCATCATTATGAACAACTTTTACTATGGAACCAACCCTGAAATCGAGTAAGAAAAACAGCTGTTCCATAGAAAAACGTCAATGACACTCGACAAAATGTATGGAACATCTGATATTTTTTTCTCGATTTCAGATTTGGTCCCATAGTCAAGTTGTTCACAATCATGAGTACTATGTACTATGAGCCTCATTCGGTACATACTGTATAGCGGTTGCCAGCGACATCGTCGGCGTCACGCTCTGTCGCGTTTCCCACATCAAACTTTCATAAGCTTCCCAAGCTTTCATACAAATCTCCCCCCTTTTGCCCCCCTTATTTCTAAGATTTCACGATGTGGGAGTTAGTCTATTTTTAAACAGAGTTATTTTTATATTTCCGAAAACCTCTCGCAAGCCGCTTTACTACTTTGTTCAATGAGTTTTCACAAAACCTTAATACAATCCCTGAAAAATATTTAAAGTTTTTATGTGTATTTGTTTGGCAGCTTCGACTGGTTAGATATGAAGACGCTTCCTGCGAGAGGCACTTGCTGAATTAAAAATAGCCTTGCCGTGTTAAAACAACTAAAAGAAGTCGATTACGGATCTGAGTCCAATGAAACGGTTATTTTTTGCAAGCTATATTATTAAAAAGATTAAATTTAAAATTGTAAATGAGACTATTTTAGAATCATCACATTCTTTTAAACTAAATTCTTCATTAAACTTTTTTATTGGTCACAAACTAACCTCACATATTAATTGAAAACAAGTTTTCACGTATTGCGACCTTATTTTATACTACTTAGAGAGTATACGTATCTATGTTACACAAATTACATTACGCCGGCTTCAATTTTTTCACGCTTTCAGTGGATCAGAAAATGTTTATTTATCGGACCCTTTCATTAGGTTAATTGGGTCACAGGCCTTGTATGAATTTCAAATTTATTATATTAAAGTCATTAATGACTTGGATTGGATTTGGATTGATGGCAATAGAGAGATTTAAGAGCGAGAGATTAGCTTGTCAATAATTATATCATTATCATTATAATTACTTAAATACTATTATATATTACTATAATTACACCGAGGATGCTCCGGGAAACCTCTGCCAACTATCAGGTGTCGGCAACCTATGAAAAGTCGCGGGCCAAGCGTTCGAACGTTAGATAGATAGATAGATAGATAGATTAACTCTTTATTGTTCACACAAATTTTACATAATTTATAAATAGACTTTAAAAAGTAGTGTAACAACTGGCGGCCTTATCGCTGAAAGCGATCTCTTCCAGGCACGTTCATGAAGTTCGGCCCATATTTCGCAAACGGTACGTCTATTAAGAAAATGGTTTAGGAAACCTTAACTTCATTTTAAAAGACCTATTCAATGATACCCAATATGAGGAGGTCAAACGACAAAAAAAAAACCCACTTTACATGTATGACAGCTATATAAAATTATGATATTAATTAAATAATATAAAATTAATATAAAATTATGATTTTTTTATTCTTTCAAAATTATCACCTTACCGTAACCTGTTCAACGACAACCCACATGACTGTAATCTCCATTGTGGGTGAACAGATTTGTATATATTTTAGTATTATATGCTGGTAATATATTATCATTCTTATCATTCATGAAAAAAGTGAAAAAACACCCAGATAAGTACTTTTTAACGGCAAACTCAGCAAAATTTTATACACAAACACCTGGTAATCTTATGTGATCTATTATTTTCACGCTTTCACGCGTAAACCGTCTCATCAGCGAGAAGCATGAGAAATGGCGAGAAATGTACATTAGCGTATGGAGTGTCTATGGCCCTTAGTCGATTTCCAAAAGTATAATGTTGGTTTTACTTATGATAAGCACAAGAAAAGTTACAAATGCTTTCAAGTTTTTTTTATGTATTCTTTCTTATTTTTTATTATATCAATAGTTTAGGTACCTAAAATGTAGTTGTGTGGATGTAAAATCAGTTTTTTTTCTTTTCATTTCATATCTTTTATTTTACAATTAAATGAACACTCATAAGAATATTTCTGATGTTAAGATAAACAGGTACAACACAATTTTTGAAAATTCAAACTATCTATAAAAACTCCCATATGTACAAGCGAGATAGCTATAGCACGACTATAGAGCACTATGTAAGTATTAGATTATATTTAAAACATGAAAACTTAATGTGCTTTAAAACTCTGCACTTAAAAAGTTCTAAGGTACATAAGAAAGCTATTTGCGATACGCGATATACGGCTCCGAGTATGTAGAACGTTTAAAGCCTCAATAAAACGTAATACCATCGAAACGACTGACCTAAAACCCTCGTATTTGCATTGTTATGGAATCGGAAGCATTTTGGAAACGAATAAACATCCATCTTTGTCGGAGTATCTGGAAAGTTACCAAGAGGTTATAAAGAAGTTCTATTAAAGCATTTAGATAGACATGAATGTTTTTGTATTTTATAATCAAATAAATTATACGTGGACTTTTTTATTAATTTTATACCCATTGTATGTTTTTTTTTTGTCACAAATAATCGATTGTCTATTGTATATCATATATTCCTCTCTTTCTGCTATCCTTCTTTATCAATCAACTTTTCTGGAAACTGTAAGGTCACTTTTACATCGTTTTTTTTTACAGCGTTCTAGGTCAGAATGTAGATGCAGTGACGTAGTATATTGAACAGCAATTGCAATACTCTTGTAGGATAATTCTTCATACATTAAAGATGTCGGAGTTTTTAAAAAAGCCTGTGCTCTGGTTACTATATTATGTCCTTGTAAGCTATTACAAGGACATAATAAAAATTGTAGGTATACCCTGTATTCACCTATTTTAAACAGCTTAAGCACTTACCTGACAAATAATACTACCTATTCTATACAGGCTGTTCTGGATCTCGTGTCCGACCCGTAATGGTGCTACCCCATTGTTAATTCTGAACAACTTTTACTACCAAACCAGAAATCGCAAAAAAGTCGCGGGTCGGACACGAGTTCCTGAACAGCCTGTATATTAACTTTTGTTAGTGATACTAGAGTGGCAACCGAAAGGTTCTAAAGCAGCTCCTTATATCATGCTACGCAGACAAGAATAAAAATCTAAGCAAAAAGTCACGGGAAAATGCCACGACCGCGACTAGAACGTGACGCACCAGCCATGGATAAGCTCGATATTTTTTTTTTCACGTGCCGTTTGGTCCTCGACGCGTCCCGTCCGTGTTCTTCTTACGTACATTTTGGTTAAAACGATATATAGAACCTTAGAACCTTTTCTTCCTGCACGTAAAACACGTTACGTATTTTTATGTTTAGGTACATTATATTATGTTATACATTATTAGCATTTCGGTAGGTATATCGTTGTATATCTACTAACTACAGATCAATTTACTATGAAAACTGACGTGGTTTTGATTTTGTTTTATTAAAACGGGAATACTCACGTTAAATCGTTAGTGCAAGACGAGGTCGCGCGCGTGTCTTGCTTAGCATTCCTTGAAAAAGGTCCCGAATGTGATCGAAACTATAGTCGGAATAACCGACTCAATTTAACGTGAGTATTCCCGTTTTATTAAAACAATATGTACAGATCATTTATTGTTTTTGTATTATTATTTTATTGACCTGCACCGTCCAACTTCAGGGCAAAGGCGTCCCTTCCCCACTTCTATCCTCTGTTTTGAGCGACTGAGACCCAGCCCTTCAAGTAGAAATCCAGCTCATATTACTGTACTGATATATTTTTTATAAGATTTATGCAATAATTTGTCGCTTTGTGCACAAAAAAAGTTTTTTTCTTAAACATGCTCGTCTAACAGACGTAAGAGCTTTTGAACGTCTAAAAGTCATGCCATAAAAAGGTAAAATCAGGTCACGGCGGCTTATGATCATGACATAAACAAGCATGGGAATTAATACTATATTACTAGCCTTGTGGCTCAGTGGGAGGATTTCAACCTTCTGAGCCGTAGGTTGTGGGTTCGATTCCCACTCAGGACAAACATTTGTGTGATAAATATGGATGTTTTTTCTTTGTCTGGGTGTTTCTATGTATTCTATGGATGTATTTACAAACAAAAAAAGTATTTATGTATTCTATCAGTTATCTGGTTCCTATAGAACACGCTTGCTTAGTTTGGGGCTAGATGGCGCTGTGTGTGAAAAACGTCCACCAATATTTATTTTATTTAATAAGCCATTAGAAGTGTAGCTTTTCTGTGTCTGTGAAAAGATAATTTTAGAACTTTAAGATGAAAACATCGAATTGAAACACTTACCTTTGTAGTCATAGATAAACCTTTCATAAGCTAATCTATGGTATAAAATGGTTTATCAATTT
Organism: Apocheima hispidaria; assembly: GCA_947579745.1. Lineage (NCBI taxonomy): Eukaryota > Metazoa > Arthropoda > Insecta > Lepidoptera > Geometridae > Apocheima > Apocheima hispidaria. The sequence continues at coordinate 14,326,251 of OX388154.1, forward strand.
CTCGCTGAAGTGTCAAGGGTGAACGTGAGACATTTTTTTTGTGAAACAGTTTTGGTTATCGAGCCCTCGTTCATAAGAGGGTAAGTTTTAGTACTTATTATTAGTAGAATACTACTAAAAGCTAGTGGTCTCGCCTCTTAGGTGTTAGAGAAACATCTCTAACACCTAAGAAGCGAGACCACTAGCTTTTCGGTGAAGGAAGTCATCGTGAGAAAACCTGCGGGGAAGAGATTCGATAGCGTATGTGATTCCACCAATCCGCACTGGGCCAGCGTGGTGGATATGGCCTAATCACTTTTCGAGGATAGGCCGATATCCCAGCAGTGGGATGTCCAAAGACCGAAGCAGAATAGGCGAAGGAAAATAGATCAAAATAAATCTAGATTCTATATGACACATTTTCACCATTAATATCTTTCACTTTTCTTTGTTTATCTATAAGAGTTACTTCCGATGACCGTGTAACGCCTTCAGAACTAGAAATCGCTTCTTACCTTCGCCGGCCGCAGTTACGCAAGACGAATACTCTTCATGTCACAAACCTCACCATCTGAGCAGTTAAACGCGTCTCTAGTTTAATCCACGATCACAAAGCAATAAAAACATCAAAATTGTATAACACTATTAAAATATAAATCTAATAAACATCACAGCACTATTGCAGTCATCTTGTCACTGCACTAACACCTTTGAAAATTTTTGAGGAGGGAAAGTTTTTTCTAAATTAGAATGTACTTTTTGTGCCTGGCTGGAAAGATTTTTCGGGATTTTAGTTTTTTTTAAATCAGATTTTAAGGAGGTGTGTCGCGATGAGGCGTGCAGCCGCGCTGGGCTCGGGCGGGCGGCGACGGGCGAGGGCGGCGTATTGACGCGCAGACGCGGGCGTTGCACCCCTAGCACGCAGGGCGGGACTCCAGGACGATAATAGCTTGATACTGGATAATTGGCCATAATGATATATCAGAATTCCTGTATGCATGGCTAAAAGCACATCCATGGCCTATGCGTAAAAACATATCACTCCCAGCGAAAAAAACAGAAATTAAAACCAGCCTGAAGTAAAAAAAATACTATATAAATTCAAATTCAAATTATTTATTGAGATACAAACGGAAATATTCACTAACATTTATCTCACACAATTTAAATAATAAACTAATTTCCTAGTACAAATAGGAATAAAAATGTAAAAACAAGGGTGGAACAAGGGCAAGATGATGATGATAGGTTGTGTTTACCTTAATCCGTCCACTCAGCTTTCTAATAAAGAGGCTTTTACGGCACGAGAACTCCCGAGCGCTCCCGAGCGCTTCCGAACGAGACATCTCCAAAGTTGCTGGGAGACCAGCCTAACTTGACATCACAGTGCGATCAATTAGCCTGTACAGTTAATTGGAGGCGCCTCTATCGTACGTTCTGAACACAATGGATAGTAACTTGTGAAAAATGTTCAGTTCCCTCATTTGGCCACATCTATAAATAGGTTGGTCACAATGTCCTATAGCTTTCCTGATCCTATCCGAAGGTGAAAAACAAAGAATTGAGGTATGGTCAAACCTCGCGCAGAGGCGCGCATCCATTGCATTTCTGTTGTTCAATATTTATAACCTCAGCATTCTTTGTTCTCAGCAGTAGTGAGGTGTTGTCAGTTTCACCAATAAAATAATTGAGATCTTTCTGGCTTTTTCCATGCGCCCAGTTTAGGGTGCACAATGCACCCTAATTTCAATTTCAATTTCAATCATTTTATTTCAATTTGGTACAGTCTGTACACTTTTGAACGTCAATATTAGTTTATAATGTAATAAATAAATGGAATACAAAATTAATGTCAGATTCTATATAAAGTCAATATTATTCTCTAAAGTCAAATGTTGCCAAGCTCGCTTATCCTTTAAAAAGTCGTCAATCGTGTAGTATGCTTTTTCTAACAACATTTTCTTAATTGTAACTTTGAAACATTTTTCATTTAGACTAGTTAAACACGCTGGTAAAATATTGTAGAATCGCACACAGTTGTTTTTGAAAGATTTGTATTAATATTTTGAAGATCTTAACAAGTCTTGTCCTGGGAATTAAGAATTTAAACTTATTTCTCGTATTTAGGCTATGCGTATCACAGTTTTTAAGATATTTACCAGAGTGTTTCCTAGCATACATTATATTATCGTAAATATACTGGCTGGGCATGGTCAAGATATTTATTGATTTAAAGAGCTCTCTCAATGACTCTCTAGGCCCTAGCCTGTAGATATATCGAATGGCCCTCTTCTGCAACACAAAAATAGATTTTACAGCGTCTGCAGCATTTCCCCACAACAAAATTCCGTATGTCATTAAGGAATGAAAATAACAGAAATATACTGTTCTTGCCGTGCTAATATCTGTAAGCCCTCTTATTTTACGTACTGCGTAAGCAGCGGAACTCAGCTTGCCAGAGAGTTCTTTTATGTGTGGCCCCCACTGTAGCTTAGTGTCAAGTCTTAAACCTAAAAATTTTGTAGTAGCAGTAAAGCATAACTGGTCATTGGCAACAATAATGGGATTCACAGCTGAGTTTTTCGCAAGTGAGAATTTTAAACAATTAGTTTTTTTCGCGTTTAATGCTAAATTATTAACACTAAACCAGTTATGTGCGAGATTTAAAGCTAAGTTGATGTTATCTGAATTCGTCACTTTCCTTCCAATGTCAAACAGCAATGATGTATCATCGGCAAACATAACTATTTTGGCAAACTTTTGTATGAGGAATGGGAGATCGTTGACGTATACCAAGAACAGAAAAGGACCCAGAATTGACCCTTGAGGAACCCCTACATCCACATCCAAGGCATCAGATAACACACCTTTTCTATTAACACTCATGACCCTTGCAGAAAGATAAGATTTTAATATTTGAAGAGCTGCATTTCTAACTCCATAATGAGACAATTTTGATAATAAGATATTGTGGTCTACACAATCAAATGCCTTTGATAAGTCGCAAAATATGCCTATAGAGTCTTTGGACATTTCCCAGGCATCATAAATACTACTCACAAAATCGGCTATTGCATCAGTTGTTGAACAGCCCTTTGAGAAACCAAATTGCTTATTGAATAGAATTCCCTTACGATTAAAGAAAGAACTGAGTTGATCTAGAAGTAGTTTTTCAAATATCTTACTTAACGTTGGTAGAATAGATATTGGCCTGTAATTACCAAGTTCCTTTGCGTTACCAGTTTTGTGCAGAGGTATTATCTTACTATATTTCATAAGATCAGGGAATACACCCTTAGAGATACAATCATTAAAGATTTGAGCAAGGTGGGGTGCTAATGATACTACAATGTTGTTAATGAATTTGACTGACATGCCCCATACATCTTCTGTATGCTTAAGTTTAAGCGAGTTGAAAGTTTTTTTTATTATATTAACGCCTTACTTCATGGAAACTGAAGTCCATAGGAGTGGCAGAGACATTTTCAGCTAGCAATTGTTCTGCTTGTGTATTACAAGATTTAAGATTCTTTGTGGTTTCTTTGGGTATTTTATTAAAATAGCTTGCAAAAACATTGGCAACCTGCTGTTTATCGTCAATAAGTTTATTGTCGGAAAAAAATTCCGTTTTTGGCTCATCACGTCTTGACTTACCGGTTTCCGATTTGATTATGGACCAAACTGCTTTAATTTTGTTGCTTGATTTCATAAATTTGTTCCTAATAAAAATTGATTTCGCATTCTGACACACTTTTTTAAATATTTTACTAAAATTGCGTACATAGTTTAAGAAGGGTTCATCATATCTGTACGCCTTTTCACTATAGAGTTCATATAGCTTATTTCTACTTTTGTATATTCCTGGAGTTGCCCATTCATTAAACTGTAATTTATTACTACATAATTTACTCTTCACAGGAAACATCTGATCATAATTGCTTTTTATGATGTCAAAGAATTTACAGTAAGAAGCATTGGGGTCATCGTGTTCTAAATGAGTCTCATTTAAATCATTTGTTATTTTAGTCCTATAAGAGTCTAATTTTTTGTTATTTAAATATCTACTATTTATAAATCTATCTACTAATCTCGATGCCTTTAAGTTCCAAAGTCAAATATTAGTCCGAATGAAAAACCAAGTTGTCAACAACATCTTTCGTTTCCATAGCATCTCGTAAACAAATGCTAGCCACTATCTTGCTCAAAGGATTGCAATCGCAATTCTACGCGGCAAGCATTTTGGTCACGATGTCTGCTGGTAGCGGCTTATTAGATTAGTGTTAGTTTATATTACCTTGTATTTATGATATACTAGGTATTAACCACGACTTCACTCGCGAGAAACTACAAAAAAATAGCCTATGTCCGCCCCTTACCGTATGTCTATGTAAAAATTCAGCTCGATGCGTTCAGCATTTAGCCGTGATAACACGACAAACACTCAGACAGAGATACAGAGTTACATTCGAATTTATGAAGGATTAAATTTGTCAATAAATACCTATATCGCCAAAATTTTAATTTCGTGTCTTCGGTTTGTTCTGACAGCTTGGCATAAAAATGTTTAGGCCTATTATTACGAAGCTATCGCACTTCGCTGTTCTCACACTGTCCTTATGCTCTCTGTTTGACTTCACCCTAACATTTGTACAAGGGTCACTTATACTGGTGGGTCAGGATGGAGCATGCGCGGCTGCAATCGACTTGATTTGTCAGACAGGTGCTCCCTCTATCGAATGCTCGTAAAGACTCCTGTTTTGGGCACAACAGGTACCTTAACACCTCTTCAAGAGTAATGTGTAATCTGCACGCTTTTTCATCTTTCATTTATCTTTAATCATCTTTATGATTATGAAATATGTATAATCAAGTTAATAATAATTAAAATTAAGCAACAACGTTTTGCAGTACTATATTTAATAGTATTATAAATGATAATATACTTATTAAGTTAACTGGTTTTTTTTTTTGTTTTTTTTTAATTTTTTTTTTATATCCTTATATCATACTTATGTATAGAAAAAAAATGCTCATTAATAGCGAGGCTTTGACTTAGTTTAATAAGTAGGTAACTATAGTATAAGAGGATAACAATCAAAGTAGCATTATCTAAGGTCGCGTCCCCATTAGAGCAGCACGGCTTTGTAGGCCGTAGGCGTGCGGCCTCAGATAAAGCAAACAAAACAGTATAATATTTAAGAACTAAAAGACCAAAAATAAGGATAACCGAATAAAAAAACCAATAAAAAATATTTGACTCTAAGGTGCAGGAAATCTATCCTGAAAATTCAGTTCTCTGGCCTGAATAAATAATTACAAGATTTCTTGCTACATATATTATAATAGTCAATTACGGGACTTAGTATGGAGGACCCGGACATAATTCATAACATAAATATAAAATTGTGTTTGGTATAATTTGCTGACGTAAAATCAATAAACAGTCTGGAGGTACAGAACATAGAAAAAAGCATTTATGCTTGAGCCATTACGTTATCATTGGCAACGACTCACTGCCAAGCTTACGATCGTCGTCTGAAATAGACTCTAACACAGCGCAAATAGAGACGATATAGCAAAATGTAAAATTTGAGTCTGTTACGGATGGTACGGTTACGAATAACAACACTTATAAATTATTGTATAATTTATAATGTGTGCATAAATATTGTATACTTACCCTTATGTTTTCAATATTTATTTATAGCTAATTTTATTATATTTCCATAATGGTTTTTCCTCTTTTATTTCGGTAGCATTCCCGTGCGTCATCAGCGCTGCGGAGAAATCCGCAACATTATCGCTAAGCACTGACCTTTTATTCGCACTGGACACTACAGCGACGATTGAACATAATTATATATATTATGATCCTGTCTCTTCATTATATTTACTGTATTTTGTGAAGTTAATGTTGTAGTGTTTTGTGTGTTAAAATGTTTAAATGTTTTTCTTTCTTTCTTTTTTTAGATAGCCAAAAGAAAGGTCTCCGAAATCTGCGCTTTCCTCCAACTTTGGTGAGCTTTTGTCGGAAAAACGATCTCGTAATGCGGTATCTAAGGTGATCTGAGGTCCGAGCACAGGGTCCGAGCAAACGGATCAACGAAGGAAGGATACCATACGCATAATGATTTAATTGTCATTGAGACTTGTTCTCGGAAAATTAACAGTTCCTGTGGGACGGTTAGCTCGGGAGAAACCGCGGGGCCCATTTCTTCATTTAGCAGCGACGTCTAAAGCACACCTTGTTCTGGAATATCTGAAAAGGATAATATGGATCAAATATAGATAACCTCTTTAATGTCCACAACGGATTATTTACTTTACAAGATCAGTATTTTTTTAAACTGCTACCGGTTTGATGCAGGAAATTTGCGTCATACCAAATTTATAAATCAAATCATCCTTTTTTTTTTTGCGAGGGAGAAATCTTCACATATACCCAGATACCCTACTGCTATGGGGTGCAGCTGAGCTATGTGGGCTTATACCCACTAAAAACCCCTCCGGTGGCCTGCCTTGTGCTTGACCGAGGGCTCCGGGATCTCCAAGGGAACGCACCAAATCATCTCTAAACAATGCGCAGGTGCACGCAATCTTTAGTCACACACACACACTCAATTTTGAACGCTCTTATTATACTGTGTGATTGAATGAAACAGGAGAAAAATCGTCAATTAGTGACAGAAAAAGAGGGAGAGAAGAAAAAACTGCCTTCGAACACAAGTCCTTTGGGGAAGATTAAAAAAAATGCTAGTATTACATACAATCTATTAAAAGAAGCCTTTTTTTAAAGAATCAATGCACATACCAAGCCGCTTATGATGGAGACGTGAAATTTGTATCTGACATTTCTCTAATGGCTTAGGTGAACAGCAAGTGTGTAGTTGAAAATAATATTAATGAACTTACGATAGGCTCCATATTTCCGTGCATGCCAGAGCTTTCTTAATATAAATGCTAACATGGTTCCACACGTTAGTACACTAGCAGCTACAACTGCAATTTTAATTTGTTCCTCTTTCTTGTTTTCAATTTGTATTGCTTCAGTTTTATATAAGACTATGTGCGTAGTCGTTTCTACTGGCATTGTTAGTTTTTCTAGCGTTGTTGGTCCTGCTATTGAGGTTGATTCTGCCGGCTTTATAACATTTGCTAGCGTCGATGGTTCTGCTCTTGTCGATTTTGTTGGCGTTATAATTTTTGCTAATGTCGTTGCTTCTGTAGTTGTTGATTCTGTTGTCGTTATGAATTCGGCAACCATTGTTGGTTCTGATGTTGTTGCTTCGTTTGGAGTTACCATTTTTGTTATTGTCGTTGGCTTTGTTGTTGTCGATTCTGTTGGCGTTATTAATTTTGGTAGCGTCGTTGCTTCTGTAGTTGTTGATTCTGTTGTCGTTATAAATTCTGTATCTGTCGTTGGTTCTGCCGTTATTGCTTCTTTAGGAGTTATCGTTTTTGTTATTGTCGTTGGCTCTGTTGCTGTTGATTCTGTTGGCATTATTAATCTTGGTAGTATCGCTGGCTTTGTTGTTGTTGATTCTGTTGGCGTTATTAATTTTGGTAGCGTCGTTGCTTCTGCAGTTGTTGATTCTGTTGACGTTATGAATTCGGCAACCGTCGTTGGTTCTGCTGTTGATCTTTCTTTTGGAGTTATCGTTTTTGCTCCTGTCGTTGGTTCTATTGTTGTTGATTCTGTTGGCGTTATACATTTTAGTAGCGTCGTTGCTTCTGAAGTTATTGATTTTGTTAAAGGTATCAATGTCGATACCGGCGTTGGTTCTCCTGTTGTTGGTTCTGTTGACAATATAAATTCTGCTCCCGTCGTTGGTTCTGCTGGTGTTGTTTCTTTTGGAGTTATTTTTTTTTTAAATGTCGTTGACTTTGCTTTTGTTGATTCTGTAGGCATTGTCAGTTTTGTTGTCGCTGTTGGTTCTATTGTTGTAGATTCTGTTATTGTTGTAATTTTTTCTGGCATTATTGGTTCTGTTGTGATTGACCCTGATAATATTGTTGAAGCCGTTGGTTTTGTCAGACCTGTTACACCAGTTGATACTGACCTTTTTGCCTCAATCAAGTCGATAGAATTTGGTCCTTTTGGCAATTTAACCAGAGGAAGGCAGTCTGTAATACTTATAACGTCACTGCAGCTTAGTTCTAATATGCAGTTTTTATTTTCATGTATGATTTTGTATTCTTCAGTAGCGTTAAACCATATATATTCTGATAAAGTAAATATATCTGACCTGAAAACGAACAAAATACTCGACTTATATATACAGTGGAATCCGGGTATACTAATCTACTTTTTAACCTAAAAATAGGAAAAGGTTGCAGAAGTTAATCTCTAAACTGTATCAATTGTTTCAGATATTATATTATCATTTTTATATTAGCCTACACACCGTCCCACTGCAGGGCAAAGGCCTCCCTTCCCTCCTTCTATCATGTTCCAGAAATTAAGATAACATTTACCTTCAGTAGATAAACGGCTTGGCCGATTTTGTAGGATTCGGGTGTAAACCTCACCTCTTTGTGTAGGCTATAGGAAGCGCTCCGAGCTGAGACCTCGCGACCCCTATTGCCTCGCAATCCCTGGATCGATGTTGCTCATATTCGAACTTAAAATTTGAATTAAAATTAACTACGTGCCTACAAAATTTCATGAAGATCGGATCCTAATCATCAAATTTATTTTTTCTAATTTAACTTTTTTCTGTCGTCATTTACAGGTCAAACTTATTAAATATAGTTATAATGCATCCTTAAATACAAAAATAAATTTATGTAAATTACAAAAAATTAAATCAATTAAATTAAAAATGTATAAAATTCGCAAGTTATCGTGAGAAAAATATATACTCAAACATACAAACGCAGTATTGTTCCCGTAGACTCTGAGGCTTTCGCTTCGCTCGGTTAGGAACATACTAACAATAATACTTACATAGTACTTACTCTTTTTTGTTCACACCAGAAATTACATACATAATACAAAAATCTACTTAAAAGTAGTGTAACAATTGGGGGCCTTATAGCTTAAAGCGATCTCTTTCAGGCAACCTTATGTACATACTTATATATATCCTAAAATGTTAAGAGGTAAGGTTCTTTTATGCCCAATTTACGCCCCATGTGTTTGTTTGTAATCAGTTTAATCCATAACAATGTAAGTATAATTTAATATATTATAGTAAGATATTGCCAAATCAGGGTCATTATGATTAATATATACATTTTCATTATCATTAGATTTATATTTTTTAATGTTGTTGACTTACACTATTGAATTAGGAATTTCCTGTAAGGATAGTTGTAATTTGCATGAATAAATAAATAAATAAATAAATAAATTACCTGTTTAAAATATGCTTGTTAAGATCTGCATGTAATTTACATAATGTTTGCAATAAATGTATTAAGTAATGAGTATATTGTATACGTACAGTTTTTTGGGGGTAAAATTCTCTTCTTTTTCATATTTAGTTAGCAATTTAGTTTCCCTTTCAAAGAGAGTGTAGTAGTGTGCACACTGAGCGCTTGTCAGATGAAGTACCTGAAGTATAATCTGTAATAAGACAAAACAATGGTTTTGATACTTGTGTTGTTTACTTGTGTATTTCGATCGCCACGCAGTAGTGTGCAAACATCATTATAATCCAGATTGAAGAGCAATGTTTCCAGCGTAATACTGAGCTTAAACAGATTATCTACGAGTGACGAGCGCAGGACAATGCCGCGCAGTATTTTGAACTGCTATAGTTAAAAATTCTGGGTGGCGTTGAACTGTTATGGGCAACCGCGACGCATACCATCAGCGCGTTCTTTAATAAAAATTTAAACTATTTAAAGATAAACAAAATACCCTACTACAAAATGTTGTCTATGTAACTCAGGACGTAACGACACGTCAGAGTTGTCCAATGACACTTCTCTCGTCTAAATCGGTAAAGCCGCTTAGGCTCCTGGAGGTACACACAAACATAATTACATACGTCCCATAACATTACCCTACTTCTTGTGCAGTCGGTTAAAAGGTAAAGGCTAGTAACTGTGGCGCAATTATGGCAATTATATCTTAAAAAATATACTGATACTAGCTGCGCTCCGCGGTTTCACCCGCTATTCTACAGGAATGCTTAAATTTTTCAGGATAAAAAGTAGCCTATGTGTTATTCCAAGGAATAAGCTACCATACCAAATTTCATCCAAATCCTTTCAGCTGTTACAGGGTTGAACGGGAACAAACACACTTACTTACTTACCTACTTACATACTATAATACTTACATACTTACACACTTACATACTTACATTGCATACTTACATACTTACCCACAAACTTTCGCATTTATAATATTAGTGTGATTTATAGTCACCAAGAGAACTAACTGACTGCTAAGAATATGAGAACATGAGTTTAAATTGGGTGATAGTTAGAATATGCGTGATTTAAATAGCTGTTCACGATAACTCGCCAAATTTTCAAACATATCGATTCATCCTGGTTATATCTAAGAGTTATGTGGGATTTAATCCAGTAGAACAATCCTTGGTAGAAGCAGCCTCCATGTCAGAAGGCACCGAGATCTTACAGGAACACACCGGTGCGCCGCTAGTATGTTGTCTAAGGCAATATACACGGAATATTGCTCCCTCTTATCTATCTTCCCCTTACAAAGATGCGGGCCACTTCGAGCCGTTTAGTTGAGGGCCTATTCAGAAACTATATAACTAGTAGTTCGCACCGAACTGAGACTTCGCGGCTCCTATATCTTCACAGCCCCTGGACCGATTCAGCTCATATTCGAACTTAAATTGTATTGAAATGAACTACTTGCCTACAAAATTTTATGAAGATTGGATCAACGGTTCGCAAGTTATCATCGGACAAATATACACACAAACATACAAATGCCGATTTGTCCCAGTAAACTCTGAGACCTTCGCTTCGCTCGGTCGACTATATTAAAAAAAAAAGTAATTTCGATTCCGAATAGCAGCTAAATTACAGGGCCGTAGGATGACTCGGTAAGATTAAAATTCTGACAGGATATCGAAAACAGTTAATTAATGAACAAAGGCGTTTGAATGAAGAAAGAGACTTACCATAAAGTGCAATCCAAAAATTACTATCATTTTTCCACAATTGACACTTAAAAATTTATTTAACAGAGATCACAGATATTGTCCAGTTTCTCATTTCACACATTAAACTATGGTAATTATTTTAACTCACTCTATTTATCTTATTGTACCTGAAACAACTGGAACTAAATTGAGAGCAATCCCTGATATCTCATTAAGTATGTTAAATAAATAAATAATATATTAAATGTGTGAGTTGTCAGCGCAGCAAAAAGTATGTACTTGAATGATGCAACTACGAACAAAATAAATCAAAGACTGTCTGTATTAGTACGTTTTTGTGTCGTAGCTATATATAAATAGTTTAAAATGACATATGGAAATAGATTGAATTGAACATGGGTTTTCCTTGATTATTGCAGTAGGTAAATGTAATATGTGTAATGAACGAGTTTTTGCACATATTCACTAATGTTTTGTTTTACACGTTTCACCTAGTAGAAAAATGTGAGCGAAATCGGAACTACTTATATTTAAGGTGCTTCATAATTTAAATTCCACAAAGTAGTTATTAAAAAAAAAACACCTAACTAATATTATAATTCAGAAGAATATAGCCGCAGTCGTATCAGGATCAATAAAGCTTCGAGGTATAAAATTTATACGTTCGTCTCGAGGAGAAAACTTCGCTGGCGCGATTCAGAACTCCATACATTACAACTCTCACTCCATAGAAAACGACAAAAAATGCACAAAAATGGATCGAGCCATTTAGCGTTTCTAAACAATTTATCTCAGAAACTTATTATTTTCCTCGTTGATAGATCTTAGTATAAGCTTTATTTTAACATTATTTCGGGCGATATCTGGTTATGACTTATTGAGATAAGCGGAAAAAACGGATAAATACGTCAAGCATCCTACGCACCTACGGAACCCTACTAAGCATGGCCCGACATGCTCTTAACAAGTTATTAATTTAATTATTATTTATCGATTTATTATAGATTAACTACGCACAAAATAAAAAGGTGCAGAAGTCCGTCGCCATACAACAAGCGACACAAAAGTTTTGAACAAATGTTTAAGGAAAATAAAGAGCTGATAGTCTGACAATAGTATTTCTAGGAAATGGTGTATTTACTGAACAATAAGATTATGATTTATTTACATCAATTAACACCGAACACGAATTACGCTAATGAGAATTAAAATAAAAAACATGCGAAACAAATGTCATAACATTTTATATAAAATCAAATCAAAATATTTACTAGATAACTAGATTAGATTATTGTTTTCATATCTAAACTTTTATCTATTGTAGTTGCCAGCCTTAGCAAAGTTGAGGGTAGGTAATAAAAATAAAGCGCGCAGCTGACCTTCTATATGTATTTATTCTGTGCTTCGCGGCAATGCTGCGTCGGAAGTTGTCGCTTGGAAGTGTGTGTTGGAATTCTACCTGCACTACGTATCTAAGTCCTTTACTGCTACACTGTATATAGATTTTATCCCTTTTCTATGTTTAGTTCTGTTGCCACAAAGCGAGTATCTTACATCGCGACTGGTTATTGTAGAGGAACAAGGAAAACTTGTTGAATGAGGAAATGGCGAATAACCGTAGGTGGATATTATTGTCTTAATCTCTTTTGATGTAAACAATGGTAGAATCGAGTAAAAAAATCAAAAATACTAGGTACCTAACAGAAGGTAAATAAAAATATAGCAAACCTAAATATCATTTTAAAAGACATGTGAGGAACAGGCGATATTTTTTTTTATCCCTAATTTACATGTATGTAGCCACCCCATTAATATAAAATTATGATTTTTTTATTCTCTCAAAATTGTCACCGTAGTTCTGTTCAACGACTCCCACTCCACATGATGGAGTGCAGAGAAATTCTTTGTACCCTTATTTTACAAAGTTTTTTTTATTTTTTGAAACTGTGGGTCTATACTTAGACTATCGTTGTGCAAAATTTCATGCATGTATGTTTATAACTTTGGAAGTTATAAGGCTGTAAAGGATTCAGACAGACAGACATGACAAACTTAGGAGTTCCTTGTAGAACGAAACCCTAAAAACGACCACGACATAGTTCAAAATTCGAAATATTTCATGTGTCATTCATTGGCTTCAAACATTTAGCTTCGCTGTGATAAGAGCTACCATTATCAATACAATTACGTTAGCACAGCTTCCATAATATTGTCATCTGTAAGTACCTATCTCGGAGATAGTAAGCTCATCATTTTATTGTGAACTCTGCAGTACAACGCTAGTGTGAGAAACGTCCTAACGACTGAGTTCATTGCTTTGGCCACATTGAAAATAAAAGTTTCATTCAGTTAACAAGGCACTGGCCGAAAAGTTAAAAAAAAAAGATATACGCTGCCAGTTCTCAAAAATTTTTTTTTTGTGACAATGGTTTCGAAATCGTTTTCGTTTTGTTTATTGGTACTTTTGCTTGCGATTTTTGCGCACGAGTCGCACAGCTTGCAGGAGGGTGACGTTGGTACTTGTCGCGGGAGAGTTAGGTAAGTGAGGACTTGTTGATGGAACAGTATCTGGGGGCGAAGTACGAATATTTACATAGGGGCGTTAACAGCTAAGTATATCGCATTACATAAAAAAATAAAAATTATTATTTTAAAGAATTCCGTTGAGACGAAATCATAGTATATAATTATTATATGGACCCAAATACAACATTAACCCTCGAATACTAAAACGCTTGTTAACTTTGACAACAGATTCATTCTAATGCTGTCTTTGTCTGGCACTAAGCAAATGACAAAGGCAGCAACAGACTTAATCTGTCGTCAAAGTTAACAAACGTTTCAGTACTCGGGGGTAAGACTAGATATCCTAGAGCTACAAAAGTCATTCCCTAGTAAAATCATAGCGATATTTCTTCCGTAACAATGTTTTGTACATATATCCTAATCCCAACTAATATTATAAATTGGAATGTAACTCTGTCTCACTGTTTATCTGTCTATCTGTCTATCTATCTGGGTGTTTGTCGCGTTATCACGGCTGAACGGATCAAGCTAATTTTTTTCGTAGATATAGCTTAAGGGTAGGAGACGTACATAGGGTTCTTTTTTGTTGTTATAGGTGTTTTTTTTTTGTTGTGCGAACGAAGTCGCGTTACGCACCTAGTGTTTTATATATTTTTAGAAAGTCACACGTACAGTAAATTGTTATTGTTTGTGTGTTTTAAAGTCCATTCAAAACAAGACATTATAATAATTGCTTGTACACAGAGCTTTTGGTATGGAAACTTTCGAAAAGGTATAGCTGATTTTCGACTATCGTGCGCATGGCAAGGTTAGAGCAAACCCTAAATGTATCATATTCGCCAAAAGCGAAGGCAACTGATTAAAAATAAAAACTTAATTAAAATTACCTCCACAACGACAATTAAAATTAAGTACACGACGAGACGTCGTCCAAAACTTTTGCGGCAACACCTGGACGAGGTTGGCACAAACAGGGTAGATTGGCGAAAGAGGTAGGAGTCTTATGCTCTGCAGTGGGCAGAAGAAGCTGCCGATGATAATGGTGATGATGAAACACCGAAGGAACGCTTATGACATGTAAATGGTTTCAAAGTGCAAGTGTAATTTTTACCCGACTGCCCAAGAAGGAGGGTAATGTTTTTGGGGTGTATGTAAGTAAGTTTGTAACATAGATAAAGTTTGCAAATATGTATAAATAAGTGTAAATAAATGTATATAAATAAGTATGTTTTTGTGTTTCTGTGATATGGTTTGCAGCCTAACCGGCTTGACCAATTTTGACAAGGGAGGTGTCATTGAATTCGTCTTTATTTCCGGAGTATCATAGGCTAAATTTTATAGTAATAATAATAATACATCGCTCACAAAACATCGAAGTTTCACTTTTTCGTAGAACATTGTGGCAAACATAATACTAAATCAAAGTTATACACACTAGTACAAGAATTTAACTATTATAAACTCTGAGGTACCAAAAAAATAGCGAAAAATCATACTTTTATTATAACCAGTCTAGGTTGAACGCGGTCAGTACGATAGCTTATTATAACAAAAGCTCAATTGGTCGTGTTGCGACTGTTTCGCAATCTATCTAACATCGTATATCCCCGATGGCTAGGTACCAACCAGGCGAGTGGGTAGCGAGGCTAGGTTGGTGGATTTAGACGCGTTGGTTTATTAACCGACTTCCAAAACCTATCTATCTAATATAATCTATGTATGCATTTACAAAAAAAAAAAAAAAATGTATTCTATCAGTTATCTGTTTCCCATAGTACAAGCTTACTTAGTCTGGAGCTAGATGGCGCTGTGTGGAAAAAAAACGTCCACGTCCACCAATTATAGGTGTTCTTTACTACATTTTCTCTCATGGACCCAATTTCACAATTTAGTTTTAAAAACTTCAAAAAATTCAAAATCATTTATTTCAGGTTAAATTTTACCTAAATAAACGCGTTTCAAATACGCCTTGCCTAAATTTTTTCAGTCGGGTTTTTTTAAATAATGTATTTATTCAGACGTGTATTAAATCATTATTTAACTCACATGTTACGTAATTTGTGTGAATATTGAACAATAGGTCTCTCTAAAGTGATGAGAGACATAAATAAAAAACACAAAGCCTCCATCACAAATAAGAGTTGCCATAATCCCCACACTGGGCAGGCGGCTTGGGAATCGCAGAACGCTAACCGTTTCCAAAGAGAACGCTGCTATCCGTCCTCTGGATGCATTCCCGCGCGAAATGGTAGCCAGTGTTTAGCACGAGGAATGCGTCAGCTCTATTATCAACAGCGGTATCGAATAGCCGGGTGGACAGAAGCATGGTCTAAGCAGGTGGTGCAGGTTGACCACGAATTAAAAAAAAAAACTATTTCGAACATTTGAATTCGTATCGAATTCGATAAGTTATCACGTAGGCACGTTAATGTTCATGCTCTACCCACAGTTGCTATGTGTTATCTTGTTGCTCGCTGTGCTAAATTGTTAAATAAATATTGTAGCCAGCTTTGGTTCTATACTGTTGACCGTAGGAAATGAAAATAAAGGTCGGAGCTGACCTTCTATATGTATTTATTCTGTGCTTCGCGGCAATGCTGCGTCGGAAGTTGCTGCTTGAAAGTCTACCTGCGCTACGTATTTGTCAATTTTGCTACACTGTATAAATGTTGTCCCTTTTCTATTTTTAGTTCTGTTGCCACAAAGCGAGTATCTTACATCGCGACTGGGTATTGTAGAGGAACAAGGAAAACTTGTCGAATGAGGAAATGGCGAATAACCGTAGGTGGATATTATTGTCTTAATCTCTTTTGATGCAAACAATGGTAGATTCAATTAAAAAGTACCTAATAATAATCATAATCAATTTATTGATAACGTTCAGATACATGTCAGTTCAAAATGTCGTACAATATTGTACAGACCTAAGTATTATAATTATATTATTAATATTATTATCAAATAACGAAAACAAAGATCAAGACAATAAAGTATTTAAAAAAAATCGTCGATTCGAAAATAGTTTATTAATGTTATAATTTCAATTTAATACCTAATAATTGACCGAGCGAAGCGAAGGTCTCAGAGTTTACTGGGACAAATCGGCATTTGTATGTATATTTGTATGTTTGTGTGTATATTTGTCCGATGATAAGTTGCGAACCGTTGATCCGATCTTCATGAAATTTTGTAGGCAAGTAGTTCATTTCAATACAATTTTAAGTTCGAATATGAGCTGAATCGGTCCAGGGGTTGTGAAGATATAGGGGTCGCAAGGTCTCAGTTCAGCGCGAACTACTAGTTAACTAGTGATGCCCCGCGATTTGACTATTTTTCCACAATTTTCCAAGGAAAGCTGTATCCTTTAGCCGTCCTTACTTATTAACTTTATTAAGATGGATTAAGCCTAGTCGATATGCAACGAATAACAGGGGCGCGTTCAGAATAACGCTCCTGGCGACGACGTGGGTGTCGTTGGCATGATTCGGAACCCACCCATAGGACTAGAAGTACTTCCGTATGTACAGGGCTTTAAGGAAAGGCTATGCTAAGCCGAAAACCCTGTAATAGCGAAAAAAAAAACAACTGTTCCATATATTTTTTATTCGGGACTTAAGGTTTGGTCCCATACTCAAAGTTGTTATTAACTATGGGTACTACGAGCCCTTTTCGGCTAAGCATACACTTTCCTTATAACCCTGTAAAGTGTGAGTGTGATCTACTCGCAGATTAACTTTTCAACAGTTTCACAATTCAGCTATCTGTTTTTACAAAGTAATCTCGTATTTCCACAGAAGGGATTTTTTTAGCGACGTAGCTTAGAAGCTGTTTTAATATTTACCGAATTTCAGAGGTATCTGAAATGGAGAACGGGCATAATATGCTGTGAAGGCTGGCAACATAACGGCGATCTGGATGCGTGCAAGCCTATCTGCAGCACAGGATGTCTGAACGGGACTTGTGTAGCCCCTGAAAAGTGTCAATGCAGCCCTCCTATGTACCTCGATCCTTCACGAAAGTACATCTGCCTCTCCCCTGTCTGCGACCCTCCCTGTATAAACTCCATATGCGTCAACAAACAAATGCAAGATAATGAACACGAAACAACAATGACTGGACATCAACCAAACGGGATATGTGAATGTCTCAATAACACGAGACGCTATAACGAGACGCACTGCGCTTACTGTGATGAAAACTACAGGATAAATTCAGATTTGACCTGCACTGCCGAGTGTAGCCTCCCTTGCGTCAATGGTGAATGCATTGCCCCTAACAAATGCAGGTGCCTTGAAGGGTATACATTCAAAGACGACTTCACCTGTGAGTCTCAATGCCATCAATGCGTTAATGGAAAATGCGTCGGACCTGACAAATGTAAATGCCTGCCAGGCTTCGTCGCTGCGAATGATACGCACTGTGTGCGATGCGATTGTGAAAACGGGGAGTGTGTTTCGGGAGTATGCGTTTGTCGTGACGGATATACCTTAGTAGATGGGGTCTGTGAGCCGGTGTGTGGTCCGTGTGTGAACGGTATCTGTTCGGCGCCCGGAGTGTGTACGTGCTTCGAAGGTCACGCTAGAAGTGCGGATCCAGGAGTGTGCTGCCGGCCGGAGTGTGGAGAAGTCTGCGACAGAAATGGGGAGTGCCCTATGGTTGCCTGTGTGCCTAGGTAAGATATTTTGTGATTATTATTCTAGTTTTTAGACCTCATCCTTCAGTCTATAAATTTGGACTAAGCGCTTGAAATCGATCTGCTCCTATTAATTGACCGAGCGAAGCGAAGGTCTCAGAGTTTACTGGGACAAATCGGCATTTGAAAGTATGTTTGTATGTATATTTGTCCGATGATAACTTGCGAACCGTTGATCCGATCTTAGTGAAATTTTGTAGGCAAGTAGTTCAGTTCAATAAAAAAAGTTCGAATATGAGCTGAATCGGTCCAGGGATTGTGAAGATATAGGGACCGCGAGGTCTCAGTTCGCCGCGAGTACTAGTTAATCTTATGAAGCGATACTTCTATTTCAAAATAATGCTCTACTTTTCAGACTAAGTACATGCCTTCAAATATCTTAATTTTTATTTTGTCGGCTTCATGCTTCAGGGTCCATACTTTTTCGACTAATACAAATACATACTCATTTCTAGAACTCTGCTGCATCTTTCAGCTCTTTTGAGAGCGGAGGTACCAGCCGTCTGGTGATAACTGTCATTCGTTAAAGTTTATGAATATTTCCAGTCAATCATAATATAGTTGGATAAATAGACGTTAGTTTTACAAATTTGGCCGTATATTATTTACTCGATGAAGGTGAAAATAAACGTATTTATATCGTGTTATTAATATTCACTGATTCATTTTCCACACTTTTACATAGCACATTTTCGAGCCCTGCACTCTGCAAATTCCTACAAAAGCCATTATTATTTTTATTTGAGTAAAAAAAATGTCTAGTATTGAAATATTAAACATGTAAGTGGCTAACGGCGAATATGTAGGTTCAAAATGTCTAAATCTAAATCTGAAATGGTTTAAGATGACGAATGTCACTATAAATAAGTTTAATTTGGCAAAATTGTATATTTCAAACGTTTAAAGCACTAAATGATTTAAAATGTTAATAGTCCATAAGTCTAAATTCAAAATGTAGTAATTTTATTTGTAAAATTATAATTACGTACGTGGTTTAGAACCAGTAGTCATATAGAAAATTAACTGGAACATAATATAGTAGCGCCGAACATTAGGTTATGTTTTAACTGCGACACACAACGCGCGAGCCGAGCAAGCGAAGAGAGCGTGCCGTGGCAGCGGACAGCGAAGCACCAAAAAGTAATTGTAGAAGTAACTGTAACATAATGGTATAATTTGAATACTAGTCATTTAATTAATTTATTTATTTTCGGAAAACTTACAGTGTTATACATATAGCTTATTAATGGTATTATTTCTAAATACCATTTATTAGATTTCGTATTTTCTTTTGAACTTGGGCATTTTTAAGTAAGACTTTCTGATCTTTTGTTTTTTTATTTACATTACGAGGTTTTGGCTATTGAACCAAAAATTTAGGGTTAAGACATTTTTAACACAGACATTTTGTTGGTTGCTATTTAAAAAAAATTACATTTTATTTTATTTTTTTATTTAATACTTTATTGCACGAGGTACATAAACGAGGTAGGTATACTTTTAGGAATACGAATACAATTATACTGTTAATTAGTATATTATAGGCTTAGAGTAAGTAATTATAATTAAACTAGATGATGCTCGCGACATAGGCGAGTAAGTTCGCAAACGTACTTGTTATGCAAAGAAAAATAACTCCTTTTTCAATTTAATGGCTCACAGCTATTAAATTGGCTTATTTAAGCTGTGCCGTCAGTCAGTGATCAATCTGATAAATTAGATTTTTTACACAAACACTACAATTATTTTATCGACTCGTCCGGTAGGGAAGGAAACATAATTACACAAAACTTGGAAAAACCGTTGGTTTTGCGATTGGCACAGAGATGGAGCAGTTGCCACTAATCTGAATCAGCCAGGATGCATGTTTTATTTTATGTACATACCTACAATTATTTAAAAAAACTGTCATTAAACCAAACAAGAAAAATAGCTGGCACATTAAATACGGCAACTAAAATCTATAACAGCCTTCCACTACATATAAAGTCTCTAAATGGAAATTAAAAAATATTTAAAAATTATCTCAAACAATGGCTAATAGAAAAAGTTTTTTACAACATTAAATAATATCATTTTATGTACAGACGACCATATAAAAAAAATTGAGAAGAATAAGTTGATCTCATTTTTATATTTTATTCGAGTAAGTAGGTACTTAAGAATTTTGTCCAAAAATGTATATGTAACAGTTAGGATAAACTGTTGAATACAAAATTTATTTAACACCTGATTATGTACACAGTTTCAAGCAATAAACGTTATTCTATTCTGGCTCACTAAAGGCCTAAGAAAATACGTTAAATACGTTCTCTCTACAGGATAAATAAAAATGGTGAAAATATAGATCAGGCTCCAAATATTTTGACGGTTTGAAATACTTGAAACCGCAAAAATAATAATGTGACATCATACTTTGTCCAATTATAGGTACTTATATGCGTAACCGTTAACTTTGAAATATGTTTAGTCATAAATCGTGAAATTTATCCTCTGTTCCCATAATCTGATTTTTTCCTTATATTTACAGTTAACAAAAGGAAATATGTTTCATTAACACGTGTAACCAATGTGGATATTTGTAATGGACGTTAACATTGTGGTTATTGAAAACAATAATTATAATATAAATAATAATTACGAGCTGATTAACCCAGCTTATATACGGACACACAGGTCTATCGAATATCACAAACTAATCAAAATAGAGTGTAGCCGGGGGGAACGTGAAGGAGTCATGTCGCATCATTATTTTTCAAAACTTGTGTTATTTCGAGTGTTAATGTGTAAAAACGGTGACTTTTTATCCGTTAAGTGCTCGTGAACGTGCACGAGTGTTGATTAATAGTATTATGTCGAGAAACGTGACTTATTGTGTTGTTTTCAAAGCTCCTTAAGGGTCTGTCTGTCTGTCTGAATCCTTTACGGTTTATAACTTCCAGTCTAAGCGTAGAACCTCCAGCTGCAAAAACTAAAAAAACAACTAAAACTAAACTATAACTATAACTAAACTATTTTTATATTAAGAGTAGCTCCCGAACAAGTAAAAAAAAAATGCTGTACCCCAACTGAAAGTGATACTGGAGAATTAAAAAAAAATTTTTTTTTTTTTTTTTATAACACGTGGTTAAAAAAAAACACCTGTCCCCCACACGTGGGATATCATTGAATAGATCTTTTAAAATGAAGTTAATGTTTCCTACATCATTTTTTTTTCCAGCTGAACCGCTTGCGAAATATAGGCCGACAAAGTTGCTTGCAATGTGTCCCCATTTTTTAACTATGCATCTCAGAAAGCTATTATATTCCATGTTGAAAGATTGTAGTAAAAATTTTCTTTTAAAATTATTACGGACAACATGGTGTTCATGAGTCTTGAGATAAGCGGAAAAAAAACTAATAAATACATCAAAAGTCCTACGCGTCTACGGAACTCTACTAAGCCTAGCCCGACATGTTCTTAACGAGTTATTTTGAAATGTCTAATAAAGTTAGGCATTTGACCACACCTTACCTTATATATAATTGATGCATGTGGTCAAATATGGTAAACACGTTTTGTCTTATGGACACTAAATCATAAACCGCTTATCTAAGATATCAATGAATAAAAATTACGTTTTGTAAAGGAAAACGATTTAAAAGTAATAAATGCATTCATCATTTATTGTATTAACTTCAGTAATCAGTGGACGATGGTTAAAATAATTTATTTCAAACAACTCTTTGTGGATGGTACTAATTAACTTTATCTATGTAAGGACACATTGTAAAAATACATCTGATACTATTTTTACAGTTCCTTTTTTCTGATAGCAAAGTCAGTGACCCTCAGTCGTTTATCATTTTGAATGATGATGTCATGTTCATGACATCTGTCTATTTTCTATCAATATTTAGATTGTACCTATACTCTTAAATGTTGGCTTCACACGTTGTGTATTTTGCCAGTGTCAAGTTTTGTGTTATTTGAAGTGAAGTAAAGTATTTCACAATTAAGACAAGTCTCAGTCATAGTCTAAGTCAAGTAAATTAGGTCACGGTCAAGTCCAAATCATACCCCAGTAAAGTGATGGAGACTTTACTAAAGGTTTCTATGGAGTTTTGGAAACAGCACGAAAAGTCAGGACATTATACTATTTACCAACACTCATGCACAGTCAAAAACACTTAATGAATAAAAATCCACTTATAATAAAAAACTTTATCAATTACTATATAGACTACTATAGCTGCCCCGTGGTTTCACTCGCTATCCCACAGGAAAAGCTATTTTTTTCGGAATAAAAAGTAGCATATGTGTTAATCCAATGTATAAGCTACTTCCATACCAAATTTCATTCAAATCCGTTCAGCTATTGCTGAGTTGAACGGCAACAAACACACTTACATACTTACCTACTTACACACAAACTTTTGCATTTATAATATTAGTGTGATGCGATCATAGACTTTTCATAAAACAAGATTTCTTTTCTTTTATTCAATGTATACGTAATGTATATACCTGTGTTAGACCTCATGCAGCCTGATGTGGTCTAGGATGGAGCACGCTCTCTCCCGCACGTCTCCCAAACGTGCACTGTATTCTGTCCACTACACCGCAAATTCTGGGTCGACTTTAAAATTCTTATGGTGTCACCGGACAACCGGACAACGCACCGGAACACGATAGAGTCGCTTGGCGGCACGTTTGTCCGGTGGGTGGTCTGATTCTTACAACTAGTAGGTTGACAATTTATGATTGGCACCACCAGAAGACCAGTCGTAGGGTCTGCCTACTCACGGACAAGGACGCTACAGTGATGCTCTGTGTTTTTTGACTCACAGATGATTTTTGACATGATCCACAGCTCACATATTTACCAAACTAGAGACCAATCGCGATCCCCAAGCCTGCCAAGCGTGGGGATTGCGGCATAACTCCTTTAAGTAGGAGTTATTTGTACAGCAGTGGATATGACTGGCTGATGATGATGACTAAACTTTAATATTTATAAAAATGTAAGAAAGTACTACTTACCTATACGGTAAACCAGTAAAAAAAGGTTTCCTTTTCCTGAAAGTTATAACTAATATCTAAGGAGAATTCTGTGCTAATATCAAAGAAAATCTACAGCACTATGCTAATATGTTTATTTTAAACGAACAAAGCTAGATGAACAGCTATGGAGTTTATTGCAAACCTCAGATTAAAAACCTATTTAATCTGAGTTGCAAATATATTGTTTTCCTGTCTTGCACGTTTCACGTCCTGTTTTGTCACGTTTTTCAGCACTTGGGCCGCTATCGCCTAGTTCCCTTGCCGGACGATAAGAACTAGGAAAATTCCTATTGCGGCTTGTAATAATTGCCCACTGTGTGTGTTTACTATAGAAGGAATAAATAGCCCTTTCATCATTAGGTATAAAATGTGTAGTTTGTTGTGACTGTCAATAATTATATTATATATTCAGAGGTAGAAAACTTGTTATATTCTCATATCCTTCCTTTATGAGAGTTTTTTTCTATAAATAATAGAAATTAAGGTTATTTATTTTGTTTACAAAAAATCACAGACATGCCTATAACACATATACCATACTAGCTGCGCCCCGCGGTTTCACCTGTTGTAACGACCCCCCGTCTATTAATATTATATAAATTATTATATATTTATTATTGTTATATTTACATAGATATTTATTTTCACTACCTATTTATTTCTTTAATTAATTCTACTTAAGTTAAACCTATTTACTTATTATATATTTGGCCATGTGATCGTCAAGTGATAGGACCCTACTTCGTGATCGTAGAACCTAAGTTTTCGAATAATTACGAGTTAGCGAATCCTAGTATAATTTCCCTAACCTATTACTACTACGCCGGGCACATTACTAATGAAATCTAACTAATTACCGCGGTGAGCCTATAGAAATATGAACGTAAGTATATAATATAGTTGAACTACAGAGTCTACCCTAAATGTACCTGAGTATTTATGAGTTATAAAGCATTTATTAAGCATACCAAGATATAAGTTTGAACACATCATTCTACATTTATTCTGAGTTTATTTAATGAACAAATAATGATCGATTTATTGGGCAAAATTAATTCGTGGTAAAAGAACGGTGCACCTCCCCGCACCAGTCCAGTTTGACTCATCCGAAAGACTGGGACGTCAATCCTCCACATTTATGTGTTATAAATATAGGGATAATTACCTGTGAATTCTACTAGATTCAAAGTCCGTCAGTATGTCCTATCCAGATAAGAGGGCTTATTCTTTTGGCAAAGTCTGGTACGTTAGTTTGTCGAACCTTTCAAGGAATACCTTCCATTAAAATACTACCATAATACCTTATCTCTATAATTACCGAAGTAACTAAAGACCTTCCCTTACATACATCAATCTTAGGTTAAAGTTGAGAGCTGCCAAGATCTTCCGATCTTGGTCTCTCGTGCCGCCCCGCAGCACCCTAGCCTACCTATGTACAATGAAATAACTTTGATGTTAATATAAAGATGCAATATTCGGAACTTTACCGAAACATAAAACTAGACAATCAAGTCCAACACGTATATATTAGTGTATTTAAATAAGTAACTCCGTTACCACTTCAAATCAACTGTCTCAGATAGCTTCCATCTAAGTAAGGATTATTATAATATTTATACTAGTAATCACTCAATCAGTGACATGTATATTAGGTGCCTATCTTCCTCTATGGAGTCAAGGGTAACCTAAAGAGACACGCGCTCCTATGTATAATTTAGCTAATTACTAGCAAAGGTTCCAACCCTGGATCCCAATTTATAGTTTTATAACTAGACAGAAAGACTACCACCGAGACTTTCAAATTGAAGAGATAGAATATTGACTTCTCTCGTCAACGTCACGAATAGGAAACTATATTCCTCTGATTAGAATACATGTTAGACTTAGCTAGTCAAGAGAATTGATTTACTCTAAGTAAATGGTTCAAACAGCATAGTGACTTAGCGATACAAGTTTCGATACGGGAGTTATACCCACATAAAGTCAATCATTGACTAGTTGGTTATCTACCTGATTTTACTTTTGTAAGTATCAGAGTAGTAAAATGACTTTTGTCAATACTTCCTTACGGCAAGTTATATTCTTTCGAATAGGGTTTTAAACTCGTTGGCTTTCCAACTTACTTTACTTCAAATAAAATGCGTATAGCAACATGACTTTACCTTAAGGTTAGATTTAAAACTGGTTGGATGTCCAACTTACTTTACTTCAAAGCAATAGATTGATTTTAGATAATTATGTACAAATCAAAGTAATGGAAAGATCTCACTCGTGATATGCTTCGCCACTGTAGAAAATCCAGATGATTCACAGCGTATGTTCGCCCGTAAGCCCAAGCACCGAATGCCTCTCCAAAACTCCGCACGTTCTCACAGCGTCGCCGCTCCCACTCGCTCACAATATAATCGCGCAATATAAAAATGACGGTATTTTCATACAACTTTTATAAAGGCCGATATGAATGCCGGATTTCATTAACCTAACTACAATTAACTAGTATTAAGTATGTAATATAACGGAAAAAGTATTATTTTTTTCCTATTCTGATACTATTTAACCACTATCGTTCTCTATTTCGAAAGTCGTCCTATGTTTTTGAAACCCTTTAATTACCCACTTTAGTGCCTAACATTTTTAGATAGCAAATCACTTGATACCGCAATTCAAGAAGGAGAATATTTCGGCTGTATTTTGTTTCTTATACGAATATATCTATATTTGTGAAAGATACGAAGGCTGTACCGTTACATTCGACCCCTTAAATTTACAAAGATGATGTTAATCGGAGTAAATTTAATCAAAGTCTCAACCATTTCACAAATATGAGTCTCCAACCAAGGAACCCATAGTTTTATATCTAAAGAATCCCCCAAAGTGCAATTTTTTTCTGTCAATATTCAAGTTTCAACAATAAATTAAACGCGCGGTGTAGTTGTGTATGTAGCCCTTGTACAATATCATAGTATATTTAAACCAATTGAAAGCAGTCAGACTAAAAACGCGATGCCACCAGCAAACCCGTGCGTCATGAAAGAACATTGTCGTACACAAGATATATTGATCTCGGCAAGAAACCCGGTTGTGAGGCGAGTCGTTATAAGAACAGAGAGACTGCGTTCCCCATCCCAATTCAACATTCCAATTGCAGAGGACTGCACTCAACTTCCTACCTCAATCTCAACCCTTTTAAGCAACTTCAAAAATTCCCCCATGGCCCCTCAGGGTCCTTAAAACTTCTGACATCGAACCTAAAATCTGACTACCTGCTATCGGAGAGTGTAAGTGTGGGGAAGATGTGCAATTTCTCTTTCACTGGTATTTGCTTGTACGTAACGGCTGTAATATAACTCAATATTTAATATCGACGAGGACGAATGCCATATCGACTTAACCTAACACAAAATCCTCCTTCTTATATTGAGCCGTTTGTTGTAGTGTTTTGCTAAACCCTGAAATTGACAACTCGTCTCTAGATACTGATGCCAATGCTCCCTTGAAATCACATTTATCTCATCATCATATCATATCACCAACATCCATCACCAATCTTGGGCCCCACTCCAAACCAATTCACTTCATACCATTTTCATTCCAACTCATTCGTATACTTTTTTTTTTTTTTTTTTTTTTTTTTTTTTTTTCTTGAATGCACATTCTGAGCACTTCCTGCTGCGTGCCTTGCAATCCATCCCAAAGAAACATTAGCACCTGGCAGTAATACTAGCGACGAACAAATTTGCACTTCAACTAAGCAAAACTAATCAAAAAACTTCCATTAAACTAATCAAAATACGAATGTTTCGACAGCACTTGTATCCTCCTTTTTGTAATAAAATTCACGACGTGTTAAGCAAACCTTAAATTTTGTACAATTTTTAAAGCTACTAGGTAATTCAATGATAGTTCTATACAAATTTCTAAAATATTATTTTATAATAAACTAGCTGCGCCACTCACATTTATACCTGTATAAAATATAAACCTCCGACCCCCAAACTATACACATCGAAACCTCAGGTTGATCCGCCGCTCCACCGTGAGTAAAAGAAAAACAAACAAACCGACATACCAATCCTCACGTCTACAATATTTTATTTCAGTAAAACGGAATGCCTTCGTTATTTAAGTCTGCTACTCCGACTATAGCCTTGATCATATTCGGTGATCCATATCAAGAAATGCTATAAGCGTGACGCGCGCGCGACTTCGTCTATCTCAACAATATTAGCAGGCATTATGGATAAAATATTTATCTGTTTATCAACATTAAAAAGTATCCGAAACTAAGTTACTAAATACAATTAATTGGCCATTTCAGTTACTCTTTAAATAAATGTAAGTTAACCCGAATCCGACCTATTTTTGAATTATAAACGTAATTATTTATCAGGCCTAATAATTTTGACACGTTTTTCTAACCTAGAAATAACCTCCCGTTAGGTTCACATCCCGTAATTAGTCTAGGCTTATACGTTAAAAATCCTGTAATGTAAAACAGCTGTAAAAGTCAATAGTATTATACAAATTCTACGAAAGATAAGTAAACACTGAAAAGGAAACACAGAATTTGAGAATCTAGTAATAATAAAATATTTACATGTAGATTGTAGCCACTTGTTTTCCCATTAATAATTTCGAAGTCACAAATAAACATACATAATTATACTATAATGCACCAGCAGCGCCCCGCGACTTCACCCACCATACTCAGAAACAGTATACTCTTCCGGAACAAAATTAGCTACATGAGACAACATAGATAGCCTATGTGTAAATTCAGAGCAGAAGCCTCCCCAAACCAAACTCATCACAATCCGCCCAGCCGGCAAGACTAAATGGGAACAAGCATATCTACATACATACACACATACCCTCGCATTCATAACATTAGTAGGATGAAATAATACTGAGTTAAACTTGACCTAAGTTTGTACCAAGCATCACAAAGTAAGTCCTTAATTTTTTTAAATTTAAATTAATAATGGGAAAAGTATTTTCACAATGATTTCTTTTCTGTCTTTTTATTGTTATGTTATGAAATGAATAACAATTTATTAAGTTAATCTGATAGTTTAGATTTCAAAATCAGTTCGAAAACTTACCAAGCCTCCAACATGAATTTCGAACTCACCCGTCTACTTACGTTACCTTAGAAGTACCCGTCGTTATGTAAACCCGCGGACCAATATTACATTCAGTCTAGTTGAAATAAGAAGAAAAGTACTGGATGACAAAGATAACCTCACTTCTTCCTAGTTCCTGCAAATAACTTTTTTTTTTTTTTTTTACAACCCTATAAATAATACTAATAGATCGCTCCAAACCAAGACCTCGCGAAGTTCTCTTCATCTGTAAATAAACTATTAACGTTTACATAAAATACAAGGTATTTATTAGATAACATAATTATAAATAAGTAGTATCTATCAAAGTTCCGATTTTGTTGCAAGCAAATCCCCCTAGTTCCCTCCGAAGAGAATCTCAACATCGCGATTTAGAAAACCACCTCGCAGCGCAATCTTGTAGGTTTTGTTAGAACTTATAATAATTCATAAATCCCTATCTATTCCGTTCGACCCCAACATCTTCGCAAACCCCTTTAACCGACTCCGCTCACATTCGAAACCGAAAACTACATAGGAATAAACCACTTGGCTACAAAATTTCACAACTGTCGGATAACCAGTTGCAAGTCTCCGTCGGATAAACACATACAAACTTACTAATAACAAACATACAAACACCGACGTGCTTCCGCAGACTACAAGATCCTCGCTTCGCTCGATCAATTACTATTATTACATATTACTCTAATCAACTCCAGAAAACTGATTAGAAAATAAATTTCTACCCTTTTTAGAAGCAGTGAGCGTCCTCGCGTATTGTCGACCGTGTAACTGAGTTCTAAAATTATTTATTTAACAAATAGAAAATTAGAAATTTTGTGTAGGGAGAACAAAATATTATTATTTTATTGATAAAAGGCCACCTTACTCTCCTCTATTTTTCGCCAAATACAAAATAAATCTACCTCTCATTTTTATAATTACTGTACGCCACAGAATAATTTTCGGTCACACAATAAGTTATTTTCAGCCCAAATAAGAAATAAGTCTGAATCTTAAAATTTCATGAACAATGTTACAAACACACAACACACAACAACAACATGTTACAACATTTGTAACATGTTACAAATTACATGCTAGTTTTGTATATTGATCAGGTACGTTACTAATCTTTTGTATTTTTATTATCTTACTACGTTACCGCTTGAGGTGATGTTTATCAAACGCGATTAATACAAGTGCTTGAGTGTGCTAAGATCAATATTAAAAGTTATGACATTGAAACTCTAACGTTTCCCAACAACTGAAATATGTACGCGCACTGAAGTTTTAACAGTCAAGAACCTATATTTATTAATAATACTTTTCATAACTTATGCAAAATCCCTGACACTAACTTTAAAAGACAAAATAACAGCTATTGGCACTACTATAACAACAAAACAATTTTGTTTCATAGAAACCATCTACTTGCTTATCTTACCTACATAAGAAATTAAACAGGAAATTAACAAACTAAATATTAGGTGTTTTTGCGCGTAGTAAAATAGGTTTAAAGCCAAAATCGATGTTACTAAAAATATTAAGATAAATGTTTATCTAGCTACTACATTGACGACCCCATACCTTACACATAACGTAATCGCGATAGATGTTACAAGTTCATATTTAGCTAATCACACTCGTGCAAATAGTTTAATTTTATAAACGTGCTAACTAACATTAATCATAAAAAAACTTGCTGATTTCTGCTATAAGCAAAATTCGTCCATCCCAACTTCCGTATGTCAATAAATATAAGCGATACCGCCTAACTCCATCACTACGTGCTTAACGACTGATGACGCGCCACTGCCCACGCACTCACTTGATAGCCAATAGAGGTTTTTAGCGTAAATATGAAGGTAGACTTTTTGTTAAGATGATGATTTTTATGATTTTATGTCATGGTGTATTTAATTATTTATGTTCTTTAGTAGTGTCCCATTTTTTTTTTTTTTTTTTTTTTTTTTTTTTTTTTTTTTTTTTTTTTTTTTTTTTAATATATTAATAGTTAATAGGGGTTAAGTCTATTAATCGTTTATTTTCAACAATACTAAATAGTTCATGGATTAAATATAATTAAAATCAAACTTTGTTTTTTTTTTTTTTTTAAAAGACTTTACCTGAAAAAGTTATTTACACCATATTGACGTATACAATATTTTAGACTGTGTCTAGTTTGTACGTATTTTATTATTATGTGAAATAATAAAACTTTAAAATAAAATAAAAGCACACTTGTACACAACTAAAATTATTATTGATCTATAGTCTCATACTTTCCTTACTCAATACGATGGTTATATTATTGTTGCTCTTCATATCTCAAATCCTTTTATTTTATTTTTTATCTATTACATAATATTATACAGAGCTGTTTTTTTTATATTCACTCACATAACAGTAATTAGTTAACTACAAAACAGACTTTTACTTGTACTTTCGTTTCTAGTGTCCACAGCATGTTGGCGCGCCTTATGTATACAAACCTCATACTTTAAGTTAATTTAATTGATCTCAGTAAAATAGTTTAACTTTCCTAAGTTACCATTAACTTGATAGTACACTTATAAAGTAAGCTGTACTCTTAACTAAATAAAATTTGATGATTCATTAACTTAAACCACTTTTTATTTTATTTTCAATAATTTCGCTATTTATAGATAACTCTGTTTTTATTTTCTTGTTTAGTCTATTAATATTGAATTTAATATTTGATAGGTTACTATTGATCAACATTTCATTAAAATCAGCCCAGCCGTTTTGGAACCTACAGGTAACAGATATACATACCTCTTACGTATATAAATAAATCTACTTACTCGCACGTAATAGATGAAGATAATTTTAGGAGAATTTTAACTACGTAAATTGTAAATAAGAATATCGTTAGTATATACGATGTTAGAACATAGGATACAAATTATCATGTTCGCGTGCTAACACTTTATAAAAGCCATACATATATCTCTACGTATTTAGTCCAGTTAATAAGTTAAGTAAAGCTAATAAATTAAGGTTCAGGTTAGTGTACCTACTTACCTATGAATGAAGCTTTCATTTGTAAACACAATTATTTATTAGGAATTGAATTAATTATTTTATTTTTATTTTATATTAGATTAAAGTAGATCTGAAACTGAATATATACAACTGAATACAATATTTTAATTAAATTTATAATATTTGGTCCCCATGAAGCCAGAAGTAGACCTTCCCTAATTATTAAAAGGACGTCCACGGGTTGTTTGTAGCAATAAACCGCGAAAGTGTAAAACAGTGTCTATGAATTTTTATTATTTTTATGAGACAAATAATCGTTATTTTAAAAGACTTAACGTTTTACCTATTTCCTACTTTCCCGGAGTACTTTTCTAGTAATATCTTTTATTTAAGAACCAAATTTACTACATAAATAAACCGAACCGTCCTACATCGTCCTAAGTAAACTAAATTCATAAATCTTACCCGTAAAACTCGTAATTATTCACGTTTCCTTTGCACGTACAACAAATTGTGTCCAAGATACCTTGAACACTTCTTAAAATACTAACCCTTCCTAACAACGACTTTAGCACGAATCGACCCCAATTTCCTTAATAATACCATAACCGACATCCTAACACATAATATAAGTTTACTCATGCGAAGTTTGTCTGGAACAGACCGCTCTTAACGATAAGACTGTGTTGTTGTATTTACCTCTAATGTATTATTATTGTTTTTTTTTTTTTTTTTGAAAGAAAGAAAATAATGTTATTTTGCAACAACATAAACATTAAATAAATTGAAGGGTGAGTAATATCAAATAAGTATAACTGTCAATGTCATGTGTCACAAAAATGGCCTCCACTCAGCATAATGCTGATCAGCAAACAGCGCGATCTTCCGTCGAAGCCGTTCGGTGAAGTCACTAAAGGCTCAAAAACAGTATATATCTAAACACATTGACTTAAACAGTTACAAACAATTACATTACAATATTTTAAAAAAGTCCAACCTAGTCATAACCAATTTTCTTGGAAGTATATAAAAGTTATATATAAATATGTGTTCAAAAATAAGATAAACAAGAATTAAAGAAATTAAATAATAATTAATTAATAAGATATTGTCAGTAAGGCGTTTATGTATTGTACTGTACCCTAAACTGCTGTAGAAAGTACACGAAACTAAGATTTTACCCTAAATATTTATTTTTAACCGCATGATATAAATTTAAAACTGTTGCACGAAGCCTAGTAATGTAACCGTCATGGTAAGCATCCTGGTCACGGCAACTCATATTGTAACGACCCCCCGTCTATTAATATTATATAAATTATTATATATTTATTATTGTTATATTTACATAGATATTTATTTTCACTACCTATTTATTTCTTTAATTAATTCTACTTAAGTTAAACCTATTTACTTATTATATATTTGGCCATGTGATCGTCAAGTGATAGGACCCTACTTCGTGATCGTAGAACCTAAGTTTTCGAATAATTACGAGTTAGCGAATCCTAGTATAATTTCCCTAACCTATTACTACTACGCCGGGCACATTACTAATGAAATCTAACTAATTACCGCGGTGAGCCTATAGAAATATGAACGTAAGTATATAATATAGTTGAACTACAGAGTCTACCCTAAATGTACCTGAGTATTTATGAGTTATAAAGCATTTATTAAGCATACCAAGATATAAGTTTGAACACATCATTCTACATTTATTCTGAGTTTATTTAATGAACAAATAATGATCGATTTATTGGGCAAAATTAATTCGTGGTAAAAGAACGGTGCACCTCCCCGCACCAGTCCAGTTTGACTCATCCGAAAGACTGGGACGTCAATCCTCCACATTTATGTGTTATAAATATAGGGATAATTACCTGTGAATTCTACTAGATTCAAAGTCCGTCAGTATGTCCTATCCAGATAAGAGGGCTTATTCTTTTGGCAAAGTCTGGTACGTTAGTTTGTCGAACCTTTCAAGGAATACCTTCCATTAAAATACTACCATAATACCTTATCTCTATAATTACCGAAGTAACTAAAGACCTTCCCTTACATACATCAATCTTAGGTTAAAGTTGAGAGCTGCCAAGATCTTCCGATCTTGGTCTCTCGTGCCGCCCCGCAGCACCCTAGCCTACCTATGTACAATGAAATAACTTTGATGTTAATATAAAGATGCAATATTCGGAACTTTACCGAAACATAAAACTAGACAATCAAGTCCAACACGTATATATTAGTGTATTTAAATAAGTAACTCCGTTACCACTTCAAATCAACTGTCTCAGATAGCTTCCATCTAAGTAAGGATTATTATAATATTTATACTAGTAATCACTCAATCAGTGACATGTATATTAGGTGCCTATCTTCCTCTATGGAGTCAAGGGTAACCTAAAGAGACACGCGCTCCTATGTATAATTTAGCTAATTACTAGCAAAGGTTCCAACCCTGGATCCCAATTTATAGTTTTATAACTAGACAGAAAGACTACCACCGAGACTTTCAAATTGAAGAGATAGAATATTGACTTCTCTCGTCAACGTCACGAATAGGAAACTATATTCCTCTGATTAGAATACATGTTAGACTTAGCTAGTCAAGAGAATTGATTTACTCTAAGTAAATGGTTCAAACAGCATAGTGACTTAGCGATACAAGTTTCGATACGGGAGTTATACCCACATAAAGTCAATCATTGACTAGTTGGTTATCTACCTGATTTTACTTTTGTAAGTATCAGAGTAGTAAAATGACTTTTGTCAATACTTCCTTACGGCAAGTTATATTCTTTCGAATAGGGTTTTAAACTCGTTGGCTTTCCAACTTACTTTACTTCAAATAAAATGCGTATAGCAACATGACTTTACCTTAAGGTTAGATTTAAAACTGGTTGGATGTCCAACTTACTTTACTTCAAAGCAATAGATTGATTTTAGATAATTATGTACAAATCAAAGTAATGGAAAGATCTCACTCGTGATATGCTTCGCCACTGTAGAAAATCCAGATGATTCACAGCGTATGTTCGCCCGTAAGCCCAAGCACCGAATGCCTCTCCAAAACTCCGCACGTTCTCACAGCGTCGCCGCTCCCACTCGCTCACAATATAATCGCGCAATATAAAAATGACGGTATTTTCATACAACTTTTATAAAGGCCGATATGAATGCCGGATTTCATTAACCTAACTACAATTAACTAGTATTAAGTATGTAATATAACGGAAAAAGTATTATTTTTTTCCTATTCTGATACTATTTAACCACTATCGTTCTCTATTTCGAAAGTCGTCCTATGTTTTTGAAACCCTTTAATTACCCACTTTAGTGCCTAACATTTTTAGATAGCAAATCACTTGATACCGCAATTCAAGAAGGAGAATATTTCGGCTGTATTTTGTTTCTTATACGAATATATCTATATTTGTGAAAGATACGAAGGCTGTACCGTTACACTGTTATTTTACCGGATCGGTTACATTTTTCGGGATAAAAAGTAGCCTATATATTAATCCAGGTAATAAGCTACCTCCATACCAAATTTCATCCAAAACCGTTCAGCCTTTACAGAGTTGACCGGGAACAAATACACTTTCATACCTACCCAGTTACCTACTTACATATTTACATACTTACACACTTACACACAAACTTTCGCATTTATAATATTAGTGTGATATTATACGCCTGCGTAAAGAAGTAAGAAGTAAAACAATAAGAGACATTTGACATTTGCGGTGCAAAGCTGCGTTTTTGGCGTAAACAGTTCGAGTTTCAGTTGATATAGATACTTACCTAACCAAAAAACATCAAGTAATGTTTGGAGGTCAGACGAGCCGAATGAACAAACATCTATCATATATTTATATACAGGGTTATAAGGAAAGGGTATGCTAAGCCGAAAGGAGCTCATCGTACTCATCATTATGAACAACTTTTACTACGGGACCAACCCTGATATCAAGAAAAAAATATCAGGTGTTCCATACATTTTGTCAAGTGTCATTGACATTTTTCTATGGAACAGCTGATTTTTTTCTCGATTTCAGGTTTGGTCCCATAGTAAAAGTTGTTCATAATGATGAGTACTATGACCCCTTGTCGGCTTAGCATACCCTTTCCTTATAACCCTGTATAACGTTCTCTCTACAGGATAAATACAAATTGGTGAAAATGTAGATCAGGCTTCAAATATTTTGACGGTATTTACTACTTGAACCGCAAAAATGATGATATGACATCTTCATACTTTGGCCACTTACTTTACTTTAATGCGTGACCGTTAACTTTGAAATTTGTTTTGTCATAAATCGTGAAGTTTATTCTTTGTTCCCATAATCTGAATTTTTCCTTATATTTAAATGTAGCTGTATCTTACAGGTAACAAAAGGAAATATGTTTAATTAGCACGTGTTAGTTTAAAATGAGTGAATAACTAAAACAACGTGGATATTATTGTTATGGATGTACTTTATTGTGTTTATTGAAACCACTGATAAAAGAAATAATAATTAAGAGCTGATTAACCCAGCGTATATACGGACACACAGAGTGTTTCAAATGTCAAAAACTAATCAAATTGTATGCTGCGTATGACAGTTTTTTTATGTACACTTATTTTAAAAAAAAAACAAGAAAGTAGCTGTGACAATAAAAAAAAAAATTATGGGCATGTCGGGCCATGCTTAGTAGGTCTGTACCGTAGGACGTTAGTATCACATGTTGCCCGAAATAATTTTAAAATAAAGTTTTTACTAAGATCTATCAACGTGGAAGATTACAAGTTTCTAAGACGCATAGTTTGGAAATGGCGGGGGGGGACGACATATTGCAAGCAACTTTGTCGGCCCTTGTTTCGCAAGCAGAACGTCTGATAAAAAAATGGTGTAGACCTTAGCTTCCCTTTTTTTTCAATGTTACCCCACACGTTGGAGTTTTTTATCCCAATTTTACATGTGTACAGCCACCCCATGAATATAAAATTTTTTTTTTTCATCATCGTCATCATCCACAGCCTTCCTTATCCCACTGCTGGGTATAGGCCTCTCTCTTGCTGTGCCAATTCATCTGTGCTGTGCCATCTGTCTCGGTCCTGTGCCGCGTTCAACCCGCAATGGTGACGATATCGTCGACCCATCTCGCACCTGGACGACCAACGCTCCGCCTACCTTGCCTCGGTCACCACTCTGTTACAGTGTTACTCCACCTGTCATCTCTGAACCTAGCAACGTGTCCTGCCCAGCTCCACTTAAGATTCATTACCGCTATTCCGACATCTCGAACCTTCGTTCTCTTTCGGATTTCGGTATTACGAACTCGGTCTTGGAGTTTGATGCCGAGCACGGACCTCTCCATGGCTCTCTGTGCTACCCTAATTTTGTGCACAGCCTCATGGGTAAGCGTCCATGTCCGGGCACCATATGTCATTGTGGGCAGGACACACTGGTTAAAGAGGCGGGTTTTAAGGCACTGCGGGATACGGTGTGACTTAAGGATATCGTCTAGCTTTTTAAATGCTGCCCATCCAAGTTGTATGCGTCTGGCAAAATTGTTAACTTAAAACAACCTGTTCAATGACACCCGACATGATGGGGTACAGCGTTTTTTATACACATTGTATGGTAATGTGGAGGTACCCATAACATAAAAAAAGGATTTTTAATTTTTTGAAGCTGGAGTTTTATATTTAGACTATCGTTGTGCAAAATTTCATGCAAGTACGTTTATAACTTTGGAAGTTATAAGGCTGTAAGGGATTCAGACAGACAGACGGACATGACGAATTTATAAGGGTTCCTTGTATTACTACGGAACCCTAAAAAGCGTATGAGTGACTGTTTTATTTTAGCTTTTTTGGTACTGTTTGAACTGACCAGATGAAATTAAGTAACCAAATACTTACTTTATGCCGGATAATGAGACAATTGGAAAATCGCAGGCAAACCCAAGAATAAGGGGTATTTTATAACCACAGTTTATATCGTTTCTTACGTTGCTACTATTATGTATGGGTATATGGTCAAAAGTAGAGTCGGAGCTTACTATCATTAAATAACCCACCAAGTTATTATGATATATAGCACGAAGTAAGTCATTATAAGTTTGTACACGTGCTACTTTATAAGAAACTTATAAGTTACCTATGTTTATTCTCTCTCGTTTCTTAAGCGTATGAAGGAATTAGATGAAATTTGCTGTTGGAGGTTGTTTACCGACTGCTTGGAAAAGATGTCTTTTCTTGATGAAAAATGTACGGTTCCTGTAGGATATCAATAAAAAACGGCACAGATAGTCGTAAATAGATATAAGCAAGAACAAACTTCATTAATATTGACGACTGCATCTAATCACTGCATCCCGATTGCAGACATTGACTGATTTATAATGTAACAAATAAGTTCATATTGCGCTGTTAAATTACAATTGTGTATTCGGATCGTATCCGTACGTCACGATATAATTAACGACGCACCGGACGTCTATAAAACTGCCCGTCAGTCGTATGCAAAATGTTATTGTTCTCCCAACATTTCGAATTAAGACTTCGTTGACGATGCTCACTTGTTAATCGTCTGTCACTAACTAATGTCAAGTGATTAAAACAGTACAAAAAGCTCGATCATTAAGAGATTACGCATCAACCTGTACATGTCTCATTAAAAAGTTGTGAAGAATTTTCCTTATAATCAAAACGTCGGTTTTAGGCCAGTGTTGAACGGTGCTTTGTTGAACAATTGCAACTTTGTGAAACAGTGCAGCTTTGTGGGAAACTGCGTCAAAGCGAGGAAGTGGGTGATAACGTTTATCAACTGCGGTAGCTGGTAGCTGTATAAGCAGCGAGGGGCGGTAATTATTTCAGTGCTTCTGGAATTCTGTTTCGTTACGAATCGATGTTATGAATGATGGAGGTTAAATTGGTACCTGTGTTAGTGTTAGTGTTGTTTACTATAAAGTGCGATGGCTTGAAGAAAGGTGACAAAGGAGTCTGCCCTAAGACGACAAGGTACTTTTTTTAAAAAGAGAATTTAATTAGAGCTGCATAGTACGTAAGTTACTCATCAGGAACCTTACACCTTTTCAATATCAAAAAAGAGGTGTTACTCTTGTCTTGTCGACTTGTTGTCTTTAATAAAATCACTTCTATGCTGATTTTTATTCAAATCCGACGGTGACAGGACCACTGGAAACAAAATATACCTAAAATCACACACACGTTTTCGTGGAGATTGGCAGCTAATAGTGAGAAATAGTGATTTTGGAGGATCCTGAAAAGATTGGAGCTTTTTATTATTTTAATGTAGAAGCCACAGATATCAGAACTTGTTCTGATAATATCTGTGATAGAAAAGTATTTAGCGAATCTTAAAAAAATATCGATAAGGTAAAGCTAGTGGTGTAAAGCCAGGTGTATCGATTCTGATTTATTTATACCGGGAAAGATTTTTTAGGTTAAAATCGATTAATTTTAAAGATCTTTCAAACATACTTTTTTTACCCGACTACGAAAAAGGAGGGTTATTCTTCCTTAGGAAACAGCAGCCATTTTACAAAAATGCAACTGTTTTTTTACCTCTACCAATAGTTTGATCAATAACTACCAATAGTGACACATTAAATTCATTAATTATAAAGTCTATCGCGGCGTTACGACTGTTTTTTTTAACGGGCAAGTGGCTTTATTAACTAAGCAAAAATACATAAAAATAAAAGTCGGACTCTACAGAGACCATTAGAGATAATATAAGAAAACTAGAAGAGGTGTCACAATTGTTTTACAAACATTTTTTGTCTTTTCTGAAAAAGGAATAGCCTTCAAAATACAAGTTTCATTAAAATCATTGTAACCTTAATATAACCTAATACACAATTAACATGAACATTATTTGATAAGCACAATAAATGATAAAAGATATCACAGAAACAGCCATGAATCATGTTGTACATTTCCATAACAAGTTTCATAACTTTGTTAAATTTGATATTATCTCACCACAAATAAGCGAATGAATAAATGACCGGATAAAGTACTTAATAAAAATATATAATATATCTACCGATACTACTAGCGTTTACCTACTTGCAGCTTGGACTGCGCGGTCGAAAAACAGTCTTTTTCTATACCAGTGAAGAAACATTTTAAAACGGTTAATTTATTACTGTCGTTCAAAGCAACGCCACCGTGTATAAATTATACTGTTTACGTATACATTTCTACTTTTTACGGACGCACATTTTTAAATCAAAAAATTTGCTAAGTCATTTATAATATTCGTCAAATTATACAATACAATATAACTTTATTATACACCAAAAGACAAACAAACAAAAAATTATAAAATAATAAACAATATTAATCTGTTATTTTTGGATGATAGTTAATAAATTATCATCTCTACTATACAATAATCAGTTTAAATATTTTATTCGCACTATAACAACATTTTATTCCGTTTCAGGATAAGGGTGAAAATACCAAACTGCATACCAAATCCCCCTCGCAAAAGATGTACGCAGGTTAGTTAGTACACTTGCACTTAGACTAATAAACGACATTACAAATCAGCTGTTATTTATAATAGTAAAAGAGCAAACAACACACACACACACAAATATTATTTAGTGTGCTTTATGCTTTGAGAAGGTCACCAGAAAAACTTCTCAAAGGCTTTATGTAAATATCTTATGGTAATAGAACTTTTTTACAGAATAAGCGACTAACTTCATATCGTCTAAATAGTTTTGGTGTGTGTGGAGATTTTTTTCGTAGCTTTACATTTTAAATTGATTTGCATCAATAAGAGTCGTCTCATTAATTATCCGAAATCATGATAAAGACACGCATCAAATTAAGATTTAGTTCTTTGGCCTTCGTTTAAACGTCGTCCTTTACGTCTTCAAATATGTTAATTTTTATTTTCAGGTTATATCACAACTGCAAATGATGTGCTGCAATCATTGGAAGTACATTGCAATAGAGGAAAGGTGCGAACCGATTTGCAAGTCTGGGTGCGTGAACGGACAATGCATAGCGCCTGACAATTGTTCCTGCCTACCAGGATTCGTCGAACAGAACGACACGACCTGCGTCCCATACTGCGAGACTCCATGCATCAAAGGCGTCTGCTCTGCTCCCAATGAGTGCACCTGCGATGTCCATTATCAACTTGATCCGACCGACAAATTTAACTGTCTACCGATTTGCGAAACTCAATGCGTCAACGCTTCCTGCGTTTCACCTAATACGTGCTTATGTGATCCCGGATACGAGCCCGAAAATAGCTGGCAATGCAAACCTGTATGTGATAGTTGCCAAAACGGCGAATGTATAGCCCCGAATAACTGTAGATGTAACGATGGATATTCGATGAAAGACGGCCAATGCACGCCGATCTGCGACCAGCCTTGCCTCAACGGCCATTGCTCCATGCCCAATGTTTGCACTTGTCATGACGGTTTTAAGCTAAAGTCTCTCAATAATTTCTCCTGCGAGCCAATCTGTGAGCGGGAATGCGTTAATTCAAAATGTACTTCGCCTAATACATGCTCTTGTTTCGAAGGATACGAATTAGAAAATGACTGGAGATGCAAACCTGTATGCGACAGCTGTGAAAATGGAAAATGTACAGCCCCGAATAGCTGTTTGTGTAACGAAGGATATAAGATGCAAGATGGCCGATGCACGCCCGTCTGCGATAAGCCTTGCCAAAATGGATTTTGCTCGATGCCTAACGTTTGCTCCTGTCATGACGGATTCAAGCGCGACTCCGATAACAAATTCATCTGCGAGCCAATCTGTGAACCTAAATGCGAAAATTCAACATGTGTTTCACCTAATACGTGCACTTGTAACTCCGGCTACGAACCCGAAGACAAATGGAGATGCAGACCGATCTGTGGGAGTTGCGAACATGGCGTATGCGTAGCCCCAAACAAATGTTTCTGTATCGACGGATATGCAATGCAAGATAGTCGATGTGCTCCAGTTTGTAAAATTCCGTGTGTAAACGGACGTTGTGTAAAGCCAAACGAATGTGAATGCTTCAAAGGCTTTAAACTTAATAGAATGACATTAACATGCAATCCAATCTGCGAGCCTGGTTGTGTGAAGTCCAAATGTATCGCTCCGAACAAATGTTTATGTTTAGACGGACATGAGGCGACAAGTAAGCCATTTGTTTGCAAGCCCACTTGTGAATCGTGCGAGAACGGTGTATGTGTGGCTCCCGGCAGATGCAACTGTAACGAAGGCTACAAGATGGGTGACAAAAAGTGTTCTCCTATTTGCTCTGAGGCATGCGAGAATGGGTACTGTTCCTCTCCAAATATTTGCACTTGTTTCGATGGATTTGTAAAAAAAGATGACCACCGCAACATTTGCTACAAGGAGTGCGAGGGTCCCTGTGCAAATGGCTACTGCAACGAGTATGGCATGTGTGAATGCCATAAGGGCTTTGAGATGTACAACGTAACCTGCCTTCCCAGTCCACGGTGAGTATATTTTATTATTTATTTATTTATTGACTATATTACAATATTTTATAACTGCTGGGCTTGTGTTCCTTAAAGTTTTTTTTAATGTTCAGCGTATTAATCTTAATTGCAAGATGTTATTTGTGCCTATTGTTTCTACACGCTATTCAGTATATTGCACAAAAGAATAATGATGACAAGAAGCAATATACGTTGCAATCATCAATTGACCATCAAATTATCTCTCGTGTCGCTCACAATCAATTTTAAAAAGACATTGAATTCTACTTTGAAACTTTGGCTTTTTATTTTGGGCACCAGTAAAATACCATTAGACGAATAAAACTTAAACTTTTGCTTACAGAGTGGACTGTGATTCGTGTGAAAGTAACTGCACTACAGATGGAAACTGCCGCTGTAAT
Source organism: Apocheima hispidaria (assembly GCA_947579745.1). Classification (NCBI taxonomy): domain Eukaryota; kingdom Metazoa; phylum Arthropoda; class Insecta; order Lepidoptera; family Geometridae; genus Apocheima; species Apocheima hispidaria. The sequence continues at coordinate 14,368,601 of OX388154.1, forward strand.
AATGGGACACATTGCTTCATATCTCTCAAACCATCTTCGGAAGAAATTACAACTTCTGCTAGGTATTTACAGAACATAAAGTACTACAATAATAATTATTACACAAGTTGCTATAATTAATGCATGATACTTTGGAATGGGAACTGGGTTAAAGGACAATACTAAAACATGCTGCTAGGCCCTTGACAAACAACCAATTTTCTTGAGGATAGGAGAATTAATCAAGCACGAAAAATAAACAATTATTACTATATACCACCATTACTACCACATTACAGTTTTCTTGAGATATTTTTCTTTTACACAGCTGTTGTGTATTTTTTATTATCACATATATCTTTTTTAGGTAACAATAAAGATTATTTTTTAGAGAACTACAAGAAGTGCTGTTAATAATTGCTGTTCTTTAGCTAATGTAGTTTGCCATTTTAACTCCTATTATTATGGTGACTACAGCCTGGCAGGGTTGGAGTGGAGCTGGATGCTGGGTGGCGCGGTGGGCGTGTTGCTGATCGCGCTGCTGCTGGTGGTCATCCAGCGCACCTGGGTGCGACGACAGATGAACTCGGAGAAGCCCGTGGACCAAAGGAACGGTATGTACAATAATATATGATGCTTACGCAAACAAAGAACTTTTAATCGGCAAATTCAATAAATATCTGAGAGTGAGTCCTCTACTCTGTCATAGATTTTTCCCGAACTTATTTTATGTCATTTGACGTCCAGTCCTTCTTTATCATCAGCTCGTGTACACAGATTGGTGCAAGCAACTGCGCCAAAATATCAGGAACTCGTATTAAAATTAATCATAATAATATTCCGTTAGTAAATGTCGCGATTTAACAAAAAAAAATACCTTTATTGAACATAGATAATTATACAAAAAAAATGTTATGAACCCATTGGCTCCGAACTAGTAAATACTGTATTTCGAGAGCCAATGGCCTCTCCCTTAAATATCATAAGTAATGTAAGTGTAGTAAGTGTAATTATACAAAGCTAAAAACGCAGACAAAGGAAAATTTATGAAAATACAATAAAAGTATATACTATATTTAAAGCAAGCATAAATATAATAAATGTATAGACAGTCAAATACTCGTAACCAAATAAATACATACAACTAACAACAATAAAATAGTAAACACTGCAAGAACATTTAAACATGAGAATATTAAACCAAAGTAATAATTCAATTATAATACAGTATTAATGTGCCACCGCAATACATCCAGAGCTCACCGGAGTGAGTTCGGGGTGCATCTGTATGTAATTGTTTGTTCTGTTTTATTCAATATGCAAGCCGCCAAGCATGTGCTCAATACCATCGTAATCAAACTTATCTAGCCAGGACCGTATAACTTTCTTAATTTCAATGTTACTATATTTCTTAATCTTACATTAATTATCCAGTTTATTATATAATAGTGGAGCAATGCCCTCATATCTCGTTCTTGCAAATTTTCGTTTTGCCCCAGGAACAGGACAGCGACGGTCACGTTTGGTTTTATCTACAGGTATAGTTTTTCTATGGTACCGTCGTAAACTCTCGAATATAAATAATTTTCTGACACTAAGTACATTGGCTCTGAAGATCTGAAAGTATTTCGGTACCCAAAAATACTTCTAGACGTTAAGACCATGTTAGAGGTGGTCAACACGCTGACTGCTGACAAGCTGACTGCACGTAGTATGGTCGAGATAGGCAGGTGTAGTAGCCTTCTACCGTCATTATGGTCTTGAAAAAATGTATGCTGGTCACTACGGCACACAGAAAGTAACCGCACAACATAAAACCATACAATGAGTAAAAAAATAAAATGAAGAATTATAAAATTTTCCACAGATATGTACACTAGCGTGGTCTACAGCGCCGTGGTACCAAACACACTCATAAACTCCAAGATACCTGAAGATGGGGAACCTCAGGACGGATATTACGATGAAGTCACCAAAGAACCTGAAACAGAAGCCCAGGATTCTTTACTCGGAACCAGGGTAAAGATTGAAGACGAGCACCTATAGTGAACTAAATGATATCCCCTCTAAATCGTCGGTTAGTATAGTAACGTTTTTAGAACAAAAAATCGGACCTCAACAAAGCATTGCTCATTAAACCACCTTAGCTGTAAGCAAAGTATTGCAATTAGGTCCTATTTTCGTGTGATGCAAAGAAAAATATTTAAGTAATTAAAATCATATACATGTTTGACAAGATTTCACAGAATGGAAACCGTTATAAGATTCACATTTAAATGCTTAATTTTACCCATCTTAACTCATTCTAAACTGTGTTTAAAACCAGATGTACTCAGATCTAACGCTTATACGAGTAATGTTCAAAAAGTATTTAAGGAGGAGTGCAAAATAGTCGACGTCGTAAGATTGTGTAAATAACTTAATTAATACATAGTGATTTGGCTAGTTACTTATATCTAGAGTTAAAACCAAACTTACAATCTAGAGAATCGCTAAGGGTGGGTTGGATTGGTTGACTTATGAGTAGGCATCAAAGCTAGGATATCCAAAAGAGGTATCACCAGATAACACGTTATTCGGCGCTAAATGATTCAACAGTTCGAACTGCCAACTTAACTTGCCGCTTGCGGATTGGCCCTGGCCTAAAATAATACTCACAATTGTAATATGTTTATCAGTTCCACTAACAAGTTATACAAAAAGAGCTTTTTGTGGTTTTGTTTAAGATAACATTTAATCCTGAACTAAAACACCATGTGAATATTAGTTTTGCAAAAACTAATTTTATAGAATAGATTTACTACCTATAGAATGTTTCTTTATGTATCCATATCGATGTGTAGATAAAATAAAAATATTTTGTATATTTTTTCTATAATTAAAAAAAATATATTTTAATCCAAAATTCTAAATTATTATTTATCATATAAGTGCTTAATGTCACTGTGATCGTTATTTTTAATGTAAGTGAGTTAGTTTTAAAATAATACATTAAAAATGAGTTATAAATTCGTGATTAAGTACAATAAAACTACGTTAAAATTAAAACAATCTATTAATTTACACATTATGTTTTTTAATATGTTTATATTTCTGTAGTAAATAAAATTACGGATAATACTATGATTATCATAAGTGCGAGTAAAAAAGTATATAAGTAATCGCAACAAAATATAACATAAACAAAATAAACAGGCGGTTTTATCGCTCAGCTGCAATCTTTTCGGACAATCCTTGCATGAGAGATATTATATCAGAAGTTTCAACAAACCTTGTTTTCATAATACACTCCAATTTCATCATTTTTACCTGAAATCATGATTAATTGAGAAATAAAAACATTGGAATTTATATATAACAATGTTTATATTGTTCCTACCTTCTAAAAGAGTGACTTACATACCTGGTGTATTCAAAAAGTGTTTTTTAAAACATTTTCGCTTCACGATTATCGCAAGTATCACAAGCCCGACTATAACAACTACTCCAATAATCCAATAAATGCTGAAAATAGAATTACAATTATAATATAATAGAATTGTATAAAGCTATCATATCACATAACAAGAAATAATGTTTTTTTATAGGTGCTTACGATAATGGTTCTTGTTTTCTCACTGGACTATTAAAATGTTGAGTAGCTTTAACCACATTAGTTTCTTCCGGGACTTCTTTTCTTTCAATATTTAAAAGAGATTCATCATTTTTTATATCGGGTTTTCCTATTAGGTCAGGAATTTTATCAGATTTCCCTAGTTCAGTATTATTTAATTGTTCCGAATTTATGCTTGTGTTAATTCTTAGCGGGTTTTCATCTCTTCCGATAATCGAAAGCGTAGATACTACAATATCATTCTTTGTATCGGAGGATATTTTTTGCTCAATAGTTTGATTAGTCTCAGGAGTAACTTCATCGGAACTTTGCTCAACTTCTTCTTCGTCGCTATCATAATCATAATTTAATTCTGGCGGAGCTATATCTACAATAAATCTTTCCGTGCTTTTATCTATTTCAAGAGTTGGAAGCGTAGACATTTCATAACTTTTCTTGTCAAGTTTTATTTCTAGAACAGGATTTTCATCAGTTTTTTCATTTAAATCATGATCATCATAAAATTCTGGCGGGGTCATGTCAAACGTCACATCCATATATAAGCAAGTTGCTTTAGTACATCTACTGCTAGAATTTAAACAAATTCCAACGCAATCACAATCGCCACCGTTGTCTGCAAATAATCTTACTTCATATGGAGCCTCGCAATTACAGACATCTGGGTCAGAAGTAGAACCTTCACAATCCTTGCGGTTCGGTATACATCTGGATATTTCTTTGTTGATGTAGAGTTGATAACCAATATAACATTCGCAAACATTAGGTGCAATACAGTCTCCATGTTCACAGTTCATATCGCAATGAGAATTGCACTCTCCTTCTTCTGTTTTGTACCACCCAGGATCGCAGCTACAAAGTTCTGGACTAACACATCTGCCGTTTGTACATCCATTTGAACATCTGGGCTCACATCTACTTCCTTCCATGGCGTATCCAGGGTCACATTCGCATTGTCCAGGTGACGTACAGTTGCCGTGATCACATCCGTCGCAGATTGGTTGACATATTCCGCATTTACATTGCCAATCTTGATCACACAAACATGTATAGGGGTCAGTAAGAGTTCCATGCTCACAAGATTCAGATGCAAAATAGCTGGTAGATTCACAGAGGTAGGCTGAAGTTTGATGATATCCTGGAAGACATTGGCAGACCTCTGGCCCTACACAAACTGAATTGATACATGCTTCTGTACAAAGTGAAGACTGGCTATCAGCTATTGGTTCGGAACTATTATTTGAAATGCATTGTGGAGTTTTGGTGGAAATGCAGTCATGAATCTTACACCCTTCAAGGCATAGAGGTTTGCAGACATGGGAATCTAAAGGGTCGAGAGCGTATCCCACGTTGCAAGTACACTGATTAGGTCTCCTGCAGTATCCATTTTGACAAGGAGGATTGCAAACTGGTTCGCAATATAACCTGTAATATTATTAACGAATGAAAAAGTAGTTCAGTACCTATGCATGCATTATGAATTAAGCTACGCATAAGGTAAGATTGCGTAGTCAAGATGTACATGTTTGAGATGTACAACCAAATTACCTAGCACTTACCCGTTTCCTTCATGATTTTGGTCTTCCACGTACCCTTCACAGCAGATATTTACAGTAACATTTTCGAATCGCTGAAATAATAATTATGTGTATATAATTTTTAAAATATCTAAGAGTTTGCGACACTTAAGATGATATGAGAAATTAAGTGGTAGAGTGCATTAAATTCCCAATCTTTTTTTTAGTGTCAGGGTGCGCAGCAATACTGCGCATCGTCTGCTGCGCGCATTACCAACACAAACACATTTATGTATTTATAATCAGCACTTTATAACACTCCGACCAATTCAACTGTATTTTTTTCCATCAGGGGCTATTTCATCTCATTTTCCAAAACATATTATAGCGATGGACCCGTGACCAAAATTGTTTTTTTTATGATTTAGAATAAAAGCGTCGATCGCGTAGTTGAATATGGCGTTTGTAGTTTTGGTAGTTGTTTTTTTTTAAATGTATATTGTTCAATGAGAAGACATTAAAAAGATATTGTTATGTATAGGGTAGTGAGAGTAGTGTAAGTGAACCATTAACGCATTTTCTGAGCATAACTAGATGAAGCCATCGCCCACATCTACAGATAAATTGGTCGTAATGTCAATATCTTCTTCTTTTTTACGGGGATTTGACTCACCTGTATCAGCCTAGTGGTAACGTTGACAGATTTTCTAGTCTTTACTGAGCAAATAATAATACAGGGTTCCTCATAGGTTTCGATGAAACTGAACCGATACGTTTCTGGCACCTCCCGGAATATACTGCCAATGAAAATATACGAGTATAATTCTTATTGTTAGGACAAAATCAACGCAAACTAACGAAACAAAACTGACTCAAATCACAGCATCGGGAAAAAAAGCGTTTAAAGACTTTTCCTAAGAGTGTGATAAGGAAACTTCGATGATAATTATACAAGTTTAAATTACAAATTTTAATAACTAGAAAAGAGCTGTGGATTTTCAAACTAAACAGATTTTTCATGAATCCTAGCTAATCTCTTGGTCGTGTCAAATTCGTGTCATCTTTCAAAGAAGCTTTTTACTTATGTAAATTCGTAGTTAGAATAAACTACTATAAAGGTAAATAGGTATGTTCGTAAAAGCCACCTGACGGTCCCTTACATGTAATTTAAATTAATCAGTCGAATGAATAGGAAGAAATCTTTCCGTTACCTCCTACCAATCGGAGTTTCGGATAGTTCGTGACACTCTTATAAAGACTTATTAAGAATTATTGGCATAAAATATTTTTTTAATTAGGTTTTGCTTTTGCTTTTGGCGTAGTTGTTTTTAGGGTTCTTTGTTTGTATACCTTCTCGTCTCATTGCAGACTTGGCACACACATTGATGAACCATGAAAAGTAAAAAAACTTTCAAAATTGAATGCATGTTGACTGATCAAAGGTGTTAGTAATACTATTTCTAGAATCAGCTTCCGACTGAAAATCACTTGTATATTATGATATGAGGACCTGACGTACGTGACAAAAGTGCGAAAAGTTATTATACCTGCGATGATTCATTATTTTAAATGGTCTCTGCGTGACTTCAAGATCAGGTGACACATCTCTCAGCTTCAGTTTTCCATACGCATGCACCACCGGTTTGGTATTCAATTGATACCTGAGTATTTAAGTAGTCCACTCAAAGTTCCCTAGCCAAGATAATTTGTGAATGATAAAGTTATAATTTTGTGAAATATTTTTTTTTTACAACTGAACGAACAATCGCATCGATTGCCTGGCGATTAGCATTACGCTGGCCTATAACATTGCAGCTCAGTACCACGTAGTTTTCTTAATTACAACAGTTCATAACCGTGCTTGGTAGCTGCGCTCGTCCCCTTAGATATCAGATATTGAATATCTTTGTGTCATGTAATTTTACTAGATTGATTTATTACCCTTCAAAGTAGAGCACACCCAAAACACAGTAATTTTTGCACGCTACGCGGTTCAATAACTATAATAAATGTGGCACTTCCCCAGATGGATTCTGAAATTTAATCCAAGCACTGAAAATACCACCACCAGCACTACGACCAAAAACTACCACTACGAAAATCTAACGTAAGGTAAATTTAAAAACTCTGTCAAGAAAGAAAACAGTATTCTTCTGTAAAAAAATTTACTCCATAATTGATCTATTCAATTCCATTCCAAAATCTGTGTTCTTCAAATCTATTTTAAAGTTCGAGGTAAGGTTGCTAATCATCTGATGTGCTTGACACAACCCGATCTGCCCTTGACGCCTTGCTCCTTGCGGTACCCCATGTTGCAGATGCAGAAGTTTGGAGACGAGCAGACGCCGTTTTGACATCCGCCTTGGCAGTGTGGGATACATCTGGAATAGATTATTATGTGTGGTGTAAAATTTGTTTCGCTTCGTATTTAGACGAAGACCTTTAGCCCGAAAGTGTGAGTCGCCTTTCAGACTACCTAAAACTTTCTATTTGCTACGACGATCAATTTGCAATCACACCAAGATCTAATCTTGATTGTATTGTATTTAAAATTGTCAAGAAGTTAGTATGTTAGTTTGATATGATTGCATTGGGTGAGAGTGAGTATGGGGTTTTTGTATGAAGTGGTTTTCTTAGCTTTACCGTCACATTATTAATTATTAATGATAAAAGCGACAGCTTGTTTGTGGTTTTGTTTCCACTCAGCTCCTTATCGTCCTGAAGGATTTACTTAGATTAAATTTGTTAGAAGTTGTTTGTACTCTAAGAAGAAGAAAACCTCTAGGATTATAGAATAACAGATAAAACTGTAGGGCTTACTACATCTTTGCAAATTAAAAACAAGTCAGTTAACATCTTACCTGGATCCTGTAGGATCAGTATTATCTTGCACGTAACCAGGGTTGCAGTTGCAGCGATTGTTCTCAGCACAAACTGCATTGATGCAAGGCTGAGAGCATTGAGGTATCAGATATTCGTTGCCCGTTTGGCCATATTGATTATTTGCTAGTTGGTTTGAAGGGTACAATGGTTGATAAGGATTAGATGAATTGTATTGGTTAGATTGACTGGGTTGGTAAGGTTGATATGGGTGGTTGCCTGGTTGGTTTGGATTGTACCCAGGCTGATAACCTGGTTGGTTTGGCTTAATTGGGTTATAGCCAGGCTGACCAGACTGATTTGGTTGATCAGGGTAGTTGCCAGGCTGACCAGGCTGGGTAGGTTGATTAGGATTGTAGCCATGATGACCAGGCTGGTTTGGTTGATTGGGATAGTAGCCGGGCTGACCAGGCTGGTGTGGTTGATTAGGATTATAGCCGGGCTGACCAGGCTGGTTTTGTTGATTAGGGTTGTAGCCAGGTTGACCAGGCTGGTTTGGTAGGCTTGTATTATACCCAAGCTGGTTTGGCTGACTTGAGTTGTAACCAGGCTGGTTCGGGTAGTAACCATGTTGGTTAGGCTGCCCTGGGTAGTATCCTTGTTGGTTCGGATTACTAGGAGATCCTGTAGGATGGTTAGGATCCGGGTAGTATGGGTAATAAGGACCATTTGAACCCGAAGGATTATAAGGTTGATAAGGGTAGTAGCCTGTTTGATTTTGTTGATGACCTGAATTTGGTTGTCCGTTGGGAATAGGATAGGTAGGATTTGGACCGTGCAATGATTGGTTGCTAGGGTAGTTTGGATAATTAGGTTTAACTTGGGAATCCGAAGTTATATTGGACGATGGTTGATAATTGTTGCCACTCGGGTAGAAAGAAGAGCTGCTATCGGTGTAGTAAGGTTGTTGGGTGCCATGGCCAGGATAATTTTGAGATGAAGAATAGTTTCCATTATTATAAAATGGTCGTAGATTATCAGGACTCTGTGGATGGTTTGATGAATAATTTGCAGGGTATTGAGGGTAGTTTGAGGGATAATGTTGGTTGTTATAAGAGTTCGGTGATGTAGAATTGGTAGATGGTCTGGAGCCTTGGTTGGGATAGTGGCACATATTCGGCGCAACACATTGACCAGAGGGTCCACAAGACCTGTGAAAAAAACATGTTATTTTAACTAATTCTGTAGACATGAAAGAAAAAAAATAATTTACTGTGGGTGAATGTATTTTTTTCGAAATATTAAACGAACTTAATGCGGTCTCCATTCAGCTAACATCTTGGGAAATAGAGGAGGATAAGCGCAGAGCTGCGGAGGATATTGAACTTCTTGAATAAATTTCAAATGCTATGCTATATGTTACTGCAACTAGAGTTGCAGATAATATTGGCGCTTACCGTCAATTCAGGCAATAGTCTTTCGCAAATTACAAACTTACGAAATAATTATAATTACGAAAACAAATTTCTCTTACAAAATACTTGTTTGTGTAACTTACTGAGCACAATGAGGCACACATTGTCTTTGTTGGTCTAAGGTATAGCCTTGTTTACACCGACAATCATTCGGCGCGACACAATCGCCGTTGATACAAGGCTTGTCACATTTCGCCTTGCAAGATCCTTCTGGTGTTGACTGGTAGCCAGGTTTGCAAGTACAAGTGTTGGGTTCTGTGCAGTTTCCTGGAAATTCAAAACACGTTACGTGTAGTGTAGGTGTCACCGATAATTGGGGTTTTCCACCTCTGTAGGCCAGGCGTTTAGACATAACTCATTTTAATATTTTAGACGTGGGAGTTAGTTTTACTACAACGAAAGTGCCTTGGACTGCTTTCGCGCAATTCGCTCTTTCTCGCTCGCACATTCAACCATTTATTGTCTGTGTGATCTTACAAAAAGTGAAAATGCCACGTTTCAGGTGTCTATCATAGCATTACAAATAAAATTTTGATGGTGGAAATCGAATGTTTAAATTAATTATTTTAAAACAAATTTATATTCGTAAGCCATGAATCTTTGTAATAATCTCACCTATTCCACCGCAGTTTTCTTTACAAATCGGCAGACAGTATTTGCCCTCCGAATCGAGCCTGTACCCATTCTTACAGATACACTCCCCTCCAGCGCAGTTCCCGTTCTGGCATCCAATGGGGCAAGTCGGGATACAGAAACCTGCTGCATTTTTCACGTGATCGTAGAAGCAAGTGCAGGTCTCTGGGGCAGAGCAGAGCGCGTTGACACACTCCTGGGTACAGACCGGGTCACAGAGCTGCTGGTTGTGGATGTTGCGGATGTAGCCACTGCAGCACGTCTGGATACGGCTGAGGTCAGGGCGCGACTAGAAAAAGAGAGCAGGATCTGTGAGATTTGAAGAGTGACACTCAGTTATCTGACAAAAGAGGATTGACTAACTAAAGAAAATAATGCTGGCTAAGCAGGCTCAGAACACATAGAGAAGCCTTTGTTCAGAAGTGGACGTCTTCTGGCTGATGATGATGATGTAGGAGAGCAATTAAATCAAGAACAAGTGGTTATTATCAAAATGGTAAAATACTCACTCCGTTTCCAGTAGGTGCGTGTGCTGGATCTCTGACCAGAGAAGCAGTTCTGTAACGAACAAAATATTTTAATTGAAAGTACAAGTATTAGCTAAAAACGTAAAACACGACTGCAACTAAATATAGCCTGTCACTTTATACATAAAGAGAAACCCAAAGAATCTCACTCGTCAAAATCAATCAAGTGTTTTAGGGACTTGTCCCACCGCCGATGATAAACGAGAAGCGATTAGAACTAGAAACTTGAAGCGAGTTTGTGAGCAGCGAGAAGCGAGTATATAGGTCAAGTATTGTCGCTGGGCTATAGCGAGTGTACGAGTCATTTTCATTCCCGGTTCTTCCTCCTCCGGTTTTGTGGAGGTAGGGGATCGGCTTCGAGGTGACCCTCCTTGCCGAGGCAGGACGCTAGGGGAACACTGCCCCCAGGGAAATTAAAAGCGTTTGATCGGGTCTGATCACGGTTGCCACATCTTGGCCTTTGGTTTTTCCTCTCTTCTAGGGCCTCATTTCATATGCCGGTTGCTCTCTCTTCATCATGGTCTTCCTCCGGGCCAGCCAGGAGGAGATCTCGAGGGAGGGTACGCCAGGTACGTACGTCGAGTGTACGAGTGTTCACAATCATGAGTACTATGAGTCCCTTTCGGCTTTGGATACCCTTTCCTTATAACCCTGTATAGACACTAAATAACATTTGGTTTTATAAAAGTTATAACTAGTGGTATCTCATATTTCAAGGAATTGTGTTATAGTATTTTATACGTACATGTAAATCACACTAATATTATAAATGCGATAGTTTGTCTGTAAGTTTGTAAGTATATAAGTATGTAAGTAGGTAAGTATGTAAGGGTGTTTGTTCCCGTTCAACTCTAAAACGGCTGAACGGATTTGAATGAAATTTAGCATAGAGGTAGCTTATACCCTGGATTAACATACAGGCTACTTTTTATCCTGAAATACTATTCGGCTTCTGTAGAATAGCGGGTGAAACCGCGGGGCGCAGCTAGTTTTATATAATTTACTATGGTTCGTCGCTTCCTAGTCCGCGGTGAGACAACTCCGAGGAAAGTATTATGTCTGTCAAAAATAATAATTTCAATAATATCAAAGGATTTCTGAATTCGAATAATCTGTTATTTCCAGCGTTGATTCGAAATGTATTTATCATCTCAGACGTTTGTTTTGGTAATAACCGCTATCTTTTACGGATCACGGTCAAATGGTCAATGCATGGTCTCTGCTCGACGCTTGACCTAGTTATCTTACACTTTCCTAGAACATTGTAATCTCTTAACTCATTCTTAACAAAAACAAAATGCTAACCAATCGGAGAAAATAATGTTTACAAGATCCCGACAATTCGTGCAAAATATATTCGACGAAATGGAAAGTCAGAACAAGTGTTACTAAAGAGAAAACAAAAAAAAAGTTATAACTTTTAGTTTGTAATATGTGTATACGAGTATTTATTGTAGTTTACGAGTATAGTATAACTAGCTGCGTCGGTTTTACCCGCTATTCTACAGGAACAGTAAATTTTTTCAGGATAAACAGTAGTGTGTTAATCTAGGGAATAGCCTACCTCCATACCAAATTTCTTCTAAATCCGTTAAGCCGTTACAGAGTTGAACGGGAACAAACATACTTAACTACACACTTACACACAAACTTTCGCATTTATAATATTAGTGTGATGTAAAAGACGGGGTGTGCAATAATGGACGTTATGTTAGAGAGAGTGTGTTTGTTCCCGTTTAACTCTGTAACGGCTCAACGAATTTTGGGAAATTTGGGATGGAGGTAGCTTAGACTCTGGATTAACACATAGGCTACTTTTTATCCCGGAAAAATATTCGGTTTCTGCAGAATAGCAGGTGAAAGCGCGATGCGCAGCTAGTCTTCTATGATCCTCTGCCTCCCAAGGTTGCCTGGAAGAGATCGCTTTCAGCGATACGGCCGCCAGTTGTTACACTAGTTTAATTATTTTTTCTGTCCCAGCTTTGTTCAATCTGGCGTGAACAATACAGAGTTTATCTATCTATCAATACTAGCCGACTGCTAAATGTAGCTGTAATTCTGGTCCCAAAGTGGAATCTAACAACACCTAACCCGTCAAAATCGGTCAAGTTGTTTAGGCTACAGAAGGTTGAAAAAAACACATAAACATACCTACTTACATAAACCCCAAAAACATTACCCGCCGTATTGGGCAGTAGAGTAAAAATGTTTGAATTATGTTATACTAGCTGTTACCCGCGACTTCACGTGGACATACAAAAAAAAGTAGCCTATTCCCTTCTCTGACCATAAATACATATATGCATACATTTAGGTCGATCCGTTAAGCCGTGAAAACGCGACAAACACCTAGACTGAGAGACAGGTAGACAGAGAGACAGGTAGACAGAGAGACAGAGTTACTTTGTCATTTATAATATTAGTTAGGACTAGTTATTTATAGAATTCTGTAAACCAAACTGTACCTTTTTACCTAATTGTTATACTTATAGTGAAAAGGTTGTCTCCCTCTACCCAATCTCGCTAGTAAGATGTACTTACGGTACTTCAATGTAGCACACTCCAACCTGAGACTGCGTGTTGCCGTAGTTCTGGCCTGCGTTGTAGCCGTGACCTTGTTGCTGAGTGTTGTTGCTGTAGTAACTGAAAATGTTACGACAATAATTTTCTTAAGTGCGTCGTAAGTGCGATGTTGTGGTGTTGTACCAATGATAGCTCTGTGGTTAGTGCGTTCGGATTGCACGCCGCAGTGCGTGGTTTCAAATCCCAACAATGAACTCTAGCTACCGGTAAAAGAGAACATCGAGACGAAACCGAAGCATGGTGGACTTTCTAGTAGGTAGGTTTAAAAATCTGGCTAACCTCAATTTAAAAATCTGTCGCCAAGCACCTACGATGTGTTTCGGCAACCTTATTTGAGAGCCGGTTCCCATTCCACGCGCAGTGTGTTTACTATTCTCGACCACTTCGTCACATCAGGTGAATTTGAGGACAAACGCATGACAAGCACTGTAAAAGTGCGTGGTTCGAACGCAAATACGTACCACATACCCTTTCTAGAATGATTCGAAACATTTTGAGGCAACGGCAACTATTTGGCACATTAGATAATTAATGCAATAAATAAATAAATAATACACACAGGCACATTTTGGCAAATTAGCCTTATTTTGGCAGTTTTTGTACACAAAGACATTTAACATAATATCTATCTCAGAGTGACGAGCGCAGTGCATTGCCGCGCATGGTTTTGAGCGGTTGAGGTTCAAAATTCTTGGTGGCACTGAACTGTTATGGGCAAGCATGAAACTTAATATCATGTGAGCGACCAGGGACCCTATTCGGAGATATGTCATTTTATCTCGGTCACTCTCACTCCCATTAAATTCTAAATTAGAGAGACAGTGACCGAGATAAAATGTCATTTCTCCGAATAGGGTCCCTGCTCGTCTCGTCATTCCATTAAAAAAATAAGCTAATTAGCCACATTTTGTTGAATCAGACACACTTTGGCTAATTAGCCACATTTTGGCAAATCAGCCAGATTATAGAAAAATGTCACATTTTGGGTTTGCGTGTAGCGCGTTTGGGGCTCAGATGTACAAAATATTAGTAGGTTACAACTTACCCCGTGTAGTGGCCGGCGGGGGTGTTGCCTCCCTTGACTCCGTAGTTGGCTGTCTTCACATATTGGCTGTGAGCGCATGCCAGCGCCGTGGCTAAGAATATTAGCCACATATTGGCTGGAAGCTACGGAAAGTACAAAAAGTTGAGTTTGTTTAAGTACGTAAAAATTACATTGGAAACTACGGGTTAAAAGTGAGTACGTAATTACGATTTTGAATTAATTGACTTCGTTTTACGGATTTCGAGACCACTCTTATCGCCTTACTTATTATTGTATTTTACATTAGTCATAGGTAAGCCAAATCTAGGTTTCATGAAGTGGAATTGTTTGTTATAACCAATATTCAAATTGAAATTCAAAATTCTTTATTTTGGAAAAAAAACTAAGTGAATAATACAAATAGAACGATGCTACCCGCAGTGGTTAAAGAACTGTGTCGCGGGTAGCAACGCCCACCTCCGAAACACCCATTAAACGGGAGTTCCAAAATAAAGAGAGCATTTACTTACTTTAGTTTTTACAGTTCAAAGATATTAAAGTTATTCTAAAACAAGTCAGGGTGCGTGCGTGTGTGTGTGTGGTGAGCGTGTGTGTGTTTGTGTGTTATTATGTTTCGTGTGTGTGTGTGTGTATGGGTGAAGCTAAAAAGTACTACAAGAAAAATAATACAAGTTAAAAAACTAAGACGCGCTATATAAAAGTATGAAACATGAAAATAATATTCGAAATTCATAATGGCTTGGTACATAATATTTTATTTTTCCGGTGAGTTTTAAAATATCTCTATCCGTATTCTGATGCCTTATTGGCTTACATACATACATACACTGTCGAACTCATAAGCTCATAACCGTTTTCGTAGTCGGGTAAAAAAAGCCCAACTGCGAAACGTAACCTATGGTAACCTTGACACTCCGAAGAAGTCAAGCCGTTTAGGCTACTGGAGGATATATTATATTAATATACACATTAAATATACATTATACATAAATTACATATTATGTACTTACTTAGATCAGATAAAAACATTTACTTATTTATAGAAAGGGGCAGCGTCCATCCAATCATTAAGTTTTAATCCAAGTTTTAAGTGTGTTATATTGGTGACATAGATAAATTATCTGTGGTTGCTGATCAGTTTTCATACAATACAAAAAAAAAAAAAAACAAATAACTACTAGACCGCCACTAGTACCTTTACAATATGTATTATTTGTACTAAGAGCACATCTTTGGTATCTAGTTATGCTACCTATTATATTTTACCTAATAAAATGCAATTTAAATTAACATATTTTTTATTTTAAAAGGTACACAGGACAAGCAATGATAGTTTTAGCGCTCACCATCAAGCGAAAACCCTGTTTAACTTATAATATTTATCTGAATTTAGAAGTCCAATTTTCCTGTTAGCTTCTCAGAAGTACACCCACACTTGACTCCTTGACAAATAATGTCAATGTCGCGTAAACACAAAACAAATCACGATAATAACTATGACATAATCAATCTCAAAACAATAATAATTTTAAACCTTATCTCTTGAGCTTAAAGCTGCTTATTTAAACACTGTTTTAATTTACTTACGAATTTTTGAGACAGTGCGCTAGAGTAGTTTTCGATTTGAAGTTCCTTGATAGACTGATCGCTTAATCTGTTGATCTGTGTGTTGAGTTGAGTATGTTCTCATACTTTTTTTTTCTCTTTCCTCCTAAGAGGATTTTGGCGTCGCACGTCTTATGCATTTGCCAGTGTCAAGTATACATATATTATATATTTTCAAGTTTTGTTAGATATTATCAAACAAGCAACGAGCAAAGCAAGTCCAAGTCACGGTCAAGTCCAAGTCATGCCCCAGTAAAGTGGTGAAAACTTTACTAGAGCCTTCTATGGAGTTTTGGAAACAACACGAAAATTCACGTTTCACGACATTATACCATTCACCAACACTCGTGCATGTTCACGAACACTTAACGGGTAAAAATTAACCGTTTTTACACATTAACACTCGAAATAACACAAGTTTTGCAAAATAATAAAATAACGCTACATGAATTCTTCACGTTCCCGCCAAAACTCCTCATACTTACTGACTGGTAGTAATACAAAACTTGACACTGGCTAATGTGTGCAGCTAAAATATGAGTTAAAAAATATATATATATACCATATATTCGGAGAAATGACATTTTTATCTCTCTCTCACTCACTCCCATTAAATTTTAAATTATAGAGACAGTCACCGAAATAATCTCGAGCGCACAGGAATAGGGTCCTTGCGTGATAGTTTTGGCGCCAATTATGAAAAAATCGTGTTGCCACTTCGTATTATTTTACAAAACTTGTGTTTTGCCAATGAGGCGTTTTCAAAAAAAAAAAAAGTAGTTCTAAAATACTTACTAGATGGCGTAACAGACCTATCGTTTTACCTGTCATTGTCATTTCTATCGAAATATTTTATGTTTATTTTTTAAATCGTAAATTTTGGCTCCATACGTTGTGTATTTAGCCAGTGTCAACTATTGTAATATTTCAAATGAAGTCAAATACATAGTTACGTTACTTGAAATTGTCTAAATACACATGTCGAGCCAAAAAACACGAGAAAAAAAAAGGTACACGTACATTTTTTTGTCTTTCATGTCTTGACAGTGACAGAAAAACTCAAGGTATATCTAACGCCATCTATTTGGTACTTTTATAACCAGGTTTTTTTTTTTTTGGAAAACGCCTTATTGCTAATGTGTAACAGTAGTGAAATATAGAAAATCGTATAAAGTGGCAAAATGTGTATTTTCGTGTAACATTTAATTTAAGGATTTGTCACACTGGATGCGTTCTGCGTCCTGCGATGCGGGCAACCCACATACACAGACAAATAGATCCTTTTATTCCTTGATTCCTTTTATCTGTGGGGCAGCCCTTCCACGACCTCTCCCCGACCGCCTGCGCGATGCGTTCCGTTTCCGCTTTAAATTTGTCTGCAGAGTGAGAGGTTCTTCTATTTTTTTTTCTTTTATGTTTTTGCTTCACACGTTGTGTATTTAGCCAGTATTAAGTATTGCAATATTTCAAGTGAAGTAAATTTTTTTTTTTTTTTTTTAATTATTCTCATTCATAGTCTAAGTCAAGCAAAGTAAGTCACGAGAGATTTCTGTGGAGTTTTAAAAATTACTCGAAAAGTCATGTTTCACAACATTATACTATTCACCAACTCTCGTGCACTCTTAAGAACACTTAATGGATGGATTCACCATTTTTACAATAACACAAGTTTTGGAAAATAATAAAATGACGCGACATGACTTCTTCACGATCCCGAAAAGAATTTGGTACTTCTCTTTCTGTACTTAGCTTCTTTTTCTTCTTTGGTCTAGCCTAGTTCCAAGGGCATAAAGATGGATAGTCCAAAGATGAAAAAGAGATGGCAATAAAGCCGTTATTTTCAGAAATATGATTTTTCGGCATAAATTGCACTGCAATTTGAACAAAATCTTAATTCGCGGCTTTATACAATTTATATAAATTACCCACATTTTTAGGGTTCCGTAGCAAAATGGTAAATGAGACTACCCCGATGTCCGGCTGTCTGTTTGTCTGTCACAGCCGATTATTTTTAATAAAACGAACCCATTAGCTATATTCGTTCATTTACTGCTGGGCTATTTTCAGTAACATCCATTGATAAAGATACTAGGTGAAGCCTGATGACATGTCTTCGTTATTTAATTAAAATTATCGTTGATTTATAATCATTGTATTGGTATAATATATGCCCATGATTCAAATCTTATAATGTTGTGCCTAGTTAATAACTTCCAAAGGATATCCAAAAAATAAAATTGCTTTAGTAAGTTAGTTAATTTAATTTCAATAATCATTGACATTAAATACAAATAATACCTACATTCACACAATAAAATTAATTACCATTTTTTTTAAAACACAGTTCATATTGAAATAACGCCATCTAGTCAAAACTGTTTGAACTAACTACGCTTGTAGCCTTTGGTTTTGCTATCTCGTAAGTTGATAAATTTAAGTTTGTAACTACCATTGTATTATATTGTATTTGTACCATAGATAAAGTTTTGTTTGTTTCGTGGCGATTAGGTCATAATTCAGTCACAGCTTCGCCATTAAAATTCATGATTTCAATCGCATGTTCCGATGGTGGTCTCCAACAAGGTATTTCCGCATAAAGGGGTTCCGAAGAAGTGGAATCTAGAACATCCAGTTTTGCTTCGCACTTCAGTGCGTCGATTGTGGACTCGGCAATGCTGCTGCAAGGACGAAGCTGAGTGAGTTCGTCGACGTCATCGCCAGATGGCGCTATTGAACTACGTTTTCTTCTAGCTTCAAA
This sequence comes from Apocheima hispidaria, assembly GCA_947579745.1. NCBI lineage: Eukaryota > Metazoa > Arthropoda > Insecta > Lepidoptera > Geometridae > Apocheima > Apocheima hispidaria. The sequence goes on from OX388154.1 coordinate 14,387,153, forward strand.
ATCGTGGCTTCTTCTAGGTAGATGATCATAGTGGCATTCTAATATTCCTGAAATCGATAATTATTTTATTAATAATATTAATAATATTGATAGAAAATTAATTAAAATGGTTAAATTAATTAAATGGTTTGGTTAAATTATGGTTGCCTGGAAGAGATCGCTTTCAGCGATAAGGCCGCCAGTTGTTACATTACTTTTTAAAGTCTGTTTATATATTATGTAAAATTTGTGTGAACAATAAAGAGTTAATCTATCTATCTATCTATCTAAAATGTTGCAAAGCCTGTTGTAATAAGATATTTTAAATTCTATTAAGCTTTACCTACCTCTGAAATTCTCCAGCATGATAGGCGAAATCGTTTGCACGACCACGGGCCTCATAAATTGTTTTAAATTCCTGTCCAAAGTTGAAATGGGTTGATAGTGACATTTGTCAGAAGATGGTGGCTCTGTAAAAATACAAGTAAAATGCAAAACATATCGTGGCCCATGAGGGGATCGAACCCGCGACCTTCGCGTTATTAGCACGACGCTCTAACCAACTGAGCTAATGGGCCAATAGACGCTTCGGCAAATAAACGGTATCGTTAGTTTTATTTAGATTAATATAAAAGCAACTTTAGGTGGAACATTTTATTTTAATCTCTACGAATTTTCGTAGATTCTTTGCTAATTGCCCTAAAGCAGTTATTTTTCTTTGCTAATTGCTGAGATTAACTCACCCGGTAGAGGGGTATGAAAAATACTCCTTACATACGGCGGAGGTACATCATTATTATCAATCATGACTTGCATGTGTATATCGTTCATTTTCCTCACATCCTCGTACCGCGGCCGCTTACACCGCTCTACCATCACTATGATCACTGCCACCGTGATCACCGCCATCATGATTCCTCCAGCTATACTGATCACAGATATCAGATCAACTGACGTCCTCTGCTTGTCTTTCCCTTCCATCACAGCAGTAATATGCTCCGGTTCTGTCAAAATATGAAACGTCTCTTCATCGTCAGGACTCTCTGTCGTTATTTTATTAGTTTTATCTTTAGAAATATCTTTTATTTTAGTAGCGTTAGTCTTTTCTTTATCATTGGCCGTGGCGCGTCCGTTTAAAGATGGCTTTTTTGTTACTACTTTTATGATAGGATTTGTTACTCTCTGTAAAGGTCGTGTAGCATCTTTGAGGTTATCGCTTGCAAAGGTTGCTTTGTGAGTAGTCGATATAAAGTTAGTCGAAGAAACAGTTGGTATTGCAAAGTTAGAAGAATTCAGATTCTGAGTAACAGTTGCCATGCTGTTAGTTCCATTTGAAGATACAGTTTTGTTTCTCCATGCCGTTTCTGCGTTAGACAAAGTGGAGAAGGTTTTAGCGACGTGGTGGAAATATTCATTAGACTTAGATGCATTTACACTTTTTATTATACTTGGCTTGGTTGCATGTGCAACTGCAGAAGTTGGTAACGTGCCGATGTTGGAAGATAGTGGTGAAATAGTCGTCAAAACTGACATTGGCTTCGTAAATCCTTGCCCTGTATATTTTGTTTTGAGCGTTATGTTCGTCATTTGTGGTAAAACTGACGCCGTGGTCAGAGCTATCTTTTTAAACGTTGCGTAGGACACTGATGTGGGTATAATTGATACGATAATTGTCTTTGGTGTTGTATTTGGAGGTTCCTTGTTAGTTGCGACTCGGTGCCTTATTTGCAGTTCGTTTGTTTTCTTACTTTCAAATGATTCACCTTTTTGAGCCGGTCGTATCCAAATTTCCTTCGGTTTGAATTTCACTGTTGTTGGAAAATATCTGATCGTTGCGTCTGGCCTTCTTGTTGTTTCTATTTTTGTGGTTCCTTCTGTAATAGTTGTGGCGTGAGTTGTAACCATTGGAGCTTCGGCAAATACAGTAATTGCATTTGTTTTTTGAGTAGCAGCAGTGTGCGTAACGTCACTTGCTTTTAATATTCTTACAGGAGTTGTTTTGATTTCAACGTGCACTTCTTTTGGATAGTTCTTTGTTTCTTGAATAGGCTCTGTTCTGTTAGAGATTGTGTTCAAATTTAGTTTTTGAGTTGTAGGAGTTATAGGTCTGAATACTTCTGCACTATGTGTTGTTAGTGTTAAATTATTGTAAAGTGTCGACGGATTATTCGATTCTGTACTTGTTGATGGTATTGTCGTGATTATATCAATTGTTTTGTTTTTAGGGGAAATTGTTGCCGTTCTTCCATTGTTCTGTAAAACGGATTTGACATAATCTTCAGTAGTGCTTGGTTTTAGTAATATTGTATCTGGCAATTCTGTTTTCAGGATTAAAGGCGTTGTAGCTCTTGCCTTTGTAGTTGTAGTGTCTATCGTAGTGAACATGCTTGTATCAAAAGTAGTTAATGGATTTGCCTTTACTGTAGTGTTTTCTATTAAAGTTGTCTTGCTTGTGTGTTGAGTATTTTCAATCTTAGCTACTTTCTTTGAACTGGAACTAATTTCTTCCGAAGTTATTACGTGCGCTGTCATAGTCCATTGAAAAGTAGTTCTAAGACTTGAAGTTTCAATAGTCGCGGGTCGAGCAGTGCTTGTAGTTATATTTTTGCTTGGTGTATAAGTTGAAGTGGTTTCTACTGAAGCTGTTGTAGTGGTAGAAGGGAAAGCAGAAGAAGGCTGAGCGGGTTTAGTGGGAGGTTTTTTTGTTAGTAGCTCTTCTACCCTTGCAGTAGTCGTGGTCGTACTTTTGATTGGAGACATGCGGCTGTCACAGCTGTAATATATAAAATTATAAAATTTAAATAGACGTCCATTTAATCTTAAGCAAGTAAGATAATTTGTCTCGCACTGATTCAATGAATTGCTTAATTTACAAATATTCAAATAAGTTAGAAGACGAGATAGTCTGTCCATTATGGACGATGCTGTTGATACTTAGGACTTAGGCCTAACCTAACCAATTTAAGATCTTATAAATAACTAGTATTTGCACAAATTATCATTCTGATTCTCATAGCAGAACTTCTTAAATATAGAATAGCAAGAGGTTTTTAAAAGGCTGTTGAAAACACCATCAGGCGCTTTGATCGATGTTTATTTTAAGCGAGGCGATGGTGACTGGAGATTAAGTAATGAATCATAGTTTCTCAATAGCACCTATCCTCATTGTCGAGTTCTGAGCTACCTGCTATATTCATAATTAAATATTTTTTGAGTTTCCTAAAACTCTATCGCCAAGCTCAGTCTCTCAGTATATTACGCCAGGCAAATAAGTAACAAGTGGTAACCCACCTCTCACCTTGCCATCCGTCCTGGCAGGAGCACTCTCCGGTGATGGGAGAACATCTTCCATGGTTAGAACAAAACTTGCACTCGTTCACGCAGTTTGGGCCCCATTTGTTTGGTGGACATTCTGAAATATGACAAAAGAATACCGTTAGGTAAATTGGCAACTTTAAATTATTATTCTGTATTTTTTGTGATTTATTTATTTGTAGAATTCGATAATGCTCTTTGACATTTTACGTTTTCTGTAATAGGTATGATTACAGAAAACGTAAAATGTCAAAGAGTACAAGGTGACGCATTGGTGAACGATTCAACTCTTGGCCACAATTTCTGCTTAGGTGCCAACATTATTGGACCAACAAAAAAATATTGATACTTTACGAAAAATTTAATTGACTATAATGATTTAAAATTTTATCAATATTATGCTTCATCAAAGACATAAAATAAGGAGAATTCTGTCCTTCATCACAGAAAGCTTGTTTTGAAATGCCCCCATTGTAGTGCCAGGTAGGTATAACAATTAAGATTAATGACCCTACGGTAATTAATCACCAATACCCGTTGTGGGTATTACCTGACTGATAAATAGGTTATTAATTATTCTATGTGAGTATACATTATATTATGTAATCGTACTGAAGTAAACAGATAGGTGTATCAGTACACTGAGTGCCTTTGTCTTCAGGATGAGGATGTAGTGTGGAATTTCTTACATTCGCTAGGGGATTATACAAGCTGGGTAGCTTATATGATCCCCTGTAATTTGTAATAGGAGATAACAGTGATAGTTATGTTGCCCCCGAGAGATATAATTTGTAATGTGATCAGGCAGACAACAATTTTAGAACAAAATGAATCTAAGGTAAGCTATGATGCAATATAGTATAAAAACATTCACAAAAAACTATTAGAATACCCATTGACAACGAAGATTAAAAATTAGATCGAGAGTAAATCCAAATGCCCAAGCATTCCGCTAGAATTACAATAGTACCTAAGTTATATACAGTCTGTTAAGTATATGTTGCCTGTGAAAAATTAGTACCTTACATACTTTTATTTTAAGAAAGAAATAGTTAGATCTAAAGAATTAGAATAAACTTTAGGTAAACGTACCTATGAATATCAGACCTTTTGAATAGTAAGATATACTTACTTTTCTCAGAATTATTATCACAATCCGAATCAGAATATTTTATTGTGCAAACTGTGTTAGTATTTATCAGATCTTAAAAATAGGTTAGGTCACGACAGCTTCGTTCTTAATGGACATACAATATTAAATAATGTACTTACTTCAAATTACCATGCCAATTTTAAAATTTGATCTTATTCAATTTGTCCTCAAGAAATTCATTTATTCTATAATAATTCTTATTTATCAAAAAGGTAAACAATTTTCCTTTGAATGTAGCTACGCTCTCTGATTTATGCAAATTATTATAGATTCTTGGAACCATTCCTAATACACTTTTGTCAAACAGTGCGGTACTGTGACGAGGCATACAAATTTTGTTAGATGGCGTTTAGACGTCATATATCAAAACATATTTAAATTATTTCTCATGAATACCATTTCGTATATATACAGACAGGGAAATGTCAATATCTTCAACTCTTTAAATAATGGCTTGCAAGAATCTCTGGTTTTCAAATGGCACACTGATCTCGGACATTTTTTTGGGATTTAAAGATGGTTTCCTTTTCTGTTACCCTAGAATATAATTCCGTATCTCAAAGCAGACGTTACATACGCATTACGCATTATTATCGAACCATATCCGTCTACTGCTGGAAATAGGTCTGTCCAAAAGCATGCAACTTAGCTGTACCTAAGTTTCACTTTATATATCTATTCTGCTGTTGGTTTAATAAAGGTGATGTCGATAATTGAAAACTCTGTAAAGCCTAACTGGTATTATTTTTAAACTAACCCCCGAATACTGAAACGTTTGTTAACTTTGAGGACAGATTAAGTCTGTTGCTGCCTTTGTCATTTGCTTAGTGCCAGACAAAGTCAGCATTAGAATTAATCTGTTGTCAAAGTTAACAAGCGTTTCAGTATTCGGGGGTGAAGCTATAATAAAAGCATATACTCAAACTCGTACCTTGAGAACAGCCGTGCCCTGTCCTTCCTCCGGGGCATATAGGGACGCAGGAAACATCCTTCATCTTATACCCTGGACAGCAGACAGCCACTTCTGCTGTTCTTTCTTCAGTCTGAAATTTAAACAACGTAAGAACTCGATATTTTTATTCCTTAAGGTTTTGTTCGAATCCGTGAGTCAAACCTTGAGCACACATCATGGTTACGACGGCGATTATTTGCTCAGCTAATTGCGTTATAAAATATATGAAAATTATGAGAATACATACTTAAGTAAATGAATTATTATATAAATGTAAAATTCATTAATCAAATAATTAAAAATTACAATGGGATACACCAAAGTTTAATTAAATATGTCGCAGTGCAATGGGAGTCTTAATTTAAATTCTTATGGATATTCGTCCTAAATCGATTGAGACCAAGTCCGAATAAATCAATATCATCATTGTCACCGTTTCTGTCGTCTCGGGCGCTACTGCGGTAAAGGTTATAAGAGCGACACATGCGTGGGATATGTAGGTATACTCTAAAAATTACAAAATTAAGATTTATGAAATAAGTTCCCCTCTTCTTGGTTACGAATATAGACGAATTTCAACATAAATGGAAATAATAATAATTCATACAAATACGTAAGCTTGTTATACTTTAAACTTAAATTTTAAAACTGAACATGCAATAGGAAATTATGAGCAAACATTAGCGAAACATTAAAACACAAAATTACTCGTGCAAGATTCATGACACGTTGCAAAATTACGTGCAAAATGAAAATGCGCATTTAAATTCAGTTGAGTAAACAGCTACATAATATGAACGCAGCAACAATTAAAAGTGACCTGATAAGTACTTAAACGGTCTAGTTTTTCTCAAGGATAGTGACCGTTGGAAATGTCAAGTACTATACAGAATGTGACAATTTATTAAAACTACTATTTATTAGAATGGTTAACCGAGGGATTAATTGCTTGGTGAGAATCTAAAATGGATGAAGTGGATTTGACGCATGCTGATAAATTATGCGTTTCACGATTCAATTTACATTATATTATTCAATTAAATTCAATCTAGTTTATAACAATGTATAACAACGATAAATAATTACTAGTAGTTCTGCGAACAGTTAACCTCGCGAGCACAAATTTTGTTTTGCACGACCTTTATTCTACAATTTCATAGTTTTTTTTTGTTGTCGGCGATTTTTGATTGGAGATCAAGAGGGATATCAAGAGATAAGGTCGCCAGGTCTCGTCCCAAACGGAAACCTCACGACCTTATATCTTGACAACCTCTACCGATTTTGCTCATATTCAAAATTCTTGCTTAGAATTGAGCACCGAATATTTCTATCAAAATCAGCCGGTAAATAGTGCAGCAGCAAACTTCCGCCGTTAAAAATCGCAGACGACAATATATCTTTAAAATTGTAGGACCTGTGTACCAAGTTCCATCGAGATTAGTTGAAAAATACGACCTTACGGGAATACCAACGTACGGAGAGACGGAAGCAATTTTTGCCATTTGAAGCAAATACTTCGTCTAACTCGATCAGTCGGTCAATAATAGAATAGATATGTAATTTATTAATATTTTAGTTTAATATTTTACTACAAATCCACGTTGCAAAATAAGTACATATAAAAGTAGCTATCGTTATTTTGTTATTAAAGAATTATTTTCTTAAATTCGCAGAATCAATTTACTTTTCCGTAAGAAAAATTCCAAAACAGAATTTTGTTTAATTATTTAGGTATTATGAATTAAAAGGGTCCCAACCTCGAGCTTTGTGAGATCCCGCATCTCAGTGCTCCACTTGGAGCATCTCGGAGGTATCGACATGCACCACTCGTACGTTCTCACTGACAACGGCGCTCTGTACTTCACTCGCTTTGTGATATTGTACCTGAGGACAGTTAACAGTGTCAAAAGCTTCGTCTAAAATCAATACCATCATCATCAATAGCCAGGGTAATTGGTTCTTCGAGAGATATGGCCTGCCCATTGCCACATAAGCTTGTAAACTCTGAATGATATGACGGCGAATTTGGTTCTTCGGCGACTATCCTCCTTCCGTTGGTTGAAAATGTATGATAAAATTTGCAAGGCATTGATGTTCAAAGATTAGAGTCTTAGAAGTTATTTGAAAGTAATAGGTAATCTGAGGCCGAGATGGCTAGAGCGAGCTGCGCACTTAGATTTCTTAGATAAGTACTAAGCCTTAAAACTCGTTTAGAAGTTGATCAAGATAGCGCTCCCATCTTTAAGTTCGATGTTTTGACTGAGCTGCTGAATATTATTCATGTTTTATAATAATATTGTATTATAATATTATTCAGCTGTTCAGATTCCAAAGGAGCACTTTGCATTTTGATTTTAACGGGTTTTACAACGATACGAGCGCTTAGAATTTTATCTTTATGGGCTCTATTTTTATATTGATCTAATGCTTTAATAGGCTTATTATGTGACACTATTTATCAAATGAAAGTCTTTGGGTCTTCAAACCCTCCAGATTTAAAAAATGATCTGTCCTTAGAACAAAGGATAAAAAGAAAAGGACAGGAAAACATTTAGGAGAAGTTCTTTTTGTGGTACTTACTTTTGTTTCACCATGCACACGTTGGGCCCGTTGAGGGTTGCTACCTCCATCACCATCGCTAGAATAACCACTATCACTGCACACCATAGCTGTGTCTTTCCACTGAACGTCACATTTCTTACAGTCACCATTTTATAACCTCTTTCCGAGATCCATAGTTGTGTGTTGTTCACATCGCTAATATGTTCCTTCTCTTCTTGTATACAGTTTTACTAGCCTGTAAAAAATAAAATATATTGCAAACTAAAATCATTAAGAAAATAATAAACGAAAAACTATTTATCTTACATAGAATTTCGAATGCTTTAAAAACAGAGTTGGTTTAATTATTAATACAATTTACGTAGTTACTAAACTAGAATTTATTATAGAAGATAGAATTTATATAATTTATTATATTTTATTTTAGAAGCCATTGAAACATTCCGAGATTTCCTGAGTTAGGTTAATGCACCAATTACCATTGATCATCTAGTTCTTGAGATGTTAGGTTTCAAATACACTTCTTAGTTTCAAAAGACATTCATGATTTCCAAGATCACACAGCTACCAGCATTATCATTTACTCAAAGAGCATCGTGAACAAGCAGATTCCAGTCCCAAGCAATCAACTATATTCATGCGGGGTCAACTAACTCGGCAGGATGGGGCCCGAATGCAGGCCACGGGCTAATTGTCGTGCGATAAATGTACCGTGATACTCCTATGATATAATGTTACACTATCAGATAATGTTAAATGAACATCAAGACATCTCCATTAACACAATAATCATCATTATCTCGACACGTCAATCCACTGCTGGATATTAGTTTATTTAGAAATATTTATTGGCCGTAAATACCATTAAATATTACAGGCAAGTCACTATTATAAAAAATACTTAAGCTTAGAATTAAATTTAACTAGGCAAACTAGGATAACTCAGGGATAGCATTTGATGCTAAGGTGTTTTATGTTTTCAAGTTACAAGTTCATATTGAATATATCCAAGCAGGCTACATTGTATATTGTAGATATCGACGCAAGTCACAAGGAATATTTATTGTATAAAAAAACTCGACTACTACAAAACACTTAACATAAAGACGAATGTACGAATGTGCGAAGATTCGCACTTCAAAATTTGTTAAGCCGTTTATGGTGTTGGAGGTAATATAAAAACATACAAATACATACATGCCCTGAAAACCGTTAACCTTCCTTCTTGGGAGATCGGTTAAAAACAGGAAGGCTTATTCGTTTTATTATTTCTTATTATTATGACTCTTATTTAAGGTCTACCTGAAAAAGCTATAATAATGACAAGTTTTTAAATTCATTCTACGACTTAACGATGCATAAGGAGTTTTGGCGGGAACGTGAAGAAATCATGTCGCGTCATTTTATTATTTTCCAAAACTTGTTTTATTTCGAGTGTTAATGTGTAAAAACAGTGAAATTTTACCCGTTAATGAACATGCACGAGTGTTGGTGAATGGTATAATGTCGTGAAACGTGAATTTTCGTGTTGTTTCCAAAACTCCATAGAAGGCTCTAGTAAAGTTTTCGCCACTTTACTGGGGCATGACTTGGACTTGACCGTGACTTGCTTTGCTCGCCTTTGACTGTGACTATGACTTATTTGACAATATTCACCAAAACTTGAAAAAATATGAGTATACTTGACACTGGCAAATGCATAAGACGTGCGACGCCATAATCCTCTTAGGAGGAAAGAGAAAAAAAAAAAACGATGCATAACGACTTTTCGGGAACAGTGTGACGTCATATTAATGATCAATGGTGTAACACTGTTGGGATATCAATTATACTACTATAAGCTGAAGTGAGAATGGGTTGTCATCATAATAAGAAGTTTAATGAACAGTTGACCCAAAAATGAGTGCAAAAATATACATAGACGTAGAAACGAAGATCTTCACGGGATCACACAAGAAGTTGAAGTGCTTAAAGTGATGTCCGACCAAGCATTGTCCCATTCAGATAATATAGAGGTCGACGGCTCTGTTGATAAGCTACGTCAATCGGCGCATCCTGTCGTGCAATTGGTGCGAACTCCCATGTTCTGATGTGCGGGACTGTAGGTATAGAATAAATCAGATATTTTACCAAAAACAACTCTGTTTTGAATTAAACTTCTATGGGGGTCACGCTAATAGACGAAGCCAGGAACAAAGAATGAAGTAGTTTGGGTTTAATTATAGCATCATGGTTGTAGACTGTGTAAAATGTTCGATGTACTCACTGTATAATGTTCTAGGTGAAGTGTTAGAAATATCATTACACACAAATCAATGTCAGCATCGCGGTCTTGTACCCCACCACCACCACCCACACCCACACTATCAAGAAACCGTTATCGAAAACAAACTACAGTCCACAGAATACAGACATAAAAATGCAGAATGATTTAATCCAAAAATATTCAACTCTAATCTGCGTCTCACTCAGCGGATGTAACACTGTAGGTAAATTCACATCAGAATAAGGAATCAGGGGTAGAATCAAATGGGGCGAAATACGTGTGTGCAACGTTAACCAGCATATCAGCTGGTCACCCCAAGAAGAAAAAGACAGCAACAACTTTCAGAAGAACGAAGTTTTTGGTTCGCTAGTGATTGATGAAGACTGTACGCAATTAGGAAAATAGATAGATTCACAAAAAGCGACCGTTATTTTTATAATGTATTTCTAAACTGAGCCCGTAATGGTGATTTGTGTATAGGAGAGCCAATCAGCGCATCCTGCTGGGCAATTGGCGAGAAGTGTCGTGCGTGCGCTGGAGGCACTCGACAGGAACACGCGCTCATCAGATATGAGAAACTTTCTCATATACGATGATTCCCGAGATGTGGGAAAGGAAAACCGGGATCTACGATATTCTGATCCAGCTACAGATTATTGGGAATACCTGGTAGCAGTAGCATGATCACCAACATCATGCCGCCAGGTATTTGTTGCTCTACTTCAGATAAGGTGGTTAAACGCAAACCTATTTTGGGTATATCGATCAATTTTCAAGCGTACAAAAGAAGCTTGTAGAAGTACTTTGGAGGTATACGAGTAACTCGAAAAACTATTAAAGTAGTAAGTAAATTTTGGTAGTGGAGAGTTTTTCCACAATCTGCCAGGGGACTTTTTTGCCAGTTATTCAAGCATATGTAAGTATTACTATGTTCAGGATAAGCTCAATATGAGCCAGTAAAATTAATGAGCATAAAATTTTATCATTTTATATCTTAGGCTAATCTCAGGGTTGAATTGCCGTACATGGTTGTTAATCGTAGAAGTTGGAACTTCTGTGCATCCCTGAACTGCTAGGGGCAAATGTGACGCTTAGTATCAGGCTTGTGGCTTCATTGTGGCTTAGGCAACCCGAAAAAAAACGCAAATAACGCGAGTTTCAGGCTGTCTAAAGACACGATCTTTTATCTGATCTCTCTAAACAAATAATCCGATCTATACTGAAAAAAATACTGTATCTAAAATAGTGGCCATACTTTACGAAAAATCTTGTAAAAAGCACCAGAACCTAAGCACAAAGGCAATCAATATTGTTGGTGACCCACCTCGAACCCAAAATAGATCTGCGCGATATTGTTTCTACCTTTATATCCCTTTTATCCCATCGACAAAGCCCGGCCCAAAACAATATAATTCGTCAACCGGTCCCTTGCCAGTGATAATATTTTGTCAGGCGTCGTTACCACAACTAGACCTAATGGACCCCGGGGTCCGTTGGGCCAGGATTAAACTATCTCCTTCCGTTCAACTGACGCAATAACAAGCGCTTCCATCGGGATGTGTTTCTGAGCTATATCAATTCTATTAAAATATTTTTAATTTGGGCTTGACCAGCTTAGAACGACACAGGCCTTCGGCCGAGTGTTCGGGCCGGTGCCGAGATGCTTAATGCCTTAGAAAATGTAGGCAAGGTTTTTACTAAAGGTGTAGTTCAGAAGTAAAGACAAAATGTATGGAACAGTAAACAGCTATTCCATACATTTTTTCGAGTGTCACCTTGATGCGCGTGACTTCGTATGCGATGAAGCTCTATAATAGAAGATAATACGGTTACTATAAAATAAAATATAAGGGAGATTGCAATGTGAATTAGTGACGTAATTAACAGAGGATGTGATCTACATAGATTCCAGTATTGCGGCGTAATAGGTACTTAAGAGATAGCATACATTGTGTAGGTACTGCAATGTAGTTAGTTGCATTGTGGTAAATAGCTAGCTAGACTACTAATAATTGCTTGTAGTACCTAACTTTGCTGAAATTTATACTCGTAATAATGGCACTGCATAACACAGAGTAATCGATACTTCGTTCATCATCTCACAAAAGAACAACGACAACAACAAAAGACGACGACAGACACATTCTTGAATATCCTCGTACTCATTGTTACAAACAACTTCCCAACTCAATCCAAAAACCGAACTCAAAACATCCAAAGCCCACCATTAAATTACGAAAAAAAATTATTGCTCATCCATAATGCATAAGAAACAACGTAGGTGGGATGAATGACATTTTTCTAAGACCGCAGTTTTTCGCGCTTTTAACGTTGGTCCCTCTAGTAGTTATACATAATGACAAGTACAATGAAAACCTAGGTTATGTCCTATGTCTAACCGAACATCTAGTCGACTTTAAGCGTCCAGTATTATCAAAGTGATAGCCTAACCATCTGGCTTCCATTTAGCTCCTAAAATAATTAATTGCTTTAATGAGTAAAACATGCATCGTAGCCCGATGGCTACTGCGTGACAAAAGTTAAATTGAACGGTCGCTGGCGGTGCTTAACATCAATGGGAGAGTTAATTTTATGGTGCCCCTCGCAGAGGGGCAATGGGACTTTTATGACGACAGCATGACCAGGCCCTTGCTGATTAATCATTGAACCATGCTATTGTTGGCCCTTTTCATTAAAGACTACGGTGGCTTGTGACATAGGACTCTGGTTGAACTACAGAAACCAAAGATCGAATTAATATAACTTACCTAAATTGATGACACTAACACACCGCTTATATTTTATTATAGTAAAATGCATTAATTAACTTTGTTACTTGTAAAATTGTTCCTAATTTAGCCTAGCTGAACTTCTTTGTACATAATCTTTTTTTTATATTGGGGATGCGTAACTTATGCCTTTGCTTTTAAATGTCAATGTAATGTGTAATCTCTGTTGGGGGTCCATATTGTATTAGTAAAATAAACGATAGTTACGTTAGCATTTATCAATCGACGCTATTATCTGAAATGCAAGTTTTGAATTGTCTTAAAATGTTGTTACAAATTTTGTTTTCTTAAATTCTTTTCCTGCTTCAAATAAGCTGGTGTCAAGCAAAATGTAGGTTTGTTTTATTCGAAACTTTGATAAATTCAATTTTAATTTGGTTAAATCCAAAATACTTGTAATCAAAAATAATCTAAATCATAGATTTTTAGAAAAAGACATTCAATGTAAAAAAGGAAAAATAGTTTATTTACCTCAGTTTTGACCGAGCAAGAAAAAAATCCAACCACAACAAAAACACGTGATCAAAGTACTAGGCGATCAGAATCTCAAACAGTGCGAGCGGAGCGCGGCGCGGTCGGGATGCGACTGGAGAGGACGAGACTGGGAATTCGGGATGGATGTCGATAGGATAGGGGTGCTTTTCGATATTTCTATTTTTGGATAAAGGACAAACAAGAGAGAACATAGAATTTAACGTTAAATTCTATCAAATAAACAAAGAAGGATAATGACTTACTTACATATTCCGTATTCGTGGCACGTGTAACAAAAATGTGGTTTTTTGTTCCAGGTCACTTCAGCCGGTGAAGCAACTGAAATGGAATATTTGGCAAAAAAATTCAATCATGCGAGGCTAAACAGGATATAGCTAAGTCTACAAACACAACCTGACTGAATTCACTGTTCGACATACCGAAAAGCTTTGTGACCATGCCACTAAAAAAAAGAGATAAATTTATACTAGGAATCCATATCCAAGTAGGAAACGTATCTTGCAACAACATTACTATAATGTAAAATAAAATTATTAACTGCTCGTTTCTTTGTTTGTCGTTTGTAACACCAAGGACAGTAGAAACATCGTAACCATTTATTAAAAAGTACCAGGAGCCCATAACAACTTCGGAGTGATAACAATGCAGGCGAACGACCTACGGGAAGATTCAATAAACGTGGCGACAGATTGGCGGGAAGCGGAGAATGCAATGTAGGGTGATATTGCTTTAATTCGGAGGGGCTGCTTTTGGATAACTGACTAAATAGAAGAAAAACTATTTGATCCACGTGAGTATCTGTATTATCGATGTATTCCTGTAAATCAGGACTTGATAGGTTTGATGAGAGCGGTTATCCTTACATCGATTTACAATGTAATAGTTATTTATTTTTATTGTATTTATGTACATAGACTAAAACAATATAAGTATTGCCAAGGTTGCTGATTAATACATACCTGTAGGTATATTTACTTATTCGAAAACGTAAATATCAATATCACACTAATATTATGAATGCGAAAGCTTGTAAGTTTATAATTAGGTAAGTTTGTAAGTGTGTTTGTTCCCGTTCTCTGTAACGGCTGAACGGATTTTAATTAAACTTGGTATGGAGGTAGCATACGACCTGGATTAACACATAGAGTACTTTGTATCCCGGAAAAATATTCGGTTTCTTTATAAGCTATTGTAGCGGGTGAAACCGTGGGGCGCAGCTGGTATATAATGTAATATAATTATATTATACTGCGCCCCGCGGTTTCACTATTTATCCTACAGGATAAAAAGTAGCCTGTGTGTTAATCCAGTGTATAAGCTACTCCATACCAAAATTTCATTCAAATCCGTTCAGCCGTTACAGAGTTGAACGGGAACAAACACTTACATACTTACCTACTTACATACTTACACACAAACTTTCGCATTTATAATATTATATTAGTGTGATGATAATTATAATAATTAGCCGAGTTCTTCAACAAAGTTGTTTTTGCAATTTTTACGGAATATTTTGTTTCTCTGCTCATTAAGGTCCAACGTTTCGCTCAGCGCGCGAAATTCAAATTTTCTTGCGTTTTTGGTGAATTACAGCTTAATTACTCATCGTAGGTTCATGAAAACTATTTTTGCGATAATAAATAGATTGTTTTAAGAAATTACACCAACCAAAAATTCAAGTTGAAAGCTAGTATAAGTACATTACTCACTAAATCAAAAAATCGGTTGATAACCTCATAATGATTTTGAAATCCTTTTTAACCATCGATATATTACGTACCTTTTCAACGAAAATCGATAGAACGAAACCCCACTTGGTAAGGTAGGGAAAAAAATGGTATAGGTACAATTTATTTCTCGGGATTCAAAATGACCACTAAAATACCCAACTACTATTTTTATCAAAAGTCGTTGAAATATCCATTCCACAAATCAAATCAACCACAGTGAAAAACTCTCATTGTTTCAAACCAAATAGAGAACAAACTACCAGGCATGCAGAAATCAAAAGGGATCAATTTGATACTAACAGTGTAGTTCTGACGCAAAGGTGGCGTCACAGAGGCGGCTAGAACGACGAGCGGCAACTCTCCCTACATCCATCTACACTTTTGAATTGTACGCTTTACTATCTAGTCATAGAGTTTAAATTGCACTACAATGGTTGACACATAAAACTTGTTTATCCCCGTAATGTTATCAGCAGGGGACCGCTGACGAGGGATGCAGTGTTTATTGGATAACTAGCTGCGGCCCGCGGTGACATCCGCTAATCTACAGGTACGGTTAAATTTTTCGGGATAAAAAGCCTATGTGTTGAATATGTGTTAATCCAAGAAATAAGTGACCTCCATACCAAATTTCATACAAATCCGTCCAGCCGTTATAGAGTTGAACGGAACAACACACTTACATACTTACCTACTTACACACAAACTTTCGCATTTATGTTATTAATGTGATGTACGGCAGCGAAACGAGAAAATGAATGATGTAGCCAAATAAATCAGGCCGGTGATGAAATGTTCCTAGTTTTTTTTGCGAGGAAATTGTACATTTTCGTGGCAATTCGTCTGGAAAAAAGTAAAAAAAAAACAATAAAAAAAGAAGGGTATAGAGTCGTGCCACAGGCTACGTTACTTGCTACCTAATTTATAAATTTGTCATTTAATCACATTTGCAAGACATCGTTTGTCATATTTTGAAAAAGGAATCGGAATGCTATAATATAATTAGTAACGCTATTCTGAGACAATAAAGTTTTATTTATTCTGGCGTTACCCGCATACTTTGTAGTCGACCAAAGTATTTAATAAGCATGAAGTAGCAGATGCTAGGACACTAGACATTATCAGCTTGAACGAATTTTTTGTGCCTAACCAAACCAACATTTAACTTACATTTCAGAACGTTTAATTAAAAAAAAAACTTAATCAGTCTCATAATTAACGTACTTTTGCCGGTCCTAGGCCCGTAAAAGTATGAAGGGGAAGTTAGAATCGAAATGTAGGTATTTAAAATCGTTTCAGAGATAAACTACCAGGGACCCTATTCCTGTGCGCTCGAGATTATCTCCATCACTATCTCTCTTATTTAGAATTTAATGGGAGTGAGAGTGACCGAGATAATCTCTAGCGCACAGGAATAGGATCCCTGAGCCATTTACTGAGCTACATGTGTAGGCATTGTTTACCATAGACATATTATAAATAATACATATGTGGGTATTTTGTTAGTATTTTGATTGTATTTTCTTAACATGGTGTCAACATCACATGGCACGACTATATATTATACACCTACTTTAAATGCTCCTAAATATTTCACAGTACATAAAAATGTTATCCTAACTAATGTTATAAATGCGAAAGTAATTCTTTCTCTCTATCTGTGTCTTTGTCTCTCTGTCTCTCTGTCTGGGCGTTTGTCGCGTTATCTCGGTTTAACGGCTGAACTGATCGACCTGACTTTTTGCCTACTTTTTTTTTGTTAGTACCACGCGAACGAAGTCGCGGATAATAGCTAGTTACTTAAATAAGCAGATTTGTTTTTTTATAACATCACAGCACGCCGCCAGTACCACTATAATTTTAAAATGTATTAAATTTGTATTTGTAATGTAAGCAACTGTCAATTAGTCCAGGCCCTTCGTAAACTCACAAAATATGCAAATCTTTGCCAAAGATGCATCAATCTTCTCCAAGGCCGAGGGATTTACTTCTCAGCAGCCGCGTTTGTTTAGGATAGCAAAAGTTTTGTATTAATTATTTAACAGACTTGGAAATACGCAATAACAGAGTTTGTACACTTGGAAAATTTGCGCATTCGGGAAATTTGACGTTCAATAAATTGGAGATTGCGCTAAGACTAGATATGGCGGCATTGGATGAAGCGAACATTAATAATCGTTATTTTTCTCTATTTCCAGATCACTCTAAATCAATTCTTAGTTCGTGCTGTGTTCTATGTGGAATTTTCTACCAGTTTCCTTCGACCAACGTAAAATGAACGGACGGGCCTAACCGCACAACTTCCTTAAAAAAACAAGTCAAAACAATCGAACTTAAGCTTCAATACGTATTTAAAAATATGACTATTGCTCTCTTTTTTGTGACAAATCACAAAAAAGAGAGCAATAGCGATCACAATATAAGTAATTTTGGTTTTGGTTTGGCATATTTTTGCGAATTTTTGGATCGCATGTAACGCGAACGTACGTCTCGCACTTTTCACAGAGCGAGACTGAAGCAAGATGAGCGCCGGCGCTCATTTTAAAGTCTTCAAAATTCTCTTACTTGGGCTCGTCCATTCATTTTACTTTGGTGCAATCCAATTTCTTATTTCATGATAAGATTCTACTGTGTATTCGTTTAGACAACGGACATTTATTTGTATATTACCACGTATTCGTTTGCGTGGACTTAAAAAAAGTATCATATGTCCGTCATTGTGATATACAGTAACTCCTTATCAAATTTTATCAAGATGCGTTCTGCCATGTAGCCGTGATAACGCGATAAATATCTAGACAGAGAGACAAAGTTACTTTCTATAGTTCGCTAGATGGCGTTGAACCGTTTTTGTGCATTTTTTAACGTTTTGTATGGACTGACAGTTGTAGTACATTACTTGCATTTTATTTTTCGTGTTTCTTGTTTTCGCCCATCGGCACCGGCTTTTGTGTTGCAGATTTACATTTGCTACAGGCTTTTAACCTTTCTGCATACATGATTTAAGCTTTCCTGCATCATTTGACCTGACCAACTTGTAATCTTGTCTAATAACTTAACTGTGATTTAGAGAACATTACAAACTTGTCGGTAAGTTGTAGGGGTCAACAAATTGGAGGATATTAATAATAACTTACTAGATACACCCACAGCCCGCATTGTCAGCGAATTATTGTTTGAGGTTGATAACTTCATTGTCCAACAGTTATCCTTTAGAAATTGACTTGAGGAATATTCTTTGACTAGTGAGTTATCGGTGGAATTGAATTTGGTAATCTACATTTTATCTAAAATTGTTTTTTTATCTTCGTCAAAACGCCTGTCAGAAACTCACTGGAGCTAAAAATCTGCCGCCAAGTATTCAGTTATTATGTACTTCATGCTCGAGGTGACACTGCACTTCATTGAAACCCTAAAAATTAGAGTTACAGAGTTAAAATTAGAGTTAGTGCTATGTATTTTGGCAGAATTCTATAAAAATACTATGTACCTATGTAATTAAAAAATAACTTGAAAAAATGATTCGAATTCTAATTTGATTGTGGTCAGTTTTCTAAACTTACCATAGTCACTTGTTAGAGATTGCTTAGTTTACTACGAGACACACCGCGGGCATATTTTTAGCGAATAAGGTTTTTTTTTGTAGTGACTAACTGGCAAAGTGACCACAACTGTACAAATAGAAATAGATATTTCCCTTTGTTTTTTTGGTTCGAGACGGTTCCTTATCTTCGCTCGGACATTTTGTTGTCAATTTAGTGAATTAAAAATTACACTTTAATAACATTTTAATTATACTGTCGGGTTGGAATAAAATTTTATTATAATTAAAAACGTTTTATTTCGTAATATAATTTAATAGTTAAAAACTGTTATCACGAATTCTAAATATTTGACACAAATCATTTGTTAGTCTTGCTATTTACATTTTTTCTTATACAATACTGATAAAAAAATCTAGTACAAATATCAAAGAAACCCTGAAAACTCTTACAAACTTATCTAAGTATATTTTACATTGATCGGAATATGACTTTGAATTCAAATTTGTTAAGTTACATGATTAAGCATATATCTACATACTCTATTTATGCGCTGTATGTTGCGTGCTCACCTGTCTCCTTTTAACCGACTTCAAAAAAAGGAGGAGGCTCCAGTCGACTGTTTTTTTAAAATGTTTGTTACCTCAGAACTCCATAATTTATGAACCCACTTGGAAAAATCTTTTTTCATTTGAAGAGATACTTCCAGATTATTTCCCCTTATATCAAATTCCACATCTAATAATGCGATCCATAAGGAATTGAGAGAACTCCTTAAATAACTCCTTTCCTTTCCTAACTCCTTTCATGTAGCGATTTTGGTATTTTCATCAACTATTCAACCATTTGCATTATATCATACATCATATGGTATCATTTGGTGAAGTGGAACTGATGAAGAAGAGCACAGATGGCCATCGAAAGTCCACAATGATTAGTATTTTACGGGTGGCAGCAAGAACATTTGATACATTTTGTTGAGATTCAATAAACTTTTTCTACAGAACAGCTCTTTTTAAGGTATTAAGGTAAGGGACGCGACGTCACAGATTAGGGCAAACCACTAGTTTAAATATGAAGAAAAACACATTATTTAAGTAGAAATCAACTCAAAATAATGTTGTTATTGTATGTGTCCATTTTTCTTTCGTAATATTTTTAACATTCCTTATGCTTTTCTGAGAATATTAGAGCTAACGCCGCTGTAGAGTCATGAAAGACATGACAGTTGAAGCTAGCAGGATGGTGATGAAGCTGGTGACGTCATAGCTTCTCGTTGCTGCGTTGTAGAACCCTCCGTAGACTTGAAGACCAGCTGTCTCGATGCTGGAATGATAAACAAGTAGGTGACTTTTAATTTCCATCGTGGAACGAGCTTGCTAAAACAAAACAAAACTAAACAAGAAACCTAATAGGGATAAAATCAGGATGTATTTATTGACTCTTGGTCTAGTTGTTGATGCTGGCATTGGTGTTGATTATGAAATGAGTTTTGGCTCCTGGAGGTATCGGAACTAATTTAACGATATTTTGTCCTTTAGCAACAATCAGTCAAGTTAGAACTACACAAGCTAACATTTCAAACAACAATGTTTAGTTAAAAATGCTCCTTACAGCCTTTTTTTTTTTTAATTTCAACCAGTTTTGCGTATTACCACATCCTCCATGGTCGTAAGAAATGATGTGGTCTAGGACGGAGGACGCTCACTTAGTAGGTACTGCATCAGCCTTACTGCTGGGATAACGGCTTCTCTCGAAGGGTGACTGGGCAATATACACCACACTGACCCAGTGCGGATTGGCGGATTTTTTCTCTTCTGCACAATATGCAGGTATCCTCATGATATTTTCTCGAAGAGCTAGTGGTACATTCGTACGTAAGTTCCAAAGAACTCATTGGTATGGGGCCGCCCGGGTTCGAACCTGCGGATATGATGCGAGCGTGCTCCCACTGAGCTATCACGACTTACCTAGTACTTACTTAGTAGGTACCTGTTTAGACTAAATTTGAACATCCATATTCTACTTTTCGGGAATACAGACTCCGGTAGATAATATAATCACATCCAAGTCACACCTAGGGCCTGGTTCGATCAACGTTGATCTTGTTGGAGCTGAGCTTCTGCTAACACAGAGTTTGGTGGTACTCACCTGAACTTGCAGTAATCTCCATCGTAGCTCCAGCCCAAGTACTCCCCGGTCCTGAGGTTCTCGCTCCTGAGCCAGTCCTCGAGGGGTCTGAAGTAATCCCGGAGCGCCTCGCCGTTTAATCGGGCTTCTCCGATGGACTCTTGCAGGGTCTGGGACCAGGGCTGAGAGGAACCACGCTCCATCAGACGTCTGAAATTATAGAAGATACTTATATGAAAATAACCTAATAGCAAACATTGCGAAACAGAGATTATGAGAAAGACACATTTTTTAGAAAATATCACCTAAAAAATATACATTTTCAGAAAGGGGTGTTTTGAGAAAGATACACTTAGAATGTATTATTTTGAGTACATCACAGAATAATTTCATTCTGTGATGGAACCAGCACTACCTTATAAAATATGTGGTTAAGGGGATTTCTGGATTTTTGCCCAATAATCCTCTATCGCCAAAATAAAATAAATGGCTAAGTGCTTATTATTTGTCTAAGGGGATATCTGAAGTAAGCCAAATGTTTTCCTAAGAATGAAGCCAATAAACTTTATTGAAAAACAATTAAACTTATGAGCTTTTTTAATTTTATGGCAAAAAACATTTTATTTTTGGGGATTTTTGGCATTTTGGAATTTTTGGAAGGAAACTGGAGAATAAGTTTGTATGGACTAAACAATTACATCGGCTTCCCGATGATCGGATTCTCGCTTTCTTGTTTGCACTTTATCAACTTTTTTTTTTAAATTAGAAACTAGATGAAATTGAAAAATATATCATATTTTTTTAAGCATATTGCCAATGTTTTATTACAGCAATTATCATGTTGTTATTTTTTATTTAACGAAAGAGAAGGTAAAAAAAACTCGATTTTTTTTTTATTCCTTCTTCGCCAAATTAAAAGTCAAGGGACTTTAAATTAATTTATATCAAAAAGAAATGTCTAACTATTTCTGTTTAAAAAAAATCAGAATTCAGAAAAATCATCATCATCATCAGCCAGAACATCCACTGCTGACCATAGGCCTCCCAAGGGCCTATGTTCAGCAGTGTGGCCTATGTTATGTGGCGCTCTAAGGAGAGCGCTACACTGACCGACAACGTGCCACTTGCATCCACCGATCCACCTAGTGGGAGGCCTGCCTACGCTGCGTCTTCCGGTGCAGTCTTAGCACACAGTTTTTGGAAATTCACAGTCTCTCTACAAAGCATCGCACAAAAATGTGCGAGTGAGATTGTATCTCATCAGTAAAAGAGACACTTTACAAAACATTTAGCCATTTTACTGTGTTACTAAATCAAGCAATTAAGCCTCTTACATAAATTCCACAACGAAATCTGTGACCGTTTTCGCAAAAGCATCTCAACGTAAGTCAAATATAGCACGTGATCTTTACATTGTGAAATGGTGGTTATATTTTCGTATTTGGTCGTGAATTTGTCACAAAAGTGCTCAAGTAGAACATCTACAGAGAATCAGCTCACAAAGCTGTAGGTACATGCGCAGTGATGTGTCTGTGTAGTGGACAATTATTATCTTAGAAATATTATGTATTGTTTATATTAAAACTACGCAAGCCGACCCCACTCTTTCTATAGGAGTGTCCAACAGTGGACGTTGTCAGGCTGATGATGATGGTGAAAGAATAAAATTGTGTACACCAGAAAACCAAAATCACAAACCAGTCAAACTTACAAGTTAATGCCACAAGTGGCGGCCTTATCGCTATATCGATCACTTCCAGAATTTAACAAATATTTCAATCTAATTTTTGGAAAATATCGATTTAAGTTGTAGTGTTCAACACTCTTAAATTTTAATTAAAAAGTTTAATACTTATAATAAAAAAAACAATGAAATCTAATTAAAATGATAATCATACATAATTTTACTACACAAATAATAACGGATTATTCTTATATGCACTAGTCCTACTTCGCCATACTCGAAAAAACCTACCAATATTTAAGTGACGCTGTGCAAGAATTTTTTTAATAGAAGATACTGTTCCAAAGTAAGGTGTTTTAAGTTTCAATGTATGCAACGCAAAATATTGTGCGCAGAAAATTATTGTTCAAACACATAAATATTGTATCTACACATAATAATAAAAAAAATAAAAAATAAGAATAAATGCACGATTCAGTAAACTAATTTAACTGCATAACTGATTTACTAAATCGCGCACAATGATCAGAAACAGAAGACGTGAAAATGCTGAAAAATTGCATAACCGTGGGTGAAACAGTGGCACTCTTACCAGAGATACACGAGGTTAGTTTTTCTAAGCTAGGATAGCAAGCCAGAACCTCGGTATACTATCCTGGCTTGCAGTCCTGGCTTGGCCAATGCTAGTGCTGCTAACAAGATAATCTAGGTACTAATGAGAATCTTTAATTGCATCTGAAAACACGTAATTGCGGCTAAACGAAGTTAGTACATAGGAGTTAAAAAAATACATTTCTGTGAAGCTAGTACACAAGCCAGGACAGTAAAAATCAATGGTGCTCAAAAAATAGAACACCATCCTAAAACATGAGACGCAAGCTTACTAGCTTTCTCGCTAGCTTATTATGCTAGAAATTAAGCTAGTTTTGTATACATGAAGACAGAGGTAGGTACTGACATGCTAGCTTACTAACCAGGCTTGAAAAACTAGCCTCATGTAACCCGGGCTTTAGTGTGTAACATGTAGTGTACCTACAGCTTTGTGTTCTGAGCCAGCACTCTGTGGGTTTCTACTAGTGATGGTGCGATTTTCGTACGTTTCTCTGTTGCACCATGTTGCTTGCAACTCGTGAGCAAAACGACGCATTGACTCCGAGATAGTATCAGGTCGGTAAACAAGCCGATCAAAGACCTTGGAGTATTTTGGTTGACGATCACTTAGTTTAATAAAATAAAAATCATGCTAAATACCCCCATGAGAACTAATAGTAATATAGTAAGCCACCACGAAAGTCTAAAACAGAGTTTATTAAATTTATTTTTGACAAAAACATGAATGCTACTGGAATTTTACATAATTAAATATTCGGTTTGTATTGTAATGTTCCTTTACGTAATCAGCCTTTAAACAAACCACTATTGGGATATCAGCCTAACCTAAAGGATGATTAGGCCTTATCCACCACGCTGGCCCAGTGCGGGCCAATGTTCCTTTGTTAGTCCTATTTTATTGACCTAAAACCTATAGGTTATGTTAATAATGTAATGACTTGCCCAATGTAACAAAATGTTATAAGGTTAATACATTTTCTATTTATATTTCATAATTTTGACATACTAAGCCGAAAAGGGCTCATATTACTCATCATTATGAACAAAATGATATGGGACTTTTAAAATCAGTTGTTCCATACAAAAATTTCAATGACACTCGACACAACACATTTTCACACTTTAGACTTCTGTCCACGTACGTTTGATGGCTCTGTTATGGATCGTTACGTGCTCCTGATGGCATTTTATTGTGAACTTTACGAGAATGACCCGTGGTACAGTTTTTTGTGACTTTTGGACGCTCATTGATTTTAATGAAATGGCGTATTTCGACATTGTTTGAGAAGTAACGAGATAAATCTGAGTCAATTGGTGGTCTGGTTTCGATCACTTGAACTTTCATAAATAAGTTAATAGTTTTATCACTTACTCAACCGTTTACAATAATTTTATTACACGTATCACTTTTCTTATACAGGCTGTTATGGATCTCGTGTCCGACCCATAAGGATGCTATCTCTATGTTCATTCTGAGTAACTTTTACTATGAGACCAAACATTTAGATAAAGCCCATTTACAGCTGCATTTAATCATCGAGACCATTATATTGCCGCTATAATAATGTATTTGTATTTGTTCCGATGAAAACTGTGTTTTTGACGGTATTAAGTGTTGTGAAAACCCAGTGTCCGAATAAATTAAATATACTGAATTGAATAGAAAGCGCTAAAAACGGTTGTTCTAATACATTTCGTTGAGTGTGAACGATACGTCATCTGCCGGTCCCAACGGAAGACCAGCTCATCTGGCTGAGTTGGGGCTGGTTTGTGGCAAAAAAATCTGTATTTTTTGTTTATTTTTCACTTTTTAATTAATTTTTCCATGTTTTTTGCTACAAATAAACTATTGTCTATTGTCTATAATTATTATTCTATGGAACAGCTGATTTTTTTGACGATTTCTGTTTTGGTCATATAGTTAAAGTTTTTTAGAATGAACAATGAAAGAACTCTTGCAGTCGGATACGAGTTCCAGAACATATCCTGTATATAAAGAAACAAGTTTGAATATCCAATATAATGTAATTTCTGATGTTACAATAGACAGATAAAACTTAAATAATACAGCTTTTATAAATTCACATTCTACTCATAGAAACTTACAAGTGTGTGAGTGGTACGAATAACGATTACGGTACGAACTCAGATGATTATGTATTGTATACTAGGTGTAACAAAAACCCTGTTATATAACTCAGGGGTCTTTGTGCTCATCGTTATGAATAATTTTTACTAAAGGGCAAACGAAGAAATCGCCTAAAAAATATCAGCTGTTCCATAAATTTTGTTTAGTATAAATAAACTTTTTCTATGGAGCAGCTGTTTCAGCTGTTTTCTGTTCAATATCCCTCCTTTAGAAAAAGTTGTTTGTAGATGAGTATAATGACCCCCTAATAAATAGAAAGATTTTCCACAGCAAGAAGACGTCCGGTGCTGAGCATACGCCTCCCCCTTAGTGAGCCACACTGACCGACAACGTGCTACTTGCATCCACTAGTTGCCCGTAGGTCCACCTAGTGGGAGGCCTATGCTGCGTCGAACCTTCCTTCCCCACCATTTATCGGTTCTTCGACTGATGTGGCCTGCATTTTGCCCTTTCAGCTTTCAAACTCTGAAAGCTACATCGGTGACTTGGTTCTACGGCGAATATCCTCGTCCCGGATTTTATCGAAAGAAATTCCGACCATAGCTCTCCAAGTATAGCGAATAAAATCAGGTCGTGTAAATTCCCATGTGCGGATTATATTGCTATTGACAGAAACTATAGTTTTACCTAAACAAATAAAACTATGCCCAATCGGCAAATACGGTCAAACATTAGGTAAAATTGCAAGTGAAGTACCGGATCGTGACTCCTTCTAGTAATTACCATCGCACAAACAGAGCTAACAGTAGGAAGGGACCAAATATGGGTCAGACCTAGTTGCGAAAATGACTGGACTGTGTAGCGCGGGGCGATAAAATGTTATAATGGTCAGCGGTATGCATTCTACAAGTCAAGTTACGGGACTTAGTATGGAGGACCTGGATATAATTCATAACATTAATATAAAATTGCGTTTAGTATAATTTGCTGACTGAGAATCAATACTAAATGACATTTTGACATTTCTCTGCAGTTGTAGGAAAAAAATGCATATTCACTCAGTTTACCACCTCACTTGCGCGTTCTCTTCGCTTGCTGAATAGACCGGTAGATAGTCACCACGAAATGAATATGCATTAGCAGAAAATTTAATAAGAGTCGTAAGTTCGACTTTAGTAAAAGTTGTACTGAGGTACAGTTTCGCTTTTTGGTTTGCTGTTTATCGCTTTAATGATGGTGATGGCGACAATGGTGATAGCAATGATTTAAAGATTTTGTCGTGAAGACTTAGGCTAGGCCAAAAATAGTTATATCCTATGTCCATCCACGTATTGTATACACTACTTTTTTTTTAAATCGGGCAAGTGCCTTTATCGACTAAACAAAATACATACAAACTACAACTAAGTACCTAAAATACTTAGCCTACTACATAAAAATAACAATTGGATTATCCAGAGATCATCATTAAAGGTGATAATCCAATATATAGATAATACAAATGTTCAAGCCCACTACCAGTTGGCAGCGTACTCAACCCCATTGCCAAATTTTTTCGCTATATGGAAATACAAAGAAACACACGGCGAGAGTTACCGTCGCAAGTTGTAATATTTAGCTGGTAGGTAGCAGCATTTTAGCTAAATTCTCAGATTATTTCAAAGCCATAGCACATTATGTAATGGATCTACATAGATTAATATCTATTTTATAGTCGCAATCTACGTAAATATATCACCGACGGACGGCCTGTGAAGTACTCTATTAATTGCATAATAAATTGTTTATAGATGGTGTAATTGATAGAGATAGTAAAGTTGCAAGCGTAATTAACTAAGTATTTATTGCTCCAGATCTCAATATTATAATGAGTTAACAAAATCTAAAAAAACGTACAACTTTTTATTTTACGTAAAATTATAAAACTATGAAAGCACGAAAAGTCGGATTAAAGTACAAACTTAACTTTGCAGTTGAAAGAACTATCCATATATCTGTCCATCTATATATAATTATATATATTATCCATCTGTACATCCACAGGTCCTGAAAGATTCCAGCTCCACTCGTTTGCCTAGATGGTTTATAATACCATAGTGTGTTCAATATTTTGTTTATGAGGATTCGATGGGGCTGATATAGACTTGCAAGTTTAAAAGTCCCTAAAAAAAAAGAAAAAAATATATATATATATTACAATGACTACTTCCAATGAGGTCCTTGCGGCTTAATACAATCTTTCCTTGTAACCGTGTTAAGTAAAACCACAAGTGCCGGAACCCAATAACCTGATTTGCAGTAGGAAGGTTCGAACTAGTTACTCTGGTAGTTAGGTAACAGACCGCCTCAGGAGAGCATTGTTTCACGGTAACCGATCGATAACGTTATGTAACTGTTCCTGATTAGCTAATCAATGAAGGAGCTGTTACCCCTAGCATAACTACTATTAAAAAGATTCATGTATAAACGTATTCGATAGCAATTCATTTTTTACTAGTTATTACTAGCGACTTCGTTTGCGTGTAACTACAGAAAAAAATATTGCCTATGTCAGTCTCCGACCCTTAAGCTATGTCTGTGCAAAAAATCAGCTCAGCTGTGATAACGTGACAAACACCCAGACATAGAGAAAGATAGAGTGACAGAGTTATTTTCAAATTTATAATATTAGTTAGGATTAGGATTAAATGGAACAGCGGATCGAGTGTACATTTTTTATATTTTAATATGTATTTCTGTGTACCAGTATTTTTATCACAAATTAATCTGTATATTAAACTACATTATTCATACATATTCTGGACCCGGCTATGACCTCAAACTACGACCAGAACCACCGGAGGACGGGCAGCGTCCTCTTAGTAAACAGTGAGCGTTCTGCGTTACTTATTATATTACAGAAGTAGTCGCTGTAGCCGAAACGGGCTTGTATGACATTATTATTATTAAGTAATTATCTTCTAAATCTACGAAGAAATTGCAGAAAAAAATTCAACAAAATCTTAACTTATTGAAGTTTGACCACAGCTCACCAGATCTTATGTGAAGGTGCATGTAGTTGTAAATAGAAAATACTGCTAGCTTGGATTAGGAACTCCAGGTCTCGGCAGCCTTAAGCCAGAACACACTGTTAAGACACTTGGTGACAGAATTAAATTTTGAGGATTATTTCTATGGTCCAGGTCAATACTAGGAAGTGCCAACATTACGCTATGTTTTCCTCACGATATTTACCTTCGTCGGATTCTCATTATTCATTTTGGTGATTAAAATCAACACCCTGCGACATCGAGTGCGATCCGAACGCACTAACAACTGAGCTAGCGTAACTTTAAAACTGTATTTTGTGTCAATTGATCGATTCAATTACTAATAATACACAAGCTTATAATCAACAATACAAGGGAGGTGGGACAGTGCCCGTATTACCCGATCTCGACGATATTACCCGCATCGGTCTCCGTCAAGTGGTCACTTCCCGCGAGCACAGACGGCGTCAATTGTATGAACTCTGCTTTATTTTTACATAAATGTATACAAGTCAAATTTCACTTTAGAGCTTTACAGTTATAGTTGAAATTTGAGCGAGCATTTTCTCTAATCATCATTTATTTTTGTTCAACGAATGCATGCAAAATACAACTGTATTTGTAAGAGTCGAGGGTTGAAAAGTGTTCTAGTATTTTTCAGTAATTAGAAGCGTCGGTAAATTGTTTTTATTGAATTTGAAATGCATTTTGGAGATCGAATGTCGGGGTTAATTGGACCGGTTAAAGTGCGAAATATTTTAGTAATGACGACTGCCCACTGAACTTTAAATATAAGTAGAGATGGAATGAGGTATATCAGAATCAGAAATATTTGGTCGTAAATAACATTGAATGTTATGGGCAAGATACTTTTAAAGAGAATGCTAAGTTTAGAGTTAAATTAAATTAGCAAACAAATTAATTATATTTACACAATTTCACCCTTCGAGGCTAGACCCATATCCCAGCAGTGGGATGCTAAAACGCTGATGAAGAGACACAATTTAAAAATATGATGACAGATGTATTGTGGTTACCCCGTTTGTTAGGAGAAGTTCATTGTCTCTATATTTACCTACTTGATAAGTTTTTTTTACTACTTTTACTTAATTTGTGGATCGGATGGCTTTAAAAGTGCTTTAATATCTGTTTAAATTTACTTCGATTCTGTTCTTTCATAGAATTTGATAATTTATTGTATATTTGTACATTAATATTTATGCATGACGGCCCCATTTATATACATACAAACATAATTATAAACATATAAACATACAAATATACATACAACTGCTGATTTGCTCCCGTGGACTCTGAGACCTTCGCTTCGAACGGTCAATAAATCAAGGGAAAGTAAGAGCCAACAAAAAATATCTACCTATTTTCGAAAATTCGAATCCTTTTCCGACCGCTGTTCGTACTTATCTTCTGATCAGAAACTAGGAGTAGCTTTAAACTTACTTCCGAATCTAGTTTTGTTCTTTCCGCTCTATTATTACACTTTAACACGCTTTTAACCGGGAAACGCCTGACCTTGCTTCAAATGCTTCAATCGGTCAAGGACAAAAGCACACGACTTACAAACAGATCGAATAGTAATAACAACATCATGTTATTGAAGATCATTATCATATTTCCACGCAAAAATTAGAATGGAATTGATTTTTATCCGTTCTCTGCGATGTAATAGACAATTCGAGATTGAATTATGGTGGCACAAGGTTAGTATTATTGTTTACATGAATGCACAATATTGAATAACATTATTTCATAGTATTCGTTTGTAAATAATATTAATATGTTATGTTTTAACGCAATTTGTTACATTTTAATCTGCACGACTTGTTTCAAACTGTCCATTTTTTTATGGTTGACTGGCTAGTCGTTTTGACCAAAACTCACCTGGTAGGTGACGGGTGGTCGAAGATGTTAACAGACCCTGGATGGGAATTGGATCTCTAAAGAGACTGTCGGAATACTACCTGTTTTAACTGGAGGGTGGTAGCTAGCCAGTCGAGTACTAGAAAGTTCCCTGCCTTCATGATTTGTTTGACCCACCTTGTTAGGATTTGACCCACGCCCAGAGGCGTGGTCCCAACGCGATAACTAGTGACTATCATCGCTACTAAATGCAACAGCTTACGTAAATTTGTCCATTTTACCCTGATTTTACGTCAAATAGTTAAACTTACGTTAGCACCCGTCCGGCTTCAGGGTTCCTGTAGATGTCGCACTTGTGCAACGGGCGTGAGGGGTCACCTGGGATGAACTGGCCAGTCCGCTCGCATAGTGCGCGGTGAATCTGGAACTGCAGGACGGTGCTCACGAAGTATCTGGAAATAATACATCAAGGTCAGATTTAGGTCATGTAGATTTATAAGTTTCAACGAGGTCATGACTTGGATCGATAGCTAAATGTATTTACAATCTACACCATGGTATCCGTTAAATCCGTAATCAGAGTAAAAACAAGAAATGTTGAAAAAACGGAACACATTTCTTGTACCATTAATTTTGTATTTTTTTATTTATCACAAAAACCACCATAGTAACACATGCCCTCTGTGCAAATTACAAGCGTCTATCTATTACGTTTCAAAGGACAGAGCCACGGAAAAAAGACAGCGAAGGCTAATAGGCTAGTCTGTAGGATAAGGACTGAACCGCGTTCTTTATCGAATTCCAAATAACTTTTCGGAAAAACACGATTCGTGATATTTCTAAGTACAAGAATATAAAGATAACAAAACAAATATTCTTCATTAATCTTCCAGTTTAATTTAAGCAGAAAATAAGTGAATGCGATTGATTGAAACTCATATTTATATCAACAGTCTCCATATGAAAAACGCTTTCACTAATGAATACTAACTATGCGCTTAAAGTTATATAGTTTAGAGAAAGTTCACAAAATCTAAGCCCATATCGGTCATACCTTTTGACACTTCATTTATTATAAGCCCTATACTCCCACTCCTGAAAGAAGAGTCCCACGTCACGACACCCCATTCATCAAAATCCGTCGAGCCGTGGAGGAAAGATTATATTATTGCTTAGTCAGTAACCTTCATAATACATAACAGTTACTACTTAATTTGATAAGTATGATTGAGTACCGACAAATTTAATTGATAGTTTAACGTTGTAGGGTATTAGAATAGTTTCTGATAGAACGGAAGTCGTAAATTTTGATTTTGTTTTCTCATTGGCGGAATTGTGGACTGTTATATTTTGTAACAATATGTTTTCTGTTATTTGGAAAATAAGTTAGAATTGATTGACATGAAGAGGAGATTACAGACAAAAGTATTGTAAGTAAAGTATGTATTCAGATTATGGACAAAAATAAGCTCTAATACTTGCTGGTAATCTTTAAAGGCTCCATGATTTTGCGGCCTATGCTGTCGATTTAAGAAGGACGCGCTATTCAAGAAGGTTAAGTCATACTTAACGTCAGGTTAGTCGTAGCGTGCTTTAGAAGTTGGTGATATAGTACCTATTTGGTAGTTGGTCGGTTGGTTTTTACATTCGAACAACGCGCACTTCGAGCCCCGCATAAGAATAGCGTGACCTTCTTAAAGTGGTAGCGTAAGACGCTAAACGGTGCAGATTTAAGTCGTCGGCGACTACTCTCACTCTCATGTTTCTTTTAAATACTTTCTTTGTAGAGTTATAGTTTGTTTGTTGAAAATCATAAGAATATAAGACATTCAAAAGAAAAAATGATACCACAGCTTAGTTCTTAATTATAAACTATTCAAGTATATAATTGAGACTATACGTACATACGTACGTACGTACGTACGACTATAGTACGTATACACGACTATATTTCAGGTTAAAAAAGCCATAACTATTTTTAATTTATTTATTACTAAACATTTCCAAAGATTTTCATTGTTCCGTAAAAAATTAGATTTCTAAACTGCAAGAATATATGCTGATACTAAATTAGCCTAATTACTTAATTGATGTACAGAACTGAATTTTGAACAAGATAATTATTACAATCGTATTTTATTTGTAATCGAAGATTATAACATCGGAAATCATCACTCAATTTCATTTTACATTTCGAGTTTCCCAATGTTATAGCGATGTAGCAACGTGATTACAATAACTTTTGTTATTATTAAGTTTTACGATGTTTCTGACCTTTACATTATGATACAACAGTCTACATAAATAATAACCTTAAAAACGAATAAATGCATTTTTATTTTAGGAAAGTAGTCTTAAATTTTTTAATACCTTAAGTTCGCGCTTCCGGGACAAAGCTATCTCTTGTAATGTAGGTAGATTGAAAACCACAAATAATATCCACGGATCCACCTATGGTAAAAATATCCGCAGATCCACATGTGGAGTCGAGCTGTGGATCTAAGTGGTCTAAGTTACAGTCTAGATATTTAGATATTACCAAACAGCCATGCCAATTAATTTAGATCAATCTTGTTAGAGGCATTATTAATGTAGCTTACTCCCAATAAACAGTGAAATGAGAACAGAGTGGAACTATAAGTGTGAAGCTTTATACTAATCCTAATATTCCTAATCCTAACTAATATTATTTATACGCCAAAGTAACTCTCTCTGTGGTGTTTGTCACGTTATCACGGGTAAACGGATCGCCCTGATTTTTTTTCATTTTCTTTTTTTCCTTTTTTCCTTAAGGATCGCAGACGGACACAGGCTACTTTTTTTGTAGGTCCACGCGAACGACGTCGCTGGTAGCAGCTAGTATTATAATAAAAGCTTTAGAACCACAAAAAAATGTGTCTAGTAAATATTTTTGATAAAATGAAGCACGGTTTTAGACAAAGTTTGACTATAACAATACTTAGGTAGTGCCAAAATCGGACAAGCCATATTTTAACACGAGCTTTAGACGTATTTAGAAAACGTCCTCAAATGAATATGTTCTTTGTCAAGACGAGGTCGCACGCGGGTCTCGCTGAGCATTCCTTGATAAAGGTTACCGAATGTGATCGAAACTATAGTCGGAATAACCGACTCAATTTAACGTGAGTATTCCCGTTTTATTAAAACAAAATGTATCAAAACCACGTCAGTTTTCATAGTAAAATGTTCTTTGTCACATTTTGAACCGAAATCTATTATTTTAGATGCATTTGGTTGCACATAAATTTTATTGATTTTAATTTGAACTTTACTAAATTGTATATTATATCGTCGTGTTCTATTTAACCATTTAAATTTTAACTATAAATATTTGTATGATGTTATAGCCAGACGTGGAATATTGATGACATTTTAGGACAATTAAATTAGGTTCTCAAGTTTAAATTGATAAGATCTAAAATGACTAGATGTCAGAGCGGGCAGATTTTTAAAGGACTGTTTGTATCATAGCTGGCAAATATCTTGACAAATGATGACATCTGCCCAACAGTCTATTTTTAGGTACTGAGCGAAGGTTGCGCTGGCAGATTTCGACGTACCTACGGCTATGCCAACTTTCCCTACACGTCACTTTATGCTCAAGATATTTGCCGGTCACTGTATTAAAATCTCATTCTATCATATTCTCGTCATTTAAGGTCTATTTCATACGTTTTCATATTATATTATTTATCCGCTTCAAGTAGCACTCTACCTTGTTCCCCATTTACCTATCTTGCAACACCAACGATTTACTACAGCACTCGAACTGTTGGATAATAATTTGCTTTTGATAGCAGTGGGTAATTAGATGTAGTCTATTAGGCATTTTACGTGTCAATAAGCAAAGAATGCAGCATGTGTATTCTGTTTAAAAGTACATAATTGTAAATACATTCTTGATCTTTCCTAGTTAACCGACTGCGGCTATATTTCTCTGAATTATATTAGGAAAGGAAAAGGATATAGGTTTTTTTTTTTTTTTCGGGACCATAGACTGTGACATAGTGTATATTAATTAAAACTAAAGCACTAAAGATTAATTATTAACTATGCCACCCACAGCACTATCCACCAATTAATAAAAATAATCTTTGCTGGGGTAGTAGCCTGAAAACAAAATCAGAACCGAGACAAAATAATACATAATAACAATATTTAAAAAAAAAATATGTACCTAATACATATCTACATATCTATGCTATGCAAATTAGGATATTAGTGTGTTAGGGAATAGGATGTTTGTGGGTTCTTATAACACCCCTGTAGCTTAAACGGCTTCATTGATATTGACCGATAAGTTGTCGTTGGGTTCTTCTTTATATCCAGACTAGCTGCACCAAGCGGTTTCACCCGCTATTCTACAGAAACCGAATATTTTTCCGGGATAAAAAGTAGCTTATGTATCAATACAGGGAATAAGCTACCTTACCAAATTTCATTCAAATCCGTTCAGCCGTTGCAAAGTTAAGCGGGAACAAACACACATACCCACATACTTACACTCAAGCTTTCGCATTTATAATATTTGTTTGTTTTAAGAATAGAGTATACCGCCGTCTTGTACATACAAAAAGCGTAGTCTGATTCCCACCTCTAAATGTTATCCGATATCTATGATTTTTTTATGTTATCTACACCGTGAAAAACTGCTTTTAGGTTTGTTTTTTTTTTGTTAAATTTTGCAATGTTTTTGTATTACTAGGCACCTGAAGTGGCGAATTTTTTGCGTTCATATTATGACCTAGAAAAGCAGTTTTTATTTGAATATCGACCAAATATATTTTTAGAAAAAACGATACCTACCTGTTGAACATTGACTAAGGCGTAGTATTATTATATGTTCTGTGCTAAGGCTGGAGATAATAAAGAAAGCCAAAAATGTGATCAATTTCACGGGTAAATTCTCATTTCAACGCAACACTCATATTATTATCACAAATAATCTAATGACATCAAAGTACTTTAAATACTGCGCACTGATTTTACCGAGTAGAAAATGTACAAAGATATGGCTCATAAGAACGGAAAACAAAACTGTAGGTGCTTTACTACATGTGAAGCAATGCATGGACGCTTATACTACACTCACACAATACGTAATCCCGTACGTGTAAGTGCATGTGGACTTACAGGGGATAAAAGAAGTGTTGAGAGTGAGATGCGTAGTGAAGTTCTTCTAATTTATAAATGAGTACTTACTCCGACCAAGCCAAATGATAGACAGCTGTTTGATAATGTATAAAATGTGCATGCTTAAATCTCTGAAATATTGCAAATTTTGTAAATACGATTCAGGACATTTTGTTAGAGTATTCCCGTTTTATTAAAACAAAATGTGTCAAACATACGTCGGTTTTCATAGTAAAACGATTCAGGACAAGAGAGTATTATGTTCCTTGATTCAGTACAGTTTACGTCCCATATATGTGTATATCTATGGCGTTGTTTCAAAGGTTCAGATGTTATATACTCATCGTAAGGTTGAGCCTATAATTTTGTATTTAAGGAACTATCTATCTGTAAATATTCTACCCTGTAGCATAGCTTTGCACGCTACATCATTATTGCATTATAACCATAGTGTTTATTACAACATGTTTATAATTCAAAGTGAACAAGCCAGTTTCAAAATTAACCCGCATTAAGTGAACCAAGAAATGATAGCTGGGTCCTAGATATCCTCGATTTCTATTTGACAGGCCTGAACCAAAAAAAAAACTGGGTCAGTGGGGAAATATGCTCTGGAATTCATTATAATCATATCAGATAGCGTAACTTTCACGACAGGAATAAATAGAATGAAAAACTTGAACTAAGTTCTTTTTTTGGTGGTAATTATTACAACTGACAGACAGACAATGCGCAGCCTAAACCGGTACTTCTACTAGCATGAAATTTTGCACAGGAGTTCCTTATATAACGTTGGTGAACAATATTATAATTTTGTAGGGATCCGTACCATAAAATAACTTTTTAAGAGCATGTTGGGCCATTCTTAGTAGGTTTCCGTAGGCGCATCGGACGTTGGAGTATTTATCCGTTACCGCATATCTCAAAAAGTTATTATCACATGTTGTCCGAAATAATTTTAATAGAAAGTTTTTACTAAGATCTATCAACACGGAAGATAACCAGTTTCTGAATTGCATAGCTTAGAAATGGCGGGGCGGAGCATATTGTACGAAACTTTGTATTTCGTATTTTTCGAAACTATAGGTCTATACTTATACTATCGTTGTGCAAAATTTAATGCATGTAAGCTTATAACTTTGGAAGACAGACTTTAAAGGATTCAGACAGACAGACGGACATGGTGAACACTAAAAAGGAACCCCTATAATGGACCTCTTTTTCTCAGGAAGTAATTAAAGTTGATCTACGTGATAAGTAGGTCTACGGTCGTTTGGAGATGTAAAAAAATCAAGCTTCTTAGCCAAATCAATAAGAAATACGTCGATTTATGCAGCATATTTAGACAACCACAAGTAAATCAAAACCTATAAATATATTCCGTTGACCTAGAATCATAAAATTTGGCAAAAAGCAGGGTTTTACAGCACAAGCTGAAAAGCAATAATTTGTAGGTACATCACATTTTTTTTCGATTTAAATAAATTAATTAGATAATTTATTTTGAGTGGGACCCGTTTCTGATTCATTGCTTTTTTTATTTTCAATGTTAACAATTTTTTTTTATGTCTTATATTATGGCTCAACGCATAATGTATTTAGCAAGTGTGAAGTTTTGTAATTTTTCAAATAATGCGTAGTACTTACTTATTTGACAAGAAAAACAAGTCTCAGTCAAAGTCTAAGTCAAAAATATCAAAATCATGCTTCAGTAAAGTGTTGGAAGCATTACTGGAAAAATCTACGGAATTTTGGAAACAACACGAATAGACTTGATTTTAAACTTTGCAAGATTTTCCGACATACTAGTCTACCATTCGAAAGTATTCGAAAGTAACTCTGTCTCTCTGTCTACCTGTCTCTCTGTCTACCTGTCTCTCTGTCTACCTGTCTCTCTGTCTACCTGTCTCTCTGTCTACCTGTCTCTCTGTCTACCTGTCTCTCTGTCTACCTGTCTCTCTGTCTACCTGTCTCTCTGTCTACCTGTCTCTCTGTCTATCTCTCTATCTGTCTCTCTGTCTGAGTGATTGTTGCGTTATCACGGCTGAACAGATCAAGCTGCATTTTTTCATAGATATAGTTTATGGGTAGGAGACGTACAAAAGTACTTGAGCGCCAACTTGCACACGTGCTTGGTACACGCGCATAGTAACGTAACGTAATGCTAGTTACGCCAGGCGCCCAGGTCAATAGGCTACTTTTTTTGTGGTCCACGCGAACGAAGTCGCAGGTAACAGCTAGTTACCAATTAATACATAAACAACTGAACACTCGAAAGAATACATGTTTTGGAAAATAATACGAAGCGTCGACATGTTTTTTTAACGTTGGCACCAAAACCCTTTCAACAAGGTTTTGATTAATATCTAAAAACTAAAACTTCCATTCACACATTACACTTTTGTAGTGTCAAACAGATAAATAATCTTGAACACACAATTATTGCACATGAAAACTTTGGAGTATATAATGATTTGGTTTTTAATAGGACTTTCACCAAATATGTATATCAACTTTGTA
Organism: Apocheima hispidaria; assembly: GCA_947579745.1. NCBI lineage: Eukaryota > Metazoa > Arthropoda > Insecta > Lepidoptera > Geometridae > Apocheima > Apocheima hispidaria. The sequence continues at coordinate 14,425,035 of OX388154.1, forward strand.
AATCGTTGGTCATCTCATAACTTCCTTTTGGGTCACGCCGCTTATCCTTCACACAAACGATGACAGAAGCCACTTTTTACTTCGCATTATCGTTAAGATATAAGAAGATTTTATTACGTGTGTCGTCTTGGAAACCAGTTGCGTTGTGCAACGAATTTTCCGAGACATAACACCATTTATATCACACAAATATTGCAAATGCGAACGTTTGGCGAAAGGCCATTATGAAGCCGCTATAATAATGTTTAATTAATATTTAATATTTAATTAATTTCATATTAAAACTGTGTATTTGACGTTACCAAGTGTTGTGCTAACCCAGGGTCCGAATAAATGAATTGAATTGAATTTGTGTGGGTGTGAATCCTATATACATTTCTACAAAGCTAATAATGGATTTACATTTCACGAATGTAACTTATATAAAATAACGACAATCATTAAATATATACCTATATAAAATGAACTTAAGATAGTAACAACTTTAAAATAAATATAAAACCACTTATTTTCACGTTTGTGTAGTGTGCTCACATACGTAATATGTGCTAGGATGCAAAAGAGGGTGTGTGTGAGTGTCAGAGTGTGTGTGAGAGAGAGGGTGTATGTGCTTGTGTGTTTGGTTTCGTCCTGACTTTGCTTCCACATTTTTCCTCATTAAGGACTTTGAGTACCTCCTATTTGAAGCAAAATTTTACCATTCCATTCGTTTTCACAATACGAGGTTATTTTTAATTTTTCTGGTAAAGTCTAGACGACGACCTGCGACCTCATCGAAACCGATATGCTCATAGCCCCTGCTGTCGGTGTTGGAATTACTCAATTATGTATTCTGTCTCTCTCTTCAGGTTCATCCACTTCATCGGGCAATACATTTGAGGAGATCGGGATGTGGGCCGCGGTAGAGGGCTGAGAACATGGAGCCGTCGCATTTCGTAGTCCGCGCCACAGAATAGATAGTAGTATAAATATCGGCGCCGAACACCTAGAACAACCTTATTCGAGCAGGTTTTCTTCGGCACCTCTGAGTGGTTTTTGTCAGTCGCCTTTTTTTCTCCTCCTTGTTTTCGGTTTCGGCATTTTATTTTCCAATCACTACTATGTTTGAGTTGCATTTTTTTTACGAGCGCGTAAAAAGAAATAGGACGTAACACAGATTGTAGCAGGTTCGAATTCGTTTTTTTTAAACATTTAACACTAAGGACCTCTTCATCATCCATAAGTAGAGTCCCAAGTAAGCTACTCGCCAGTTAATATAGCAAATAACTATAGTAATTGTTTCATATTGTCGCAGTACGCTAACCGGCATGTAGACTGAACAACAACTAAAGTTACTTATAATAACTTTTACTCACGAAAAGCAATAGCAAAAGTAAAAGTGAAAAACTGTGTCAATGAGACATGTGTCAAAGTGACAGATGTCAAACTATGAAATGTCGAATTAGAGTGTAACACGGGTAAAAAATCTTCCCGTGGTACTACTGGATCGCTTGGTAGGTCTACGGGATTACTGTAGTACTACCGGTAGTAACACGAGAAACAAACGAAATTAAAAAAAAAAACTTTGAGATTATGAAAGAGGCGCTTTAAACTATTTATCCTTCTACAAAACGATATCAGTTTTTCAGAGATCGTAATTTGTAGCTATAAATAACTTGTTAAGAGCATGTCGGGCCATGCTTAGTAGGGTTCCGTAGGTGCGTAGGATGTTTGAAGTTTTTATCCGTTACTACAGCATAACTCAAAAAGTAGTTATCACATATTGCCCAAAATAATTTTAAAAGAAAGTTTTTACTGAGATCTATCAACATGGAAGATTACACGTTTCTGAGATGCATAGTTTAGAAATAGCGACACATTGCAAGCAACTTTGTCGGTCCATATTTCGCAAGCGGTTGGTCTGATAAAAAAATGGTATAGGAAACCTTTATATCATTTTAAAAGACCTATTCAATGATCCCCCACGTTTGAGGTACAGGCGAAAATTTTTTTTATCGCCACTTTACATGTACGTCAGCCACCCCACTAATATAAAATTGTTTTTTTAATGCTGTCAAAATTGTAACCTTACAAAGACCTAATAACGACACCCAACATGATGGGGTGCAGTGCAATTTTTTTTTTACCCCCCCTTTACGTGTATTGGAGCTAGCCTTATTTTACAAAAAAAGTTTGTAAAATAAAAAAAGAAACTGTAGGTCTAAACTTGTACTATCGTTGTTCAAAATTTCATGCATGTCAGTTTATAACTTTAAAAGTTATAAGGCTGTAATGGATTCAGACAGACAGACGTACGGACAGACAGACGGACATGACGAACTTATAAGGGTTCCTTGTAGTACTACGGAACCCTAAAAAAGAGAAGTAATTATTATAGTCTGGGTGTATCGGGGACGCACATATTAGGTAACCTGAGCGAGGACGTCCTCGTACGCACTTGCTTTTACGATATTACTCTTTACGGCAGTAACGACCTGCGCTGCCCTTCTGATGACGCAGGTGGCAAGACAAGTGAGGTGAGATTATTGCTTAAATAATGAGGAAATAACATTCTTATCACACCAATATTACTAGTAGTTCGCGGCGAGCTGAGACCTCGCGACCTCTATATCTTCACAACCGCTCGACCGATTCTTCGCTTCATATCTATAACGGCTGAACGGATTTGAATGAAATTTGGTATAGAGGTAACTCATACCCTGGATTAACACATAGGCTTCTTTTTATCCCGAAAAATTAAAAGGTTCCTGTAGGATAGCTGGTAAAATCGCTGGGCGCAACTAGTGAGGAAATAACATTCTTATGATGTTATAAGAGTTGTTGCTCAGGCGTTAAATAGGAAAGTCCTGAAGCGAGGTTTTGGCGCAATCGATATTTGAAATTGTATAGCTGTCGCTCTGTTTATCGTGTGTGCAATAGATAGTGAATTTTCCTAACGTTTTGATTAAATTTGTGTTTCGGGGGTAGTCTGTCACCCCCTAAATCTTAACAAAATCTTTTGCTTTTGTGTCAATGGCTTGTATATACCAAAACCTATACTGTTATGTTTTGTTTTTTCAAAAAATGTTTATGGTATTCTAATACATATACTTTTATTCGCCGTATTTTTGACGCAAAAAAAATGTCACTTTAAGTGCCTATAACAACGAATATATTGCGAAATAGAAAAAAATAACATAATAAAAACATACAAGAATTTTTTTTTACGGTGTAGGTAACATAGTTATTTTAACATCTAAATCGGATAACATTTAGTGGTGGGTTCAGTCTACGCTTTTTGTGTGGACAAGATGGCGATATATTCTACTCTAAACATTCATAATCCGCATCAGAGTAGTAATCAGTTGGAAATACGAGCATTACGTAGAGCGATAATACACCTTTTTATTATTGCAATATTTTTAACATTAGTAAACATGTTTATTTACAAGAAAAAATTTACGAGAAAAAATTTAATATTTACAATAAAATATGACAAACTAACCGATCTATTTAAATATAATCAAATAATGCATGTGAAAATTACGCACCTAAAAAAAAATGCGGTTTAGTTATTTTTAGAACTTCATGTATAGGTAGCGTGACGCTTACGCTTACAATCACGCGAGCGACTGGCCTGATAATATTGCTCCGGATGTTAAGTGGAATCCTACGACACCTCACTCATCAAAATCGGTCAAGCCGTTTAGGCTACATCAGATAGTACAGGAACACAAGATACTCACATACACCTTGAAAGATTTACGTTCCTACTCGGGCAGTCGGAAAAAAACCTTCCAGAATTTGCCCACAACTAACAGGTTTCTGTTATATCCCAAGGCACAATAATTTTTCTAACCTAACCCAACCCAAACCAATAACATTTTAGATACAGATGCTTATTTAGTTTTCGGTACTAAATTTCTATCTAATATTGAATTTCAGAAAAAACCTTCGCTTGAAATTCTGCCTGAATTTGGAGTATTGCCGTACCCTGTTTGGAAACATTTGAATAGAACGAGGCGAAATGACCATCACATTTCCACTTCTGCGTTTGCCTTTTTCGATTTTGGCTGTAGGTAGTACTTTTTACGTAATCTAGTGGGTTACTTGTAATACCTACGAATAGAACTAATATTGCTTTTCTAGCATTCGATTATAATATAACTAGTAGTTCGCGCCGAACTGAGACCTCGCGACCCTTATATCTTCATTACCCCTGAACCTATTCAGCTCATATTTGAACTTAAAAATTGTATTTAAATGAACTACTTGCCTACAAAATTTCATGAAGATTGGATCAACGGTTCGCAAGTTGTCATCGGACAAATATACATACAAATGCCGATTTGTCCACCGTAAATTCTGAGACCTTCGTTTAGTGTCTTAATATATTTCTTATTCTATAACATCTTGATAAAACCTAATTAATGTATGAATTGCAAAAAATATTTTAACCAGAATCTAACGTTTACATAATTATGCAATATAGTTTTTTTTTTTTTTGTTGGCTTGACACAAAGCCAGTGTCAACTATTGTAATAATACAAGTGAAGTAAAATATTTCACAATTAAAACAAGTTCCAGGCATAGTCTAAGTCAAGCAAAGTAAATCACGGTCAAGTCCTATGTCCTAGCAAAGTGGTAGAGACTTTACTAGAGGTTTCTATGAAGTTTTGGAAACACGAAATGTCACGTTTCTCGACATTATACTATTCACCAGCACTTGTGGTCGTTCACGAACACTTAAGGCCCGGATCCCCGGATTCAGCTATCTCGTACGTTTAATATCTTGTCCCATTTATTATAAGTTCTCGTATAATGTGCTCTACTGTCGAAAGGATATTACTCTCACAACTTTTTCCTTTTGAAAGAGCGGAAAGGATGGTCATTATTTTCAAGGAACGTAAACCATAACGGTCAAGGCAGAAACTACAAAAGATTGCAGAAATTTTCTTAGATTCTTTCTTCCCATAGATTGGCGAGAAGACATTATTTTTAAGATTTTTTTAAGGTTTGTACTAAACTGGTAAAAATAATCCTTATGGTAAGACATCCTTGTCTATCTTTCTTTACATCGTTTTTTTTTTTCTGTGGGCTTATCCCCTAACTCTGATAGCGATTGTGATAGGGCGCGAGCGGGACCGCGCATCGTGCGACTAAGTTGGTACGAGCGGGATGGCATGCTCTCGCAATCAGAATCACGAACGTTTCAAAGTTAAAGGAAAAGCTCGCAGGTCACAGCTTTTTTTTTTTGTAACTAGAAAAGTTTTCGAAAACATGGACCTACACATACCTACAAATGATGGCATGGACCTAGATATTCAAATACACTATAAATTTGGCTGCGATTTTTCTACATTTACCTACACAAACGTAAATGTCACCTAGCCATAAATGTACCCACAAACAATATGAGTGTAGAATGTACAGCTACATTATTGTTATGGTAGGACAAGCAATGAAAAGTGAGTAGTACCTATATCCTATCATAAATTATAGTTATTCCATCATCATATAAATCATTTCTCTATTATGATTAACGGTACTAAAATTAATTAAAGCGCTAATAAAGGCAGAGATGACGCTTTGTTTTGTCGAATGTTCTACAATGAATGGCCTTGTCCGCCCTTTCAAATATAATCAGGAAAAGTTACTATCGGAAATTATTGTTGTTAATAATATTGATTTTGTTGTTGTGAGAAATCTGAAATCACAGTATAAATTTATTTATTAAAATAAATAACAATGAATATTCATTCAATACCAAAAATCTTCTTTTTGTACTAAATTCATCGTCATGATGACGAATGACGATAGTAAGACCTAAAAAAAATATGGCAGTTCTGATCAAAGAAAAAAATACTAAGGCCATTTTAGCCTCTTTCTATTGATTCTGATCTGCAATCGTAATCATTAAAATTAAATCACTGTCAAGTATTTCTGGTTACACATTGTAATGGTACATTGTTGTCTCTCAAATACGTAGACTAACTTTCAAGCGCTTGGTGGCTTCCGACCTTAACTAGCTAGGGTAATTTATAAATTACAAGAAAAGTAGATGTCTGACACAACACTTTTTCAATGTCAGCCATCACCGGGCTTAATTAAAATTTAAAACAAAGCATAATTAAATAGTAAACTGATGTTAACACTCGAAGTATTTAGAGTAAGGTTCGGCATACTTTGCGAAACCTTTTGTCCATGGTGTGTTGACATTTCCATTACGACTCGTAAGAACACGAGTATGTCGGATTGCCATTAAAGCTGATCTGATATTTATGATTGTAATTAATCATAATCATATAAAATTGCTGACATCATTCCTCAAATAAAAATTCAAGACATAATAAGTTGTAGAGATAAAAAAATAATAATTGGTCGACATTTACATACACAGTGCCATCTAGCCCCAAACTAAGAGGCTTAGCCCCGCTATGCCACAGTCCTGCTATGCCACGGTCAATTTTTACCTACCGAAAAATCCCGTTATGCCACGAACTCTTTAAACAATAGAGGGTACGCTTGAAAATAAAAGTGTTTAGAAATTAGGATGTAAATAAAGGTTATTTAATTTGTGTCAAGTTTTCGTAAATATGGATTTATATATTTAAAAAAAATGTTTGTAAGTAAAATCACAGATTAGACTTAAACTAAATCACAGTTCCAACAGATTTGTTGAAGACTTATTTTCTATACCTAGCTATAATAAAAAAATAAAAGCTACGAAATTATTACAATACTATTAGATATTCTATACTTTTTAGCTTCTACGTATATAAAAAAATGGTAAAGTATAAACGAAATCACAGTTTCAACAGATTTGTTCTCAACAGTTTTATTTATTACAGATTATACTTAAACTAAATCATAGTTTTATAATTCATAGTTTCATAGTCAAAATTTTTATTTTTTTTTGTAAAATAAGGGTAGCTTCCATATATGTAAAGAGGGGGTAAAATAATTGCTGCACCCCATCGTGTTGGGTATCGTTGAGTAGGTCTTTCCAAGGTGACAATTTTGAAAGAATAAAATAATCATAATTTTATATTAATGGGGTGGCTGTCATACACGTAAAGTGGGGATAAAAAACCCCCACTGGTGGGGTATCTTTGAATAGGTCTTGTAAAATCATTTTAAGGTTTGCTATACCATTTTTTTATCAGATGTACCGCTTGCGAAATATTGGCCGACAAAGTTGCTTGCAATGTGTGCCCCCCCCCCCCTGCCATTTCTAAACTATGCATCTCAGAAACTTGTTATCTTCCGTGTTGATAGATCTTAGTAAAATCTTTCTTCTAAAATTATTTCGGGCAACATCTGATAATAACTTTTTGAGATAAGCTGAAAAAACGGATAATTACTTCAAACGTCCTTCTACGGTCACAGATCCACTGCACTTGATGACACTTCTACGATTCACACAGTACCAACTAGTAGATTTTCTATTTTGTCGATGTTTGTGGTATTTACTACCAGCGCGCAAAAGCGTTTCGCCACCGCGTCAACTTTTTATAATTTTATTTTTATAATTTCGTATAGGGCCACGAGAAAAACCTGCGCCCGACATAGCGACAGGTGAACTAGATTTTAAATCATTTTATCAATTGCCACTGCAACCCAAGGTATATATATCTATCTCTTTTATTGTAATAAGAGTGAAAGCAACAGCCTAATTAGACCAATTAGTGAGGCCTTTTGTCTTAAAGTGTGAAAGGACCGAAATATCCAGGTATAAACTATTGGTAAGTCACCCTTTGCAGGTATCTAGGGATCACCTGTGTCAACTAATTTTGACGTTTTATTACGCCACATATGAAATATTTAACCAACTTTTTACATCAATTTACAATTATGAATTATCTTGTTAACACTTAGATCAGTTGAAAACGGTATTAATTGTTAACATTTTTCATTTTGACTGTCCAAGAAAGCAAATCGTGGCATAGCGGGAATTTTCGGTAGGTAAAAATTGACCGTGGCATAGCGGGACTGTGGCATACGAGGATTAAGCCAACTAAGAAAGCTTGTACTGTGGGAACCAGATAGTAGATAAAATACATACATAATTTTATACACTTTTTGTGAATACAAGAATACATAGATACACCCAGACAAAGAAGAAACATTCTAGTTCATCACACAAATGTTTGTCCTGGGTGGGAATCGAACCCACAACGTACAGCCCAAAAAGTGGAAACTGAGCTGACCTCCCACTGAGCCACGAGGCTAGATGTGTAATCAGTTACACTTTACGGTGTGGGATAGTGTAAAATTCAAGTTAGATCTAGATAATTATAGTCTTTACGGATCTACGGAGATCCCGATTGCGTCCCCACGCGCGGACAGCCGTCTAACAATCGAGAGAGAAAGAGAGATATATATATGTTCGTCTTATTTTCTCTCGTTGGTCTGCTGTTATTGAATTTATGGCGTGCAAAATCGCGGAGTATACGTAACCATGATAATTTGTATACCCGTATAATTACAATACTTATTACTCATTGTCGAATAAGTAATTGTCCAATACTTATTGTCGAATACCGAACATTTGACAAAAACCAATATTTAAAGTAATGTGAAATATTTAATTTAGTAGCATTTACATAATCTGCTCATTGAGTAACGCAGTAAGTATTGAATATCGGTATTAACAAGAGTAATAAATACCAGCTTCTCTCCGGACAGAATGAGCACTTTATGTAATTTTACGTACTTGTTTTAGATCGGAGGATCTTTTACACGATACGATTGTCAACTTTAAAACTCGACCAACCCATCTTACATACTTTCTGATTTAGCTTTTTCAGAAGGAAGCGAGAGTTATTTGGTTAGTTTCGGTTATTTATGGCGTCCTTTACAAAACCGATATTATTTCAGTACTTATCAGTTGCTATATTAGCCATCTCAACGGCCGCTGCCTTTGTATACCTTACATATGAAGTTTAAAAGCGGCTTAAAAAACAGAAGTAAAAAGTTTAGCCTTAATTAAAAGCTAGTTACTGTTGCTATTTTGACTTTTCCTCCATCTGAGCTGTAGGTTGTGGGTTCGATTCCCACCCAGGACAAACATTTGTGTGATGAACATGAACATGTTTGTTCTATGTCTGGGTGTTTGTATGTACTCTATACGTGTATTTACAAAAAAAAAAGGAATGTATTCTATCAGTTCTCTGGTTCCCTTAGTACAAGCTTGCTTAGTTTGGGCCTAGATGGCGTTGTGTGTAAAAAACGTATTATGGGAACCAGAGAACGCACAATTTTTTTATTTTTTTTCTAAATATATGTGGAGAAATAAACATCCAAACATGCACCATTATAATTAATGAAGAAAATTTGACGAGGATTTGAGAGTCGTATCGGCACATCTAAAAAATCCCGAAAGCCAGTTCTCAAGTTGCGGCCCGCGTTTCTTAACAACGTAGTTAATGTAGTAACATCTCAAATCTTAAGCGATTCTAAGGCGAAGGTCGGTGAAATTCTTAGCGGCCTACATTTTGTTATACGTGGCCTTGCACATTTGATAATACGGTTACAAAACATAAAATTGCACGTCTAATTGGAAGTGATCATTAGCATAATTGAGGTACCTATACAGGTTGGTCCAAACGACGTCAATCCGAATAATCTAGGTTTTTCATACCAAAGGCTTCACGAAAATACCCGATGTATGTTCTATGATTTTTGCGTAGTTTAGGATTTAAGTTTTTTTTTATTTTCTTATGGATTTTTTATTACGGCAGGACACGTTGCCAGGCAAAGTGATGGCAGGTGGACTAAAACGTTGACGGATTGGTCGCCGCGTACCGGTAAACGAGGCATTGGTCGCCCTCCAGCTCGGGATGACGATATTGTGAAAATCGCGGGTCGAACCTGGACAAGATTGGCACAGGACCGGGATGAGTGGCGTACAAGAAGAGAGGCCTATGCTCAGCAGTGGGCGATTACGGGCTGAAAATGATGAATGATATGGATTTTTTGGGTTGATTTTTCGAAGAGCGACGAAAGAAAATCCGAAAAATACATCGAAAAATCCACCCATAAAAAGTTAGAATATTTTTAGGCCGCTCTTTTGCAAAACCAAAAAATAAAAAAATCATAACTCCTAAGCTACGAAAAATCGTAGAACATACATGCGGTATTTTCGTGAAGCCCTTGGTATGAGCATAGATAAGATATAGAAAGAAGAGTGCCGATGTCCATAGGAAGATGCGTCACCGGATTGTAGTACTGATAAGGATGTAAGATCGCTTAGTATAGTAGACGTAATAAGGTAGTCGTCTTCACAATTTCTGTTTGACTTGAAATAGAAACCCAAGCTAACTCATTCGGAGAAAAAACACTACTTGCTATGAATATATTTGCATTAGTAATATCAGGAAAGTTAATAATTTTATATTTAAATTTTATTTGCAAAACTCGCTAGGTTATAAAGAGATGGCATTGAAAACATTATTTTTGGAATTTTTTACGTCGTATATTGTAATTTAATTTGAGCTAAGCCTTAAATAGCGAACATAATAATACTAATGTTTCTATATTTACCATATTTTCGCTGATAATTATACGTAAGCGCCATCTCGTTTTAAGCAGATTTTTCAAGCTTACACTTTTTTATTGTTATTCTTCTCGTTTAGATTTTCTTTCGTATTAGGAATTTAATTTTTTCGGAGTCACCTTTTGGACCCCCGTCTAGTGCTATCATGGTATTTATTAGATAGTTGTTAAGACAGGTCCACATCATTTATTACCAGGGCGTAGAATCTAATCGCAAAACAATTGCAATATAATTGCGGTGGGACATTGTTTTCTATCGAGTATTTAATAGCTATCTATAGTTTTTACTTATGAGTAACTTAACATGTACATTTTATTCTATATAATTTAATGACTAACAAATAAAACAAACCAGAAAAATATTTTTTAAAATAATTTCTTTAACATTTTTTTACGTAATAAGACTAAACTGTGTTCGAAAAAATCTGAATACGTAAATCAAATTTCTCAATTTCGAAGGTCAAGTTCTTGACCCAAAGAATAATATTTAAAAAAACCGGTATTTATTAAAATTTAACGAACGAATTCGAATGTCATCAATCTTACACGCTCTGCGTTAGAAAATCATTCAAGTAAGTGTAAGGATTTACGATACTGTGTTGTAATTCACAAGCGAGTACGTTTTTTTTTTTGGTTTTATGTTATGGCAAGTGCATTTAGTTTTAAGGCCGTGCTCTGGGCCAGAGCGGCTTACTCCAGAAATCCCCTTACCATCAGAGCATGAGAGTTGAAGGGGATTTTTACACATTTTTATAGATAATAATATACAATATTATATATATATATATTTTCCATGGCGCTACCTCGTATGGGATGCCACGTGCGTGAGCACGTTCGCATCCTGTCACCTCCCCGCTACCCAGCAGTCAGCTGGCGCGGGAGCGGTGGCAGCAGCTAGAGGCAAACACCTCAAATACGCCTGCCTGGAGTCTGCGTATGATTTCGTCCCTTTTGCTGTCGAAACAGCGGGGCCTTGGTGCTCCGAGGCAAGAAATTTAGCACTGGACCTGGGACGTCGCCTCAAGGACCAAGGAAAGGGCGGGACCCTCGGTCGGGTTGGTTTTTGATCCAGAGGATCTCCCTAGCCATTCAGCGCGGAAACGCTGCGAGTATTTTAGGTACTTTTGGTCAGGGTCCGGTTCGCGGGGGACTTTTAGAGTAGGTTAAGATATTTAATTTAAAGTTTGACGAATTATTTTTCTAATATTAATTGTATTAATTGTAATGACTCATATTTTGTTTTTGATTGATTATATTTTTATGTGTGTAAATATGTATACATATACAATGTTTTTTTCCAGCGACTGACTCAAGTTTGGTAAAGTGTTCTGGAAGATGGAGGTACCTTAAACTCTGGATTAGCACATAGGCTACATTTTATTGAAAAATATTCGGTTTTTGTAGAATAGCGGGTGAAACCGCGGCGCCGCTAGTGATTAATTTAATAATCGAATTTAGTTGATACTAAATATGTAATGTTTGCTGATCAGAATGCTCATAAATTTAAGTGTCATCACAACTTACATAAGGTGTAGAGTACGGTTACGAGTAATTTGCCTAAGTATATAGGTTCATATCGCAAAACTTGGCCAAATTTCTAATGCGACCGGTTACTTGCCGCTATGTATTTATGATATCAATTGAAATAAGTAACGATTAAATTAGTTACATCACTAGTGAAATAAAAAGCAGTAACTCAAGTCACCTTTTTAGCATTCGAGTTGAAAGTAAACAAATTGGAATTTACTGATGGAGTAAGTAAATAAATAAGCTGAGTGTAAACGGAGCCTATAAAACTTTGCGATTTGAAGTCATAATTTATTAAACTTAAGAACTTATTTTTCAAAATTTTCTTAAAAACTTAAGAACACCTAAAAACCATAACAATTATTTAGGATTTTCAATTTAACACAAAAATACGAATTATTTAATATTTTATTGGATTTCATTACAATTTCATAGATCTACAGCTAAAAAAAAATGTCGTCCGAGAATTTTTAGCACTCCGTTTTCAAAGCATCTAATTAATTACGCAACCAATGAACGCCACGATTAAAAGGCTCTTCATGTAAAAAACGTATTTGTTCATTTCTTTTTCTGGGTAAAATGAAGTGCATAGAAAGCCTCATGTTTACTCAGTTCAACTAATGAGATTTAGATTTAGAAAACAGAGTAAAACAAGCTAACCATTATAACTTACCTGGGATGAATCCGTATTAGGGGTTGCATTTAATTATTTAGACACACTTTTATTAGGAAAAAGAGCTTAATTTATTAAATGCGTTTTCCACAGCGCCACAGCATCGTAGCATTTACAGTAAAGAAAAGTAGATATCAAACAGAAGAAGTCACAGGCTGATCTTGGTGAGGAAAAGCCGTATAGACTATTCTACAAGTAAGTATCCTTACTGTTGATACTGTACCTATTGTAAGTAGTAAGTATCGCAGATTTTGAAGTACCAATTGTATAAATCAGGTTAGTATACTAGGACGTTACGGATAGGCTGTTCTTAAATACCGAGTTAACCAGGTATTAAGCGAGTTAGGAAATTTGTGTTAGGCAGTGTTACCAGGAGAAAGGCAACAATGTTATTTTAATTTAGTTGGTGCGGCGTCATTTACCGGCCGATTACCGATAATATTTAGCAGAAACATTCGGTATTTAATTATGAATAAGTATTTTGAATATTAGCAAAATCGGCCAAAAGATTAAAAAAAAATTATAAAAATGTAGAAACTGTAAATGTACACAAAGTTTCGTCAAGATTTGTTGAAAAATACAACCTGTACGCCAGTACCAACTTACGGACAACTGAAAGCAAAATATTGCCAGTCGAAGCAGTGACTTACGTCCGCTTCGCTCACTCACTCAATAAGAATATAAGTATGTTAGTATCATCAGCCATAAGATGTCCACTGCTGAACATAGGATTCCCCCTTAGAGCGCCACACCGACCGACCACTTGCATCCACCGGATCCTTGTGTTGTATGTTAGTATGTAAGTATTTAATTATAGAAGTTTGTATATTTACTTCCTGTAGTCTAAGTGTAAGCTTAATATATTTTGATGAGTAAAGTGTCTTTGAATTCATCTTTATGTCCCAAGATTAGTGTCATCACGAGACGGTTACAAGATACAGGCGGTTTTTTTTTTTTTGCTGTGTTCGTTGAAGTTACATAATACTTTTCATCAGCATTCTAATGTTTCTGGACTAGCCAGTTTTGATACATTTAAAAAGTAATAAAATAAAAATAAAACTTTTTTGGTAATATTTGAAACCGAAGCTTACTAATAAAGCCTGATCTACATTTAATAATACTCTACTAAATGTCAAAGAACCCATTATTTTGCCAGTAATGTCAAGGATCATGGTGGGCCACGCCTGTAAAATGTCATAAGTAGTTGATCTGCTTTAAATGAGATTTCTGATTGAATTTGAAAATTAGAGCCCTGTGCTGGGTGAGAGCTAGGTGAAAACGTGGCGACTATATACGGATTTTTCATAGTGATGGCGAGCACGATTTTCTGAAGATATTATACGCCATGTATTTCACGTTGTTCACATCAGTTCACGAGTTGCAGTGCCATTCAGAGCTAGGACGTTTGTGCTCTGTGCGTGGAACGCACAGCTATTAAAGTCTTGCGTGGCATTGCACTGCACTCGACATTTTAGATATTAGCTGCATGACTGAACCCTGTAATCTAGAACAAACGTCTGTTGCACAGTAGTTGCACACTAAATATAACTTGGCGCAGTAGCAGAATGTACTTTCCTATAGAGAGACTCTTTAAAACAGTGGTGCCACTACAAATACCTTGCCTGTCCGTTATACTTTTCATTTTTGATCCAACTAAGGCACGATCTAGATTTAAAAAAGGAATACATAAAAAGTCTAACATACTTATAACGTACAGATATAATTGATAACTTTTCACACTTTATGGCTCCTCACTTGGATTCCATATGTCCGGGGCTCTATAGAATACACAAAGACAAGGAAAATTAACAATTCAGAACAGATATTTAAATTCATCATTCAAACATCTGCCTGACCGGAATCTAAGCCGAGACCCCCTACTCATAAGGCAGACGTTCTATAATTGAGCCAACAGGTCGTCACATATATAGATGGAGTCCTCACACGTTGCAACTCTTCTCGAAGTTTCAATACTAAAGTCAGTTTTATCAGCCATAGCTATACATATAAGTACCTAACTATTCCAAGCAGTCGTGTGCGAAAACTGCCTGGAATGCGTCATCATCATGAAATATAGAAAGTGAGTGGCGTATCTCAGAAAAACATTTGCCCAGCAGTGGAAATACAGGGGTGATAATAATAATACAGTGATAATAATGAACCATGTACTACGATAAAACCTACAAGTAGCGCCACATTCCCAGAGCTTCACGTAAATTATTTGCAAAGTGTTGCAACGGCGGACGGAACCCAGGCAGGCTCGGAGGAAACCAGTAGTTAACGAGCCTGATGCTTGCGAAACTGGCGACCCGATAACGTTGTACCAGCGTTTGGTACCAGTTTGGGAGCTGAATCATTGGGCTCAGTGTCAATGGTTCCGGTGCATTGAATGAACTTATGCCAGTGGTCTGTTGCATTTAGGTGGCAAGTTTGGGATCGAAATAAATAGTATTATTCATCATCAGCCAGAAGACGTCCACTACTGAACATAGGCATCCTCCTTAGAGCGCCACACCGACCGACAAAGTGCCACTTGCAGCCATCGGATGCCCGCGACTTTCTCAATGTCGTCAGTCCACCTAGTGGAAGGCCTGCCTACGCTGCGTCTTTCAGTTCGTGGTTGCCACTTAAGAACCTTTCTTCACCATATGTTGTCTATATCGGTGACTTTGGTTCTTCGACGAATATCCTCGTTCCAGATTTTACCGCGCAATGAATCTCCGAGCATAGCTCTCTCCTTTGCCCGCTGTGTGACTCTGAGCTTCTCCAAATTTAAAAGACCATCCACCATAGTGCAAGAAAATCAAATTATTATCCATAAAAAGAGTAGTTTTTTGTAGTACAGGTGCTCTTTTTCAGAATCTGATACCGTCTGGTGAAGTAACACTGCAAGAATCTGCAATTTTTTTTCAAACTGGATCCAAGTCCATATCCTGTTGATCCACCCTTCAGTAGACCGTGTACAAATATTAAAAAAAATATATTAGTAGACTTGTAAAACATATTTGTTTCATGACTTATTCAAATGTTATTCTAATCACTACTCATGTATTTAAATACCACTAATTACAACAAATACTCAAAACATTATATAGGAATGCTGTTATTATAATTTGTTATGGTGATAATTACTTATGAATGCGGAAAATGTACAGTAAGTTTTAAAACATGCTGCAATGTTATGGTTAAAAATAATTAAGTAGTCAAATATGTCAGGTAGGTTCTTGCCAAGCATGTGTTGAAAATATTAGATTTAATACACGGTTGTTTCCTACATTTATATCGCATTTATATTATACTGGCATGCCCGCACGGCTTCACTCATATAGGATACAATAAATTTAACACCTCATTTCACCCCTTTAAGGGTGGCTTCTCGAAAAATCCTGAGACATAACTTTCTTTATTTTTTTATGTTTATTATACAAAGCGAGTTTCATTGCTTTAGCATCACAGATCACACCCTAGATTCTGCATTCAGGACCCTCGAAGCTCACCACGCATCAGTCTAAATTCACTTATAAGAAATTACTCTGATTGGTTGATTGTTAGTCGCGAGTAGGCGTACCCTTGAGATAGCCAATGAGAACGCTTGGTCGCACTCCCCGCGACCCGCGCCATCCTCAAACTTTGGTGACTTTCTGTAGGAACAACGAATCTCGTAATCACCGCACCAGCCGCCACCGCCTAAAAGTTCATCCGCATGTGATCGATCTGTGGAAATCGCACACTGTGCGTTTTACGCGATCCTTTTTGCCTCACACCTGCAAATTGTGGAATGAGCTTCCACCAGCGGTTTTTTCGAGTAACTACAACATGGAGTTCTTCAAAAGGGCTGTTAATAGAGTCTTTAAAGGTCGGCAACGTATCTGTGATGCCCCTGGTGTTACAGGTATCCATAAGCGACGGTGATCGCTTACCAACAGGCGGCCCGTCTGCTTGTTTGCCACCTACGGCATAAAAAAAATAATGCGGAAACTAGTGTTATCTGTGTTTAGCATCAAAGAATATTTTATTTCCATACAAACTTTAGAGGTCCATTTTAATCCTTCAGAAGTGGAACTTCGCAAAATCCGTTCTTATTGTTCACCTAGACTATTTATTTCACCTAGACTATTTATTTCACCTAGACTTTTTATTTCATCTAGACTATTTATTTCATCTAGACTATTTATTTCACCTAGA
The DNA here is from genome assembly GCA_947579745.1 of Apocheima hispidaria. Classification (NCBI taxonomy): domain Eukaryota; kingdom Metazoa; phylum Arthropoda; class Insecta; order Lepidoptera; family Geometridae; genus Apocheima; species Apocheima hispidaria. Next base: position 14,441,956 of record OX388154.1, read on the forward strand.
CTATTTATAACACTCCTGTTGGGTACAAATTTCACGTCTCTATCATAAGCGGTTTGGTCTGTACGTTGATTCCTTAAAAGGGCTTGTTCTTGGTTTTTATATTTACATATATAGATGAAGGGAATCATCGAGCTATTAGTGACTTGATAGCAAGCGCCACGGTCGGGCGGGGCGCTTCATTATATCATGTCTCTTTTTTACTACGTACTACTTAGACGTGACATAGCATTACATTGCGATGATCCATTTTATTGTGGTCACTTTGCTCAAATTCACTCGCTTTGTGATCACGCGTTGTATTACATAATTAGCATAAACATATCGGTGTGTAATGTGAGACACTCGGAGCATGTAATGGAAATAAGTTTTTTTTTCTAGCGATTGGCTGACTGCAGTTTGGCAAAATGACCCCAATTAAATGGAACACTGCAATGTACTGCGGTGCTTCAAGTACGTTGTACATGCAAGCTAAGCCATTAATTATTTTCTTACTTCCGAAGAGTCAGGAAGCGTGAGTAACTTCGTTTTTAAGGATTTAGAGCGTAATTATTTTGAGCCATTAAGACTTGTTTGCCTTGTGGATGTTCCTGCTACTGGCCTCCAAAAGAATGTTGCCTTATAAGAATAGTAGGTGCTAACCACGACTTCGTTCGCGCGGACCAATAAAATAAAGTAGGCTATGTCCGTCTGCTACCCTTAAGCTATATATATGTCAAAAAATCAGTTCGATAAGTTCAGCCGTTTAGCCGTGATAACGCGACAAACACCCAGACAGAGAGGCAGAGAGACAGAGAGACAGAGAGGCAGAGAGACAGAGAACAGAGAGATAGAGAGACAGAGTTACATTTGCATGCATAATATTAGTTAGGCTATTTTTTTAGCTAGGATATTTATTTAAATTTAATTAAAACGTGGGGATAGTCACTTGGGATGAATTGTTCACTTTCCTCTGCCAGCCTGGACATACCAACGTAGCTCCTTAACTAATTGGACTGCTGGCATAGCTCTTTTTTGTACTACATTATTATGTGGTTAATATATAGAGGCTAGCTGTAAAGTTCTTTTAAGGACTTCCGCTCTTCGAAGGAATAAGTTTCGACCATCATAAGATCTCGTAGGAATGCTGTCGACCATACAATACATACATACCATATATTCCTATACAATAATACTTTAACTTTTTAAATTCAAATTGATTTGAAAAGTAGGTAAACATTACAGTAAACACTGTAGCCGCGTAGTAAGGAGAGAGGTCGGGCGCCCTTCAACGGGTCCGGCTAAGAGTTCCGGTACTCAGATACTTTGCCTTAACTTAGTTTTGGATGTGGTACTATTTTTTCACTATTTACTATATTTACTCGACTTTGCAAAATTGAGGGTAATGTTTTGGGATGTATTTAAGAATGAATATTTGTGTGTTCATATATTACCACCTGTAGCATAAACGGCTGGACCGATATTGAGTGAGGTGTCGTTGGATTCCTCTTTTTCTACGTCTGGAGTGACATAAAAAGCTATATTTTTTTTATATATATGTTATGTTTGTCGTAGAAAAGCATTAAAATTTACTAAATTAACGCAATAAGTAAACGCAGAAGAGTAGGAAAACTGCGGTCGTACAACTATTGGACTTATTTTGACATAGTTCACCTTAATTAGTAGCACTTAGTAACCTTTATGGCTTAGTAATACGGTACCAAAAGTGTTTATCTGAGTTTTAATGGAGTCATCAAACCATTTCATAGAATAACCTGCTATATTATTATTATTATCTCGGTTACACTTTATAACGAAAATGTTTCGCTAGTATTTTTTAAATAATGACAAATGACAAAATCAATTCTTAATATATCTAATACCAAAACTCCGATATGACGAAAGTTATTTTTTATGAAATATATTGACAGAATTTCTCCGATCCGACTTCTTAAGGCTTTTACAGCTAAACTACCTTCTCCAATCATATTCGTTTCATACGTCTACTAACCGTTTGACACATTGCAATACCGAACATGCCTACAAATAATTACACTTCATTCACATACATGTAGATTATCTCGCAGATACCACGTTAGGATATAAGTTCAAGCTGTTTAAAAGATAACGCACACTCGACACTGAAATTATCGGCATTGGTTGCATCGGCAGACACCGATTGATGCTCAAATATGTATTAAGGTTTTATTTTAATACCTAGGTACCTTGTTCACGCATTTCGCTATGTCAACGTCAAGTGTCAGCTGTCAGAAGAAATGCGTTCCCGCCTTTCTTGACCCGGTTGATAGGAGTAGTATACACTTTTTTTTTCTTTCTTTCTTGGCATCGCACTCTGTACATTCTGCCATTTTCATAGTCTACATTAAACTAACGTAATGGTAAGTTCCCGGCGCCGGTAATTTTCATAATTTTAGTGTGCAAAGGCACTGTTTCGTGGACATACTTTATACTTAAATCTAATTATATTAAAATATACCTTGCATTTTTATGCTATCTATACTTTTTTAGTCATTTTTGCAGTGGGATGAGCCAATAATAGCACTGGGGGCGATTTAATAAAAAAATATGAATTTTGTGGTGGGTTGAGCTGGTAATAAGAGTGATGAGACACGCTGGGGCGAAGACGGAACAATCCAAACTAAGTGGATTCAAATACCTACAGCTATGGTTGGGTTGTTAATATTGCCTGGAAGAGATCATTTACCAGTTGTTGCATCAGTTTAAGTCGTATTTTTTTTTAATTTTCGTCAGCTTTTGTGGCGGTTTGAACATTAGCTGTAAGCGCCATCTGGTTATAATGCTGGTTTTTCGGGGGTGTACTTTTTTGTATGAGATTGTAATTCTACTCGTACATTTTTTCTATGGTACTACACATAGAACGGCCCACACATATCGGGGGCTCTCCGCCCCCGATATGTGTGGGTATATGATATAATTCAATTTACATGTATGATATCGTGACATGATACCTACTATCGCCCTTAATTGCCTTTATAATGTTTCTAAGTAATCGGAAACACAAATATTAACATTTTGACACCTTCTTATATAAGATCACAATTGCATCCGGACACATAAATATGATTGTCTCCTTATAAAATACTAGCTGCGCCCCGCGGTTTCCACCCGCTATTCTATAGAAACTGAATATGTTTCCGGCATAGAAAACCTGTGTTAATCCAGGGTATAAGCTACCTCCATACCAAATTTCATACAAATCCATTCAGCCATTACAGAGTTGAATGGGAACAAACACACTTACATACACATATTACAACATATTTAGGTACGTACTTACTTACTTTCACATTTACAATATTAGTGTGATACCAATCGCAGTATGCCTACTTTAGGTAATTAAAGTTCCGAGTGCGCGGGGAGCTTCAAAACGCTTTATAAATCAAAACTCGTGGAGCCAGTCGTGGCCTTGTGCTGAACGGATGTGTGTGAAACTTTGATCAATGGAGCGTGAATTGAGGTCGCTGATAGATTTTGGCAGATATGCGATTCTAGCGTAGATACTTACTTAAGTATATAGCTTAACATTTTATTAGAACAATTCAAAACCGACAAGATAGTATATCTATATATATACGCACAGTTTAAAAATAAGACTATGGATGTCTGTAGAGCAAGCACTTCACGAGAAATGAAAGGAAGACGTCATTTAGGTGCTCTGGGCCCGTACCGTGAGGTGCTTATTGCGATGATTGTTAGGTTCACCCGATGACGCTGCTCGACCATGAACCGTATTGCCGCGCGATAAGGTGTGTGGTTGCGCAGCGTTGTCAGCTGAGCCTAACAATCACCGCAATAAGCACCTCACGGTACAGGCCCTGTTCTTTATTTGCCTTAGTTTGATTTGACTTTTAATGTTTTTGATAAGAGTTTTTTTTTTGTTTTTTTTTACACCAACAGAGCGCTTGTGCGTCTCGTTGCAACATCTCCGTACAACACGCACTTGATGAGTGTAGCAATGATGATAATGTCTGGACTAGATGCAGGTTTCGAAGTCGTGCGGTGACACAATCTATTGCTGTGGGCATGTTATGAAGAAAAACAACCAGCCAAATGCCAGTCGGCTCGCACACGAAGGGTTCCGTACCGAAGTACGTACCAAAAAAATTGTAGTTTTCCTCATTCTGTTCGGGATCCTTAGCGCGAGCCCTACTTACATTTGAATATTTGTTGTTATTCTACAGAGTTTTTTTTTACTATAATCACACCAAGTTTGAAGTTTGTATGCGATACTGTTTTTACGATCCTATATCAAAAACAAGAAAGAGGCGTTTAATAAAAAAAAAAACCTGGTAATACATGTACCCAATAGATAGCGTTAGATGTAACTTGAACTTTGGAGTTTTGGCGGGAACGTGAAGAATTCATGTCGCGTCATTTTATTATTTTCCAAAACTTGTGTTATTTCGAGTGTTAATGTGTAAAAACGGTGAATTTTTACCCGTTAAGTGTTCGTGTACATGCACGAGTGTTGGTGAATGGTATGATGTCGTGAATCGTGAATTTTCGTGTTGTTTCCAAAACTCCATAGAAGGCTCTAGTAAAGTTTTCACCACTTTACTGGGGCATGACTTGGACTTGACCGTGACTTGCTTTGCTTGACTTTGATCGTGACTATGACTTGTTTGATAATATCTAGCAAAAATTGAGAATATATATGTACACTTGACACTGGCAAATGCATAAGACGTGCGACGCCAAAATCCTCTTAGAGAAAAAAAAAAAAAAAAAAAAAAAAACTTGAACTTTTTCTGTCACTGTCAAGACATCATGAAAGACAAAAAAATGTAAGTGTGCCTTTTTTTTCTCGTATTTTTTGGCTCCACATGTGTATTTAGACAATTTCAAGTAATGTAACTATGTATTTGACTTCATTTGAAATATTACAATAGTTGACACTGGCTAAATACACAACGTGTGGAGCCAAAATTTATGATTTAAAAAATAAACAAAATATTTCGACAGAATTGACAATGACAGGTAAACCTATAGGACTATTACGCCATCTAGTAAGTATTTTAGAATTTTTTTTTTTTGGAAAACGCCTCAATGTCGACAAAAAGAAACGTTTCTTGTGTGGGTACCCCGTTTATTTTGTGCTTTTTTTTCAGGAAAACCGCCTTAACAATACATATTCTGTGAACATTTCAGAAACAAAATTTCTTTTATAGGTTGTAAGGACGGACAGACTGCGTAGGTTAAGTACTCCCTACTCTACTCGGATTTGGCCTGTTTTTAAACGTTTCAACATACCAGTAATGAAGCCTCTTGCCATAAATAATGCGAAGGGATAGTGAAATGAACCGCTTCCATAATTCCACTTTCTTCAAAAGGCAAAACACTGTTTTCTTATGTAATTTTTCTTTTTCTTCGCCAAAATTTAAAATACAAACACGAAAATTGCTTTAAAAGATTTATAACGTTTGTTTGCCTGTTTTTTTTTTTTTTTGTGTTTTTGTTATTAAAAAAGTTGCCTTATATTCCCAACGTCCACAATTTTTTTTAGGTACGTAGAAAAACATCACAAACCGTTTCACTTATTGAAGATGATCCCCAGGATAAACCTCACCTAATACTAACTAATATTATAATTCAGAGGAATATAGCCACATCGTATCAGGAGCAATAAAGATTCGAGGTATAAAAATGAATACGCTCGTCTCGAGGAAAAAACCTTTGCTTGCGCGATTCAGAACTCCTTACATTACAGCTGTCAGTCCATAAAAAACGTCAAAAAAATCACAAATACGTATCAACGCTATCTAGCGAACTATAGCAAGCAACTTTGTCTCTCTGTCTGGATGTTTGTCGCGTTATCACGGCTAAATAATCTTAATAAAAATTGATAAGGAGTTACTGTATATCACAAAGATAGACATAGGATACTCTTTTATATCCACGCGAACGAAGTCACAGGTAACAACTAGTAGGTACATAATATATAATGATGAGAAAACAGATAACAATATGTTATTAAATACGCTTCAATCCGTGATATCCTGGATAAGTTAGTCCTGCATCGTGGCAGGATATATAACCAGTATACCAACCTATTTTACATAATGATTATTAAGTTGACTATAATTGCAGTTTTGGACCAGTTTGAGTCAATGCCTTTGATATTTTAGACCTGTTTCGGAAATATATCTTGTAGGTAAAACATCAAACTTTTGTACGTTGCCAACTGCTAGTGGGCTTGAACATTTGGATTATCATTATACCTTCAACGGTCTCTGGGTACTCCAACTGTTTTTTTGTATGTAGGCCAAGTAATTGAGTATGTGCGTTGTTCGCGCCGTCAACTAAACCCACATTTCAAACTCGCGCCATTCGCGCAGCAATCATTCATCCATTCATTCACTCAATCACTCACTTACTTCACTTCATTCAATTAAACTACACACCAATTTATTACGTGTTAAATAATATAGAAAAATATAAGCAGATTCCAAGCAAAATCTGTGTTTCTTTGTTCGTACTGAACATGCGTATTTTGTTCACTTTTAGATCTATTAATAACTGATACTGTCTCTTGCGCATTTGATTTAGCAACTTGTCTTTTCCTGTCTATATCTTCTCTCTCAGTCTGTTTTACTCGTTTTTTTTTACATATGATGTGCAGTTACATACGCAAGCAATACATTGGCTAGGTTGCACCATAATCCTACTTGAAGTTACTGCTATGGTTAAGTTAAGTATAATATTAACCTTAACCATGAAATTTAGCCATGTGTCCGTCATTTTGACCATAGTTAAAATGGTGCAACACATATTTCTGCTCAACGGGAGTTTTAACTGCAGTTATAATTGTAGTTAAATGATGCAACCTGGCCTTATTGCGCATAAAGTTTGATAAATCCGCTGTCCGTAGTTTTTTTTTTGGGTTACTAAGCTTTTGTTCTCTAACAGCCTCTACAGTTATAACCGGAATTTGGCGAGCGCAAAAGGCGTTGAGTCCTAAAACTATTATTATGGCGCGAGGGAGACTAGCACAAGGGCACCACTACGGTACGAACCTCGGCTTGGGCCCTCACCCGCGTGAGGGATATCAAACTTGCCCTGGCACCCCGGAAGGGGTGTGCCTTGGGGCCCTAGCGATTAGGTTATTATCTGTTTGATAATTTGGAGAGAAACTAATCGATCTTCGGACGGATCCTGGGATTCTTCGACCACGCCGGCAAAGTCGGTGTATGATTGTGTGCCTTTGGTAACCGGCGCCTATACCAAACACTGAATTCTTCCTGTTTGCGGGAACTGTCGTATTGGCCGATCCCAGCGCCACCTGACCGAGGTGACGACGGCAATCGTCCAGGTCACCCAAAATGTTTTTTGGGCGTCTACGGAGAGCGGTCTATGTCATGTCTGTTGAGTGTTGGATGTTTGGGCTACTAGGGGGTTGGGACGATGAGGGGCCACGTCGAAGTAGCGGCGGGAGGGGTGCGTACAGTGACAATGTCTATAATTAGTACTACTGCAGTGAATGCACGTAATTATGTATTTTGAAGGAAAACTTCAAACCAGTTACATTTGAGCCAGTTTAATATAGACTTTGTAAATGAAAGGCTCTGCATTTCCGCACTAACGAGCAAACCTTGACATTTTTAAGTAAATTTTTCTGAGAAAAAAGTTAATTACGAGCAGACATATAATACCTATTTATGAAATAACGTAAATGACAGGTTTAAAAAGGATGTATTTGAAATATATAGTAAGTTAGTAATAACTGGAACAATCATCAAGTGCCATTTTTGATGCCTGTCGCGTAAAGCCCGAGTAGTAGTAGACCTAGTTAGGGTTCCACCAACGTACATTCGAATCGCCTCATCATCATCATTATAGGCTTAGGCATACTTTAGGTATTTCACCTTATTACTAAGCCTACGCCATCTGTGTTTCAAAAGCCTGTAATGGATGTTAGAGGCTTTTGAAACAGAACCTAAGATTGAGTGGTACAATGGTTGCTCAACAAACAGTGATCTGTGAAGAGCAACTAGTTTGGCCACACACTGCGCGCAAAAACCTAATAAAAATATCAAAATATGAGGTTAAAACGCAACCGAAGTCTAACTCAACAAACTTTTCTTCGAATTAGAATTAGAATCGGAGGGTAAAAGGGGATAAAGAAAAGACAATTACTCGGAATGCATTGAGTTATTCTTTGTAAGGTTATAGCGAAAAAATATAAGACCAATTTCCTCGATCAGCATTTCACAAATCATTCAGGTCCTGAATGTCAACAGGAAAAATGTCTAAAATCTTTTTTTATTTTGATTAAGTACTTAACATACTGTTTTGTGATTACGACCGTGCGTAACCGCCATGTTTTTGCTCCGCTTAATGCGACCCTAAATGATACAACTCAGGCCTAATGATCGACTGCAGTAAGAAACGTGCTCGCATTAGTCATGGTCAGCGTCTTAATCAGATCGCTATAAGTATAGCGTAGCTTACATTTCTGCTACTACGGCTCAGTGGGACACCATTCAAGAATCTCAAACGGCGTAATTATCGTAGTTATTTGTAAAAGTATGAATGAAGGACGCGAGCGCCGGATGTTGCGATATCGCTCGGCTTACCATAACCTATTCTATATTACTATTATCTAATCTGTGCCTGTACCACTTCTTTGTAAAGGCTGATAGGCTGGTCCTAGTGTCAGCCCAGATGTCTGGATAAACCTTTCCAGGAAACTCGTACATTAAATAAATAAATATCTGGGACATTTTTGCACACACGGTCATCTGACCCCAAACTAAGCAAAGCTTGTAATATGGCTGCCAGAGACTGATATACGTACATAGATATTTTTAAATACATACTTATATACCTAGATATTAACACCCAGACATAGAACAAACACAAATATTCATCACATAAATGTTTGTCCTAGATGGGAATCGAACCCACGCCCCCAAACACAGAAGGTAGGTTCACTACCAACTGAGCCACCGGAGCAGTCGACATTGTAGAAGCGAAAAGCCCTTTTGAGTCGGGCCTGCGCGTATGCTGATCAGAAAGCTTATATTAAAGAATTAAAGAAAATCTACAGGAGATTTCCTCTATGACATATATAATATTTTTTAAATAGCCTTACACTGCAGGATTACTTTTTTTTGTTATTGTTCCGTCTATACTTCTCCGACATAAGTTTAACGAGTCATATACGAATCTCGCTTAGTCGTTGCTATATAGCCACAAGTTGTTGAGGGGATTTCTGGTTGCTAGTACAATAATCTCCTTTCGCAGAAATAAAATAAATGGCTCAGTGATTTCTGGATTTTTTTGGCCGAAACTCCCCTTCACCTCTCAAGCTCTAATGGTAAGGGGATTGTCTACGGGGTTTTCTGGAGTAAGCTCAACTCGCGGACACTAAAGTGATTAAGTTAATTTTTAATCCATGTGCCAGTAAAGTTCCCAATGTTTGTTTTTTTTTACGTGATTAAGTATGATGCCTTAATGGAAACACTTATTAAATTCAATCAATACGGTATCCCACGGATCAAGGCGATTCGCACAATGGATTAATAACCTCTCTGTAGCTTTGAGTTTTCTCAGAAGATTGTGTAATAATGAAATATATCTACCACAAATGATACAGGCTGGATATACTGATTTTGAAGTATGTGGGATAAAAACTGAAAAATAAATGGAATATTCTAGAGATCAGATCAAATTTTTTAGCTTAATGAGTACAATAGATCTATTACATTATTAATTTCAAAATGCTGATGCTGAAGGAGCAAGCTTATCTAGAAGGTACCTATGTAGTGTTTACTGTAGACTTGAAGACACCCATATTCTACTTTTTTTGGACATAATAATTGTATTATTCTACCAACATCAAAATAAACAAGCCGTGCGAAAGTTTTGCAATAGTACATTGAAATTTCAGGTTTCATGAAAATGCCGCGGAACATGCGTGGGCAACAGTTTTCGACACAGCTTCTAATTTCTTTCTGCAACTCTTTGTTCCAAGAGCCAAGGTCCAATTGCGGAGCGAAATACTTTATAACATACGTACTTATGTGGATATGTGACCCAGATTGTGTTAAGGGTGATTATACTTGTTACAATTAAGTACTTTTGACACATGTTATTACCAACTAAATATGCTTTGAGTAAAAAGTACTCGTTTGACGGGGAAGTCGAGGATGGTAAGTACAGCTAGCCCGGAATGAAAACTGGCTCTTAAGCGATGCAGCTCGAACATACCGCTTGCTCCTTGGCGACAGATTTTCAACTTTGGGATAGTAATAGCTTGTCAGCCAAGCATTAGATTGCAACCATCAAGCTAAGCTATATTTCCTCACGATCTTTCCTTCACCAGTAGCTCAAGCACATTGTTCAGTTTTGAACGCACAGCCTGCGGTGTGCAATCCGAACGAGCCAACCACTTAGCTACAATGCTACAAACTAAACAACGCGTAATAATGATAATAATATAAAGAAAAGCATTTTTTTTTGAAAATTTCTCTATTGTTGTCAAACTTGTAGACGCTACATTTGGGCCCGGGTATATACTAAAATACTCTTAGTAAACGGCGAGCGTTCTGCGATCTTCAAGGCGTCTGCCAAAAGTGGGACTTATGGCTTTTATTCAGCAGTGGCCGTTTTCTAGCCGATGATGATGACGATGATGGCGACGACATATGACCATAAGACCAATGGTTGAAATAAATTACATTTGATTTGATTTGATTACATTTAAATTGTTTTATTACCTAGTTTCTTTCAATTTCGTTGCAATAAGGGAAAACCATAAATACGATAGTGTAGTCCATATTCTGTGCATCCTATCTGTTATGGTTATTACACTTACTAATATAATTAATGCAATTATTTCGTTAATTAATTCATACATCATAGTTAAATCCGACGTTTGACGTGACACTAACGTTATTAACTAATGAAAATAAATATTAAAACTAAAGCAGAAATGTTTCTAGAGATAAGGCTTTTGACATTCACCCAGATTTTTGAGGCCGTATACTGTTTTGGAATGATAATAATTTTCAGTTTTAATAAATGTTCAACATATTTAATATTTATATAATCTAGAATAATTATAATTAGATCATATATCGGAGGTGGCTATGGAAGTAAGGGACGTGAATAAACTACAGAAAAGTTCTTTGAGATGGATTTTTTCATGCAACTGTAAATTAAAGTATTTGTATTTTGACGAGTAACGTGTCGTTGGATTCTTACGTCCGGATAAACATAGGCTCCATTTTGCAGTCGGGTACTTTGTTTTTATTTTAATAATGGTACTTGTTAATATGACATGGTTCAAACTGAACACTGGCTAAATAATACGTGTGGGGCCAAAATTAAGAAATAAAAAAGAACTCTTTATGGACGACGCTAACGGCAGTGTCCGGGTGAAAATGAAGAAACAGCAGGAGATCGGACCCGGCACTTTCGACCAAAGTGAAATGAATGGACAGGCCCAAGTAAGAGAATTTCGAAGACTTTCAAGCGAGCGCCGGCACTCACCTTGTTTCAGTTGCTCTCAGTCTGTAAAAAAGTGCGATACGTACTTTCGTCAACACCGACATGCGATCAAAATATCCGCAAAAATATGTTTCATATTATATTATGATATTAATATATTCGCTATCTCTTTTTTGTGAAAAATGAAGTATACATTTGTCACAAAAAAGAGATAGCGATATACACTTCTAATTACGTATTCCTAAGTTCGATTGTTTTGAATTGCTATTTATAAGGAGGTTACGTGGCTAAGGCGCATCTTCTCATATTACTTCGGTCGAATCCAGAAAAAGATATTGGAAGTTTTACGGCAACTCTAAGTCTAGCCACTAGCCCATGAAAACTTATTATAAAACACTTTAGAAAGGTAAGTACAACGTGCTTACAAGTTCAAGTTATTTTTAAAGGCCACTGACCTTGCATCGTAACTGCACGTAATAGGTAAAATGCGCTTACGTGGCACTGAAAACTTTGTATTGTTTACAATAATATTGGTTTTTACTTTTACAGTCTACTAGCTGATACGCGCGACTTCGTTTGTGAGGACTTAAAAAAAAGTAGCTTACGTCCGTCTCCGATCCTTAAGCTGTATCTATGCAAAAATTCAGGTGGACCCGTTCAGCCGTTTAGACGTGATAACGCGACAAACACCCAGAGCTACTTTCGCATTTATAATATTAGTTAGGAAGTTAGTACTAGCTCTTACACGCGACTTCATACGCGTGGACCGTGGACCTACAAAAAAAAAGTAACCTATGTCCGTCTCCGACCCTTAAGCTTTATCTATGCGAACATTTAGGTCGACCCGTACAGCCGTGATAACGCGACAAACATCTAGAGAGAGAGAGACAGAGCTACTTTCGCATTTGTGATATAAGTTAGGATTAGGATTAGTTAGGATATGTAATATATACTAATGTCAGGGAGTTTTGGAGGGAACGTGATGAAGTCATGTCGCGTCATTGTATTATTTTCCAAAACTTGTGTTATTTCGAGTGTTAATGTATAAAAATGGTGGATTTTTATCCATTAAGTATTCGTAAACGTGCACGAGTGTTGGTGAATAGTATAATGTTGTGATGCATAAGATAAAAAAAACTACTGTCAGTTTGGAGACGAGTCGTTTTGATCAAAGCTCACCATCGGGATACAAACGCGGAGATTGGAGTTATTGCCGGCAACGCGAAGGAGTCATGTCGCGTCATTGTATTATTTTCCACCACTTATTTCTCTTTTCACCTGCGCGCAAAAGTGTATATTTTTCTCGAAATAGCCTCTTGAATAAGATGCGGTGTCTCCTTTAGACGTAGTACATAATAGCCAACGGTCAGTGGATAAAAAACATCTTACGACCTAAATTGGATTAAGGCTGTAAATAGACTTTCGAAGCTATGAGCATACTATCGAAGCTGTTATTCAGGCAACTAGAACAAAATTAGAATGTTTTTATGTGATATCTGTTACCGAACACCTACTTTGGGGAAACTGTTCGAGTTCAAGGTCGCTCGCACCAGAACAGGCCGCTCATAGTCTGAGAGATAACAACCAAATATTATTACAAGGCTCCGATACTACATTACACGACCTTCTACTTTACCCTTCTTGCATCTTTTTCAGGATGAATAAAAACTGTTGTAATTAAAATTAGGTAATTTAAGTATTAGTATTGTATTATTATAACTTTGCATTGTCACACTGTATCTGGTGGTGGTATGTCATAAAACTGCGACAAGAACCAACAAAGGACAGGTAGCAGCGTCCTCTTAGTAAACGGTGAGCGTTCTGAAATCCCCAAGCCTACTGCCAAGCGTGGGGATTACAACAAACAAAAAAGGAGGAGGTTATCAATTCAACATTTTTTTATTTCCTTGTGCGAAGGGTGATTGTGATCCATACGATGTATTTTTCCAAAAATCGTTTGCATCATCATCCTTAGTCCACTGCTGGACTCTCACAATACACGCTATTCGGCCTTGTTTTCAGGTCGTTACTTCCAGTCACTGACAACTTTGACGCTATCATAAATTTTTGTAAAATTATTTATTTATTAAATTTATACACCGTTTTAAGTTTGTCTGCTTAACTTGTGTACTTCTGGCGTAGTTAAGATCAACAGAGCAAAGATAAAATATGAATGCTTAAAAGTACGGATTTTTAAACGTCTGCGGCGTAGTAAGCTTAGGACCTTGGCGGGCTCGGCCTTTGAGATTTCTATAAGTAATTAGATTTTTAATTTATGATAATTCACCGCCGAGATAATTTAACACTTTCGTTAGATTTCATCTGGTTTAATGTGTCGCAAGATACGCTGTAAGTTGTCACCTTGCAGGTAATTTGGTGTGGATAGAGAATCATTGATGTGTAGTTTTTACGAAATAAAGAAGAATATTCTGTCTGTACAATGTTTCTCTCGTTTGTCTGCGGTCCACTATTGTCGGGTGTGTTAGCTATCTTACAAAATAACCTAGCGACTTATTGAGCTTATTCCAGCATCACTTGAGAGCCATTTCCTTTTGCAGACTAGGTAACATCAGGTGAGGTTAAGGTCGAATACAAAAAAATATCGTCACGTGAAAATATAGATCGTTATCTCTTGGTCTAAAACCGCGATCGTTTTACCTCACGCCACAGATGTTATCACAGTTACTACCTCACGCTTCAATGAGTCGACTACCTTTCGAATAGTGTACCAAAATATAGATTTGCATGTACGATTATCTACATTACCCACTTCTGGAGTATTATGTATTAATCCGATATCTTGACATAAGATTGATATCTATTTTCTAATATTTAGATAAGTTGTCAATTTATTACATTAAGTTTGAGTAGGTATTAGGAAATTAGTGAAAGCCGTGGTAGCTCAGTGGGAGCACGCTCGCCTCTCATTCTTGGGGTCGTGGGTTCGAACCCGGGCTGGCCCGTACATATGAGTTGTTTGGAACTTACGTACGGATATACCACTGGCTTTTAAGCTAACTTTGTAACTAGCCAATATAGCCTAGTGTCAGAGTTGAGATGAGTGTTGGGACGATTAGAGATTGCCTGAAAGCCTCTATGACATGTTCTAATAGCTGTTCTAAAATAAATCGATGTGTATAAATCGTGCCCCGTCTGTAATTATCGTTTCTGTAATGTTCTTCCTGCGGTCGCTAAAGAGGAACCTTTGCTTTGATTATCGATACGACAAATAGTAGGGGGCTAATACTAGGCTATATTGGCTTTTACCTGATGCCACGGCACTAGAATACGGCATCAGTATCCCCTGCCTGTAGTAAAAGCCTAAAAGAGGACCTCTAGGCTCGGGGGTGGTTAGAGGTGGGACTCTAACTATCTAGCTAAGAGAGCCCGAGGAGGAAGACAGCGTCGAGTGGCGGACGCTGTTGTCGGCTTAGGCGTCTCACGACAGCTGCTAGCTATCCCGGGAGCAGCTGAAGCGTGGTGCGGTGCTTTCTTTGGAGATCCCGGAGGCATCAAGCAACAAGACAGGCCACCGGGGGGTTTTAGTGGGTGTTATCCCACATAACTTGGCTGCACCTCAAAGCAGTCGGATAACCTGTGAAGATTTCCCTCTAAAGGGGAAAAGGCTATATTGGCAAGATACTCAGCCCATATACAAGCTGCATTACCACCAAAACTGTGTACATTACTACTACATTTCAACTCAGCTTTAATGTACACAGTTGTACGAACAGCATTTTGTACAAATGAGTAATCAAACTTGGAAATAAATTGCTTACATTAAATCCGAATTATAACAATTTCCTCCAAAACTAGTTAAGAATGCTAGTTATTATTGCGCATGATAATTTCCTGTGGTAGTACAAAACATTGATACTACTACCTACAGCTGGTTTCCCTTGGATTTGTTCACAGAATAAAAATAACTAATAAATAAATAACGTTTCACGGTGTTCATTGATGCCATGGAACACACACAAAGACAAACAAGCACACAGACCCAGAGCAGATATTAAATTCATCATTGAAACATCTCCTCGGCCGGGAATCAAACCCGGGACCCCCAGTTCATATGGCAGACGTTCTACCACAGAAAAGAGAAAGATAAATTTAAAAAAACTCTTCTGTAAGTTAAGTTTAAGTGCACACATACCTGATATTATATCTGAGCAATAATCAGACATTTCTGAAGTTTAAGTTGATTTTTGTAAGCAAAAAAAGGTATTTCGCACTGAAGTTCTCTATTAAAATTTAATTAGTTAACGAGATAATCATATTGAAATGTTATTAGACAGAGATATGGTAAATACGTTGATTTGGCTTACAATATGGACCTTGCCTGATATTTTACTATAATTTAGTTTGAGACCTTTAATCCTGTCCACAGTACACGTCTATTGTCTCACGCATTTTTACGTTATAATAGAAGATATAAAATAAATAACTGTAATTTCCAAAAAGTATGTCAATCAGATACCTACATATCTGTTTGACATAAAATAACTAATAGTTCGCGGCGAACTGAGATCTTACGATCCCTATATCTTCACAATCCCTGGACCTATTCAGCTCATATTCGAATTTAAAAATGATATTGAAATGAACTACTTGCCTACAAATTTTCATGAAGATCGGATCAACGGTTCGCAAGTTATCATCGGTCATACAAATGCCGATTTGTCCCAGTTAACACTGTTAATCTACATCTTTGAATTTGACTGAGGATATCAAATTAAAAAACACACGAACCTTTCGGAAATCTACAATCTATCTACAAAGCTTGCAAATACGCGATTGAGGTAGCTACGGCACGACACGACCATATCTGAATCCAAGCAAATAATTATAATTTTGTTTTAATAAAACGGGAATACTCACGTTAAATTGAGTCGGTTATTCCGACTATAGTAACTGAGTAGTGTAACCGACTCAATTTAACGTGAGTATTCCCGTTTTATTAAAACAAAATGTATCAAAACCACGTCGGTTTTCATAGTAAAATAATTATAAGCTGCTTTTATATTTTATTTGATCCCATATTATATGTAAAATATTACAATAAATGCGTATCCGTCGTATTATTCCATATCACAATGTCTTTTAGGTAAATTTTTGAGTGATTTTTCGAAAATTATTCCTAAGTATTTACATGTATTCATTTCAGATGCTAAAAAGTTTTATTTTCGTTTAGTTTATTAATATTTACTATGAAAAATAATTTAAAAAATTGCCAAAATAGCGTTCGTTACAAGTAATCGAAATTACTACAAAACATCGCATCATACACTGCAATCTGTAGGAAACTGCACCGACTTCTCTACAAGTTGTTGTGGCCAAGTCAACAACTGTAACAGCCATAGACATAATTTTTACAAATCGATCATTTCCGTGTCTCGATCATGTCGTGCACGTGCAAGGACTCGAAAAACCTTTTCAATGCTACCAGTCGATACATTCTCGCAAAAAACGTCGTTTCCTGAATGACTAAGAAGCCGGCTTTTGGCCGTAATCGTAATAAAGCTTCGCATTGGTCGGAATCGGTTAAACTGACCTAGACAAAAATGACCAAGAAAAAATATTTAAAATTATGAGAAGGGGACCTATAGTGGGTTACACGGAACGGGTATTTTAAGCCGAAAAAAGCTATTATTCTCATTATGAACAACTTTAATAGTTAGTTCCTTAGTACTAAGGATATCAGGTTTTATCCCGTAATAAAAATATTAGTTACGATAAGAAAAAATAATTAAGCACCTTTCAGCTTAGTACACACGTTCCATGCAACCCTTAGAATGATCAAAACAAAATTAGGTCAAAGTATCCGACGTTATGTTACATTAGGTTGAGCGTTATGCTTAGTTTGTTAGACGTTATGTTATGTTACGCTTGGCTAAACAACTTATAACATAATAATGTACAAGAAATTTAAAAAAAACCTCTGATATACTAGAAAAGCGCTGATCAGAACAGAACAACAACAACACACTGATTTTGAAGTCGATCAAGTCATCGTTAAAAAAAAAAAAAAACTTAAATCGAAATCGTTTCATCCGTTTGGGAGCTACGACACAGACAGATAAACAGATAAATAAATAAACACGATAAACTTATAACACCCCTCTGTTTACGTCGAGGGTTAAAATGAAACTTAACAAACTCTAGTAAAACCACAGAACACAGCAAGTAAAAGGCAAAATAAAGAGTTTTCAAGTACACTTGAGGGTAAAATGATTAATTAAGTCGAAATTATAGAGCCGGGAAGTCGTAAACAGTCTACTAAGATTATTATCTGTTCACACCACGATAAACTGTTCATGTATAGTTTGTAATAGCTACACAATTACAATAAATATTTTTTCAACAAAAACCTTCGTGAAAAAGTAGCTTGTACCATCAAGATAATAGGTACTGGAACCGTCATTAAGAGATAGATAAGAGATTAAGAGATCTTGTATAAGAGATTTCATTACATACTTTTGCAGCTTCTTAGCAGGATAAAATATAATTAACTAACTGTATCAATTGAAAATATTCGTTATAGAAAAAAGCTAATTATAAAATTATTGTTGACATCGATTTGAAAACCACGTATTATTTTCTTCGCCTAAGCATGTCTAAATGATTTTACTTAATTAACTTTTAAGCCTAAACGGTACACAAAAAAAAACATGATCTAAATTATACACCGGCCCAACGGCAAGTGACCGCCTGAAAAGGGCTTATAGTACTCATCATTATGGACAACTTTTACTATGGGGCCAAACTTGAAATCTAGAAAGAAAAACTGCTGTTTCATAGAATTGCCGATGGGCGACATGGTGTATGTCAAATAGATAGGTATGATTGAAATTATCTAAGAAAACATAAATAACTTACACGTGGGCGCAAAACTAATTTATAAATGTATAAGAGGCCTTTCTAACAGAGAAAAAAAATGCAATTGTGTCAAGAGTGATGCAGAATCATTTATAACTAATTAATGCATTAGCACCCATATCTTTCGCGATGTGACAAAATAATTGTTATGTCATTTTTGTTGAGATATTCTAGGTCTATTTTTGTACCATCGGAGAAATATTGAGACATTTACGAGCTTCAGAATATTTATTTAGTTACGCAAGTATCATTTAGGAATTGAAGTGAGGATTTATTAGCATATCTATTATTAAATTATTGGAATGCGAAAACTAGATCAATGATATTAGAGAATTTTGAGGCAAAGTAACAACAGAATTCCAATTAAAAAAATGACAGAATGTTACTAAAAAATATAGCCCTAAAATCTTTACAAAATTATTTTAACAATCGTTTAAACGTTTACACGTCAGTTTAAAAAAAAACTTTTCACCTGCTAAAGGAAATATTAATCCTTATTTGTTTTAACAAAAATAAAGAAAGATGCGACGTTCGAAATTAAACAAATTATACTGAAAATATTTGCCCTAAAACTTTCGAAACAAAAGTAAACATTCAACGTTCGAAATTAAAAGTTTTAAAAGTTTTTTTTTTTAAAGCGCGCGACGCGTCTGTCTGCCGCCAACGGATGACCGAATACGCAAGGACTCGCGCACACTGTACCAGCGGCCTATTCCAGTAACTGGGGGGCAGTGGCGAAAGTATCACCAAATAACCAACTATAAAAACACACAACTCGACTGACACTGCATCCAGTACGATTCCCGCCCAACACCGTCGAAGAGGCATTATGAAAACAGCGGTGAGTGGCGAAAAACAGAAAAATGTGTCAAGTGAAACAAAAACAGTGCAGTGTTGTAAAGTGATGACTTCAAAAGAGTGAGCAAGTTTGCGGACTTAGTGGTTTTTCCTCGGACATGCACCCTTATTTGAAAACGCCCTAAGCCTATTTTAGTTACAATGTGTCAACGTTAGACCTGATGGAAAGTGTCACAAGTGAGAACTACACATTTTCCGAAACGAAAATAGGTTTATCGGAAGTTTCTTAATAAGGGTAGTGTTACTGGAATATGGTGCTAATTTATGCACAGAAATAATACACTTTTTTGAAGTCAACGCTTCGCAAATTGTGCTCGTTTTGAAGTGATATTTGTAATTATATCTCTGATTCGAGTCATTTTCATTTTTATAATGAAGATCCAGTGATAACGATTCATTTGACGACATAATTATATATCCAGAGCTGGATTTACTTCACTCTAGTTAATGAGACAGATCACGTATTTCGACTAATTCATAAAGTATTAGCCCTCTGAATTAAACAACTACGACTTAAAAACGGAACAAAACAAGTCATAAACAAAAAAAAATAAAAAAAAACTCAAAGAAAAAGAAAAAAGCGATCTCTTTTCATCTAGTACAACTATGCTAATGTCATAACAACTCTATCCATGTAAAAGTCACTGTTTTGTTACCTATCAAAATAAAAATCGTGATAAGTATCTCAAAATCAACAGTGCTAAAATAAGCCATTAGAAGCATGATTACAAATACGCGTGTACTCTATAATAAAACGGCAGAATATGCAGTTCGCGTTAAATACTACGTGAGAATAGGTAATTAGTTCGAAGTGAAAACTTACCCTACACTTAACGCTTCGTCGATTCCATGTGTTACGACACAAAGGCTATTTCACTACATACAAGTCTAGACAAGTAGACACAAGCAAGTTCTAGCAAGTCTAGAACTAGGAAGGGAATCCAGGAAATATATATACATTGATCTGTCACGCCGGGCTACTCTGATATAATATATTGAGTCTATAATCTCCGTAATACTTTTAAAAACTGTAGAAAAATAAACTCATAATACTCTGTAATCTGTCATAGTAAAAAATAAAAGTATGGCATATTTGCGTGTAAGCAAATTAAAAAAATAACAGAATTTGAAAAGCTGTAAATAAGCTGCAATTTGAAATTAAAAATACACACACAAATTATGAATCTTTTTTCTTTTTTCTTCTAAAGTAAAAAAAAGCGAGTCTAGAAAAAAAACTATTTATTTACTCAGTTTTAGTCAAATTCTTTGTAATTATGCAAGAATACATTCCAGATACTAAAGAAAAATCCTGAACCTTGTCTGTAACATTTATAACAAAAGAATATTCAAAGAAAAAAATTAACAAATACTATAAGTTTCAACATATTGAAATGCAATAGCGAAATGAATTATCCGAATGGCAAAGAATTCCGAATGCAAATACATAACAGAGTTCCCTGTTCGCCTTAAGCGGTATAAAGTTATTAGGTCTCAGACCAGTTAAGGAATACTAGTACACCTACATTGCATAGTCCTTAGCTAGCTTTAACGCACGTAATAAGTGTGTGTTAGTGGGGTTAAACTTATATAATAGGAGAGTAGAGTTTGATGAGCACAAATAAATTCAATTTATACCAAGAGAGAATCCAAGAAACATCGAAAGACAATATCGGCAGAACCGTTAAAACTTTGACGCATCTAAAAAAAGAGAAAAATAAAAAGTTTAAAAAAAAAAGACATTTAATTATTACCATCTGCCTTCGTTCGTCTTATGGATATGGTCTCTTCCAATGAACCAGTTTCTCGAAGGTCGTAGAAAAAAAAACAAGCTACAATCTAAAATCACCTTACAAAAGCTTCTCGCTAGATTTCATTCGATTATTACGTATTGGGAACTTAAAATTGCATTAGTATATCATTATTCTACTCGAAGGTATCGCAATCATTCTGATTAATTCATAGAACTACCAAAGGGCCTACAAGGGCGCTTTGGTAGCGTGGCAGTAAGAAACCGTTTCGTTTCGAAAGTCCACCATAAGCAAAGGCGATTCGACCTCGCTTACTTTGTTCTCTGATTAGCATCGTTTGTATAAAAAAAAACCTTTGGTTTTTAATGCCGACATTTAAGGTAAAACAAGATCTTGCGTAAAAATTTGTGAAGTACAACAAGTTGTAATTGTTAGTGAGTATTTACAGTTCTTGACAAAAAGCCTAAGAGATGATCCCTTTGTCTATTTTAGAATTTTAAATGTAGTTTTAAAATGATGCGTGCGCAAATACAATGTTTCTAAAGTAATTACGAGTACCTATAATTTAAAAAAAAATGTGCGCTGCATCAATAGTTCAAACTAAACCAGTTTAGACTAGAGTTGTGTATGTTAAATCTACACATCGATTGTATATTATATAACATTGCTACACTAAAAGTTACGCTTTACCATAACCAAACAAAAACACGCGTCGAAAATAGCTTAACATTATCAAACACATCATCAGGTTATTTTTCCGTTCGCGAAGTTATCTCGAGAATCGTGAAGTATTTGAATTTGGAATGAATCATATTTTTGATCGTTTGATAATTAATCAATTATTTATGATACTAGCAGTCACGCTACCGTTTGATATTTATAACGTTGAAAATATTAATTATAAATTAATTAACGTAATATTTTGAAGTGGTTTAAAAGAAGTGGAAGTGGATAATATGCTATCAAATATATTAAGAGAAACAGTAAATTTACAAGCGAAATAAATCACTAAGATTATAATTTTTTGTTTGACATGTAAATTTTACTAATCATCTTAAATGATTTAATTTCTTTATTAAAACTCACGTGCGTAAATAAGTGGCTAACCATGTGATTAAATCCTAATAAAAAAATGGCAACACATCCGCGAATATATTATGATGCAACTCGGACGGGAAACCTGAATAAAAACCATGGGAAATGCCTAACAAAGACATCGTGATCGACTGTGGGAGGATTGTTGCGCCAGTGTTGCCAGACTGCAGGGTATGATTAGGGTTAGTTAGCGGTGGACATTTTCTATTGGCCCTGAGAAAAATCCGAATTCGACAAGAACTTGAACGTCTATAGCGTCATATAAATCGACAAGGTAACTTTTGTGTTCGAGAAACAGTAGTAAATAGTAATATGTAAAAAAAGACACCGAGGAAGTTTTAACACAGTTTTCAAACTTACAGACTAAATAGCTACTTAATTTGTTAAAAAGCTAACTAAGATCCAAAAGCTAAATACCAAAACCTAGAAAAAAATAACGTATTTTTTGAGATTGTTTTTGCAACTATCAAATTTATATTAGTATTAGAATTATACATTTTAAAATTCGGAATACGACTTTAGAGCAATCAATATTTAAAGCAAATTTTTACTTAATTTCATGGTCACATCTCTTAATATGCATAACTGTTACGACAGAAGCCTATCAGTTACGAAACAACTACATAAATATATAAATAGTAAAATTTTCGTCGCCACAAAATACAAATGAGCAGATTTATATGAAGTAGGTCACTGTCAGTTTTGTTCAAGATCAAACAGCGACAGGTACTGATAAACCTAATATTTAATTGTAATCAGTATTCAGAGGAATGTTATGTTACAGTAACAGCCCACTCGAAGACAGCATGCTTGTTACAGAAACTGCAGCGCATCATAACTTACTACGAAATTTTAGTCAAGTTCAATATTTTCCATTATTATATTTCTGACTCGAATTCAATGAACTTTTTAAC
This sequence comes from Apocheima hispidaria, assembly GCA_947579745.1. NCBI lineage: Eukaryota > Metazoa > Arthropoda > Insecta > Lepidoptera > Geometridae > Apocheima > Apocheima hispidaria. The sequence continues at coordinate 14,464,916 of OX388154.1, forward strand.
AGACCATGGGGGAAAAGTTTCATTCCGAATTCCGAAAAGAGTTACCAAAAGGCGTTCGGTTTTAAGAAGTAGTTTTCGTAGCCTGTCTTGTGGCTAACTGATAGCTTTGATAGACGATTACACGCACACAAGAACAATTTTCCCTGAGATTTGAAACAAAGTGAGCTTGCATCCAAACTTAGCATTTTACTAGAGCGTTTTAAAATAAACAACATTTTAAACCGACTAAATGTCAATGCTATTTTCCAAATGAATGTTCAGGTTTAAAAGATGTAAGATGTTTTTTAATGCACAACACTAGTAGAAATAATATTTGAATTGGGACATTATCTGGGTCTCGCGTCTGCTCGATAATTTTCACGTTCATTGGCAAATTCTAGTAATGTTTACTTACTAGCTTTACTGTAGATACGTAATACGATGGGCAAATATGTATTCTGGGCGGTATATTTCAATATTTTGTTTGTTCATTTAGTTGTTTTCATTCACTAAAGTCAAGATCACTCTAGTGTTTGTGGTTCAATTTAAAATGTTACTGAACTGTCCTACTAGATTTTGTCTATTAGTAATACAATTTCAAGTTTAGTAATTTATTTAATTTTGATTCAATGCAAAGCAGAAGCCCACGCAAAAAAAAACAAAATGATTTGCATTGTTATTTTATAAAAAGTTTAATAATTTGTTATAAAAAGCTTCAAGATGATTTTGCAAAGATACTGTCAGAGAGTATGGTAATAGTAATTTAATATTCTAAAAGTAATTAGATGCGAGCCACTGTAAGAAACTAATTTCATACAAATCCGACCTTACCTCATTTACAAGCATACTTGATTGCAGCTAATCGCTACTTTTCACGTTTGCAAGTTGCCGGCAACATCGCAGTCCTCACGGGACCGGTTGCAACTGGCAACTTGCGCAATGTTGATGAACTGTCATCATCCGTTTTTGCAACGCATGCTTATCGATTTGCACATGCGATTGGAGTAATAATTGTGCGTACAGGATCTAATTACTGTCAAGTAACGTTGGAGTAGAAGTAAAGTGCCGCAACTAACCGGTCATCAGAACAGGCAACGTTGCCGAAAACGGCCTAAAATCAAACAGAAAAAAAAAAAAAAAAACGACCGTAGATATGAGTACTTAATCACAATGTCGTGCAGAATTTTATAATTCTATTTTGAATCTCTACAGATAACTTTATTGCTATTATATAATACTATACTACTATAATTATCAGTGGGCGAGTAATTAGTAGCCGAGCTTTTTTTAAGAATAAAATAAAAGCGTATTCTGATTTATGTAATAAAACGTAACTGGTACATAAATGTTAAATTGATGAATCTAGTGCTATCGATTGCAAAAGATGAAGAAGATCCTGTCTTATCTACCATCTCGGAGTCGGTTGACGTGGCTTTTAAGATAACGAGAAGTGGCGTTCGGGATTTCATAGAGGCTTTAGCTATCGTTTCCTTTTCATCCTATATATAACTTGATATGGACATGGCAAGATGCACTTGACTTTGAGAGCATAACGATTACAAGCCACTAATAATTTAAAATGACATATTCATAATGAGGCAATGTCTTGCTTAAGCAAGTCTCCACAATCCAGTGTCTTGAATAAGTGGATCAATCCGTAGCTAACTGTTAGGATTATTTTTACAACATAGATTGAAGTGGAAATTAAGTGTACGTTTGAACAATGAAAAAGCTTGCGAAGTCCAGTTACAGGTTGGCGTTTGAAACAAAACAGGTTTGCCGAACGTATGAATTGTGTAACAGTTATTACGTAACTTCTAGTGATACAGTTACCGCCACTAAGTAAGAATACTAACCGATAATAGACTAGTACTTATTCGATTTTGACTATACTAGAATTTCATTAATCGATTAACCCGTTTCACTTGTTTGATTAGTGCGGTATTTGGGTTGATTGGTTTTACGTCAATCTCTGTCATCGTTCGTTGTAGTAGTCAAAAGTTTTAATCGGATTACGAAATAGATTTACTGCGAATTCAGGAATTTCGAATTGAAATAGCTACCGATTCTAATAAACTCGTTCATATGAAATATTGATCTTGAGATTTTCTGGTCTTCAACTGGAATAAAAATTTAGACGTTTCCAGATCTCATATACTTAAGTAAATAAATAATAATATTATAATTTTATTATACTGGATAGAGGAACAATATGCTTTAAAATTGAATTGAATTGAATTAACTAGTAAACAGCCTAATTGTAAGTGTAAAATAGCCTGATAAAAAATGCTTGATGAAATTAATTAGTAGATCAATTGAATACAATTTATACTTATAAAATGATGATTAGTAAGATGCATAAGTAAAGATGAATTAGTATGATACAATGTGTTGTAACTACTTAAGATGCAGATAAGTAGCTATAAGTTACTTGACCTGAGTAGAGCATTAGTACGCAAACATAAAGAAGTAATGAGCCCGAACATCAGACTAAACGAGTGTGATTAGCATGAAATCTCCATAATTTAAGATGGATGCATTAAGCCTCATGTACAGAACACACAACGTCGTGAATCTTATGAGAACCAAATTACATCCCCAACAAAATGCATAATTATATAAATATAATTGAGGACATTGCTTGAAATCTTGGTTCACATTTGAGACAAAAAATGAAGAGGTTTCGAAGGTAACAAAATCAACATTGGTATGATTTTGTTAGGTTGAAACTATAAATGGAACAGTACATTTAGGTTCTTTACAAACTTGTACTACAGTCTGTTAACGTACATTTACAATTTTAATAATTCTTGATTCTTGGAATCGAATTTAATTTTCAAGATTAAAGACATAATATTTGATTTTTTTATGAAAGAAGCGACATGCCACGACATTGCGATACAAATTTACTAAAAAAAAAAAAAAAAAATTACGTACATGTTGCTGCCTCAAAGTAAAAATAAAGTAATTGCGCTAGATATGACAAACATTTTTTTCACTGGATTTTTTTACGCACTTCAATCGCTTGACTAAAAATCCATTAATTTCATTTCAGCAACGCCATTTGTAAAATCAACCGAAAAATAACAGTTTTGTTGTAACATTATTTCAGATCTGCTTAGTTTTCCTGCTGGTAGCCGCGGCGGCTGCCAGTGAGAAGAAGACGACAGACAAAAAAGCGGAAACGCTGGACAAGAAGCTTGACAAAAGAGGACTTCTTAACCTCGGCTACGGGTACGGTATAGACGGGCTGGACGTCGGCTACATCGGCAGTGGACATGGAGCCGGTGGCGCCTACAACGTCATCGACGATGGTGCCTACGCCCACTCTGGCTACGGACTCTCCCTCGGTCACCACACTGATATCACCAAGACTATCACCCTTGTGAAAGGCGTCCCTTACGCTGTGCCGGTCGACAGACCCGTCCCGTACCCCGTCGAGAGACACGTGCCCTACCCCGTGAAAGTCGCCGTACCGCAGCCCTACGAGGTCGTCAAGCACGTGCCTTACCCCGTCAAGGAGTACGTCAAGGTTCCCGTACATGTGCCCGCCCCCTACCCGGTTGAGAAGAAGGTCCCTTACCCCGTCCACGTTCCCGTCGACAGGCCCTACCCCGTCAAGGTTCTCGTACCTCAGCCCTACCCCGTTGAAAAGCACATCCCATACCCCGTGAAGGTACCCGTCCCTCAACCCTACCCCGTGGAGAAACACGTGCCATACCCTGTTGAAGTTAAAGTGCCCGTGCCCCAGCCCTACCCCGTGGTGAAGCACGTCGGTGTCCCAGTCAAGGTTCCCGTCGACAGGCCTTACCCTGTGCATGTGCCCGCTCCCTACCCCGTCGAGAAGCCCGTCCCAGTCGCTGTCCCTGTTGATAAGCCCGTACCCTACCCAGTGCACGTCCCCGTTGACAGGCCTTACCCCGTCCACGTTGAGAAGCCCGTGGCTGTCCCCGTGAAGGTCCCTTACCCGGAGCCCTACCCCGTGTACAAGCACGTCCCATACGCAGTCGACAGGCCCTACCCTGTCCCCGTGAAGGTCCCGGTCGACAGGCCCTACCCCGTGCACGTCGAGAGGCACGTACCTATCGCCGTAGAGAAGCCTTACCCTGTTCCCGTCAAAGTCCCCGTTCTAGTGAGCGACAACAGCCACTATGACCACCATAACTATGGCGGTTCTTACTACAGCCACTAGATTAGTTTATTGTAGTCTCATCGAGTGTTTCTCAGGAGTATAGCTATTTATAAATTTCGCCACTCGGATTGATGGCCGGGACACCAGCAAGCGATCATTCTCTTTGTATATATTGTCATGTATGTGGACGTACGTGTACGTAGTGATATTAAAAGGTTACCATTTTTAGGTTAAGCGGAATGTAAAGATATGATAATGAGAATAAAATGTGAAAAAATAACTTGTCTTTTGTTTTTGTTCATCGGAAGTGATTTAATGAGTAGGAAGAGAATAGAAAAAGGTGTGACCAAAATAACAATAGTTGACCTTCACGCTTCGAGCCATGCAAGTTAGCTAGATAAAAGCAAAAAATAAAAAGATTTGTTCTCGTGAAAGCCAACTGTGATTATAGTGCGCACGAAAACGGTGAACATGCGACAAAGTACTCATGTTGTTTAGAATATGATAAAAAGAAAGCTAGAGAACTGATTCGTGTAATACTTGAAGATATCAAGAAACCAGATCAACAACAACCACGTACAACAACGCAATACTTGTATTCACTTTCACATCATTATTGTAAAATAGACGTAATTAATGCATAACAAATTCTAAATCCGACTTGCTGAGTAATACACATTTGAATAACAAATGCAAATATTGCTAAACACTCTTGAGTAAAGCCTAGATAGATTAAGAAAAACCTAGATCTAGATATTATAATCAACGTAACGTGCGGTCATTTAAATTGTCAGCGTTGCATAATCATTTGATGAGGTCTATTAGAATAATCATAGAGCATGGGAAACATGAAAAGCCGATGTTTCTTAACATGTAAAGTTTCGTAATTTCGTAAAACAAAACGAACATCCAAACTCAAAACTTCAAACTTCTTTAAAGGAATGAACTAAAGAACAAGCTATTACCAAAAAATAATTATGTGAAATATAAGTTAAGATTCTTTCCCTGACTAAAGATAATGACAGTCATTAGAGTCACGGTTAGCTAACTTCAAAAGAAAAACCTTGTACTTGAGAACCTTATTTTTGAAAGTCGGTTAAACAGGAGATGAGTTGTACAATAGTCTAGGTATAAATAGTTAAATAGCAGCCCACCTACGCGCAATGTTGAAAATTCGAACTAAGTATTTCTTTAAGAAAAGAAACAACAAAATAGCTGTTTTTAAACACGTTAAATAAACTAGGATCCTGTTTCAAACGACCAACTAGATCCGGGTTACGGGTAGATCGACATTTGTATCGTTGACAGGCTAGGCGTTTGATCACAATTCGTCTGATCTTTAGTAGCGATTTAGCCGAAGATGGTAAAAAACTTGCCCTGGAATGGAAACAGACGCTCAAATGATTCTCAACCTTTGGCTAGTAACTAGCCAGCCAAGAACTGGGAAGTAACTATTACCATGCTACGGTTTCGTCGAGATGTTTTCAGTTTATTGTTGGGATTGAACCCACGCCCTCCAGCGTGCGACCCGAACGCTATACCCACTGAGCTATCATCGCTACAACTTTAAAAACGAGGTTTGATTGTTATTCGATAATTGTCTCCGACTTATTCACTTCCTTTATATCATAATCAAATTAAACCCTTAAAGAAACCTCAGACTAAACCGTTGATTAAAATCTAGCAGGCAGTGGTTAAACGCAAGCAATCTTAAAAACATAGAAGCTTGAATTAAGAAAGCTACGTGTTTTAAAACAGTACATGATCAAGTCGGCAGTGTTAGCAGTTCCCTCATAACTGGTTATGGTTACATAACGTTACCATTTGTTAAGGTTACCGTAAAGTGGAGTAACCGACTGACCTGACCTGACCACTCATCTGCAGGTTTTATTGACATTACGAACATTTATGTACTTTTTGTCGACATTTTTGGGTAAGTGCTTAAGATAAAATGTAACTATTGTTACACATTATATAGGACAGCCGTCTACAATGTCTCAGTCTCAGTATGTTAGTAGGGCTTATCTGCAGAGTCCGCCTGGGGAAGTACCACACCTTTGCCAGTTATTAAACCGCCAAGCAGTACTGTGTAAACATTACTATGTTCCGGATTGAAGGGCAAAGTTTCCAGCGAAATTTCTGGGCATAAAGAGATTTAGCATCTAATATCTCATGGTGACGAGCGCAGTGCATTGCCGCTCATGGTTTTGAACTATTGGAGTTCAAAATTCTAGGTGGTACTGAATTGTTATGCATGGCCGAGCGTGGCGCTTTACATCAGGTGAGCGACTCGCGAGTCTCGTCACCAAGATACATAAAAAAAAAGTATATTAATTTGAAAAAATATATGTAATAAACACTAAAATTAGATTTTAATATGAAGGCGATAATAAAACTTAATAGCAAAGCACGCAAAAAAAGCATAACAAATAAAATGGGGTAACGAATTGAAACAGAAGCTCCGATTCCCTTATTCATACTTACACAACATTTTTGGCCAGTCCACAAAAAAAAAAAAAAAATTACTTCCATTGTTTATTTAATATTTTGATGATGAAAAGTTTCGGTCTTAACAAGTGTTATTATTCATTGAAACCAAAAAACCCGACTGCAATATGTAGCATGTCGCTCCATAGAGAGGAGTCCAACTACAAGCCATTTAGGCTACAGGTGATAATATACAGGGTGGCCAATCGGCAAGTAACCGCCCGAAAAGGGCGTATAGTACTCATCATTATGAACAACTTTTACTATGGGACCAACCCTGAAATCGAGAAAAAAAATCTACTGTTCCATTCATTTTGTCGAGTGTCATTGAAATTTTTTTATGGAACAGCAGTTTTTTTTTCTTTCTATTTCAGGGTTGATCCCATCGTAAAATTTGTTTATAATGATGAGTACTGTAAGCTCTTTTCGGGCGGTCACTTGCCGATGGGCGACATTGAAGAAACACACAAACACATACTTACATTTGGGTAAAAAAGGGACAGAGCACATTTAAGTTTTTAGTTAAACAGCATTAAATATTGGGTATGTCTTAATAAAAGGCTTCATCTTTTCGTCAATATTTACGCACCTATGTACCTGTCGAGTTATTCTCGACTTGCGATTTGAAACAAAGCGTATATTGTGGTATTGTTTCGAACTTACTCACGTTTTCGTATACTTACTTAGTTCTGCACAATATGTGTAAAGGTGAATCGGGAACGATTTGACTGTCTAAAACAATGTACAATAGCGCCGGTCTTTGTTCCGTTCTCAACGCAAAACTAATAAAGCAGCGCTGAAATTATCTGCGTCTCTTTTCAATTTATGTGGGAAAGGGGCAACAAATTCGGACACGTGAAGCTTAATATAGAAAATGTTACGTATCAGAATTCGACCCTGATGTGTTTTATGAGATTTCAAATAGGTGACGGTCCGTAGTATTCATTGTTTTAAAAGCAAGATTCCAGATTATTAACGTAACGGTAAGGTAAAAGGATGAGCGGGCTTATCCTGTAACTCTGAAAGCGATAGCGTGAGTTGCGCAAGCATAGTGCGACTAAGTTGGTGCGAGTGAGATGGCATGCTCTCGCAATCAGAATCACTAACGTTTCAAAGTTAGAAGATAAGCCCGCAGGTCCGAAAAGTGACCCACTATAATAATTTAAAACCTCTATTGCAGAACTGTTAGGTCACCCGGACGAAGCTTTAACTTTTTCGTATGTATAACAATTGGAAACTACCTACAGATTTAAAACACTATCGAAAAATAAAAAAACTGATAAGTGATTTAGGAGGTTAGAGGGAACATATGAATATACTTACATACAGACATACATAGCCTGTTTTTATTCCAAAAGAAAAAAAAAAAAAAAAAGAAAGAACAAGAAAAAAAGAAAGGACAGCCATTATTTCCATTTTGTTCTCCTGCCACCCTGACTCGAATCACCTATTATTTTGTTTCCGAGGTGAATAAAGATACAGCTTTATTCCACTTTCTTGACCCAGGTTTATTTTGTTACCCAGGTGAACATAGTAAGCCCAGTCAATTAAAAAAAAAAATACTTTACATAATTGTAAAACCAAAGTCATTTATGTTATGTTATGAATTATGTCTGGATCCTCCATACTAACCTCGGGATTCTGAAATGTTTGTTAACTTTGACAACAGATTAATTCTAATGCTATCTTTGTCTGGCAGTAAGCAAATGACAAAGACAGCAATAGACTTGACCTGTTGTCAAAGTTAACAAACGTTTCAGAAACCCGAGGTAAGTCCCGTAGCTTAAATGGGCTATCGTGGAATCACAGAATTCTCCTTATAAATATTGCGTGGAATAAAAAACCACCTAGAATACATTCTGTCAGAAATAACTGGACTGAAGAAAACTTAAACGATTTTACGTAATAAGGATATAATAAAGAATGACGCTTTATGACCAAAAAAAAACTTGAAATATTTATTACCGTGTAGAGGATGGTTGGCATTTAACACATATTATAAGTTTTTTTTATGCCATAGATGGCAAACAAGCAGACGAGCCGATGGTAAGTGATGAGTGTGTCATTCCCATTGCTGTGGATTTCATTCAATGACTGTGGAAGAAATACGTAAATAGATTATTTTGTTAATGAGGAAAATGAAACTCACTTAGTAGTTTAGGTAATTATTGTCCGTAGAAATACTCACAAAACAGAACCAGAGCAGGCAGGAAGCCTGAAGGATTTTCGCAATGTGTGCAAAAATATATTGCGATAATTATAAGATGTTTATCTAAAAGTTACCACGCAGAGTTATGTAGTGGTTTTAAATACCTTCGTGCTCTGATGAATTTTGAAATTTGGGTCTAGGCTGGTCAGCATCCTTAGGTAACCTGGCAGACTATTAGCACTAGCAGGACGGTTTTTTTTAAATGGAAATATTATTTCTGTGATTTAATAGTTCGCTCCCTTCATAGGATAATTATCTCGTTCGTGCGTTTTCGACATACTTAGATGAAAATTATATAAAAACACTGAATGGGAAATAGAAAACATAATTAAACTATCTTTTGAACAAAGAAACTAAAAAATATATTTTGGATTAAAAATAAAAAAAATGTCAACTATTTTTCTCTTTTATAAAAATAACATAAAAATTGCTATAAAACATTATCTCTGGGACATTTTTGCACACACGGTCATCTGACCCCAAACTAAGCAAAGCTTGTAATATGGCTGCCAGAGACTGATATACGTACATAGATATTTTTAAATACATAACTATATAGATATTAACACCCAGACATAGAACAAACACAAATATTCATCACATAAATGTTTGTCCTAGATGGGAATCGAACCCACGCCCCCAAACACAGAAGGTAGGTTCATTACCAACTGGGCCACCGGGGCAGTCATTGGCAATGGTAGGTTCTAAAGATAACCGACTTTTTGAATTACCCTCTCATTGTGAGATAGCTCTGGCCGGAAGCGCTTCTATATAAGTTTCGTCAAATAATATGGCACAGTCCCGGCAACAGGAATGTTACAGTATTTGGTATAGGCGCCGGTTACCAAAGGCACACAACAATGATCATACATCGACCTCGCTGGCGTGGTCGAAGAACCCCAGGATCTGAAATCTTTGTTCCACCAGCGTTGACGTGGTCTGACTGTCCGCCAACCCGGACTGGACCAGCGTGTTGGATATTTAAATAAATAAATTAATATCTGGGACATTTTTGCACACATGGTCATCCAAACCTTCGAGGGTAGGCAGACAGCCCAACAGTGGGATGTTTAAAGGCTAATGCAGAATCTTCCAACAATAAAGTCTTGCTTATTGTCAATTTTGTCTGTTAATTTGTGTGTTGAGATAACACCCATAGCAGTCTTTGTGTGAGCGCCATCTATATCCTCCCACGTGTACGCTGATTACGAGTACCATTGTAGGTTTCATTTGCTTTAGAAAGTACATGTAACGATAACGAATAACTAAGCTGAATTTCACACAGCCACCGATAGAGGGCTACGTGGCAACATGAATAAAATTAAACTAAGTGGAGTTTTATTTATTACAAAATTAAATGACAAATTATGAATATACGATGGTAAGATAATCTCCAGATTTCAATTAATTTTTTTGATGTGTTCGAACTACTGTTTATGTTTGGACTGCAATAGGCCAATTTATGAGGTGTCATAATGATATGTTATTCCCAGCTTATCAACGAAATGTCAATGTCAAATATAATGATCACAGTTTTTTTCCTATGTTTTAGCTCCACACACAGACGAGGATTTTTTTTACCTCTCACACGTTGTGTCAAGCCAGTGTCAAGTATTGTAATATTTTAAGTGAAGAAAAATAGTTCACAACTAAAATAAGTCTCAGTCATTGCCTAAGTCAAGCAAAGTAAGTCACGGTCAAGTCTACGTCATGCCTCATTAAAGTGGCGGAGAGTTTAGTATAGATTTCTATGAGTTAGAGTTTTGGAAACAACACGAAGAGTCACGTTACACAACATTACCTATACTATTCACCAACACTTCAAACCTCTAGTAAAGTCTCAACCGCTTTACTGGGGCATGACGAGGACTTATTTATTTAGTGACCGTGACTTAATTTGCTTCGTAGACTATGACTAAGACTCATTTCAATGGTGAAATATTTGACTTCACTTGAAATATTACAATACTTGACACTGGCTAAATACACAACGCTGGAGCCAGCACAATAAGAGAGAGGTTCTCAGATCGATTAATTTCCTCGGAATAATATATGGAGCGTTGCTAAAGAGGTTTCACGAGGATTGCCATTAACTCACAGCGTTATTAATTCAATCTCTTTTACTCTTTTTACGCGACAAAAGCTTCCTTTTCGAGCGACACTGTTATTTTTGCGAAAACGATAACCACAGGATCCTCCCAATTAATTTGGTGAAAACACAGTTTTAACTCTGTTAGCGCAGCTGTTTCTTATAATCAGATACCCCCATTACCTTACGTAAGCATTACATCAGGCAATTCAAAATTCAATTTATTGCGCCTGGGGAGTCTGGTTTACGATGTTGGTAAATTATTAGGAGAGAAAGAGTATAAAAATCAATAGTATTTATTTTTTAGCTATCCAGGTGCTATCGCGATTAGATTCCGGAGATCTTTCGCCACTTTCTCGTCACATCTACAGTGTTCGGTTAATTTACATAGATATAATAGAATAATTCAAACATACAGTTACTTAGAGCAAACTAGCTAAATTTAATTTAATTTAATGTTCGTTCTCAGAACTTTAACAAAAAGCTTTTTCACTTATATATGAATAAATAAACGTGTATGCGTACGTGTGTTTCGGTTCGCGTTTGTTACAATGGCCGTAGTCACGAGCTGACTGAAGAATGCGGGTCGTCCCGCATCAAATCAAAATCAAATAAAAAACAAACAAATTGATTTTTGTTCAAATCGCGAAAGTTTAAAAGTTTTTTTTTTTTTAATTGTGGCTTGCATGTGATATTTAATGTTATATTTATATGGCCGATAAGTCGCGGCAACCAAATGGACGCAAATGGCAGATTGTCGTTCAGTATGGCGTTTTAAGGGGGAGAACCTTCGTTCAGCAAAATACGTTTCCTGGATGATGATGGATGATGTAACGGCCAGTAAACATTTATGATTTCTGTCATTGTTCAGTCGTAAAATGCTCGACTATTCCCATCCTCTAATGTTATCTAAATCTGATTTCATTAACAATCCACCACATTCAGCATTATGTAATTTATTTAAATGGTTCTTAAAGCGATTACTTATCCAACTTAATCACTGCAAATTACTTTGAGAGCCGCTGCAGTAGTAAAATAGTTAATAACTGGTAGTCATAAAAATAATACAAAAGCCTAAAATTAGATGAATGATTAATTCGAAGGAGTAATGTTCTTCACCTTTCACATTCATTAAGTTCTCTTAAATCCACAGGCAAACCTAGCGTTTATTACTAGCTTGTTGCTCTCGTAAGTAAATTTTTTTTTAAGCACAGCGAAGCATTGGCAAACCTTATCATCGATAAGTAGTTTAAGTTATTGCACACGTAGTTTCGTAACTTAGAATGTGATAAATTATGCTATATTTTTTGTTTTTATTTCGTCTACATGTTGAGTCTCCTTTCACGTGGTTGTTGGTAGCGATGTGGAGACTTTGATTGATGGATAAGAACTCCTCTTTTAATATATTTAAGTTGCGATAAACGTTGTTTATAAAATGTGCTATGAAAAAGTATTAATATTAAAAAGAAATTAAAAAAAAAACGACTGCAAAAATGTAGTCTATGTCACTCCAGGCACAAATGTGGAATGCAACAACATCTGATCATCTTTAGGCTACAGGAGGTAATAGGAACACACAAACATACTTATATACCTACTTATATACCTACAGCCCAAATCCATTACTCTCCTTTTGGGGCAATAGGGTGATAAATAAATAAAGATTTACACTCATAGCTTTCAGTAGGTTTCCCTGCATGCTACACAGAAAAACACGAACAACTAACAGATCCAGAGCAGATATTAAAATTCAACAATTCCGATTCTGCCCGGCTGGGAATCGAATTCGAGACATCCTCCTCATAAGGCAGACAGTTTTATGATTGGACATTTTTTTCGTTGGACATGTTTACTATTGGGCATTTATATTAGTGGACATTTTTATAATTATATATTTTTACTTTTAGACATTGGCTTAAGAAATTATTCTATTTTTGTTGCGTACCCCCTGCATTCCCCCAGGGGATAGCAAATTAATAGTCAGTATTGTCAACTCTCCTGGGGAATGGCATGCCGGACTATGTTATTTTACCATGGTGCAACATAGCTCGTATGAAACTGTATAGGATACATGTAATAAAGCTTATGAAATATTACAGATTTAAATGGACACCACCCACATGATCATAAACTGGTTGATCAAGATTACCGAATGCAATGTCTAGCTCATCTGAATATTTTTTAGACGGATCTAATAATCATATCACACTGAACTCTGTCTGTTTGTTTCTCTTTCTCGATTAAAACTAAACTTTGATTAAATTTGATAGTGTGCATTTTAAAGAGAAATGTGAATATTTTTCCAGTTTAATGAAATGCAACTATCCTTCTATATGAGGAAGTATAACATTTTTCAAAACACTTCACTTTTAGAATTCTTCTATGGGCGACTAGCTGATGCGCGCGACTTCGCACGCGATACTTCTCGGCGGTTTAGGGCTTGAGACCCACTCACGTCAAAGTAGTAACGAACTTCCAGGCGTTTGTCTTTTATCATCCCCTATATAACCTAAATTCTCAAAAATGCTTTCACTCATCTACATTATATAAGGATATCCAATGCATGGCATGATATGTTGTATACAACATATCATGCTGTATACATGTTGTATATAACATATCATGCTTCTATAGCCACCGGTATGTAAGCTGTGAGTTGTCCATAAGTCAGTCGTAACCACGTGGTTCGGCCGGACTGCCGTCTAACAAACGAGAGTGAAAGACATATAAAATATATTATTTTCTCATTTTCTCTCTCGTTGGTCCACAGTACCATATCTGTAGGGCTTTTAGGGCTACTGTAGATGACGCATGGCCAACGCCCGCGACTCGGGACGTATAAGGCCTGCCGCATCATGTAATTGTGACGGCGGAACATTATATCGTAATAAAAATTTCTATGAGCTAAATGCACTGATCGTATAAAAAAAGTTGGTCACGAAGAAGTTTAACGTCATCTATTATTAAAAACAAACCCTACGGCCCACGACTTCATGAAAGTTAGAAAGTTTGGCCCGTGGCTTTCAAAAGGTTGCCAACACCTTAGGTAGATGATACACCCAGTACGTTTCGTTGGTACGAGTATGAATGGTTACTAAATACTTTATTAGGTCGAAACCTTGAGTAGTATGTATGTACACCGCTTTAGAATCTTGTCTACGTAACATTTTCAAACTTACACGAACCATACAATCTAGATATGAAACTATCTCAGAGCGACAAAGTGCTATTAACACACCATTCACTTGTACAAGGAACCGATACTTGATTATACAAAAAAGGAAGAAAAACATTAATTTTGAAATAATATTGCGGTTCAAAGCAGATGTTTTGACCAACTCGTACGCTGCGGTCTGTATGTATCTACTTTTTGTTTTGCAACTTTCAAAATAAATTTGATATGACTGTAATATTAGATTTAGTCAAGGCATTTTGAAAGTTAGTGTTCCTATGACATTTGCTTTTGACTGATGTAAGTTGAGATAATGTAAAATAGAAATTTAAGAGGATTTGAGCAGTCTATTGTATTGATAGATACCATTCTAGAAGAATTAAGTTTTTGTACATTTTATGAGTACGTAAAATATCACGTTTCTACTTAGCTTGTAAAGTAAAATTCTCAAACATAGCGAGCATAATGCCCAGATTCCGCCGAAGCGGAGAGGAGAGGAGGTGCTCAAAAGGATAGTCCTTCCACGAGGTTTTGGCGCATTCGATATTTGAAATTGTATAGCTGTCGCTCTATTTCTAGTGCGTAAGATAGAGAGAGTTAGTAATTTTCCAAAATTTTTGATGAAATTAGCGTTTCGGGGGTAGTCTGTTATCACCCGCTAAATCGTAACAAAATTTAGAAATAAATTGCATTTCGAGACACTGCATTTTTCTTCATTAATTAATTCATCAAAATTGGTCTCTCAAGATAAAAACATACTAGGTAATAGCGTTAGCATTATCTTAGTTGTGGTATTTAACCCAGTGTGTATCACGGACATAAATATAAAATGTATCAGAAATATAATTTTAATTAGTTTAAATATTAGTTTCCTCATCAGCCATGAGGTCCACTGCTGAATAAAGACCTCCCCTTTAGAAAAAGGTTGGGTTAGTTAGTAGGTAAGTTTATTATGAGTTTATTAGCAATATTGAGACCTAAACTATCGCTAAATTTTATTTCAGTAAGATATATCCTTTTATAACTTCGTTATGAGTATTAAAACCTATATAACACCAGCTACGGTTATGCATATCACGCTAGCTATTATCAGCTCAACTTTTATTTATGAGTTAATGCGTCGCAATCATCAAAACTATACCCCCCAGTGCGCACGCGCGCAATAAAACTCGCGCACAGACTAGAAAATTGCAGAGATTTCACTTAATATCTAGTAAATTAATGAATAAATCTACTTTTTAAGATCAGTAACTCAATTTCATAGTCAAAATATAGATTTAGTATTTACCTGCACAAATAATATAAAATCAAGTTTTTAATTATTGGTTGAAGATCTATGGCGAAAATGCCTGGGCTTAAACCATAAAACTAACAAATTATTTATTAATTCCTCAAATAATATGATATGTCAAATTATATCATAGTAAAAACTATTCATAAATACCCATCCTAACTGTACCCAGCACATTACGCTGGCCCATTACGCCCATATTACGCCCATTACACTGGCCGCATTGCTGCGTTGAACAGCAATGGCTAACCTTTGCACCAGGTTACGAGCCAGAACGGGAGCCACCTAACTTCGCCATTACTAACAAATTTATGGAATTTAAAGTTTTTATTTTTATTTTTTCTTAGTAAATACAAATGTATTTTACTTTATTTTACAGATTTTATGGCTAGGTAGAGGTAAGTAATATTTTCGTTGTAATTTTTTCTTGATTCTGCAAATTTTATCATCTGTTTATTTTTATTCCTGGAGGCGTTTATTACAATACTCATTATTTTGTTACAATTAATCACGGATGTCCAAATTACGTGCGGGTTACAAAAACTACATTCAAATTTTCTTGGTTGTGAATAGATTAGACAAACATTCGCTAATATAGTCCTTATTATTTGACACATTAGTCAAACCAAATTGATACTGTAGTTCCTTTTTGTAGATCGAGCGAAGCGAAGGTTTCAGAGCGTACGGAAACAAATCAGCGGTTGTATCTATGTTTGCGTGTAAATTTGTCACACGATAGATTTTGAACCGTTGATCCGGATTTCGTGAAATTTTGTAGGCAAGTGATTAATTATCAATTCAATTTTTGCATTTTAATATGAGAGAATAGCTTCAAGAAGTTGTAAAGTTATAGGGATCACGAGGTTTTGGTTCGATGCGATCGGTGGTCACTATCGTTTCCTTTATTTTGAATTTGAAACGTGTGCGAATTATGCAATAATTGCCAAAAATAACTTAGCTCGTGTAAATAAGGTATAACTACATATGAAATCTATTAGGAATTCCATTAACGGAGATATGATTAATTTTAATTTGACATCTAAGAATCTCACAGAAGTAATTGCCATAACTAAAAATAGCTTGTTGACGCTTCATTAAAAGTCAACAAAAAAAAAATTAACATAAATTATTGAAGTCACATGCAAAAATTACAATATTTGCATCGTTTTATTTGACCTTGTCTCTTGATCCACTAACTATTGGGAAATAACTCACAATCTAATCAAGGCCCCAATTCTTAAACTAGGTTTGAGTATCATTTATGTTTCATTCATTTTCATGTTGCGGAATCTTTGATCACATATTCTTGTAGTTTTTTTATGCAATAGAGCAATGGTGACGACAGAAAGAAGAGTACCGTATACATAGGCGTTAATTATCAATCAAAACCCAACAGAACAGCTTACAAGTCGGCTCATCTGAATCACAAACAAAAGCTAAGGTTTTGATATGTTACATTTTTTGCGCTTTTGATAATTATGATCACGATATACCCGTGATTGCTAAATTTAAATTTAACTCTAAAAAATTAAATGTGTCCTTAAAATTTTACACCTTTGCCAGTTATTCAACCGCTAAGCAGTAGTGTGCGAGCATTACTGTGTTCCGGATTGAAGGGCAATGTTTCCAGCGTTATTAATAGCCATACAGAGAACATCTAACATCTCAGGGTGACGAGCGCCGTGCATTGCCGCGCATAGTTTTGAACTGATGAAGCTCAAAATTCTGGGTGGCACTGAAATGTTATGGGCAAGCATAACGCTTAAGATCAGGTGAGCGACTTGCTCGTCGCGTCACCGAGAAACATAAAAAAAAAAAAAACAGTTTTTAAAGAAAATCATAGAGTAAGGCAGAGACAGAGATATCATCTCGTTATATCCGATTATATATCTACCAGATCAGACCTCACAAATGAATAACAATGCTCCTACTCATTTAAATTTTACTCAAGCAAGAAATTGAGATCTGTTTATCATAGTTCTAGAATACGGGCCTTAATTGTTGATGAAGTTACGTAACCACAGCTGGAGCCGCATATAACAATAAAACAGTTTCATCATCATCATGGTAATATTATCTATCTCAAATTATATATCGCTTTATGATTCAATGTTACCAAACGTCAATCAGTGCAGATAGATTGCTGTTTTAGTTTATGTTTGCCTCCAAATATTCATTAGTATTTGGGTTCTGCCGGAGCAGAAATATTTTGTGTTATTTGCTGAAGCTCCAAAAGCTTGTATTCTAAAAGTTTTTTTGGATCCACAGCCTAAAAATATAATTCCGGTGTGTCTTATAATAAGCTAGACATGTAGCACCCCTGATTCCATTTGAGACAGTCTCCTTTTAAAATTATTAGCTTATCGTCGACATTGACTAGAAAAAGTCTAATAAATTGATTTAAATCTTTGCTAAATAAGTTGCTTATATTAAGTCATCAGTCAGTCAATAAAAAAAGGGAGCGCAGATGCCAATATCATAGCATCATCTGAGCGAAAATAAGTTTAGTCAAAATAAATTATAATTGATTTTACATTTAAGTAGTCAAATTGTAATCTGTATAATTACTATATTTCGTGGCAAATAAATATTTGATAAGGAAAAAAATAACTAGATTGTAAAGTCTAACAGTCGGACTGCCATAAAAAAAAATTTTCTTTTGATAAAAAACTTACTAGACTTAGTGACAGTTTAAATAATCACTAACCCCCTTATTAATAAACGTGGAGTGCCCTTGGAATATTTACCAAATGCTTAGTCCTTTTCGATATTTCGAAATTAGAACTCGATTGGAAAAAGACAGAAGACTGAGCAACAGCTCCAAGGTTTCTCCGCGTTTATTATTATGGGGCTAACCCCCGAATACCGAAACGTTTGTCAACTTTGACGACAGATTAAGTATATTGCAGTCTTTGTCATTTGCTTAGTGCCAGACAAAGGCAGGATCAGAATTAATCTGTTGTCAAAGTTAACAAACGTTTCGGTATTCAGAGGTAAACGTCTGAGTGCGGCCGTAGAACAGGGCACTTACCACCTGCAAACACCCCTGAACACTTTTATAATTTGGTGTTTAAAGTCAGAGCAGTCAGAGTCCCGATGACAAAATGTATGAAAATCACGTCAATTTCATAAGAAAAGCTACCATTTCATAAATTTTAATTATCCAACCATCTAAGTAGTAGTAGTGAGTGCGTATAGCAGCCAGTCGTGCTCTACATACGCGTGACGTGGACATCTTGCGGACACGTTGCCTCACTGCATCGCACCGTGAAGGTAAATGTTAAGTAATGAATTAAAACATTCTCGTGCACTAATAGCCGTTGGTTTTTTTTTTATACAGCGAAACACCCGAATGCCACGTGCAGAAAATGAGAGAAAATAAGAGGAAACGATATTTCTCTATCTTCCTTTCTCATTTGTTAGACGGCAGTCTTTGCGTACCATATCAGTAGGTCTGTTGACACTATGACTTTATAGTAATAATAGCAAAAGCTTAAAAAAGCTTAAGGGCACGTATATGATGGGATTCCGTAGATATAACACTGTTTTAGACTTTCGTAGTGGTTTACTACATTAATTTTTTTTATTAAAAATTTGTGGTAAATATCCGGTGAGTTCTAATAGTAATTCCGTAGATATGTTCCTAAAATGATTGAATCTAGAAAGAAATCTATGTCAGTTTTCTTAAAATTGTAAATCAAGAAAGATGATTAGATTAAGACAAATTTTAGACGTGTGTCATCACAACAATGCATCATTCTTATCGGCCTACTTTGATAAAAAATATTCTTATTTTAGGATACATGTTTTTCTGGTTCTGTCATATAATAATATTGCATAGCGAGAAAAAATGATTACATGACAATTTCTCGATAAAAAATAAACATTGAAAAGATTTGATTTACACACAATTTTCGTTGGCGCACGAAACTCCTAGTGTATATTCAAGTGATTACCTGAGGTACCAATAAAGTCTAGTTTTGCATGGCACAGAGTTTCGATTGATTTCCTGGTTTAGATGAAATTAGCAATTATCTGGTTTTATGACTAGCGCGCGCGTGTCCAGTACATAGGAACAAGGGATCATTTCTTTGTCCTTAAATTAACAAACAGTAATTTATTAAAACGAATGTAATATTAACGGAAACATTTTTTTTATTAACTGAATAGAAAACTATTACAAGCTTGAAACTATTATTCTTAACCCATAGAGCAACATTGGCCTCCAACTAGATCGTTCGGGCCGTTCGGACGCCTCCGACGGTTCGGGCGGTTTGGTTGTAATCCAATCTATCTATATTGTCAATGAATCTAATATCAACTTTCATGTTTTTTATTCTTAGACTGGGTTGCACCATGTACAGTTTACAGTTTTCAGTACTCTAAACGACAGTCATAACTGCAGTAAAAACTCCCGTTAAGCACAAAAAAATGCATCATTTAACTATAATCGAAATGACGCCAACTTAACGATAACATTAACTACGCAAGATTGGCAGGTTAAAGTAAACGCTATGGTTAAAGCTGTCAAACAAAGTCTACTAGTTAACTGTAACAACAAATATGATGGTGCAACACATGCTAGCTAAACTACACGGTTAAGGTTAAAAGTTATAGTTAATTTAAACTATAACAATAACTTTCACTCGGATCATGGTGCAACCCAGAAGAAATGACATAGAAGTTATGACGGTGTGTGACAAATAATTTAATGCTTCTTATCAGGACTTAACCACGCTTAACAATACCAAAGACAATAAACAATACAATACAATGATGTGTGACAATACCTGTATCTAGGAAAAATTTGAATACTAATCTTGAAAGGAAAACTTAGTACTAAAGCCAAAAATCTATTTAATTTCACCGAGAAAGGCGCTCCAAGTGAAAGGTGCCCCATCGTTCAGCAAAGTAGCTTCTAGCTATTCAATTCTTAGTCCTTCATAAAGTTATTTCGCGTGAGAACCCAGCGATGCATTCTAAATGCCTATTACCAGAACAATGGCGACCGAATCGGTATCAAAACCAGATCTGAATACATTGTCAGTCCACAGATGTGAAGGTAACGTAGCAGATAATGCACACAGACGAAAGAAATGAAAGAGATTGCAGCCCAAAATCATGTAAACAATCATTATTCTAAACTAGCTGTTACGCGCGACTTCGTTTACGTGGACCTACAATTTTAAAAAAAGTAGCCCTATATCCGTCCCTGACTCTTAAGCTATATGTATGAAAAAAATCAGGTCGATTCGTTCAGCCGTTTAGCCGTGAAAACGTGACAAATACCCAGACAGAGAGACAGAGTTACTTTCGCATTTATAATATTAGTTAGGTTAGTTTTACTTTTTTAGGTTGTTTTAGTAGTAGTTAGTTAAAACTGAAGGCTGTAAATTTCTGGCGTACTTTGTCGATATTATCCCCCTTACTCTCACTCTCATGATCATCTCAATGTGAGAGACAGGTGATGAAAATATTATACCTACCAAGATTAGAGTCTACCGTCTATATGTGCATAAAAAAGCGCCAATTGTTTTCCACCCCTAAATATTAATTATACGAGTTTGATGTTTTTTTTATATGTCATAACAGTGTATAAAACTATACTTAAGGTTTGATTTAGGTTGAAATCAACGTATTAATATAATATCCCATAATTTTTGATATCTACGTAGGTATAGGTACCTAAAGTGACGTATCTGGCTCCTTAATAAAAGCACGAAATGTATGATTCCAGCGTTTTCTGCGAGAGGATGACCCTTTAAGTGAACGAGCGACGTTATGGGACTGCCTTAGAGGCGCAGAGCGGCGTGGTGGGAGGCATTGTATAGGAACTACGACGCGCGGCGTAGTGGGACTGATGTATAGGCGCAGAGCGACATCATGGGAAGCGACGTAGAGGGAATAATTCACGTTTTTTTTGTTGAAATTATAAAGAAGAAAAGTTATTATAAGAACATCAAAAATTAAAAAATTAAAAATTGTCGTAGATTACTATTTATGCAAGCCATTGACTCCAGAACCGAAAGATTGTCTAAGGGGCTTACAACTTTCTCCCGCAACGCGAATTACATCAAACATTTAGGTGAATTCACTAACTCCCTCTATCGCACGCATGGGAAACAGAGCGACAGCAATATAGGTTTCAAATACCTACTACGCCAAACCATCGCGGCAGATCGCCCGCACAGTGGATTTGGAATAAGCATTTAGCTAGCGTTGACGTTGACGGACGCAATAATATATATAACAAACACAATTTTATTTCGCATTTATTTCTTTACTAAATCACTACTGGACCGTGATCGATATAATTGACTGATATATGTTTTTAGTGTGAAATATTAGATATCATTTGAAATAATATACTGGCTTAATACACGTTGGATATGTGGAGCCAAAATTCAAGAGAAAAAAAGTGTGACGGCTTTCTTTGTGGTCCGTTACCAAAGAGTAATATAATATGGGGGATCTGTTACTGACCGGCACGCTGTAGGCAAGGGGTTCCAACATCGCCCTACATAGATGAGTTTTAAGTTTAATAATTTCCTACCTTCCAATTCGTTGGTTTATAATTATTTTTTAGTGAATCACCTGTAAACGTCTAATACATTTTCAGCTTACAAACTGCTACCGTTATGATTTCCGCGGGTGTCACGGATGAGATCTGTCAGCTTGAAGCTAATCATGGTAACAATCAAATAAAAAAAAAAATTACACTCACACTTTAGCTTCGGTATCATTTTATTTTCTTACCTGGAAAGAAAAAGGGAAACATTATAAAAAAATAACAAGCAATATGTTTAAACACTAATGAAATAATGTAATAAAAAATAGTTAAAGTATTGGTAATATTTTACATGAATAACACTCCGTGTGAATAAAAGATACATGTTATATTAATGGTACTCGCCGAGAGACTCCCGACGGTCATTCTCTACTACAGCGCGAGTAATCACCCATCGCACTCGTACATTCGCTTTAGCCACACTCGCTACCCACACACACACCACTACATACACTAGCCATACTCGCTATAGTCAATACTTGAACATACACTCACGTCTCGCTGCTCGTATCTAGTTTTTACCTCTACTCGCTGCTGTCGGCGGTCGGACAAGTCCCCTAAGGGGATGTATTAGATTGAACTCGTCTTTGTAAATCACTTATACCTTGCGACCAACCCAAAAGCTTAGAAAAAAATATCTGCTGTTCATAAATGTCGTCAAATGTGAATGGCATATTTTTCCACAAAACTGTTGCTGTTCGATAGTAAAAATTTATTTATAATGAATAATTTGAGCCCCTTTTGGCTTCGCATACCCTTTTCGAATAACCTGGTATAGGTGTACAGTCCATAATACTGTTTCGCAAAATCTCGAAGCCGTTTGTGTCAGTTGGCTGACCAAGGTCCTTTCTGTTCCGTTGTTATTGTTTTACTTTGAGTGGGATTAGGCTCGTAAATTTATCTTTTATTTTGCAAGCAAATACTTGACACGTGTTTTAGTAAATATTTATTAGCTGATGCCCACGACTTCGAACGCTTTTGGTTCTCGGCTATCGGTCTCGCAGGCTCGGGACCGAAACTTGGCCTTCGGCCTCGCTACTAACTTTTATTTATAAAAAAATCTTGGAAAAAACCGAAACTTGGCCTTCGGCCTCGCTACTAACTTTTATTCATAAAAAAACCTAATTCGAACTATTAAAAGCATTTAAAAACAAAAAATAGCCAAATCGGTCCCACCATTTAATTTTTATTTGATCTATAGATTGTACTCGTATATGTGTGATAAGGACATTAAATTCAATTTATAATTACATGTTTTTGTGCTATATCCATTGACAACCTAGAGCCACGCGTCGCGCCACTCCCGGTAGCACGACACACACGTATATAATAGGCAAGATCACAGAAAAATAAGTAATTAATTTTCTCTTCTGTGGATAGCACCAAATCTACTATTTCCAGACATAACCAACCCTATTTATTTTACGTTTGTTTCCTATCCCAGATCGCTCTCCATTTACTAAAAGGACGCCACTGGTCCGTCCTACGGAGAGGCGTTTGTTCAGCATTGAACGTTCTGTGATGATGATTAGCAAATCTGGCACACCTCGTAAATCATCTTGTTCTGGCCTGATTATACGCTTGATTAAATAACTCTGTTGTAAAATACGTTGCTTAAGAGAAACTTGGTTAGAATAACCTTTTGTAATTAAAGAATCCTTTTAATTACACGAATCAGCTCTGATATCCTTAGCTGGCTGTAATTTATTTAGAACCGACTACCTTTTCGTCATTATAATAGTAAGATCATCGGAGACGGAGAAACTATATTCCATCTACATGAGCAGCAGGCCTAGCACGGGCGCCGGGATAAAGTTATGTCCACCAGTTATGTCTTCGCGTCAATATGGATACATCCGTCTCGTTCTCGTGGGATAAATATGGTGGACAAAATTGTATGGGCAGCTAGAGATAAGCGGCGGAGAGTGAATCTATGACGGGAACACATCCAACCTAGGACATGAACTTGTTCTTAAATGAGATTGGCAGTACGCAGCTGAACTGCGATCAGAACAACGAGAATACCACATTTCTACATTTTATGAAGTAGCTATTAATCATTGTATATTCATATTCATTTATTTGGTAAAGCCGATTTACCAGTCAAAACTAGGTATAATAACTTTCGCATTGTTAAATTAGAGGTTCATTGCAACCTTGCCCGAACGGTTTTTTTCGCCTAAGCACATTATTTAAACTCTTTAGGGGTTGATTTTCGTAAGATACTTACAGAACTGGAATTTCGGAGTCAGAGTCTAGTGGTCTAAATCAAATGGTCGAGGACCTAGACCATTTGAGGAGTATTGGGTTCAAATTTTGCGTCTCTGTCATGGGCAGTTTGGTATATGTGCGTTGACTCATACAGAAGGAATTGTTGTTCTAAAATTATGATAAATAAAAAATATATTTGAGAGTGTATTACGTAAACTACTTCATTATTTAATTGTATTTTCGGCGTTTAATAAAGTCACATAGTATTGAATGACAGAATATAGATATTTTACGACTTGCCTTCATATACGTATATTCCTACTTTACAGAATCAACACAAACATTTCTTAAAACAACTCGGAGTAGAAATTCCTGTTATTTGATGACATATCATGGGTAGGTCAGTGGGTGTTTTGTTTTTGCGCAGGTTAAAATCATGGACAAATAAATTACGTGACATGGATATTGGATAGCTAAAGCATTATCTTGTAATTCTGTCTTTTGTATACCTCTTCACAATTAAATGACTGATCGTATTGAAATTTGGCCAGAAAGTAGGGTCATTTATGTGAATCGCCTTTTATAATACATTTTATCTCGAAATAAATTTGGAAAAAGCAAACTAAATCATAAAGCAGATTCAGAAATATTTATGGAACAAATGATAAATACGTAATACATTACAAAAAAAATACATTAAAAAATAAATTACATTATAATTATGTTATGAGCGCATCTAGTTAGCTAGATAAAAAAAATATTCAGGGCTATTTTTAATTACAGAAGCGGGCAATGGAGAGAGCTACGCTCGGAGTTTCTTTGCGCGATTAAATCAGGAACGAGGATATTCGCCGAAGAACCAAAGCCACCGACGTATCTTTCAGGGTTTGCAAGCTGAAGTAGCAATGGGCAGGCCACATCGCTCGAAAAACTGATACCCGATGGAGAAGAAGGGTTCTTGTGTCGCGACCATGAGCTCGAAGACGCAGCGTAGGTAGGCATTCCACTAGTTGGACTGACGACATTGACAAAGTCGCGTGCTACCGGTGGATGCAAATTGCAAATTATCGTTCAGTGTAGCGCTCTAAGGAGGAGGCCTTGTTTATTATTGGACGTCTTCAGGCTGTTGACGATGATGATGGTTTGAATTAATCAAAAACCTCTGCAAGCAGCTTTTCTACATCACACTGACTAACTTTTGTTCCATGACTCTTTAGAAAACTTAAAACATCAATCAAAAAGTTTGTATGTTTTTTATGCAATCACTAGTCAAGTGACATGTCCTGTGATTAATTCATTCGTGCTTTCAATACACCACAGATCTTTTAAGCCCTTTGCGTATAGTTTTATGACGTCAATGAAACAACCAAGTTGACATTTAAGCCACATCAAGGGTCGTCATAAAAACACCGAGAATTTAAGTTCACTTCCGGTCATGATAATTGCTGTGTACAAAAATAACAGGAAATTTCCCACAGTATAGAAAACAATTGATGGTTAAAATACATTTTATGAAAGGTCATCTGACTTCCTATATTGTGCATATTTTTACTCTATGTTAATTTGAATTATTAAAATACCCAAAACATATGTAAAAATATAATATAATGCATAGAGCATAAAATCACTATATTATTGCGTCTACAAAGTAAAAAGGCAAAGGCGATGTCAAATAAGTTTTATTTATGAAATAAAAAAATAATTATTATTAATCTACGTAATAGTTGAATTATCGATAGGTGTTTGATTTATTAAAAATAAAGAGGTCAGTAAAAATGTAACCACACTAATATTATAAATGTAAGTGTGTTTGTTCTATTCTGTAACGGCTGATCGGATTTTATCCCTACTTTTTAACCTGGAACTAATATTCGGTTTCTGTAGAATAACGGGTGAAACCGCGTGGCGCTGTTAGTTAAAAATAAAACGTTGCAAGAATTAAATAAAAAAAACTGCTGCAATTTAAACTTAAATTGGCATGAAAAGTTCTTATATATTTTAAGTTTTTTTTTGTATATTTAATATTTATTTTGATTTAAATTTTCTTATCTCATCTTTCTTGTCAACCAATTTAATTGAATTTATCAACTAAAGTTTCCAAATCGTGAAGTACGGTACTCGCATCACTTCTTATAGTACCTTCGTCCAAATACCACATTCAGCACCATTTGATTTGGAATTTAATGATGAAATGATAGGATGAATGGCGCCACCAAAAATAGCCGAACCGAGTGGATTATACATATTATACCGTACATATTATACCGTACAGGCATTATTTACATGATTTCTGTAATTTCGATTCTGAACATTGCCAAAGTTAACTGTAAGTTTCTGGTATTGAATTTGGAATTTCTTCTATAAGAGTACTTCTGTCAACAGAGTTAAAAGCATTTTTAACTTTTTTTTCAGCTTCGCTAAACTCTTCATACAAACCCTGTCCTCACAATTACGATCACAACAAAAAAGAAATCATCAAAATTGGTCCAGCCTTTTCAAGTTATAGCGTGACCAGGAAAAATAGGGGTTTATGTTTATACATATAGATTTACGTAAGGAAAGACGAGGTCGCGCGCGTGTCACGCTTAGTGTGATCGAAACTATAGTCGGAATAACCGACTCAATTTAACGTGAGTATTCAAGTTTTATTAAAACAAAATGTGTCAAAACCACGTCAGTTTTCATAGTAAAAGAACAAGACTAAGTACTTAGATAAGCTTAAACACTGTTTTAGACTTTCGTGGTGGTTTACTACAATACAATTAGTTAAGCTTTCTGAATTTCAAACATCTCTGATGTTTAAAATGTGTAAATATACACAAATTTATTGGCCGCTAATGAGGTTTTTCGTCTTTGCCCTAAAACAACGCTATCTGTCTAAAATTAAATTAAAATGCAATAAGTTCCTTATTTTGAATAGATTTTACTATTGCTTTTATTGACCGTCTTTTTTGTGGGACGATAAGTAAATTAGTAAACTGGCCTATTCTACTCGTGACAGTTAAATATTATTTCAGTTTTGATACCTCTATAATAAATTAGATTTAGGTAACTGCATCTGCCAAGATAAAATCTGTAGATCGCGTAGGATGCTCATCATGTTATTTGTTACTGCATTACGACATTAAAAATGCATAATTTTACTGCACCCATTTGGAATAAGTCAAACCACGAGTCTCAAGGAAAAATCGTAAATGCCATCCACTCGTTCAAGGCAATAAAAAGAAGACCCGGACAATACTTAGATTAGACAATTCATAATTATGATATTCTAGAAGACATCTTAATTCAGCGAAATTGATAGGTATAGATTAACTCTCACGCTAAAATAGTAAAATAATATCGTTATATAAATACGTTTACTTTTTCTATGAATCTGGAATCTTTGTCACCTTTGTGTGGGACCCAAAACACTTTTGTATTTAGATATAGTTTTTCGTACAAATAAACGTAAACGTGGATAGGATCCTAACCTAACGTTGCTTAGCAGAGATCCTTTTAAGCGATAAAGCCACCAATTAGAAGCTTAGTAAAAAGTACTGACTTGCTGTATCTGTTTTTAGGGTTCCGTAGTACTGCAAGGTATAAGGTATAAGTTCGTCATGTCCATCTGTCCGTATGTCTGAATCTTTCACAGCCTTGTAACTACCAAAGTTATAAACGTACATGCACGAAATTTTGCACAACGATAGTCTAAGTATAGACATCCTGCTCCTACTTTTTTGTAAAAAAAAGAGAGCTTCCATACACGTACAAAAGGGATAAAAAAAAAAACGCTGTTCCTCATCATGTGGGGGTATTGAATAGGTATTTTAAAATAAAGTTAAGGTTTGCTACACCATATTTAATCAGATGTACCGCTTGCGAAATATAGGCAGGCAAAGTTGATTGCAATGTGCCTTCCGTGCCATTTTTAAACTATGCATCTCAGAAATTTGTTATCTACCATGTTAATAGATCTTAGTAAAAACTTTCTTTTAAAATTATTTGGGGTAACATGACTGTGATAATGACTAAACTTATTGAGATAAGCAGAAAAAAACTGATAAATACTTCAAACGCCCTACGCGCCTATCGAACCCTACTAAGCATGGCCCGACATGCTCTTAACAAGTTATACTTTGCGTGGCTTACATCAAAGATTTATCAATCTTTTATCAAGGAAAGTTATGCATATTTTTGTAATCTTTGTTTGGAATTTGATGGTTGGAAAAATGATCTATTGTGGCATATTGTGGGAAAACATTTAAATAAAATAAAAAAATATCAATACATATTGACCATGTTGTAGAAGTGATATGTGATAGTACGTAATAAGTAACTAACCTAACCTGAACTAAAACTAGAAATAGTCAGGAGAGGTCCCGAATATATTCTGATTAAAATATTTAACCACTTACCAAAACAGATAAGAGACGAGACAAACCATAGAAAATTCCAAAATAATCTAAAATATATATATAATTAAAAAATTCTAATATGAAACAGAAGAATTTTTAGAAGATAGAAAGTATAATAGTAGTTATAAGTATTTTTTTTAGTATGTAATAATACTGTTGCAATACCCTATAACATGGTATAATGTGTAGTTATGTATATTCGGAAAAAAATAATCATTATGCATTATGTGGTATACTTAAATAAATAAATAACAATATAGCAATGTACATAATGTTCTAGCATAACAATGGTCTCTCTACATTCTTGTCAATCTGATATCGGTCGCTTCAGTAAATCGCCTGAAAAGTAACGTTGGTAGTAAAAAATACATTGAGTATGACTATACCGGATTTCCCGAATTTATTTAAATTGACACTGCATTACTAAAATGCAACTAAGTCTCCAAAAAAATATCTAATTTACAAACTGCATTATACCTCAGAATTAGGTTTACCATCGCACAATCACTGGCAACCTTGATTTTCTTTGGACATACACAGAAAGAGAATTGTTTACAATGACAGGGCATTATAACGTTTACTTACCAACTACTTGAGTTTGTGACATATTTATGAGCATAATTCTAAAAAAGAGGACAACTTTAACGTGATGACATAATATTGTAAAAAGATCATAATTATTATTCAGAATCCTTTCATTATGTTTTCTCACACATTGCTTATACTTTTGCCGAGGTAAGATGACCTTCGAGAAAACTTTGCTTAAGATGGTCATCTAAAATAATCTGCGAAAGATTTTAATTCTCCCGCTTACATAAAAGCTATACAATTAATACCACAACCGGTCATTGCGAATATCGGAGACAGATATGCAACATTTTGGCCCAAGCAAACCCCTCTGAAAGCGAAAGTGTAACATAGTCCTACGGAGCGGCCATTTTTTTCTCTTCGCTCGGCCGCTCGTACCGCTCATATATATAGCGAAGCTTTAGTCCAACACGCATCATTCGCATTCAGGACTTTGCTGACTTCAGTGCAACCCACAAGTGCAGCATCATGAGGCACATGGTGTGTTAAACATTCAACAACTAAACATTTCCACGTTTAAACATAAAATTCGTTCGATATTATAAGTGACAGTGACCAATACTGGAAGTGCAAGCTTTGATTTGACAGTGTCGATAGGATATGCAACCTGGATTACAGCAAATCCCCTTGTCCCACTTTGACTTGCGTAACGCGGAAACATTGCGTGTACGCTTTGTGTGTCGCGATGTTAACTCGACCAGTCATTAAAGGCAACAAGCCTCAAACTATTTTCATACCGACTAATTAGTCAACGATAATAAATTTCGTAACAATCCATCAGACAATCACATTCGGTCCAGTTCTAATGTAAATACGCTTATTAGTGGTTTTAAGGTTCTATTTGATTGCAGCTCGTGGCCGCCAGTCTGGTGGCTCTTCTGGCCTTCACATCTGCTGAGGAAGCCAAGAAAGCAGAAAAAGAAGTGGCAGTGGTTGACAATGCCGTAGCTGGTGAAGAAAAAAAGCACGAGAAGAGGGGATTATGGAATATTGGTCTGGGCTACGGACACGGTGACGGCGGTTTCGGCAGTTCCGGCGGTTACGGCGGTTACAGCGGTGGATTTGGAGGAGATATCGGTTATGGACATGGAGAGGTCCACAAAACCATCACGGTCGTCAAGAACGTCCCTGTCCCTTACCCAGTAGAAAAGCACATTCCCTATCCGGTGGAGAAGAAAATCGCTTATCCCGTTAAAGTTCATGTACCTCAGCCCTACCCTGTCGTCAAACATGTGCCCTACCCCGTCAAAGAGATCGTCAAAGTACCCGTCCACGTTCCCCAACCCTACCCAGTGGAGAAGAAGATCCCCTACCCCGTGCATGTGCCAGTCGACAGGCCTGTCCCCGTCAAGGTCTTCGTGCCTCAACCATACCCAGTCACCAAGGAGGTTCATGTGCCCGTTAAGGTGCACGTTCCTGCTCCCTACCCAGTCGAAAAGAAGATTCCTTACCCAGTGAAGGTGCCCGTACATGTGCCCGCTCCCTACCCCGTCTACAAGGAAGTCCAAGTCCCCGTCAAGGTCCATGTTGACAGGCCTTACCCCGTACATGTACCCAAACCTGTACCTTACCCGGTTGAAAAACCTGTGCCCTACCCAGTAGAGAAACCTGTGCCTTATCCCGTGAAGGTCCCCTACGACAGGCCCTACCCCGTTCATGTAGAGAAGCCAGTGCCTTACCCAGTGAAGGTCCCTGTGCCCGCTCCTTACCCCGTTGAAAAGCATATCCCCTACCCCGTGGAAAAGCCTGTGCCGTTCCCCGTCAAAATCCCCGTAGACAGGCCCTACCCCGTGCATATCGAGAAGCACGTGCCCGTGCACGTTGAAAAACACGTGCCCTACCCCGTAAAAGTGCCCGTCCCGGTGGTTGTCGGCCACGAACACGGCCACGAGTACCATGGCCATCATGAAAGCTGGAACTAGAGGCTGCAGGAAGCGGAAACCCTGAATGTGATATCTAATAATAAGCTTAGCACTAATATGAACGAGATTCGTGTAATACCCCGAGAGATAGTGGTCAAAGACCAGATCCATCGGGCAGTTCGTATTCCACGACCCGCGATCGAAACGCACTGACAATATTCTTTTGTTTTGTATAAAAATAGTCTTTATTTTATATTAATTTTTGTTGTGATTTTTTAATCGGTGTTACGTTTGAGTTGATGTACCTGCTAATTATAAGTGACAAAACTTCTCAACAATTGAAATTTCTTAGAATGCCTGTTAGTAGCGAACTGGTGAAAAATAAAGTTTGGCGCTGCCAAAAAGTATGTGTAACTGGTAATTTTGCTTTTCCGCCGGGTAATTATATAGAACACGTTATTATATGGATTGTGAGCGGTAAGTGAGTAATTTGCGAAATGCGTAATACGACCTAGATATGTAAGGCATCGCAAGCGGATCGCCGGTCGGTGGCAAGTGTTGAAACTCGGTACATTTTCTCTTGACAATAAACATATTAAACATGTGGCGCGCGATCTTTGTTTTGCGTGATGAAGGTTTAGAATATTTACGTTCACTTGTTAGATTATCTACCGAGCGCCCTAATGGAGGTCTGCAAGCTACTTTGAATGCAAGTCGGTTACATTCTAAACCTAGCTGGTACTAACAAGGCATCAAAATAGCTCTGTTTAGTTGGTTCTTAAAGAGCTTCTTATAATTTAAAAATGCAAGAAATCAAGTCTTACATTTGGGTTTTTTCTATAGCCTTACACAACATACAACCTTATACAACCTCTTCTACGATTTAAAAAAATAATTTAGGAAGCCTCTCTTAAAAATGTCTCTTACAGATGTTAATTTTATATACAGAATTAGGAAGAAATTAGTATAATAAATAAAATTTCTTTTCGTAGCTTTATCTATGAAAAAAATATGTAATGTCATTATAATACTCATAAATAATTGATTAGAATTGTAATTTAAGCAACATGCTAAGCAAATTTAATTTTGTATTTAGCATACTGTATCAATGTTGATATATGCAAGTTTCCAAATATTGTGTCAATTCCTCACAATGCTGTGCAAGTCAGTCGCACATTACAAGACCTAGCTGACGTTGCAAAATGACCATTAAATTACCATACATTTACGCGAAATATTGCCATATACGTAAGGACTACGGCGGCGATAAAAAATAATTGAGTACCACTTTGGTCATCATGAGGCTTTGAAGATTTTATTATACTTTATAGTTCCTACGAATAAGTACTTTACGTGTTTTAAAGTTAAAAATGTAGAATAGTATATTGATTTGCTTTAGCGCTATTGACTAAGTAATAAGCATTTCTGGTTGTGATTCTATGCTTTGACGTAACAGAATCTGTAGTTTTATAACACTTATATCTTGTTCTCTCACTTTCAAAATATAAGTCCGGCTCATTGCTCGCATTCGTCTACTGATTAAAAAAATGTAAAAACTGTCAGATAGTGCATTATAGCAGCATGAAATTGTGCACAGGAGTTCCTTTTTATCCAATGGACCAAGAAGGAGAATAATGTTTTTTGGTTTAGGTAAGTACTAACTATTACCTGTGACTTCGTTCGACTTCGAACCTACGAAAAAGTAACCCATGTCCGTCTCAGACAAATTTAGGTCGATCCGTTCAGCCCTTTAGCCGTGATACGCGACAAACACCCAGACAGATAGACATAGTTACTTTCACATTTATAATACTAGTTAGGATGTGAATATGTAAGTATGTTTTTGTGTTCGTTTAATTACCTCTTATAGCCTAAACGGCTTGACCGATTTTGACAAGTGAGGTGTTATTTTATTCCTCTTTACGTCCGGAGTGACAGGCTACATTTTGCAGTCGGGTATTTTGTTTTTCTTTTAATAATAATATCTAAATGAATAACTTAAGTAAGCACTCATAAAAACGATAAAAGATAATCACATATGAAGATCAAAAACGAAAAAACTTCGTACGTAGGTATGTGCATGTTTAAATTGTAGCAACTTTAAGGCCTCAAGGTCGAGCTTCAATTCCGGGCCCTTACATCGCATACGAAATCAGGGGCATTAGGTAGATAGTCAGTTAGCCCGAAATAATACTGAGTATGGAAGATGGGTTGGGTTTTGCATAATTAGTCTACCCAAAACAGATCGAAAAAACCTGAAATACTTAGTCAAAAGCATACTGAATAAATATTTCTTGTTACAATTATGTTAAATAATATTTCTGGAACACAATATCAATAATTATACACATAGGTAAGCATCCTAATACTTCATTTTAAGAGCTTGATTATATTCACAATCTATACAAGATTTTAGTTAAATTTAATTTTAATGTTTTTTTGCCCGATTGGGATATTGTCGTCCAGTTCTTCTGATGCGCTTCGATCATCGCGCTATTTCTTTCTAAATCTGCCGAGTGGTCGTTTGTTTGTGGGGTCCAGACATTTGTTGTTTTGGCCAAAGTGATCCCACCATGTAGCGGACGTGCCCTCAGGATTCTAGTTTTAATGTTTATGGCAGTCGTCACGCCGAATGCAGTACGCTTGCATTGCATCGTACTGCATACTGTACGACGTCATTTATATAATTTAACTAGCTACCCACGGTTCTACCCGTTATCCTACGGGAACTGTTGTTTTCTTTTCACGTAAAAAGTAGCCTATGTGTTAATCCAGGGAATAACCTACATTCATACCAAATTTCATCAAAATCAGTTCAGTCATTACAAAGTTGAACGGGAACACTTACATACTTACGTATTTACACACTTACACACAAATATTTATAATATTAGTATTAATTACTAATCCATATGTACTGCACACACAACGGACGTGGATTGCAACTGGAGTTTCTAGAGCTTTGTTTGCAACAGAGGCAAAGATGAACATATGCATAACATGTCTTCACGACAATGAAAAAGTACGAATGGTAAAGTTTCTGATAAAAAAATTAATTCATATTTGCAAAAAAATAATTTCCCAATCTCTCCACCTACGGTGCTGAAATTGATTTTTTTACTATCCCTCCTGACATTTAGTAAAGTCTGCTGCTGATTGATTGGATCCAGTGAACGATAGGTCATCCTTGCAATACGAGAGCCAACGGCAGAAATGTCGCAATCACAACACCTTTAAAATAAAATGAACATGCGATACTTATTGAAGGCAATTAAATTATAAAGTGGGTAAAATATCGTCAAAAATAAATTGCTGAAATCTAGTTTTGAAGTCGTAAAGTTATGCATTGTAATAGAAATACTATACGTATTAAGATAATTATTTTCTCAAAGAATAATAAATTCACTTATAAGAGACTTACAAGTTGCAAAATCAAAAAGTGTCAGTTACATGAAAAAGACAGTTACAAATACTGAAAAAAAAAAGAAAAAGGTATACGTGTATATATAATGTTAATTTTTTTCTAAAGGGGTAGCCGATGTAAACAAGTCTAGTAAGATAATAGTGTAATTAATTAATTCATTCATTTATTTCAAGCATCAAGGGCTCATAGCTCTATAAATTCCGAGCAGTCACATTACACAAATTAAATTCAAATAAAAATAAAAAAGCAAATGTCATAAATTCAAACAAAAAAAGTAACAAACACAAATTCAATATTAAAAATATGTTGTCATTCATGTTGTTGCTGCTTGTAACCTACACCATGTGTGTAATGTGCAGTTTACAGCAGTGAGAAACGTAGGGACAGTCCAGCCTTGCAGCGAGCGCGGCCAGAATGTAAATGTAATGTAAATGTGTGTGTGTGTGTGTGTGTTGAGTGATTGTGATAGAAATCAACAAAGTGTTTGAGAAATAATTTTTCTCTGAATTATTATTACAAGTACTTCTATATATTTTTTTTTTTTAATTTCTTAGGTTTTTAGTTTTCTGTTTATAAATATGTAAAGCAATGTACGTTATTGTAAAATTATACGCGATTGTTATTTATTACGAGAACTGTGACAAATTCATATTTACCAAGTGATAATGAACGAGTAAAATTATTATGCTGAAGAGATGGTTCCTAATGAAAGTTTGTCCAATCAACATTATGGGATGGAACAATTTTGATCCTGTAACTAAACTCAGAAAAAGTTTTTCAGAAAATCCCTAACAGATTGTCTTTCGTTCTTTATCGGACCATTATAATCCATTAGACTAATGATCTATTTCAGAAAATACTTGACTAGAATTG
Organism: Apocheima hispidaria; assembly: GCA_947579745.1. Classification (NCBI taxonomy): domain Eukaryota; kingdom Metazoa; phylum Arthropoda; class Insecta; order Lepidoptera; family Geometridae; genus Apocheima; species Apocheima hispidaria. The sequence continues at coordinate 14,500,201 of OX388154.1, forward strand.
CAAAAAATGTGCGACTCCAAGAATTAAACTGTTGAAAATTCCAAAGTAAATCCTGTGCAAATCGCTAGTCACAACATAGTTGCACAGTACAATAGAAACAGTAACGCATGTAAACACGACCTTCACACGCGGTGTCACGGGTCACTGACTTCACGAACTGCTTCGTTGCAAGATTGCTATCTTGTAGGCTGTCATTTTACAATACAACAATGTTGAGGTTTTTTTGTCAAGAATGTTTTTGGAGGGTTTGTTCTTTTTCTCTGATAACTATAATACATTTTTATACGCTTAGTTAACACTGGGACTGTTAACAATCGGTATAAGAACCAAATGAACGGGAGATTATCAAGAAGCTACAAGAAAGTTTTTATTTTCATAAACCAAAACAAAACCAAGCAAACTCCAGTGTATTTATTGTCTACTAGAGATTAACTATGAATTGTTACTATGAAAACTGATGTGGCTTTGACACATTTTGTTTTTATGAAACGGGAATACTCACACTAAATTCGCAACCTCGATTGACAGCGCACGTGACACGCTTAGCATTCCTTGATAAAGGTCACCAAATGTGACCGAAACTATAGTCAGAATAACCGACTCAATTTAACGCGAGTATTCCCGTTTTATTAGAAGAAAAGATTACCTTTGAAGTATCTATGCTAGTTCAATAGAGAACAAGTGGTGAGGATTCGTATATAGAAAGTCATACATAACAATATTAGACCCAAATAGAAAACTTTGATTTCATGAATTTCACAGAATTAATCAGTTACAGAATTAATCAGTATACTTTCGAGTACAGTTTCGACCACATATTTTTTTTTAAAAACCCGTAATTTTCAAAATTACTTTAGTTCCTATAATTTAATCATTTTTTATTACGACTGATTCGACATTAAAAGAGACTCTTTCAATCAGAGCATTAATCGATAAGAGAAACGGAGGCTACTCTAAATAAAAATTAGAACTGCGCGCTCTTCCAAATTTTCGATTGCACAACTATTAATTGAATGAGGAATTTTATCAAGCACCTGCTATAATTCTTCTACATATTAATTGTTACCTATTTAATAGGCAAATTAACTGTTCGGAAACTCTTAATCAAGAGTTTTGGAGGTCATACGAATAATTTAGCTATGCGTTAAATATCGGTGTGTTAATATTTTATGGATATGTATTTTAGTGTTTGTTTTAGAAATGAGATGTTACAAAATCGCCGATAACAAGACTACGTGATTTCAAGGCTAATGTTATTTGTCCTAGCTTGATTTGTGATGTCAATGTTTTGTCAAACGTAGTATTTTTTAGTCTTCAAAGTATCCAGATTTTAAGATATCTATGGCACCTGTAAAAGTTAAATTTAAACTCAAACTACCTAAATTAAACAACATATGTATATTTTTAGTGCTGCAAAATATCAATTCAACTCACCATTCGCAAAAAAGAAATTAGTACACAAGATTCACTTTCGTTCAAACGAAAGTGAAATTATTTGTGACGTCTCGAGCACTTTTACTAACGTTATAAGACGTTGCTTACGTCAAATTGCAAACCCAACAACAGTTGTAGAGCTACATATAAACGATAAATGTAGTAGCCGTTTATTACGGTTTTGTTTTTACTATTATAACCCTAACAGACACGCGGGTTTTGTACCGCGAACCAACCAGAGAAAATAAGAAGAAAATATAATTATCTTTCTTTCTCTCTCGTTTCTTAAAAAGTGGTTGGCACGAACTGATTCTCCACGTCTGTTTGGGCTTTAATTTTTAATTTCAACTAGACTACAACTTCTAAGTGTCAGTTGACAATGACAAGCTTTGATGACACGTCGTACAAGCTCGCGTGAGAATTTTCGAAAAAAAAATGCTTTAAGTTTTTTTTACACACAGCGCCATCTAGCCTCAAACTAAGCAAGCTTGTGCTATGGAAAACTTTTTTTTTTGTAAAATACTCTCATAGAATATACCCAGACAAAGAACAAACATGTCCATCACACCAATGTTTGTCCTGGGTGGGAATCGAACCCACAACCTACAGCTAAGAAGGTTGAAATCCCCCATTGAGCCACAAGGCTAGTCAAAAGTTTGTACATTTATCGCTTTTATTTTCAGAGCTTTTAGTCACCTTGTTTTTTTGTGTTGTATATACAGAATCTTGCAAAATATTTGAGTGATATAGCTGTGACACAACTAATAAAACTACTCCTGATAAATAAAAAAAATATTAAATAAAGAAGTATAGATTAAAAAAGTATTAAAGAGACTCGTATTGACCTAAGATACCGCGCGTTCATTCAACTCATCACTCACAGCTTGTGACGTTCACTCTCAGTTTCGCGACGCCATTTCATTCGGGACCGTGACCTTCTTTCGATCTTTACACGATAATTGAGATTTTATACTGCGGGCAATCTGTACGGTGATTAGAGAAGTTATTTAACGATTATTCCGTTTTATGTATGGAGAAGTAGTAAACAGAGCAGTTTGCGTTTGCAAAATGTTCAATGGATGTTTATGAAATGTGTAGATACTTAGATGTATGGACATAATTTGGGTCGCAGTCAAGGTTAAAGAGGAAATCTAATGGCTATAAGTAATTACTTAAATAGGTATTAATTAACTATACCACATCTCCTAGGCCTATTATATTTTTATTTTTTTTTGTTAATAATTATGAGCGTATCAACTTTAAGCTTACAAGAAAGTCATTCATTGGTATAGTTAAAAAGCGCATATGATTAAGTAGCTAGGATTAATGTCACAGGTTTTCAGGCATGAATAGACCTAGTTGTATTTTGTCACCTAGTAACTAGTAGTTCGAGCCGAACTGAGACCTCGCGACCCCCAATCTTCACCACCCCTGGACCGATTCAGCTCATATTCGAACTGAAAAATTGTATTAAAATGAACTACTTACCTACAAAATTTCATGAAGATCGGATCAACGGTGCGCAAGTAATCATCGGACAAATATACACACTAACATACATACAAATGCCGAATTGTCCCAGTAAACTCTCAGACCTTCGCTTCGCTCGGTCAATTATAAGTTTATTTTTAAAACTAGTAACAAAATCAAAAAAAAACACTATGAAGTTCGACAAGAGTAACATGGTTACTAAATATTTCAGCAAATTATTAACAGTCAAAAACTCAAAGATCGTATCGTTAAAACGCCATCTTTTAACGTTCCCTGATACAACTAAACTGCAATGTATAAAACTGCTCTACAAAAGTTCTGTATATCCTACTGCTAGCGCCACCTACAAAAGAAATATCAAACTAGCTCCTTGATTAAGAAGGCAAAGTAAAAAATACCAAGTGAAACGAAACACATGCTTACCCAAGTAATGTGCGTGTGAGCATAAATCTCACTTAGTTCCACAGTTTTGCGCAGTCTCGTGTGGCGCTATTACACTTATGTATTGTATGATACTAACTTGAGTATAATTTTCTTTAATTTTACATAGGTAGCATTTAATTGAGTACCTTTTTCGATTGATTTTTGCTCTTACCTGAAACAAAAAGAGAACTTTACATTAAAAAAAAAACCTGTAAGTTAGCTTTTATAAATAAACGTTCGCTAAGTTAATTAAGCTTAGAGTAGAACGCCTACTTGTCCAATGTCTATACAAAAAGTACGCTAAAATGTTATCTTTTAAAAAAAATGTTATCTAAACCGAGAGAAATTGTGGTTATGGGTTTCATTTTTAGGATTCCGCAGTACTACAACGAACTATATTATTATGTCAATGAAATTCTCGGAATCCTAATTTTTGTGTAATGAACATACGGAGCAAGCATATTAAATACCTACCTGATATAATATTATTACATTGTTTAAATTATTGATTAGTTTGATTGGTTAGTTTGATTAGTTTATTGGTTAATTTAACTCTAAACATAGTTGAATTTGTAAAAGTGACTTGCATACTTTTATAAGTTCGTCATGTCCGTCTGTCTGTCTGTCTGAATCTTTTATAGGCTTATAACTTCCTAAGTTATAAAGTGACATGCATGAAATTTTGTACAACGATAGTCTAAGTACAGACCTCCAGTTTAAAACACGATCAAGCGAGCGACAGCAATATAATTTTCAAATACTTACTGCGCCAAAACCTCGACCGGGACGTCCCTGATCGTAATAGCATGATGCGTCAACTTTTCGTGGACGGGAAAATGCGTGACACTTCTTGTTGAAGAGAATTGTCCCACTCAAAAGCGAGACAAATTGACTCGTTTTTGAACTTTTTGTTGTAGAAACAGTTTTTGTGGAAAATAATATTTTCCAGACAAGCTTTTATAAAAACTGTTATTCGTACTTTACGCTGATAAAAATTATTCCAAAATCCATCAGTCTACTGTTAGTTACTCAGGAGTTCCGTTTCCAACCTTACGTATTTAACCATCATCATATCATCATCAACACCTATATTTGTCGTCATCAGAAAAACAAATATAGATTTTCCTCGTTTCAGGTTAAAATTATGACATTCTCAAAACAATTCAATGAAATTTCTATTCTCTCGATAACAGACTAAATAACCAAATTGCACAATATCTTATTTTACTAAACGAATAAGTATATAGCAGGTTAACTAATTATTCTTGTTAATTATTACTTGTTTTACCGATCGAGTATTCGGGTCGTTCCATGTTATAGATACGGTAATAATACGTATGTATCATACTTTGGTATGTATTTTACGTAACGTATTAATACATTACAGATCTTTTTGTACGAAAGTATGAACGAAAATGAATCCCATTAGATGAAATGTAGCGCTCGTGGCATAACCTTACTAGCATTAACATTCTTGACCTGAAAGCTTTGGTAAAGTTGGCTGGGGTTTTTAGTAGGTACTTCGTAACGCTGGTCAGTATCCCGTGCTCCATCGCGAAATCGGGCAAGCTGACACATGTTATGGCGCCGGAGGTATATAACATGTTACCGGATATAGTAACAACCGCTCTGAGCTTAAGATGCTTTAAAAACAAACTGAAGCGCTGGCTTATCGACACCTTATGACTTTAATGAGTTAATAAATGGTAAATTGTAATATGAGGAAAACAATTGTTATAATTGAATGTTATTACCATTGTATAACGCATTTAAATGATCATTGTATTCAATGAATAGCCTCTACTTAATTTGCATACGATTGTATAAAAATGATAAAATTTTAATTATTATACTTTTAGATGAATATTTACCAATAAATAACTTTGACTTTGACTTCAATTTCTAATAGGTCGATATAAAAATGTAATATTGTAGTCAGTTAGGTATATTCGTTAGGTTTTCGTATTCAATCATGTAGTTTCAGCCACGAAATGCAGCTAAGCTATTTTAGACTTTCTCCATTGATCACAGTGGACCAATGTAATCAGCGCCAGTGGGTAAACCATGATTTAATGCCCCAGACTCCCGGAAGCCGTTTGCTAACAAATAAACATCGACTTGACGGCATTACCATAGGATAGTAAATAATATACTACATTAAGTGTTTCTTAAGCCAGGTACAAAATAATTTTGTAGTAACGTGTATATCTTAAGCCGTGTACAGACTTTTAGACGCACAAAATTCTTAGACACGATTTCAATAAAACGACAACCAATGTTAGCATTAAAAAACAACGAATATGTATTGTATGTTACAGTTTGGTTCATAAAATGCGCTTGGAATACCATGTTCCTATTTATATTAGTTTACATTTGTTTTGCAGAAAGTGTGTGCTAATATAATTCAATCAAAAACGCTGTTTTCACACTACAAAAAACCTAAGAAGCGAAAGACAATGGGTTTATCTTATTTCGACTTGATTTCCAGAGCTCTAGTTCCCGTAAAATTAAACACACAATTGTCAAAGTATGCGAGACAGCGTTAACGGACGAGTTTTTTTGTTGATGAAAAGAAAAGAAATGTGATAATAAAGTAAACTCAATGTTCTTTGTTACGATTTGCTTGTTACGATATACCTACGTTAAGAATTAGTCAGAAGTCAACTTCTACAACTACTTCCTACTTTCTTCTAGGGGGAGGCATTTGTTCAGCAGTGGACGCCTTCAGGCTGTTGATGATGATGATGAACTTTTACAATTTTCTTAGTGTCTAAACTTCCCATATAGCTAGGCAAGACATCATTACCAAGTAATGTAATTAGGTTACTGTAACAAAGGAAGGACATCGGGAAGTAGTGAACCAGTTCATCGACTTGGAAAAGTGTCGTTATGCCGCACATTCATTGATAATAACTTGTCAAAAGCTTGTAGAGCCATGCTTAGTAGGGTTCCTTACGTAGGACGTTTGAAGTATTTAACAGTTTTTTCCGCTAATCTCAAAAAGTTATTATCACTTTTTGGCCGAAATAATTTTAAAATAAAGTTTTTACTCACATCTATCTACATGGATGACGATAAGTTTCTGAGACGCATATCTTAGAAATGGCACTCACATTCCACGCTTCTTTGTCGGCCTATATTTTGCAAGCAGTACTTCTGATAAAAATTGGCGTAGGTGACCTCTTACCTTCATGTTAAAAGACCCATTCACTGATACCAAATTATATGACAGCCAGCCCTTTAATATAAAATAATGTTTTTTTTATTCTTTTAAGACTGTTAACTTTAAAATACCTATTCACCGACACCCCATATGATAGAGTACCATGTTTTTTTTTTCATCCCCTCTTTATATGTATGGGGGACAACACTACTAAAATTATAATACAAAAAAATATATATTTTAGTGCTTAGAATGTCGTTGTACAAAATTTTATTCATTTAGGTTTATAACTTTGGAAGTTATAAGGTTGTAAAATATTCAGACAGACAGACATGACGAACTTATACGTTACACCTTGTAGTACTACGGAACCTAAAAAACAGGAAGTGCGATACAAGTGGATTTAACATGGCGACACACCTAGATAGAAGAGCGCAAAGATTTTAATAGGTTTCTTGTTGATATAATTTCTTACACACATTATAGTTACCCAAGTGCCGAAGAAGAAACGTTGTTTGGGTTGTATATAAGTATATATGTACGCTTATAGTGTTCCTATTTATTACATCCTGTACCCTAAACAGCTTGACCAATTGGTCTAGTAAGGTGTCGTTGGATTCCTATTCATGCTTGGAGCTTTGAAGTCGGGTTTTAATAATAGTACTAGCGAGCTAAGCGATGCTAGATAATCAAATTATATATAAGTACCTAATATTCGTACCTTTATCATTCACAAATCTGTTGTCTGAAAGCCAAAATTTTGATAGAAACGTATCTAATAATCTTAATATATATTTATTACCAAATCAAAAGTATACAGTTTTGCTCACTATTATAGTAAACAAACCTCTAAGCCAAAGTATCGAAGATCAACCGCGGTCACTGCATCATCGTTACGTAACTATATAGCTAGTGTTGTTACTTAATCGATAAAATTACTGTCGAGATTAGAACTGCATAGCTAAGTAATTGGATTACTTAAGTTTAGTGCAGTTACGTTGTTTTAGAACAAGTCGAGAATTTTAATTTTGCAAGAGTTGTTTATTTGTAAAGCGCTATCTGCACAGTGCACATATTTTGATAGAATAACGACGATATTTTGCACTCATTGTTGTGTATATTTAAAGTTAGTAGCAAAAATAGTTTATCCCTAAGATATGGCTAGGATCAAGCTCCCAATATTAAACATTATTATTATAAGCAATATTTATGATTGTTTTTGTTGTACTTTATATTGTTAATAATATTATGTATATAACTATTTTTCATTCGCCTCTATTAGTAATGAAATAACTGTGTTCAATTATAAAAAAAAAGCAAGAAAAAAAAAAAAAAAAAAAAGTAATGTATTTTAATACCATAAATAGCTAAAACGAGTATTTTTACTAATTATATTTTTGATATCAATACATATGAAAACTAACGTGGCTATACATTTTATTTTAATAATACGGAAATAATCTACGGGTCGAAATTACAGTAGTAATAACCGAGTCAATTGAAAGGGAGTAGTGTAATATTAAAATAAAATTATATCGATAATTTTGTAAGCATTAGTCGACAACACTATCATTATTCATTACGTGTAGTATGGCGCTTATGTTGCGTACGTTTTTATCGTAGCAAGTATTGAGAATGTGTTCTCATTTAATTATGCACACATTTGCAAACTCACTCATTTTTGTTTTTATTTTGAGCATAATTAATTAGGTCTTGTATATTTTATAGTTTGGTAATTTAGTAACATTTTGAATTTACATATGAAATGCCCAGATATATAATTACATTTTTATTTATCTTTACTGTAAATCAAAACTGTACTGTTCATTTGTAGGTAAATAAACAGTAGTAGTTCTGCGAACGGTAGACCTCGTAAGCACAAACTTTTTCGCACAACCGCAATTCTACAATTTCATAAAAAAAATAGTCGTTGACGATTTTTGATTCATGGGGAAAATAGGGGAAGTTTCCCCTATTTTAGAGCCTAATCAATTAAAGTTACTCTTGTAGTTGAAATTAACTAAAATTTTAACCTTAACCATGAAGGATAGCCAGCATGTGTTGCGCCATCATATTTTTTGTTATAGTTAGCTGAATAGGCTTTGTTTGAAAGCTTTGACTATAACGTTACTTTAACCTGACAATCTTGCGTAGTTAATGTCACCGTTATATTATGACGTCGTTTTGACGATAGCTAAATGGTAAAACACATTTCTGCTTAGCGGGAGTTTTAACTGCATTTATGACTGTAGTTTATAGTTAACTGTAGATGGTGCAACCCAGCCTAAATGATTTGTGATCAAACGACTAGACGATTAAAACAAAACAATGAAAAACAAACAACAAAACAACACACAAACCCACACAATGTCACATTGTTTCAATGTGAAACAATGTGACAATTTACAAAGATTTAGGGGTCACAGTTTGGAATGAATAAGCTATACTTAACATTAAAAATAAATGAACTCCACTCAAAGTTTAGAACAACTTCATTAACTAGTACTTAAGCGAATAAGATAAGAAAAGAAAAAAAAAGCTAAGAAAGAAAGTAAAGAAGATAAGAAAGATAAAAAGATAAGATAAAGAAAAAATAAAGAATATAAAGATAAGATAATAAGATGTTAGTAAGATAGTTCTGTAAGTGTTTTATATTTAATTTTGGTGTACACAATAAAGTGTTTCTATCTATCTATCTATCTACTTCATAACATAATTTTTTTATGAACAAATCCCAGCTAAGATATTAAAAGCGCACTAAAAATAAATTAACCCAAAACCAACCATCCGAAAAGAAGCGCAAATATTCGGACGATGGTTTTATTGACCGTGATATAAATATTTGGCCCTGACCGCAGACGATGAAATGATTCACCGCATAAATTAGAAAGAAACCACATTTGGAAGCTCACTAAAATCAATACAAAATAGAGTGATGATGAATCGATCCATATAAAAAAAAATATACGTTTTCTGTAGGAAGGCTCATCCTTACTAAATGCAAGTTTGTTTATTCCTCCCTCAAGCAGCTACAGAGCAATGGATCGAGCTGAATTTAGCAGGGATATAGTATAAGGACGAAAATATACGGTTTTCGGAGATTTTCCTCGTGGGTGAAACTTTGGGGCGCAGCTAGTATGAATATATTATTTAACTTAGAGCTTTAGCTGTATCAGCCTTTAAACATCCCACTGCTGGGATATCAGCCTACCCTCTAAGGGTGATTAGGCCATATCCACCACGCTGGACGAGTGCAGGTTGACGGATTCACATAAGCCATCGAATTTCTTCCCTGGAAAAATGCAGGTTTTCTTCACGATGTTTTCCTTCACCGAAAAGCCGTGGTATATCCGTACGTAAGTCCCATAGGACTCTTTGGTACGGGCCATGGCTGCTTCTCTGTGCAATCGCTATCACCGGCACTACGCCTCAACCCTAGAGCAATTCAATCAAGCTCTTGGGTAAATCGCTAATGTGGCCCATTGCTGCCATTAAAGTTTGTGAAACTGTATCGTAACCCATCATTTACGTTCTAGCTTTGTTCTTTGTGAACCTTTGAACAATGAAAAGCAGTGTAGGATGCCTTACACAGTGACGATACATGGAAGATGATTAACAAATAACTGGAAAAGGAATTCCGAGGATCGGGATAGGTGCGAACCTAAAGAAGCCTCCAGTGGACTGATGATGATAAAGATGAACGTAATAAAGGGTAATCGAAAAAGGAATTTTCTACCCCAAATTCCGTGTTCCGGCTTAATCGTGTTCCATATAAATATATCCATATAACGCAATTAGTTTAGCAAATAATCGTTGTTGTAACGCTGTTAAATTTTGATCATGTTATATGCTCACGGTTTGGATCACGGATTCGAACAGAACCTTTTTAAAATGTTATGTCATGTATGATCAGTGATCTGTTGTGTGTACCTAATAAAAAATTAAAAACAAAAACGCGTTTTTTTTTAAATTACTGGCTTACAGTACAGGCTGCGAATTTTACCACAAGCTCATCTGACTGATGTTAAGAGAAAAACTTAGCCTACTACATAAAAAGGACAGTTGGATTACCCAAAGACCATTGAAGCTATAAAGCTAATCCAAAAGCTCAAGGCTCATAACCAGTTATTTTTAAAAATTCGTCAATCAAGCTGACATTTCACCTGATTGTAAGCAAACCGCAGCCTAATGACACCTGCAACACTAATGGCGTTGTCGATGCGTTGCCAGTTGCAAGATTAGGGGATAAGAGAATAAGGGGGCGGATAAGTCTATTATGACCCCTCTTTTTAAAGCGCTGCATGTTGTATCTCTGCGGGAAGACCTTTTAGGGTAGGGCATTCCACATCTTACACGTTCCTGGGAGAATGGATCGATAAAATTGGACTGTGTGGGATTTCCAGGTTTGAAAGACGTTGGGTGAGCATTTTGATGGTGTCGGTATGTGTGGCGATGAAACTCAGATACAGGAATTAGGTCAAAAAGCTTTTCAGAGCATTCCCAGAAAACTGACAGTTGGCAGTTGGAAGCGTAGCTAGCAAGCTGGTGGTTACCACGCTGAATTGTAAAGCTTACGCGTTGCGCCAGATAAAAATCAGAGAAACGCCAGATAAACGCCAAAAGGCCACGCGTCGCATCTACCAGACGCTCCGATGTATGTTTTATGAAAATCAAAGGTGCAAATTATAGTTCGAGCTAGTTATTTCTAGACGAGTTATTTCTAATTATCTTGTTCATTGCGACTGCATAATACTCGCATTATTTAACAACATGTAAGTATGTGCATTAGATGAAATAACTATAATTCTACTTTACATTCTGATTGTAATATAACCAAGTTATTTCACTGAAAGTAATAATATCGTATAATTATTTTAGTAAAGTAGGAGCTAAGGCGTAATAGTAGAATATAGTTATTATATATAGTTCATATTATAGTTATGAAAAATAATAATAAAAATTATTTGCTGTGGTTATGAACAAGTAATATCAATAAAAATGAAATACCCGTCTGCAAAATGTAGCCTATGACACTCCGGACGCAAAGGGGAATCCAACGACACCTCAGTCCTCAAAATCGGTCAATCCGTTTAGGTTACAGGAGGACACACAATTATACTACAGTTTGTAAAATGTTTATATGAAATCCATACGACAAAATGGCAAAGTTTGTCCGCACGAAAGATGGTCAATTGGAACACTATGATATACTTCTTCCAGAGCCTGAAAAAAATTTATGATAGCTACTTAAGGGCTTATAATTCATTTATCTCATTCGCTCTTTATGAACAACTTTTAATTTAAAAAAATACTGAGATGGAAATAAAATAAAAAAACAGTCAACTCTTTGGCAAAGTTTAAAAAAAATGTCATTTACTTTTTATTTCGGCGAAGACGAAATAAAAAAACTCGAAGAAATTGTTTTTCCTTCGTCGAAATAGAAAACGTTAACATAAGCTTTACTCAGCTTAGACACAAATTACATCAAAATCGAGTTCACCTTCAGGAGTTACGGTGGAATTAAGAAAATTTACATAAACTCTTAGAAATGTGCATGAACTCTAAAAACATAACAAAATAAAGTGTTTTGGGCTTTCTAAAATAGGTTCTCAGTTCTGTGTTAACTTTTACAAAATATTATTTCGGGTAAAGCAAGTATTTCAAAACAGTCATCAATCTTTAATAAATGCAGAACCGGTTGAGTTGCATCGAAATTGTTACAGCACGCGTCTAAAAAAGTAGGCACATATTTTACCAGTCGTTTATTTTCCTACTGAGTGCAATCTAGTCTCGGTAAATTTGCAACTATGTGAGCGTTTCCAAATACTGGTATCCTTTAAGGCATAAACATTCCTTTCTTTTTATCGACTATGCTGTTGGCCTCTGCCGGCCTCTACAGCTTTACGAGACTTTGGCGAACGCAGATGCCTTTGGGCCCTAAAAACTTCTAATAAGCACATCTAATCGATCTTCTGATCATAGATTTTGGGATTCTTCGACCACGCTGGCAAGCTCGGTGTATGATTGTGCCTTTAGTAACCGGCGCGTATACCAAACACTGTAATTACTATACTGTATTTTGTTTTGTTTTTGTGACAAATAAATAACTGTCTTGAGTGGCGACCACGAACCGGAAGGCGCAGCGTAGGTAGGCCTCCCACTGGGTGGACCGACGACATTATGAAAGTCGTGGGCAACTGGTGGATGCAAGTGGCATGTTGTCGGTCGGTGTGGCGCTCTAAGAGGGAGGCCTATGTTCAGCAGTAGACGCCTTCTGGCTGATGATGATGATGATGAAATCACTGTCTATTGTCTATTCTATAATACGAGTATACTGTCGTGTATGTGTATGTATGTGTAGTAATGTTTGGACTACTAGAAGATTGGAATTGACTGCGTTTAACTAGCGCACAAAAAATACAATTCCATGCTAATTGCACCTAATAGAACAAAACAAAATGTGAACTAACCACCAAGCCAAATTAATTTTAAGGCGAGTAAGGAACGTTAGTAAAATTCATTCCACAAGGGACTTAAAATAGTTCATCATTTTTACTTTGTATTTGCGGGGTCGTAGCCCGGGCAGGGCTCCCCAGCCTTAAACTTTAAAGACTGAAGGCCAAGCAGCATCGTCATAATTTTCATACCATTTATTATGAAATTAGGTCTTATAACGATTGTATTATCCAACAGGTGGTTATAAAAACCGATGAAGCAATGAACAGGCTGGTAATAATCGGTAATAAAATAATTGGGATACGCTCAGTATCTATATCGCGCAATAATTAGTTAATGTAAACGTTCTATCTTATCTAAAAGTTGACTGCTTTGCTTTGCCTGTCTCAAAAAATCATTGTTGACCACGACTTACCTCAGCACTCGTCAAAAACGAGCTAGCTTTTTAGGCTACATGATGTAATATATAAACATACATACTTACATACAGTTCAAAAACATTACCCTCAGTCTTGCTCAGTCGGGTACAAATTGTGCTTGGTGTTTCGTGATTAATCTATACAAGAACAAGCCCTTTTCACTTATAATAGAGACGTGAAACTTGAACCCAATGCTTCTCAAATAGTCTAGGTGAACAATAAGGAACGGATTTTGCGAAATTCCACCTCTAAAAGGGTGAACTGGACCTCCAAAGTTTGTATGGAAAATGCATTTTTTTTCATGCTAATACAAACACTCAGTGTGTTTAATAAGCATTAAAACAAATAAAGGCATTTCTCATGATTTTTTGAAAACCCCTAAACCCCCCTAAAGAGCCCCTAAAGAGCCCTAAAGAGATGAAAAGGGGTGTTGCATTTACGGTTTAAATACAAATTAAAAGATGTTGGACATTTTTCACACAGCCCCAAACTAAGCAAGCTTGTACTATGGGAACCACATGTCTGATAGAATACATAAATACTTTTTTTTTTTGTATATACATACATAGCATACATAGAAATACAGAAAGCACAGACAAAGCGGTGCGGGCAAACTAGTAAATCATATTGAATGTTTTAACTTGAATTCCGCTACTTCGACGGACTTCTCCGTGACTAAGCTTAGCCAAACTTACAAGAACTCTCAGGAAATAAGATTAGGAAACAGTCCTGACATAACAAAGTAGTTTAAATATGCTAAGAGTGCTCTCTGCCGCCCACAAACGATGGCGACTGCTCTACTATGCTGACAGACACGTATTAAGTACTTCTTGTAATTCTATTAGTATTTTTGTTGACCACTAGTGGCTGTGATAGAATTTAAAGTAGATATGTTAGAATTTATCTTTTTAACAGTTACGTTTTGCGATTTAAATTTCTAGAGATATTTATTTTAAGTTAGATAGATAGTTCAGATAGAGATAATGTTCACATTCATAATGATAATAATAGCACAGAATTCTCGCTATTAGTTTTTATGGGTCCAAACACAAAATTGTCCTTATCTTTGCCGTCGTCTTGTCAATACAAAAACGTAGTCTGATACCCACCCTTAAATGCTATCTGATATCGTTTTTTTAATATATTATCTACACAGTGTAAAACAATGCTTGTATAGTTGTTTATCTTTTCTTAATTTCTCAATATTATCTTCGTTGTTTTTTTGCGTCGAAAATACGACGAAGTAAAGGAGTTGTTAGTAGGAAAGCATTTTTTTTTTTAAACAATACATAGCGGCATTGACTATTTATTTATTTATTTACGTCAATTAGCACCGAACACGAATTACGCTAATGAGAATTAAAATTAAAACATGCGAAACAAAAAAGCCACCGACACCACAAATGGAAGACCAATTTCTGCCCAAGAGAAAAAATGATTATTCTAAGCACGTACTTAGTAAGTACCTAGATCAATTTTCCAAGACACTAGAGACATTTTTTTACCTTGACAATTTTTTACTTTATAAGCGAAACAGATTACTACCTGCGAATTTAAACCGAATTTTATAAAAGACTTTTATGTCATTGCAAAATCTAATGTTCTGTATCAAATTTAACGCCCGCCATTAAACGTACAACAGCTATGATCCGATAATAATATTAATTGTTAGTGCTGGAAATGAGATAATCGCGCATAACGAATAACGAAATAACTATTATGTGCTATTCAAAGTGTTCTGTATGTTGAAGTCTGGTTTTTCTAGCCGTTGATCATTTTTATCTGTTGAATAAATCTTAGCAATCGAATTTATACAAGAGGGAAGTAGAACCCAGACCGAGTGATTATTCTAAGCAACAGCTTAAATTAGCAAGGAATTTGAGAGAAATATATGTTTGATTTCACACATTTTTTTTTAAGCAAAGTCTATAAGTATTTTTTCGGTTGTATTCTAGGATAGTTTTTTATTATCATAAAAAAATGTAATGGTATTAAAATACTTTCAATTTACTGTTTATTATTTGTCTGTGTCTAAGCAAATATGTACTCGTATAACTAACGTGTCAATTTGAACAACCAAAAAAACGATTTGTATTGTTTATGTGTTTTTCTGGATACGCAAACAAGTAGGTTTTAACTTTTATCTTTTTCCTTAGCCTTAGTACTTATCTCCGACAAAAAACTTTTTTACGGTTGACGAAAATCTGTTAGATAAAATTTATCTGGATTTGGTGAAAACTGTCAAACTTAGTGAAAGCTCCATAAATTACGGTCAATCAGTAAAATCGGTTTGACATGTAACCAGGCTTATTTGTTGCCTATAAAAGTTAATCGATAACGGTTACATACTTTTTTGACCTTGAGATTACAATACACGATTGTTTTTACTACCACGAGAAAGACAAATTTTAATTAGCAGGCTATTTGAAGCCAACCAATTGGATCAGCTTGACACTAAGCACTAAGTTTAAAAATACCAAGGCGCTTTTTTATTACTGATGCGCTTGCACGAGCTCGACGCGAAAAGCGCTAATCTATTATGTAATCCTTAACTTTATTTGTGTAGTCATTTAGTCAGACAGTTTATTTGTAAATAATCATAAATGAAATAAAAGTTTGCAAATTGCTAAATGTATGCGTTGAAGTTACTAAATAATACAATGGGGTAATTGAGATACACCAAAAGTAGTTTAATTGGCTAAGAAACCAGTTTAAATAAAAAATTAAATCTATTTAGGCAATATCTTATACAAATAGGCATAGAAAGATTGTAAATTATACGTCTTATGTATTTTTAGCCCCAGAGGTCGCAAAACAAGGGCAATACCATAAGTTCGATGCTTATGTATGTCTGTGTATTACTGTCTATCAATGTTTTATGTGGTTTCTCTTGTTTTAATACTAGTAATAGCTTACGATAAGTACACCTGTCCTAAAACTGCGACTAGAGTCAACGGAGGACGGGTAGTAGCGTCCTCTTAGTAAAACGGTGTCTGTTCTGTGATCACCAAGCCGCCTTCCCAGCATAGGAATTATTCAGCTTCA
Organism: Apocheima hispidaria; assembly: GCA_947579745.1. Classification (NCBI taxonomy): domain Eukaryota; kingdom Metazoa; phylum Arthropoda; class Insecta; order Lepidoptera; family Geometridae; genus Apocheima; species Apocheima hispidaria. The sequence continues at coordinate 14,516,632 of OX388154.1, forward strand.
GTCTTTAAACATCCCAGTGCTGAGATAACAGCCTACCCTCGAAAGGTGATTGGGCCATATCCACCACGATTCACATACCCTATCGAATTTCTTCTACGGAAATATGCAGGTTTCCTCACGATGTTTTCCTTCACCGCAAAGCCAGTGGATATATCCGTACGTAAGTTCCAAAGAAGTTATTGGTACGGGCCCGCCCGGGTTCGAATCCACGATCCCAGAAATGTGCTCCCACTGAGCTACCTAATTATTAATTTTAGTTTCTTTTTCCTAATTTTTGGTTGACGCTTAAGCACTAGACGGGATTACAAAATTTAATTTTATATATTTTTTGTTAAATAAAAAAAATATAAAAAAAGGCTTTATTGTTTTACCCGACTATGAGGAGGGTAGGGTAAAAAGAGTGTTATGAGTTTGACAGCCTATTTTTGTATAGGCTTTTTTTTGCGGTTTTGAAATATAAAAATCAGGTTGGTGCTAACCTTATTTGATACTAGTTGTTACAAGCGACTTCTTTTGCGTGGACCTACGAAAGAAAGTAGCCTATGTCCGACTCCTAGCCTTAAGCTATATCTATGCAAAAAATCAGCTCGATTCGTTCAGCCGTTTAGCAGTGATAACGAGAACAAGACAAACACCCAGACAGAGAGACAGACGGACCGAGAGACAGAGGTTATACTATAAAAACTGACGTATTTTGACACATTTTGTTTTAATTCCGCTGACACGCTTAGCATACCTTGATAAAGGTCACCGAATGTGATCGAAACCATAGTTGGAATAACCGACTCAATTTAACGTGAGTATTCCCGTTTTAAAAAATAATAATGAGACAGAGTTATATTCGCATTTATAATATTAGTTTATAATATTAGTTAATTATTCAGGTTAAATTTAGAATCGTGCCAAAAACTCAAGTCGATGAATTTTATTACTACTCCGAAAAACGTTGTCCTGAAAATGTTTATTCAAAGCCCAAACTCCTCGCGACGATCATCTATTTTCATGGAATTTTGACATGTGTATAGTAGCTCCAGTTCTGGATTCACATTCTGGTGTATTTCACACCACTCCAAAGAAATTTCATTTCATTTCTTAAGATTTATATCGCGCGCTTGCTAAACATTCTTCTCTCCTCTGTTTTTGTCACTAGGAATAACCAACACTGGTACAATGTTCAATCACATTAGATTTGTAAAATATTATGTGAAATAAAGAAGTATTGAAATTGAAAATTGTATTGACCCCAAAAAAAAATCTGGTATAATAACAGCGAAACATATATAACAAATTATGGAACAGGTCCACATGTGTGAAGAAAAGTTCGATATACACTTAAGTAAATAATAGTAAATAATTCGTGACAATATAAAAAGACAACGTCGATTGTCAGTTGAAAAAAGCTTTCAGCCGTAAGAAATGCACTGCAACACCTATCATCCCTTACCCAACTGCCCTACATGTGTATGACATTGAAACCCCATCATCGGGGAAAAAAATCGCACACAAAGATCGAAAGCAAGCGAAAGCATTTACAACACCGCTGTTCCAAACCACTTGCACGCAGTATATAACCTGACAGCAACGTGTTGCTACCACACTCCGGCGCTAGATTCGTCGCTGCACAACAAGCAAAGCGATTATGAAGTTATTGGTTAGTATTTAACTATTAAAAAAGAAAAAAAAAACAAGCAAACAGTGAAGTGACTAATCAGGCTAAATATCCTATTCCCGCAGAGCCGAAAACAGAAAAAGTGTGTGATAAGAATGTGTGTTGAAGTGGATTCAGAGTCATTTGAAGTGTTAATTAATTTCGTCCTGTAGTATAATTACAATTATTGCATAATATGCTTTTCTAGATATGAAAATTTTACAATTTTTTCTATCTAAAAAATGCTTGTCGTGTGCTATGAGTCAAATGTGTACAGATAGAGAGTAATGAGATGTAAATTTTGTTGTACACTATCAACAACTAAAACAATCTGACAGGACTAAAATTACCCGCGTCTCTTTTCCTTTCACGTGTGAAAAAGATGACAATAATTTTAGAACTGTCCAATCTAATTTAGCTTAGAACATGGTATAATAAGAATCGACCCTATTATCAGATTTTTATGTATGCACAATTAATTGCACAATTGTCTTTTGCTACCTTGGTTTGGCTAGTACATTAAATTGTTGACCATGAATTAAACCCTTTAAGTGGCTTCAAACTCTCCCATAAAGTGCTTATTATCTCTCACTAAATATTAACAAGCATACATAAGTTGCAATATTATGCTGCTAATTGCTTTTTTATTTTTCAGAGATCCTCCTTAATCCTGGCCGTGGCTATAGGCCTGGTCACGGCAGAGGAAAAGGCCGAGAGCAAGAAGGCTGAAGAAAAACCAGTGGAAGAGTCCAAGAAGCAAGACAAGAGAGGGCTGTCGGAGTACTACGGAGACTTTGGAGGCGATTTTGGAGGGCATGGAGACCTAGGAGGTTTCGGTGGAGACGGAGGCCATGAAGGAGGCTTTGGCGGCAGCGAGGAAGGTGGTCATTTCGGCCATCATCACGAGGAGCACCACAAGACCATCACAATTGTCAAGAATGTGCCAGTGCCATACCCCGTGGAGAAGGAGATCCCTGTTCCAGTAGAGAAACACGTCCCCTACCCTGTCAAGGTGCCGGTACCTCACCCATACCCCGTCGTCAAGACCGTTCATTTCCCCGTTAAGGAGACCATCAAAGTGCCTGAATACATCTCTAAGCCCTACCCTGTCACAAAACACGTACCTTACCCAGTAAAGGTTCACGTTGACAACCCTGTGCCTGTTAAAGTATACGAAAAGGTGCCCTATCCGGTGGAGAAACATGTTCATGTACCCGTCAAAGTACATGTACCTCACCCCTACCCAGTGGAGAAGAAAGTACCGTTCCCCGTCAAAGTACCGGTCAAGGTTTATGTACCGTATCCCGTAGAAAAGACGGTACATTATCCAGTGAAAGTGGAGGTCGACAACCCTGTGCCAGTCCACGTTGATAAGCCAGTCCCGGTTCACGTGGAAAAGCCTGTACCTTACCCAGTGGAGAAAAAAGTACCTTACCCCGTAAAAGTGTACGTCGATAATCCAGTACCAGTCCACGTGGAGAAGAAAGTGCCTTACCCTGTGAAGGTGCCTGTCCCTCACCCCTACCCGGTGGAGAAGATTATCCCATACCCTGTGGAGAAGAACGTGCCTTACCCAGTCCACATCCCCGTTGACAGACCTGTTCCAGTTCATTTAGAAAAGCACGTACCACACTATGTAGAAAAACACGTACCTTACACAGTGAAGGTTCCAGTACCAGTAGTGCACGAAGAACATCATGATCATTACGAACATCATGATCATCACGAACATCATGGTCACGAGGAACAACTCGGTGGCCACCAGATCCACCACGAAGAGAGCCACGGTTTCGAAGGTGGCCACGACCATTTCCACCATTAATAGAACTGATCTCTACTATTTAGCTTTAAATGTTATCTCGTGTTTAGTTTTGTTTTATTTTTTCTGACTGGTAATGTACGTGTGATTGTAAATAGTAACGAAAGTATTAAAATTCGTGATAAATATTTTAGGGATGAGTTTTACTTCCAGACAAAACGTTTAACATACAAACAAGCGATAAAAGTAACCTTAGACCCGCCAAAGGTGAAACAAAGCGCTTCTATGACATAACTGTGAGGTCAATTGAGTTCACGACATTACGTAATCGACTCCATAAATTTTAAAACACCGCGGGATCCTGAAACGTTTGGTAACTTTGACAACAGATTAAGTCTATTGGTAACATTGTCATTTGCTTAGTGCCAGACAAAGGCAGCATTATAATTAATCTGTTGTCAAAGTTAACAAACGTTCCAGATCCCCGAGGATAGTAAGGTAACTTGTTGTTATTTTTAATAAAATTCATTCAAGGTGACACCTGCTAGACATAATATCAATCTACAAGCCGTATGTCATAGTTAATCGGCCCAGAAACAAGGCAACATTGCCCAATCGTAGTAACGCTCGCTTTAGCCGATTTCGTGAATAATAAAATGTTTAGAAGTGGATTACACACGCACAGTTTCGTCACGGCCTTTTTATTGCTCTAAGAAAAGGCTTAATTGCACACCATTATTGTTAAGTAGGACAATGCACTTCTCATGAAGATGCCACACAACAAGGAAGTGTTACAACAGAATAAATGATAGAAATACACATTCAAATAAACGCTGCACACACAAAAATACAGAATCGCTGTAGAACATCGTAGCGCGCGGCACGCGTTGAAGTCTTCTATACGGACGTACACCTACGCCATAAAACGCGACACCTAAAAGTTAATACAGGTCTTTGTTCTAGAAATTTTGTGTTAGGAAATATACACAGACTGTTATGAGTTTTTAAGTTACTTAAATTATATTCTACCCGTAACTTACTTTTTACAATTTATTGTCGCATAAGAATTTACTGTCATCTTATCTAATGAAAATTACTTGCTCGTTTCGTTACACAGCACTTTAAAAAAAAAAACTTGATAATTTGATTATCCTATCATAATTTTTAATTGCAATAGTTATGAACCTGTGAAACTAGTGATGTGCCCCATAAACAGGCTGTAAGAAGGCTTCCTAGATTATAACTTAGAGTCGAGAAAACAGCATTATGCGTTACGTAATATTACGTAATTGCGTACGTAATAATCCAAGTAGCATAGTAACATATCAATCTTGTTCTACGAATTACGATGTATTTAGATGTATGCGTAGCGAGAGGTAAAAGCTAATCATATTATAATCACCGCCCAATTTTTATTCTTATCGTAATTATGTTCGTATTGCTTAAATAATTATGTTAATTGATCAAGATTCGTTTTCGTATTAAAATATTTTGTTTAGGACTTTTCGATTGATGGGTACTGGGTATTGTAATGGTCGATGTGTGGGGATTTAAGTGCAATTATAACTATGGGTAAATCCTCACCAGCTTAATTTATTTACATTAAATTTTAATTTATCACGTAAATAATCCTTTTATATATATATATATATAATATTCTTTTTCATATTTTCTACCAATGTACGCGTGTGTAATCTACACCGAGCATCAAACTAACCTTTATGTTTGAGATCCCTTTGCATAGTCAGTTTCTATCATGGTTAAATAAATAATTTTGAATTTTAATTAAAAGATTAAATTAAATTCTAAATTGGAGAGACAGTGATCGAGATAATCTCGAGCGCACAGGAATAGGGTCCCTGACTGAATGTGTCCGGAACCAGACGATACGTCATTCTAATTGTTTGCGATGGCAATGTGGGAACTTGTAATAAGCCACTTGGCTTCGCCGTCATCGGAAGAAGCCAAGACTCTAATAAGATTGTACTTGTTTCTCTTTGGAGGGACAAGGGCGTAGTTTTTAAGGTAAAATATATGTAATACTAGCTGCTCCCCGCGGTTTCTCCCGCTATTTTACAGAAATTGAATATTTTTCCGGGAAAAAAGGTATGTGTGTTAATCCAGGGTGTAGGCTACCTCCATACCAAATTTCATTCAAATCTTGTTCAGCCGTTACAGAGTTGTACGGGAACAAACACATTTACATACTTACCCATTTACACACAAACTTTAGCATTTATGATGTCAGTGTGAAGCTTACAATGGGAGTGACATGATCGAGAATCGACAAAACTCCAAAAAAATAAATAGGTTGGTATATATATCTTATATTATAAATCTTACCTTATATATGGGATGTTGGCTGGTATGTGGTACTTGGAGCCAGGGTCGAAGTCCAGCTCCGAGCGTAGAACTGGAGGCTTGATGCCTTGGAACTGCTCCCTGTTAGAATATTTAACATATTTAACATGTATATTTACAATTTTTAACATTTATGTTAACACTATTAAAACAACAACATATTATTATTTAGAGAAATTAAAAACCCGACTGCAAAATGTAGCCTATGTCACACCAGGCGTGAAGAGGATTGTAACGGCACCTCAGTCGTCAAAATCGGTCAAGCCGCTTATAATATTTACATACTCGCGCCTAACATCGTCAAAAACTGATTTTAATATATTGGAAAATATAATAATGTATATTAGTAAAAAAAAAATAACGAATACAACCTAGTTTTGTCTCTTTACGAAACACAATTCAAATAATAGTAATATTTGAGTAGCTTTGTGGCTCAGTGGGTGGATTTCCGGATTTATTTATTTAATTATAATGTTAATATTCTTTTCCGATTTATTATTTGAATTAAAAAAAAACTTCAGTCTAGTCCAGTCAATAAAAGAAAAAAATATGTACAACGGATTTTACTTTTTCGCGTAATTTTTTGATGGATTGTTTTTTTTTTAAACTAAATTATATTGTCCTGTGTTTCCGAACCGAAAACACGTATACGTTATACTATGAAAACTGACGTGGTTTTGATACATTTTGTTTTAATAAAACGGGCAAGGCAAGACGAGATCGCGCGCGTGTCTCGCTAAGCATTCCTTGATAAAGGTCACCGAATGTGATCGAAACTATAGTCGGAATAACCGACTCAATTTAACGTGAGTATTCCCGTTTTATTAAAACAAAACGTATACGTTACTCATCATTCTGAACAACTTTTACAATGGGACCAAACATGAACTCACGAAAAAAATAAGCGTTTCCTTAAGATACATTTCGTTGAGTGTGAATTATATTTCTCTGTGGAATAGCTGTTTTTTTTTGCGGTTTCTTGTTTCATTGTATGTACTAAAAGTTATAATATTTTTCAAGTGTAAGAAGCTCAAATTTTAGTAAAAAATAGGCGTTAGTTTAGGACCTAAAGGCTGGATTGCACCATCTACAGTTAACTTTAACCTGCAGTCATAACTGCGGTGAAAAACTCTTGTTAAGCAGAAAATGTGTTGCACCATTTAACTATGGTCAAACTGACGTCATAACTTAACGTTAACATTAACGACGCAAGATTGGCAGTTTAAAGTAAACGTTATAGTTAAAAGCTGTCAAACAAAGACTACTCAGTTATCTGTAACAATAACAACAAATATGTTGGTGCAACGCATGCTGGCTTAACTTCATGGTTAAGATTAAACTTAAAGTTAATTTAAACTATAACAGTAACTTTAACTGGGATTTTGGTGCAACCCAATCTATGTAAGTTAAATACTTTTCTCGTTACGAAGAATACATAAGGAAAGTCATAAATAAGAGAAAAAAAAACAAATCTTGCACTATATTCTTATTTCTCCATTATTGGTAAATTATTTATCTTACAAAACACAATTTTTTTAGAGATAATCCTCGTATACTACAGTTGATCTTTTTGTGAGAGCTTGTTAAGAAAATAAATGAATAAAAGTTTGCAACATGCAATATTGCAGAACAAGCTTCAAGCAACACCTAGATGTGTTTACAATGCAAGTGTTTCACAAATGGACGTTTGTTAATACATACGTGATTTTAAAGTTGAGTAATATTGGTTGAACGCATTCTATAATGCGTAATAGTAATTGTATGAGCAGCATAAGTATGGCTGCTTTGTGGTAAAAAAGGGGCGATTATTACGATTCTTTCAAAGCTCAAATATAAGTTTGTATGTTTAAGTTTGGGAAGAAAAATAATCCCCGGTTTCCATTTACAGCTGTGTCTAACGATCGAGAAGAGCTCTCGACCGGGTCCGAACCTGAACAATACCGCGAATACAAACCGGAGTGGTCCAGAGAAAGGTGATTACCTAACTCTACACAATGATTAAAAAATATATAACTTGCATTTTTATGCTATTCATACTTTTTTAGTAATTTTTGCCATGGGACAAGACAAGAATAGCACTTCCCCCAAGTGCTATTCTTGTCTCGTCCCATGGTTTAATATAAAAAAAAACATTGGTTGGTTGAGCTGGTAATACGCGTTTGGGACGACTCAATAAATGGGATGAGATACGCTGGGGCGAAGAGAAAACAACCCTAAAAAGCATGATAGGAGTAAAATTATGTGAAGAAATAAATAACAAAACAATAAGACAAAAAACCAAGATTAGATACAATTAATAATATAAGGACTCTAAAATTTTACTGAGCTGGACATATGTAGAATGAATAAATGGACTAAGAAAGTAATGGAATGGATATCGAGAGGGGAAAAAAGATACAAAGAAAGACCGAATAGACTCTGAGAAGAACTGTTTAAACAAAGAAACGGAAAAGAAGAATTAGGATACCTACTGAAAGAAGTCTTTGTATAAAACTGGGGCAGGCCTACACCAATCAGGCTACACTTGCACTAAATTAGATAAATCTTCATTGTTTGACTAGAAAGTCATAATTATGGAATCGACACGATTAAATAATAATAATAAGGTAAATAATCGTAATCAATTTTAAATGATGATATTAATTTAATAATTGGTAAATAGTTATCTTTCTGTAAATTACTTGACAACACGAATATAGTGATAAACCTTAAACGGACGAAATTCTTTGAGTTAGTTTAGTGATAGTGACAGTGTAAATAGTATATTGTACAGTGTTAACAGAACACGAGAACAAAGTGTCTTCCCTTGAGTTTTGGCGGGAACGTGAAGAAATCATGTCTCGTCATTATATTATTTTCCATTACTTGTGTTATTTCGAGTGTTAATGTGTAAAAACTGTGAATTTTTACCCGTTAAGTGTTCGTGAACATGCACGAGTGTTGGTGAATGGTATAATGTCGTGAAACGTGAATTTTCGTGTTGTTTCCAAAACTCCATAGAAGGCTCTAGTAAAGTTTTTCACCACTTTACTGGGGCATGACTAGGACTTGACCATGACTTGCTTTGCTCTACTTTGACAGTGACTATGACTTGTTTGATTATATCTAACTAAACTTGAGAATAAATATGTATACTTGACACTGGCAAATGTATAAGACGTGCGACGCCAAAACCCTCTTAGGAGGAAAAAGAAAAAAAAAAGTGTCTTCCCTTAAATAGAGACAATAAGAAAAGTGTCAGTCAGTGTCAGCGGACACGTTCTTAGGTTTTAGTTCAAGTAAAAAGTTAAGGTTACTTATTAGCTCGAAAAATCGATAACCGATGGGTAAGAAAGGTTCTTGTGTGGCACCCACGAGCTGGAAGACGCAGCGTAGGTAGGCCTCCCACTAGGTGGACCGCCGACATTTTGAAGGTCGCGGGCAACCGATGGATGCAGGTTACAAATTGCCGTTCAGTGTGGCGGTCTAAGGGGGAGGCCTTTGTTCAGCAGTTGACGTCTTCGGGCTGTTGATGATGTTGATGATAGGTTACTTATTAGTCTCAAGGCTAGATTGTAATATTTATGAAGCACCATATTATAATATGGTACGTAATTTTAAAAAAAAACTGACTTTCAAACGGGGTTTATTATAGTTAGAATGAATGATTACGCGGTAGAAAATAATCATATCTCGACTTTATAGTCAAGTTATGGCATTATGTGAATATCTCGTTGAGCTAATAAAATAATGAATATTCGCCATCGCTCAAGACTTTCACCAAACAACTCTTATTTTCAACGAGAGTTGAACCCGTTATAAACAAGTCAAGGCCGACCGACGTTCTATCGTAACGCTGCCGTTAAAGGACTGTTCATCATCATCATCAGCCAGAAGACGTCCACTGCTGAAAATAGGCCTCCCCCATAGAGCGCCAAACCGACCGACAAAGTGCCACTTGCATCCACCGGTTGCCCGCAACTTTCACAATATGTCGTGGGTCCACCTTGTAGGAGGCCTGCCTACGCTGCGTCTTCCGGTGCGGCTTAAAGGACAGTTAACTACAGCTAAAAGATTGATCGAAAAATTGTTGCAGCATTCTTATCAGTCCCTTTTTTGACCGAGCGTGAAAGTTATCGCCCTGAATATTAGGAATTAGTAAGAAGTTCTACTTGCCTGCAATATACTGATCGCTAGGTCTCAGTTTGGTGTAAGCTACTAGTTGTAAATCTTATTCGGTTTGAGACTATGGTGTCAAATCAAAACCTAATAGACAATCGAATTTAAGCTGAAGGAGGAGTGTACGACTCTCCTGGCGTAGTTGGTAGCGCGTCTGCCTTATGAGCACGGGCGCCGAAAATTGAATATCATCTTTTATAATTCCTCTCTGTTGATACTCAGTAAATTTAGAACATTCAAACATCGCCGATTCGAAATAATGTACTGTAAAAACCAAAAATCAATCTACGGATACTACTCGCAACATTGTGATACTTTAATGAGGGAGATCAAATATTACATACATGCGAAGTATCGTAACGTTAAATATACTTGTACTATTCCTATAACCAAACAGGTAACTAAACTACTGCATAATTCAATGACCTAGAACGCCACGCATAATTTGGTCGGCATCAGACTGTGACTGTTATGTCATATATTACGTGAGCCTGTAAATATGTGTTAGAATTAATAGAGCAAACGACCGACTTTTGTCGCTGATAAGAAATACAAAAATCGCCGATACTAAAATTGGAACAAAATGTTTTATTGTACATCATCATAATCAGCTAGAAGACATTCACTGCTGAAAGAAAGAAGGTGCTCTAAGCGGGAGTTCCTTATAAATCCACGCCATAGATCACACCAAACATTCTGCATTCACGACGCTCAAAGCGCACCACGAATGTGTCTAAATACACTTATAAGAAATTACTCTGATTGGTTGATTGTTAGGCGCGAGTAGGCATAATAGCAAAATGCAAATATTTGTAGTGCTGATAATTTTGTTGTGCTTTTGTAACGTTTTGTTTATTTATTATTATTTAACCTAGTTATACCTAGTGATGACTATCCATAACACTATTTTAAATACCTATTTGGAAATAAAGATTAATTGAATTGATAGCCTTGAGATAGCCATTGAGAACGCTTGGTCGCACTCCCCGCGACCCGCGCCTTTCTCAAACTTTGGTGACTTTTTGTAGGAACAAAGAATCTCGTAATGCGGTATCTAGTGTGATCTAGTGTGTGTTCGACACTGAACGAAAGTCTGCCATTTGCATACACAGGTTGCCCGCGAATTTCACAATGTCGTCGGTCTATCTTGTTAGTCAATAACGATCATTTTTGATTACTGAATGTTTTCGTTCTGAGTTCGGCTCTTGTGTATCCACTCCAGAACATACGCCTAATTTAATACACAACTTCCTCGAGGTCCTGCGCGGTAATGTTTTTTTGGTAAGCAAATATTAATCTTATCAGTGATGAATTACTAAATACCAGTTAGGTTAGGTTAGTTTCTTTTATATGTCTACTAGCTGCGCCACGCGGTTTCAACTGCTATTCTACAGAAACCGATTACTTTTTCGGGATATTGTCTATGTATTATTCCAGTGTGTAAGCCACCTTCATACCAAATTTCGTTTAAATCCGTTGAGCCGTTTTAGAGTTGAACGAGAAGAAACACACTTACATATTTAAACAAAAACTTTCGCATTTATAATATTAGGGTGATTCGAAATAAATTGGATATTATCAATGAGCTTGCACTCATTTAATAACTCAGACGAATCCATAACTACTTTAGAATTTAATGATTAATAATAATTGATTATTATAATATTTAAATCTACTTAGACGATGACAGAAAAGCTGCTAGCTATTGTAGTGGCGCCACAAAAGTGGCCCGTTCGTAATTTCACAAGTGTAATGTAAGTGATCACTGGAGTCTATTTATATGCTGCAGGCGATCGTAAACGATATACGAGTAAATCTGATCTTGTTCATGAAAGCGCACGTTGCTTAAGGTGAATGCATTGCTTAGATAAAATAATTAAAATTAGGAATTTCAGATCTAGATTTCGCGCATTTACATTCTTGGGATATTAATTTGGTTAGTTACGAAGTAGCTGAATACTCGCGCTGGAGAGCCAGCTCCTGTTCGTGCTGCCATCTTTGACCACGTGATATTTACATAGCGTAACCAGCAAGAGTAGCTTTGTATAGTATGAGTGGCCAGCCCTAGCAAGTAGAAAGCTTACTGTAAATATGATCATCTTTTTGCCTTAACCTAGGGTTGGGACAGCACGTTTCTTCGCTCCACCAGCGTTAAGCAGCCTTGAGCTGAGCTGCCAGCCACTGATAAAAGTTACGCTTTGCTGTGCTTGCTAAAATAAACTTTATTGCAACATAACAAGAGCCTGTATAATATTTATGTTATTGGCATCACTAAGCGAGTCTTCTGTATTTGTGCTAATGTATTTTATTCTCTGGCTCATCTCGATCAGATGCATCTTTGCACTGACTGACTCGTACCTTTTTTCACTCAATCCAACCACATATTGAGTTGCCCCTTAGTCATGAAAATAAAATAATAGAAATAGGATTAAGAACTGACCTCAGTCGCCACCAATGACAGTTATACTGCTCCTTCCTGACGTCCCCCGTGAAGACGTCCCATCTCCACCTGTCCATCAGCATGGCGAACGGCAGGAAGGCGACCTTGTCCATCGCCTGCGTGAACAGGTAGTTGATGTCATGGGCCGTGTCGTCCACAGAGCGCTGCACCAGGCCCAAGGTCTGGAGGTGGCGAGGAGAGGACACGGAGAGAGCGATCGCTTCGCCGATGGCTTCATGGAAACCTGGTGAATCATGGTTAAGTTTAATGGGATATTGTTTTATGCAACTGAGTGACGAGGCGAGCAAGTTTCTCGCCTGATGGTAAACATTACACTTGCTTATAACAGTTCAGTTAAGTTAAAGCTTCAACATTTCAAAACGCTGCACGGCAATGCACTGTGCTCGTCACTTCGAGATGTTATTATGTTATATCTGTTTATGCTTAGTAATTTCACTGGAAATATTGCCCTTCAAACCAGAACACAATTAATATTTGCACACTACTGCTTGGCTGTTGAATAGCTGGCAAAAGTGTACTTATACAGGTGAAGTCTGGTCGGGGTCATGTGTTCAAATCACGAATGGTAATTTTATAAAAAGTAATCTATCATTTTGCAAAGTGAATAACAGCCTTTTGACTTATTTTTTAAGGTTCTGTATCCGAACTCTTTAACAGATCATTTGTAGCTATCTAGTAAGACGTATATCGACTGGAAAAAATTGGATTCATATCAATGGGGTGGTGCTAGCGGGTGAAATTATTACTTTCACAGGAATTTCTACAAGTCTAGAATCATTTCAGCAGAATAACTCTAAAACCATTCACCATTCAGATTACAGAACTAAGCGGTTGAAAGTTTCGTTCCAACTAACTTGGCTCTCTTTCTCAGATTTTGATCTCATCTCTTGGTTTGACAATGTTATCTTATCAGAGATTGCCTGCAAATGAAAACATTTCACCAAAAGCGCTGTCATCGCAACTAGGGCGTAAAACAATGCTTTTCCAACGTACTACGTATTATTGTAACAATGCAACAATTGTTTTGTTTTACTGGTTTGATCATTTTCATCACGAACCAGCGTCCGACTTCCGAATACTTGGTGTGTTACGTCATGCGGGTTTGTCGACCACACGCGCTATGAAAAAGATATGCTTCTTTAGATTACCAAGTGAGATTACGACCAAGTTTTAATGTAGTCAGTATCAGTTAAGCTGGGTTTTTAACCGGGCAAGTGTCTTAACTAAATAAAATATATACAAACACAAAATAAAAAGTTTAATTATCCAGAGACTATTGAAGGTCTTTACCTTCCGTATTTAAAAACTCAAATAGCTAGATTCAAATTGGCGTAATGCATTTGCATTTCCATCCAGCGTGGTAGCGCTGCCAGCGTGCTGGTTACGCTGGTATTGGGTTTGAGCAATCGGATTATATTTAGACTTTTAATGGCCGCTTAGTAATCCAACTGTCTATTCTTTGTAGTAGGCAAAGTAGATTAGGTACTAGTTTGTTTAAGTTTGTATTTTGTTTAGTTTATAATGGACATGCCCGGTAAAAAAGGTATGCTTATTTTTTTGAAATTCAATTCATTGAACAGAGACACAGCGGAGAGAAAGCGGGCGCGGAAGTAAGCACTCCGATTGACAATGCTAACGTAATAACGAGTGCCTAGCGGAAACTGGTCGTACTGTTCGATTGAAATAATGGCTCTAGAAGTATCAATATTAAAAGTAAAATAGCTGTAATTTATGAACGTGTATCGCTTGCCGTTAAATAAGGGAGATTTTCTTATTACTCAAATTTACCAAGAAAAAAAAAGCATTGTGTAAATAACTAAACCACAGCAATAAGTGGCAGTGAAAATTAGGTTAAAAATTCGAAAAGCTTCGTAACCAGTTGCGATCGAAGACTTTTTCGTCCTTATACGAAACCAGTTGCGAGCGAAGATATAGTATTTTTGGGCACCCCAAAAAACATTGCTGTTCTTCTGTGGCAGTCGAGTAAAAACGAAGGTAAAACATTTCTTACTCACAACATTCCTGATAACTTTCTTCCCTTTTTTTTTAACTTTACTTTCCTTTCTAACTAGTTGTAATAATCCTAAACTATGTAATTGTTAAATTCTTATAAAATAGTGCGTTTATTTTTTCATCAGTCATCAAACTAATCAAATTTAATGATTTGTGTAACTCGGACTTGCTCGTAGTAAATAAAAGAAGAATCTAGAACGATCATTGAACTTGGCCTCGTTTGACTGCTTGAAGTACAAAAAGTTTGGTGCAGAGGATATATGTTACTGGATGTGGCATTTATAATATTTTTGCGGATTAAATATAATGAGACCAAACAAATATTTTGCAACTAACTAACTTTTCTCTTACTAAAAAATACTAAACACTCTTCAAATTATAATCGACGACCAAAATTTGTTTCCAACATTTGATGTAGTAAATGATCACCAAATCTTTGCGAGCAAATACTACATAAACCACTATAATTGCTATAAAATATAGGCATATAACCAAATAAGGTATAATGACGCCGTCGACGAAGTCCTAAAGGCAATACATAGCTCTGGACCAAGCACAAGGGCTGCTAAAATATATAACAAACTACCAGTACAGATAAAAAAGATAGAAGATGAATTCAAATTTGCTAAGGCCTTAAAAGTTGTACTACTCGCAAAATCCTACTATACCCTAGACGATTTTTTGAGAGATAAGACAATTATGGAATAGATTGTCCCGCTTCGCATGATATTGCCATACCCAGTCAGGGTCATTATGATTACTTATTTAAAATATGCTAATTAAGATCTGCATGTAATTTACATAATGTTTGCAATAAATGTATTGAGTATTGAGTATTTTTTAAATTCTGTTAAACACTGCAATTTGGTAAACTTGCTTATCAAGTTGTCACTTCTTGCAACACCAGATCCATGTACAGACTCGACTGAAATGCGCGTTAGTTGCATAACCCGATACCGTAGCTCGTAACATTTAGTATTAATTTCCGTGAATTTCCTGTGGTAACGACTTCACACATCGCAGTCAAATATCAGTACGAGAATAATGAACTACTTAAGGTGCATCGTTTCGCTCAGCGCGCGAAATTCAAATTTTATTGCGTTTTTTGTCAATTACAGCTTAATTACTCATCGTAGGTCCATGAAAACTAATTTTGCGATAATAAATAGATTGTTTCAAGACATAATACCAACCGAAAATTCAATTTGAAAGCTAGTGCAGGTACATTCTTCGCTAAACCAAAAACCAAGATGAAAATCAGCTTATTGAGATAAAAAAAAAAACTTACTGGGTATTCGGTTAGACGACGGACATATTCGTTGTACTCATCATTATGAAATACTTTAAAAACGGGACCAACCCTGAAATCGCTAAAAACAAATTAGCTGCTTCTTAAATTTCGTCTAGGGCGAAAGACATTTTTCTATGGAGCAGCTGATTATTTTTCTCGGTTTCAAGGTTGCCCAAGTTATTATGCATGTCTATCGTCTAATCGAATATCCAGAATTATGATTTGCAATTTTTGTAGTCGTTAGGCTAGGCGTTTGACCCAGTCACCTGCTTGCTTAAAATTCGTACCGCTCAAAAATGTATCTTCTCTTTTTATTCTTTTGTTACTTTTTGGTTGTCCTTGTTTTTACCTATTTGCCTAGTCTGTCATAGCATACTATGCGTGCGTTTGGTTAGTACAAACGTATTTTCCTGTTTCCTCCCTGAATAATGATGACACTACAGGTTTTTTAACGTACACGTCTATTGATTTTAAGCTATTAGCTAATGAATAACATCAGGGAAACGAATAACACCAGAATGAACGGAATTTGTGTGAAGATATATATATATATATACTTTTGTCGGGATTTCGAGAGCTCTGCTCTGGAGTTCATATTTTTTGTGACGTAATATATGAACACATCCATTCTCATTACCTCGATAGTAATTATTTTATCGAATAAATTAAACGTTGCTTAAAACGAGTCGTCCCACATGTCGCAACGTCGTTTGGATCAAATTATTATGTAAACGCAAAGTAACCAGCTGTCTGAGATTACCGACGTGCAATCAAATACGTTACTATACTTAGTTGTTTTTTTTTAGTGGTAGGGCTCTCTTGCAGAGTCCGCCTGGGGAAGTACCACACCTTTGCCAGCTATTCAACCGCCAAGCAGTAGTGTGTAAGCATTACTGTGTTTCGGATTGTAGGGCAATGTTTCCAGCGTAATTACTGGGCATACAGAGATTTAGCATCTAACATCTCAGGGTGACGAGCGCAGTGCATTGCCGCGCATAGTTTTGAACTGTTGAAGTTCAAAATTCTGTGTGGCACTGAACTATTATGGGCAAGCGTGACGCTTAACATCAGGTGAGCGACTTGTTCGTCTCGTCACCGAGTAATAAAAAAAAAAAACGTAAACACTAACCAATAATAGTAACTTAACCAAACTCCGAAATTTTGAATTCTAAATCTTATTCTGGAAGTTCGTAATGCGAAATCACTTCCTCCGATTTTTTTTTTGTTCTGTAACACGCTTCTCCAAATATTCGCGATGTCCACATGACTTTGACCCAGTTTGGTCAGACGACTGTTATTGGCATGTTTTATATCTATAGCATTCCTTTCAGTAGCGCTCGGGTATATTTTATGTTCTCTAACTTAATTAAAGTTTTCCTTGGCACCACCTAATTCAGTTTTGTGGCATCATTGCGCGGAGCGCAACAACTTTTAGCACAATGGTGTCATTTAGTTCCATTCAATATATATCGATTATAATTGTGTTATATTCTGTGGAATTCGGTAAGAAATATTTAATTCTTCATTAACTTTTGAAATTACCTAATTTTTTTTTTTATTAATATATAACTAACTGACAAGACTTGCAAGTCGCTCATGTCAAGCGTCACGCTTGCCGTAATAGTTCAGTGGCATCCAATATGTTGAGATTCAACAGTTCTAAACTCTGCGCGGCACCGCACTGCGCTCGTCACCCTCACCTAGATGTTAAATCTCTGAGGTTCTTCCAGTTGAACTTGAAATTGAATGCAAACTTATAGAATCAATTTGCATACCCAGCTAAGAATAGTGTCACACACTATTCTTGTGTGTTTGAGCCAGATCTATTTAAAGGTCGTGGTTTTGACACATTTTATTTTAATAAAACGGTAATACTCACGTTAAATTGAGTCGGTTATTTCGACTTCCGACTGTAGTCGGAATAACCGACTTAATTAATCGTGAGTATTCCCGTTTTATTAAAATAAAAAGCATTAAATTATGAACTTTTTCATTTTAGTATAATTTTTCCCAAGGTAATTTCATGGAGATCGGATCAACGGGTCTCAAGTTATCGTCGAACAAAAATATAGTTTTAGTTGCACTAATCATTTTTTTTTTAAAACGCCCTAATTTAGCATCGAAAGTAGGCCGGGATAAGCCCATTAAAGAAACCGTACACGACGGTAACCACATGTACGGGATTATCTTACGGTCGGTCGAACGTGGCCCCTCCGGCCGCCTTGGCAAATGAGTTTCACAACCAGCTGTCTAAAAAAATAACAAAAAAACTTGCAACGCAATCAATTGCCAAAGATGATCCATTATTGATTCACAACTACATAAGTGACAGTTACGTTTTAGAAACGCGCCTTGAACTATAGTTTTTGCCCGGACTGATTTTCTAAACCACAGCTCCTTAGCCCATTTGTTGCCCGATGAAAACAAAATCGCAATGGCGAAAAACTATCTGATAATTTTACGTACTTTCTTTTTTACGCCTTCGTAGCAAAACTTAGACTTTCTTCTTTCTCTTATTATTAACCGAATTCCCAAAAAAAGGAGGTTTTCAAACCAACTGTTTAAAAAAATAATTAAATGACAACTTTTTTTATATATTGGTAGTTTTAGACACTTGTCCCACCGCCGACGAGGAAGCGACGAAATATCGACTATTTTCTCGCTCAAGAAACGTATAATAGATATAGATTCCATGTGAATAAAAGAGACACGTCTATTAATAGTCGATCGCCAACTGCTCACACTGCCGGCGAGAACTCACTCTCCACTAGTTTGTCGCAGCGACAAGAGCTAATAAAGATACTCGCTGAGCGACGCTCGCTTGGTGGTCAGAACACTCGCCGAGATACTCCCGCAGCGGTCATTCTCTACTACAGTAGCGAGCCCGAGCGAGTTGTGCGAGTAATCGCTCGTCGCAGTTGTACACTTGCTATAAGCCCAGCCACAAAACTTTCGGAACTATACACTTGCCTTTCGCTGCTCGCTATCTCGTTTCTACTTTCTAGTTCTACTCGCTGCTCGCTCATCGTCGGCGGTCGGACAAGTCCCTTAGACGTTATCTCGTTTATTTCCAGCCTCCTCAATATTCTGCTATGACTGCAACAGCGCGTTCGACCCGCGCTGCGGCCCTGTGTTCGACCCCTTCAGCCTGGGCGTCGTCAATTGTTCCCTACAGGATCCCCCGGATCACATCAACTATACCGAACCAACTGTGTGCAGGACTATTAAAATGGACAGTGAGTTCCTTAAATCGTTAACGAACGTAACAACTTCTATATTAGTCTTTAAACATCCCACTGCTGGGATATCAGCCTACCCTCGAAGGGCGATTGGGCCATAACCACCACGCTGGTCCAGTGCGGGTTGGAGGATTCACATACGCCATCGAATTTCTTCTCCGGAAATATGCAGGTTTCCTCACGATGTTTCCCGTCACCGCAAAGCCAGTGGATATAGCCATACGTAAGTTCCAAAGAACTCATTTGTTCGTTTTTGTTCATTTGAACCCGGACGGGTTCGAACCCGCTACCTCACGAATGTGAGGCGAGCGTTCTCTCACTTCTACCACGACGTAACAACTTGATTAATGCAAACTGCCATGTTATAAACGACAGAGAAATATTACTAGTACCATAGATAAAATTGCTAGTACCTAGTTCTGCGAACAGTAGACCTCGCGAGCATAAACTTTTTTTGCAAAATCGGAATTCTAAAATTGATTTCCCCCAAAATGGGGAAGCTTGCTGCGGCGCCAGTTACCCGCCGATTTTGATAAAATTTGGCATAAACTTTCGGTACTCAATTTTTAACAAGAATATCGAATATGAGCAAAATCGGTCCAGAGCTTCTCAAGATATAAGGTCGTGAGTTTTCAGTTCGATATATCGAACTAAATTAAATTAAAAGCCCTAGTGACATCTTACGTCCTATCAGTACTACAATCGGACTAAGCATCTGTCTATGGCCATTTTGGCACTCTTTTTTATATAATTTGTCTATGGTAGTAAAAAAAACATGCTCAAAACTAGCAATTATAACTAACTAAGTACTTAATGATCAGAAATTAAGATTTTATTTTGAGTCTTTGCAATGCAGTCCATTTACTCAAACATGTTTTTAATTGCAGTATTCGGTGACACTCGTGTGGTCCGCAAATGCGGTTACATAGAAGAAGCGCATAGTAACGCCACCTGTCGGCGTGTAACCGGCGTCGGAGAAGTTTATGTTACATATTGCGCTTGCAAGACGGATCTGTGCAACGCTGGCGTTTCATACCACAGTGAGAAGATGGCGCTGTTATCAGTTTTGTTATTTGTTTGTTTGTCAATTTATGTTCAAGTAAGTTTAGTGTAGTGAATACCGTATTATAATGGTATAATTTAAAAATTAAATTGTTTATGTTTAATAAAGTTATGGTAGTCTGAAACTGGTTTGAAGTTAACATAAAATATACCGACGGTGGGCATTCTCCGTGAGCGCACGAGTGAAAAGGCGTTCCATAGCTCTCGTAGGTCCATAGTCCAGTCACGTGTCGAGTAACTTCACCTAGAAGTCTAGGTGAGGGTGTATAGTCAGCATTACATTTTGGATAGTGCCACTAACCAGGGTTTGCTCCGTCACGGAAGACTTTCGGCTGATTCCTGTACGCCAAGAAGTACTCAATATGCGCCATTTCATGATGAGCTGTTATCAAATCCTTCTGGTCCACGTGTGTGCACATTTTGATACTGAAATTAAAACAAAAAATTCCATAAGCTTTTCTACTTTTTTACCGTCTACAATGGAAGTTTAGAATCTTTTATTTTTGGTATTTTATAATATTACTACTACTATACTATTTGACAATCTTACAAAACACGATAGTAATAGGTAAGTAACTTTAGAAATAAAATATAAAGAACTTCAATATGAGTATACATTAATTACTGACACCGGTACTGAGATTGTCTTGCGTCTCCGCATAGGCCTCTCTTAGAGCTTGCCAACCTCTCCGATTATGGGTCATCCTCATCCAAGTAACTCCAGCTATTTTCCTAATGTCGTCTTCCCACCCATGACGCTGTCTCCCTTTCGTTCTTTTATTTTGTCTTGGACACCATGCGGACACATCCTTTCCCCATTTTTCTTTATTACACACCATGAGCAGGGCTATCATGCGCACCGTGACAAAATCTGTTTGTTATGCAAGAACAGGACACGGCTACGATTATATATAGGTTTGTGTCTTTTTCACGACATGAAGACTAGAGAGGATTTTGTCGCGGTGCGCACGCTTGCCCTCATGGCCTGCCCACCTCCATTTTAGTTTTCTTATACAGTATGTTACTTCATTATTCTTAGTTTTATTTCGTATGTTTCTAGTTTTATTTTGTCTTTTAAGTTTACATTGAGCATGCTTCGCTCCATACTGTATTGGCAGCTCTCAAGTTTTCGCATATTTTGTTTCTTACATGCTCTATGTTTGACATCCATATGTCATGATGGGTAAAATACATGTATCAAATATTTTTTTCTTAGCATTGACTGGAATCTAAGGAATTTATTTAAAGGACCAATATCTTTTCCATGCTAGCTACACTCTGTTGTTTATTTCTTTTGTTGTAGATAGTATAAAATACCAAAGATCTTTTTATCACCAAAAGATCTTTGGTGTTTTATATTTATCCATTAAAAGCAGCAGCGCAGATAAAACCATATGTAAAGGCAAAGTATCAAGAGATTTTGGATTTATTATTATTTTAGGGAAGGGTATTTTTGGGTTTTCTTTGATATATTTCTGTAGGATTAGCTGGAAAAAACTTAATTCGATTCAATTTGATGAGATTTAAAAAAAATAACTTGGAGAAAAACAATGGAAGAGAAATTCAGATGGCCTAAAAATTAATAAATACCTGCTAAAATTAAATTATTCCTGGTCACAAATAATTTACTTTATGCAATAAAATAGATAATTTACGTCCAATGAA
This sequence comes from Apocheima hispidaria, assembly GCA_947579745.1. Lineage (NCBI taxonomy): Eukaryota > Metazoa > Arthropoda > Insecta > Lepidoptera > Geometridae > Apocheima > Apocheima hispidaria. Next base: position 14,538,289 of record OX388154.1, read on the forward strand.
TAATATATGATAATTGTTTATATAACTATTTAGCCAGAAAACCTCACCGATAGTCGTGTCTGTTACAAAAGTCCCACGCCGACGGCTGGCAGTGGACGTGCCTCTCATGAGGCTGGTCGAGCACGCTGAGCGCCCAGAAGTCTGGCGGCATGGCTGACATGTTCATTGACACGAAGAACTCTTCGGCCAGCTGGAAGACCGTGTTCGGTGTGTAGCCCTGGAAATACCGATAATAGAAAATAATAGAAAAGGGGCTATTACAGGTTGGACTTTGTAGTTTTTTTTATTAGATATACCGCAGAGACCTGAAATGTGCCTTGGTTTTTATTTCTAAATGGCGCCATCTTTTTCGATCTTGCGCTAGATTATTTCTGGTGTGAGTTTCTAGTATATAGTTTCTTTTTTTTGAAATACGAGTATTAGGATTATTATTTGGTATCTTACTCGTACATGGTAAGCAACTGGTTCAATGCAGCCAAGGATAGGGGGAGCTGGTTCGAATAATAATAATAATTAAAGTAATTATTAGAAGAAACAAAAAAATATTACCATTTGGAGCTAATGATGCTAAATTATTTTTTGCAGCACCCAAAAAGTAAAATAAAACGTGTCAAATAAATTAACAGTTTACAGTATTTTAATACCTGCTGAACCATTTCTGGTGTGACATCCACCATCTTCTTTCCCGGGTAAGGCAGCGTGAAAGGCACGATGCCAGACCAGCTCTGGCCCCACATGTCTCCGAGGATGTGAGCCGGTATGGGAGCTGAACGAGAGATCCTCTCGGGACCGTACGCTTCGCGGAGACGACGGCGCACGTAAGCGTGGAGAAGCTCGTACAGAGGTTTTATCTGTATAATTATGAAATTATTAACGCTGGCATCTATCTTGCTCAAATAATTAGTATAGCAATCAACGCGTTAATTCGGCCAGCATTTTGGGCACAATATGATCCAACTGATAAGTCAACTCATCCACTTAAATTAAAATAATGGTGCGTTGGAAAAACTCAGTATAAATCAGCAAATCCTACCTGTTCCCAAACTTCTTCAACCTCTTGTCTCATATTCGGTGACTCGTAAGGAAACATCCAATAAGCAGACGCGTCAGTGAAATCTGAAAATAATAAAGTAGTCATCATCATCATCAAAAAGGACTTGTGGAAATTATACGTTGAAGTTTTAAAAATGGATTGACTAACTTGCTATGCGAAGATACGAATCTTCATAAAATAAGAATCTTACTGTTAAGTCTAGCTTATCAGACTGCTAGGTATAACAGTGAACAATCGGTTAGGGTGTTGAGCTGATTAATCTACCCGTATTCCTCTTCCACTCAGTTTATATGTCCTGGAGCGACGAAGACGACGAGTTCGAGTATCCCGAATTTAAAATAAACGAATTTCAGGGCACGATATTCAAATTAAAAATACTGTTAAGTCTAGCAACCTAATTGGTCATAATTATGTCATATCGTCTGTACAGGCCGCTGATTCATCTACCAATATTTATTTTCCCCTCAGTCCAGGCTTTCTGCAGATAATCTCAGTATTAGTAGTCAGTCATAATGAACAGCTCAGGTTGGAGACTACCCATACTACAGCCTACATTTGAAAAAGCCCAGCAGGAACCGCATTAAAAATAATGGGTTCTACTTACTATTAAGCCTAGCTGCCTGATTAGTAAGGTCGACGAGCTGTTCATACAGGTCTCTGATTCGTCTACCAGTGTTCCTTCTCCACTCAGTCCATACGTGCTGCAGCTCATCCCAGTCCCGAGAATGAGACATGATAAACTGCAGCTCAGGTTGAAGGTGCAGCCCGCATTTGAAGGGTTCGTTGTACGCGCAGATTTCGGCTGTGTTGTATACTGCTAGCATGTCGTTGATGATGCGATTGTACTGAAATAATTAGTGAAATCATTTTATTGGATAGCTACTTTTTAAATCACTTAGTTGAACTGGGACTGTAAAGTTCTCTAGCCTTAAATGTTAGTTCCAAAACATAATTTTGGATGTTGTTCTTATTCTGGGCCTTGTAAGTAAAATCTGATATAATTTCTAAATTGGTTGCTTTTTTTTCTGACATTTGGATTTCAGGAAATAGTTATAAAACGAAACTGAAATACATTTTATGTTACATCCAAGTTAAAGGAGCTTTAGCAATTTGCTGTTCGGTTGATTCGGACTTTCTTGTCGAAAGTCTCATTTATAAAACCAAATGAAAAGACTAGAAGTGAAAGTGTTGACTAAGAAGGGAATTACTTACTCTGTCCAGCTGATCAGGCGGCAACGCAGCAGGTCCGATGATGGAAAGCAATCTCAACTGCCTGAAGGTAGCGACATCCCGCACAGCCCCTCGCGGGAGTTGCTGGGCTGCTTCCCACAGACCTCGCTGGAAAAGCGTGTAACGCTGCTGGGCATCCAACTGGAATAATAAATAAACATGATTAAGATGTGAATCTTAAAGGATACTTAGTGTATTCTTTAATATCGTGTCAGTCGAAAGGCGTATACATCTACACGATCTGAAGAATAACTTTTGCAAAATAACCCTAGACACAATCTACAATCAAGATTACTCTCAGTATTCTTGTAATGACTGCGTTATATTTCTTCCTGTTTCTCTCTCTGTGTTTCTTTACTTTTCTTGACGGTAAAACCGATTTTGATGAAATTTCACAGATAAACAGGTAGTCAATAATCATGTTGAGGTACTTTAAGGTTACGCTACCGAGGTAGTTAACGTAAAGATCTCATCACGTCTTCACCAAGGCTATAAACCACCATCACACCAACCATCACCATCATTCCCACCACGTCCGTACCATTATGCAAATCAAATACCTCATTCATACAACCAAACATGGTGGTGACAAATGGTCTGCCACTTACCACGCTGCGACATTGCACTGATAGATGACCCTGGCTGACTTCTGAGAAGTTATTGTTTGTTTTTTCTCGTTATGTTGGATGAATTGAAATGAAGTGGACATTGAATGATTACTCAAAGGTCGTGAGACTTGACCTGTTATGTATTAATTTAATTTAGAAGACTGAAGTTCTCGCAGGAGCAAACCTTTTTAAGACTTTATAGGACTCAAAATGGTCTTAAAATCTTTAAAACTGCCCTTTCGTTTTAAGGTGCTATTATTGCTGATATACATTATATTAGAATCAAGACAATATTTTGCAAGATTATACAAGTATGATCGAAAATAACATACTAACGACGATCCCAGCAAATCAATCAATCTTTCGTGTAGTTATATTATATTCTAAAAGCTTAAACGTCAATATATCAGTATTTTAGATTGAACGAATAAGTTTTCGTATGAATATTTCGTTCCATTAGTTGTTCAGTTAGATAAAATTTTAAAACGGTTACATACTTCAGTCATGGTGGGTTCGTTAAGAATTAGTTACAGCAGGGTCCTAACAAACAGGACGCGCGCAGGGCGTCACAGAGCGCGAGCAACGCGTGTCGAACGTAGAGAAGACGTGTAAGACGCAGATCCAGAACGAGAGCGAAGCCTGTCAGCAATATAGAGCAGCTTGAACGCAGATACCGCGCAGCTGCTGCGTAGGGCCTGCGCAGCACAGCTTTGGACAGTTGGTGCGCGGACCCGCGCTCTTATTTGGCAAACATTTCTTTGTTTTACAACAAAAAAAAAAACAGGTCCTCTTTCAAGCTGTACTACAGATGCTGGTTTATAGGAACTTTAAAATTCTTGAAAAGAGTTTTTAACATTTAACGGCTTAAAGAAATTTCCAACGCAGTTAACAATTGAATGCTTAGATTTATTATCATTTTTGATGACTAATCCTAACATTTCATTTGTATTAAGGTCCTTAATTAACAGTAGGCTAAAATTAGATGACATCAGAAAGACGTCAGTCCGAGAAGACAATGAAGTTATAGTTTTTATGGAATTACAGATTTACCCATAGATGACTCAGGTGTCGTAGCGTGAAGTCGCTGACATTGTATTATGCTATGAATCATCATTAAAGACTAGTAAACTTTACAGCGCTACCATATTATCATCTGATATCATTTCTACTTGTTCAGAATTTGATGACATTATAAACATAACTTCAGTGATATCTCCCAAATCTATGTCTGATCAAGTGCTAACTGATCCGTGTTTTCAGTTCTAAGTGCAGGCTCACGGTAGGATTTCTGTATGATTATTTCTAACCATCCCACAATACTCTACTAATAATACAATATAACATATCACAATATAATATATCTCTGCTGGATATACAATACAATAATGGCCATGGTAATGGGATAATGCCTCTTTCATAGTTCCTGGCGTAGCAGACTTAGATTGAATAAAACACTACTTATTGACTTTTATTGTAGTCTTATTGATAACATTCTCAAAATTAAATCGTTGGTATATCGACTCACAAACCTGTGCTTATGGAAGCTTGTCTGAGATGCGAATCAAAATTTAGAATGATATGAATGTTTGATTGCAATTATCGATTGGAAAGATAAAACAATATTTATAAATGATTCATATGTGATTTAAAAACTTCATTCTTGCCTTCACTGGTGTCATTCTTTCTTGCCCTGACGACATCACACGGACAGTGGTCTGCTTTAGCTTTTTTGCTATAATAAGATATATTTTTTGACTGTTTTGGTCTTTTTGCTTTATACATTAGATAGGTATTTGTCAAATTCTATCTTGTAGCTTCTTTTTAGTTTGACCTGTATGACCTCAAGTTCAAAGATTTCTTTGAATGCAAATTATCTCGTGAATCCGGTAATTAAGATTTAACAATGATTATAAAATTATATAATTTCAAGTTTAGACCATGACTAATATTTGGTCAGTTCACACTTTTTTGACGCTTGTTTTTAATTACATCAAAATAAGCCAGTTTAATTAAAACAGATGCAAAGGCTTATGGTTTTGTAGAACAACAAAATAATCATTTATAAACCAACCCCGTGGAACTCTGTTTTATAGAAATCAGGCGACTTCACCGTAATCTATTTAAGTTTTACGCCATTTCCCGGAATGATATCCAGAACCTGTCTCCATCACGCAGAAGGAAGAAATACTTCTTCGTTTCTTTGTTGGCAAACTTCATAAAGGCCCCTATATTATATTATTCTTTGATAAAGGTCAGTTTTGCCAATAAATCTTGAGAGCAAACATTGAGAGAGTGATTGACAGGGATAGTTATGTAGCTTTATACACCGACTGCTCGAAAAAAGCCAATTATGTATCATGCAAACCTCATCTGAAGTATGTCATTGACGCCCAGCTGTTGAGCCGGGCAATAATTTTGTACGGTATTTCATTATTACCCTCTGCGCAAGTTAATAATATTGTACTGAATTTCATTATTGCCCGCTGCGTTTTTTTTTTTAATGTTATTTTTTTGTTTTTGTTGTATTTGGCATGATAGTACTTAAAGCTAGCTTACATCGGTATACGAACGCACACATATTAATGCCTCCTATAAAGTTATGGATGTCTCCTCTTTCAATAAGCATAGATAAAATTAAAATTGATATTGAAATATGAGATCAGAGATTAGGATATAGAGATTTGAGATTTAAGATATGAGATTTGAAATTGGTAAATAAAGTGACTGATTACGTACTTTTATTATTACTAGCCTTGCTTTTATATTCTCGTAGGAGATGTATAAAGTAGAGTATACTTCTCGGGGATACTTAACTCTAAATTTAAGCTTTAAAAAAATTAAATTAACTCTAAAACTCTAGAACTAACTCCAGAACCGTTTGCTTCCCTCGGGGTTCAATATGTCGCCCGTGACATAAGACACTGCTTTATCCTCTTGGTGCTTAATCTACTATTTTTCGTTTTGTAAAGTGTGATAATTTGTAGTATGATATGATAGTATGATGTGATTGTTATTCTACTATGCCAATACCCACCTTTCCTAAGATTACCGGTTCAAATTTCCATCTTCATACTTACAACTCTCAAGAAAGTAATGATGTCTATTGTTTCATAATTTGACCAATAAAAAGGAATCTCGATAACATAAAATATAACACAAAAAACCCGGACGAAATAATTGCTCGGAATTAAGTATCTGCTATCTTCACGGTTATCCGCGCCAATTTAATCTTGCGATTGGTATCTAGTAATTGGAATGACTGTTTTAAACAAAACAATTAACTTTAACTGCCCAAGCTGGGAATGTACAAAGATTTGACAGTTGATTCGAATACAATTATTGGATAAAATAATTAGACTACAAGACTCTGTGGGCGTGAAGAGATTAGAGTGCCCAGTGCGAGTTTTTCCAAATGCGTTTACTTATTCCATGACGTTAACGTAATATATATATAACATATATATTATATATAGAAATATTTCATATATAATATATATTATATATATATATATGAAATATTCATATGAAATAAGAGTAGCGCCGTTTAGCGTCATCTAGTCATCTAGATGGCACTGCTCTAACTTCATTCAAACCGTAGTTAACGTAAACGGTAATAGTAATTAAAAACTCGCACTCGGCACTCAGCTTTATGCCTCTAAGAAGAAGGGCCCAGTTGCAAAAGCCTCTAAGTCCACTTAGGCACTTTCTGAATCTGATACCACCAACGTGTAGAACATGATTATTAAATCAAAATACCATTTTTCTTCTTCTTTACTTTTATAAGTCACTAGCTGAAGCCCGCGAAACTCATAAGAACCTTGTCCTCACAATCATGAACATAACAAAATAGAAATCATCAAAATCAGTCCAGTCTTTCACAAGTTATAGCGTGACCAGGAAAAATAGGGGTTCATTTTTATATAAACTAAGTCCCAAATAACCAAAGAGATATTTTTTAAATCTTAAAAAAACAACAAAATCCTACACGTAACTTCTTTCTCATCCATTTCTTTAAAAAAAAACAAAAAAACCTATCAAAAAAGACGCTACAAACACGTCACAGTACTGAAAAAAAAAACAGAATTAAGATGACTATTAATTAACATCCGAGCCAATGTTAGATAACAGCAGGGTTCCCACGATATGGATCTGTTGTTGAACTTGAAACGTAGCGCGTACTTATGTCTTGTTAATTATTATAAGTACTTAAAACACCGCACCTTGTCACGGATAAGGAAAATTATTGTTTGCACTTAGACGAATCCCTACCCTACAAATGTATTCTTATATAATAGTTTCTATAATTAAATTGACGTCTCCCTCAAATGGTGCTTTAAAGATAACGTCTATCATCATCATCACTACCTACAGCCTTATTTATGTCACTGCTGAGTCTGCCTCATTCTTTTTCGAATCAGGACCCCTTATTCTCAAAAGCTGAGATTCAATCTCGTCTTGAAAACAATGTTGGACTTCAAGATTTCTTATTCGCAACGCTATCTTTCGAGATATTTACGATGGCTAGCGTATTAGTAGATATAGAAGAGATACATCGAGAGGTCGGAGGCCATAGAGACGAGAGACAGTCGAGATTGGAATCTCGGAATCGACATACACTAGTCATAACTCTGAATAGGGGCTCAGGGCTCCTACCGCCACCGTTTAGCGAGGTATGCCGTAGGGTACCGTAGCAGAAAAAACACGGATCTCGAATAAAATGAATGCAACTATTTACCATCCGAACATGCATATATGTTCTGATAGCTTCAAGCTTAGTTCAAACGTTCAAACTATGTTATGAGCACTACATTGTGGTAGCCTGTAACTGAGCAATGGAATGAAAAGAAATGAAACTGTTTTAAAAAATATTTTTACCGGGAAATTACCTTTTAAACTAAATAAAATACAGATACTACTTAGCTTACCTACTTCATAAATTATTTTTAATTTTACCACAGATTACCTACAGACCATGGAAGGTATATATGTCCAAATGTTTAAGCCGACTACCAGTTGATAGCACCCAGCATGCTTACTTAGCCCAGTCAAGTTATATACGAGACTTAGTATGTAGGAGCCGGAGGCATTCATAACATAAATATAAAATTGTGTTTGGTACAATTTGCTGACGTAGAATCAACATAATTATATTTGAGATGCTTACGATCGTCATCTGAAATAGACTCAAACCCTTAAAACTGAAACGTTTGTTAACTTTGACAACAGATAAATTCTAATGCTGCCTTTGTCTGGCACTAATCAAATGATAAAGACAGCAATAGACTTAATCTGTCGTCAAAGTTAACAAATGTTTCAGAATCCCGGGGCAACATAGATAGCGCAAATAGAGACGATATTGCAAAATGTAAAATTGGAGTCTGTTTCATATTCGCATTTTGTTTCATTATTGTATATTATTATGAGAATTTGGCTCTACGATTATGTACACAAAAAACCTGTTATAACTTATTTCTGTATCTTGTAGGTCAAACGCTAAAAACTAATAAAAATTATTTTTTTACTGACGGCATCATACGCTAAATAGTAATTCTTATGCGTTGCTTCAGTTAAAAGCCAGAATTTTGGTTACGCGTCGTATCCTAGGGAGGCCTATGTTCAGCAGTGGCTGATAATGTAATGTAATGTAATGTAATGTCGTATCAACCAGAAAGAGAAAAGAGATTGATCAATCCCCACAAAATTGAGCGTTGATTAAACATGTCTTCGTAAATAATTGTATTTCCTCAAACTCGTGTCGCGTCACATCACGGTTGCGAAACAAACAGAAGCTGTATGGGAATGTCCTCGTGTGTTGTGGGAATTAATAGCAGGCTCATTATTTTTATTGTACACGCTGGCATTGACGGAGGTAAATTGTTACTTGGATTGATGCTGAGACAGCCTTAGGCATCTGCGAAGAACAAGATGTAAGCATACCTATTGTCAAAAAAACAAGTAAAATTATGAGGGTGCAACGTTTCGCTCAGCGCCTGAAATTCAAATTTTCTTGCGTTTTTTGTCAATTACAGCTTAATTATTACTCATTGTAAGTTCATGAAAACGAATTTTGCTATAATAAATAGACTGTTTCACGAAATTACACCATCCAAAAATTCAAGTTGAAAGCTAGTATAAGTACGTGTCACTAAACCAAATAACAAGATGATAATCAGCTTATTGAGATTTGTAGCTAAGCCAATGTTATCTAGGTGATCATTTTACCCGTAATTTCTTAAAACAACTTATTTATTGCCGCAAAATTGGTTTCAATAAATCCACGACGAGTAATTAAGCTGTAATTGACAAAAAACGCAAGAAATTTTGAATTTCGCGCGATGAGCGAAACGAGGTAACTCAGAAACCAACTCAGAAATCGAGAAAAAAAAAACTGCTGTTCCATACATTTTGTCGAGAGTCATTTACATTTTTCTATGGAACAGCAGATTTTTTTTTCTCGATTTCAGGGTTGGTCCCATAGTAAAAGTTGTTCATAATGATGACTACTATAAGCCATTTTCGGGCGATCACTTGCCGATGGGCGACATTGTATACACGAGCAACAAATCAATTCATTCATAACAGCATCTAGTTCAAGTTTACACACGTACAATCAGCAACACAAATTTTAAGTGCTAACTTTTTAAGCCATTGTAATTTGGCGCTGTTTGCAACCAATTTGCAAGATACCACGAAGTACAGTATTTTAAGAGAAGAAAATTAAACAAATAAGGATCTAAGATCTTCGTGATAGAGTTGAGATTTGTATTTGATAAGATTTATTGAAACAGTTAAGGTCAGGATCGTTTTTCGTAATCATTTAGCAGTCAAACTCGCGTGGGTTGTTTGAAAAGCCGTGAAAAAAAGGCTTAGGGTACAGCTACACGAAAAGATGCAAGTTCTAGTTACTCAAAGTAAAAGGACATTATTTAATTGAATTGTAGAACATCAGTCGTTTCTGTGCTAATCCTATCAATGCCTGGTTGCCTGGAAGAGATCGCTTTAAGCCACATAACCACCATCACCATCACGATAGTGATGATGATGGTGGTGTAGTCAAGGATAATGTGGCTTTCAATACCAGTAAAGGAATTTTCAAAATCGGTTCTGTAGTTTCTGAGATTACCTCCTACAAACAAATATACAAAAATACAAAGTAAACCTCTTTATGATATAACCTACTAAAGTTTACAAGAAACTTGAGGTTAAATCTAAAATTGCTGAAAAAAATATTTCAATGTCGTCACGTACTCGTGCTTATAAGAAAATCTACTTTTCAATATCACGTAACGTATTGTTACAATTCTATAAAATAGTTTTTCAGATCATGAATAGGTATAGAATGATTATATTTTCAATTTCAAGATGCGAATTTCAGCCTTGCGAAATGTGTTCCTAACACAGTGGCCACAGAAGAGAAAAAAAAATAACTCTTCGTCACATTCTGGAGCCCTAGTACAAAATACTAACGTCAAAGTATTAACGATAAAGTATTTCAAACGAACCGGAACATTTTAAATCCGAAACGAGGATATTCGTCGAAGAACCAAAATCACCGATATAGCTTTCAGGGTTTTGCAAACTGTTGTGGCAATGGGCAGGCCACATCACTCGAAGAACCGATAACCGATGGGGAAAAAAGCATCTTGAGTGACGACCATGAACTGGAAGACGCAGCGCAGGCAGGCCTCCCATTAGGTGGACCAAGTTGTCAGGTGTGGCGCTCTAAGGGGTAGGCCTATGTTCAGCAGTGGACTTCATGTGACTGATGATGATGATTTCAAACGCCCAAGTGTCTTTATTTACTAATAATAATACATAAAACCAACAAGTATTGTTGGTTGGTTGCAGGTTACTTTCTGGTACTCGGCTGGCTAGCTACCCCTCTCTAGCTAAAAATCTGTGTGTTCAGGCAGCCTAACTTAGGAGCCAGTTACACTTTCTGTTTGTTTCTAAACTAGGTCATATATAAATATATATATATATATGTATATATATATATATTTATATATGACCTAGTTTAGAATTATGTATTATTATTAGTAAATAAAGACACTTGGGCGTTTGAAATCATCATCATCAGTCACATGAAGTCCATTGCTGAACATAGGCCTACCCCTTAGAGCGCCACACCGGCTGACAACTTGGTCCGCCTAGTGGGAGGCCTGCCTGCGCTGCCTAGGCTGCCTGAATTTTATATAAATCTCTATATATATATATATATATATATCAAACCACTTTTTATCACATCCATAAAAACCATTATGTATTAAAACTCGAACATATTTTAAGGCAAAACCACACATTCTCTCATGTTACCAAATTATCCTTTGCAAATGTTAATTTTCAAGGCCATATTTCCCTAACCTTGCATAAAATTTCTGCAACATGAAGAGTTATGGTCACAGAACTATCTACACAGCATGGGTATAATGACCCATAGACGTGGTACAATCAAGAGCCTTGCAATGAATTATCTCATTGTTTAGAACCCGCGCCTTATGGGTCAAGCCGTTTGTAGGTTTCGGTGGCACCGAATAGGTTCCGCCATTTTTATTCATTGACGATTAATGCAGGAGATGTACCCAATTAGTAATTAATAGTTTTAAAAAAAAATGATTTTAGTATTTTTGGTTCTTGGTATCTGCAACTATTTTGTAATTATTGTTACTGTTATAAAACACGCTATAACCTAACCTTATAAAAGAGAGATAAATATATGTCGTACAGTGGCGTAGCACTCGTAGTGTTGTAGCTCAACAGGTGTTTCTAAATAATTATCGATGTTAAGCAACGAACGACATCGCCAAGTTTCGTATGGGTTATCGCGAGTGACATTTACAACTTATCACTACCGTGTTTTTGATGACACGTTAAATTGTAAATCCCGGTTGTATGTCCTATAAAATATAGAAAATCTCACCCCTTAAACGCCTAAACCTCCTTTTTCTCACTCAAAAAGAGTACAGTCGCAGTTGGTGTAATAATCCTTTCGTCCGATGATCAAAAGATCCATTTCGCGAATTCAAACATCTGTCCCTAACTATTAGTAAGCTACACAACGAGATAATTAAAAGATAAAGAAAAACCCAACTGCAAGTCTATAATAAACTGAATGAAATATAATGAAAGGATTCTACGATACAACTAACATCAAAATCGGTCGAGGCGTTCGTGAGTTACAGTGGAATTAATAAACCCACATACATCACGCACCATATACACATAATAACAAATACAAAAATCGTAAAAATGTAAAAGTATACATTAAATGATGCATGATTTTTACTATATTAGTCGTCCTTGGTTTTCTAAAATCCCAGTAGAGACATAGCAACGTAATGTTATGGAAACGCACTCAAATTCCTCTAGTCATTGCAAATCGGTTCCGCCTTTCCAATGGTATAGTGGCTATATTGAATAGGATTTTATTGTTTGATCGTGTGTGAAGAATGGCTTATAAATACCTATCTGCTATGCAGGAAGCACTGCCGATGGCGCACAACAAAGGTGGCGTGACTAGGTTGGAGCGAGACGAATTTCGACCAATCTGTCACTACCTAGTCATACAGTCATGTGCTTTACGAGTACATAGTATGCAGTAGCTCTCGAGGTGGTTAACTTAGTCTGAAATGACCAGCAGAGATAGACCGAGTCAATGTTCTAGACTGATTTTGATGTTCTGGACCCTGGTATGTCCTAAAACTACGAATCAAAAAACAAAAAACCACCAGAGCACGGGCAGTAGTGTCCTCTTAGTTAACTTTGAACATTCTGCGATCCACAAGCCACCTACCAAGTGCAGCCATTACAGCGTATACCAAGTTTCGTCAAGATTAGTTAAAAAATACGACCTGTACGCGAGTACCATCTTACGGACAGATGAAAGCAAATTTGGCTAGTTCATGCAGAAACTTCGCACACTTCGTTCGCTCTGTCAAAAACAAAGAATTGACTTAGTTAAAAAATAGTCCAATAATCAAATTAATCAAATTTGTTTTCTAGAACATTCTCCGTTATTGCTTAGTAACATACAGTTGTGGTACTCGTGAGATTTCTTCGCAAAAGTTTGATCAGGGTTGAATCAACAATCAGGGCTGAATACTGAGAGCAAGGTATGCGTGCCTCGGTTCCATATCAATCAGCCCTCATTTTACATGTTCTTTCAACAAATAACTTTGCAAAACAAACACCTATTGTTCTGTAACAATGCGTTGCGGGGACGGATGCTGGTTATGGACAGAAATCGATCAGGATACAGTCACGGTATGATAGGTCAACTTTACAAATATTTGTTTAGATCAAAATTAGATGTACGCGAAGGCTTGTTGGTATGATCAACGTTTTTCTGGATTTTGTAATTGTAATTTTTTTTTTTTTTTTTAATTAATTAACCAATTGATTTAAAAAAACAGTTCAGTTAGGCCAAATTGCAGTGTTTTTTTTGTATTTAATTAAATAATCAATTTAATATTTTTTTTTTTTTTTTTTTTCCGTTTTGACGAAATTGTCGTTGAAAAGACTTCAACGCACTAACGTGAGCAAGACTTGCGTAATTTGGGAGGCGGGAGAGGCATAGACCCTTAGACCGCCACACCGACCGACAACGTGCCACTTGCATCCTCCGGTTGCCCGCATTTTTAACAATGTCGTAGGTCCACCTAGTGGGAGGCCTGCCGAAGCTGCGTTTTCCGGTTCGTAGTCACCATTCAAAAACCATTCTTCCCCACCGGTTATCGGCTCTTCGAGTGATGTGGCATTTCAATTGCCACTTCAGCTTGCAAACTCTGAAAGCTATATCGGTGACTTTGGTTCTTCGGCGAATATCCTCGTCCCGGATTTTATTAGTACTATCAATAGTTAGTAGTAATCCAAAGTAGTTAGTAGTACATTATTTTCTGGTCCATAAATGCTAAGAAAGTTCAGATGCGCAACAAATTACGCTACTGATAACTTAACAGCAGGGCTAGCTAGCACGGCGACAAAATCATTTTGTTATGCAAGAACAGGACACGGCTACGATTATGCATACGTTTGTCTCATTTGTCACGACTTGAATAGTAGAGACGATTTTGTCGCGGTGCGTATGCTAGCCCCGCTGATTACGTGTCTCAATTTTTAAATGGCATCGTACCTATGTTTGATGTTCTTTCGACTTTTATAATAGGAATAGGGTCCTGATTTTCACTGAAAACTAAAAACCAAAAATTAATCGCAAATAATTCTAATCCTAACCAATCCTAAGTTAAATTGAGTTGGTTATTCTGGCTATAGTTTCGATCACATTCGGTGACCTTTATTAAGGGATGCTATAGGCGTGACACGCGCGCGGCCTCAGCTTGCCTGGCACTGCGGGCTGCGGCGCGTGGCGCATTACGGAATGTGTCAAAACCACGTCAGTTTTCATAGTATAATGCTAAGTTCCTAAATAATCCTAGCTAATATTATAATTCAGAGGAATATACCTAGTCACAGTCGTATCAGGACCAATAAAGCTAAGAGGTATAAAAATGAATAAGTCTCGAAGAAAAAACTTCGTATGCGCGATTCATAACTCCCTACATTACAACTATCAGTCCATACAAAACGTCAAAAAATGCACAAAGATGAATCAACGCCATCTAGAGAATTAAACTTTGTCTCTCTGTCTGGATGTTTGTCGCGTTATCACTGCTAAACGGCTGAACGGATCTTGATAAAAAATGTTAAGGAGTTATTGTATATCAAAAAACGGACATAGGAAACTTTTTTTATGTCCACGCGAACGAAGTCGCGGGTAGCAACTAGTAAGAAATAAGATGTTATTGAGCTGTTCTAATTAATTTTTTAGATCGTCAGAAATACGTAGCGGGTGTAGTCGCAGGTTTATTTGGCTGTAGTAAACATTTTTTGTCGAGGTTTTTGTATCGATACCTTAGAATTGTATTATCGATGTTTTGACAATGGATTCGGTTTAATATTGAATAATATCACACTGTATCTAATGGCACGATATAATTTAAGCCATTATGATCGACAATCATTTCAATTTGAGCATAAAAATCATTCGTTACATTCCTATTTTCAAGCTCACTTTAACGTTAAACACATTTTATGTAAAGACTGATCATGTACCATTTTGATTTCAGCTGATTCTATATTTGTAGCCTATAATTTTGGTAGATTTCGTTTTTATGACCTTTTATTTGACATTCAGTTTTCGTATGTTATCCTTTCGAAGCAAAATGCTTCCTTGATTTTCTGATTTATCAGGTTTATTTGATTTGGATGACAGTCGATGATTACGGTAGTATTGATCTAACAGAAAATAATCTAGAAGTATTTTTTTTTCTTCTGTGATTGAACTGATCTGAAGATCTGAATCACTGACACTTTCATACGGTATAGACCTATTGAGTTTGGGCTCATTTGCTTAGTTATCATAAGCTATAGCTTTTAAGTGTGCGACTTTTCATCTCCGAGTTGGGGCTAAAAAGAGTTATTAATAAGACAAAAAAATAAAAATATTTTAAAATTGTGTTAGTCCTAATAACAATTATTAGGACTAACACAATTTTAGAATATTTTTAAAACTAACGTACTATAACTTACGTACATAATTATAAGAAAGCGCAATGCGGGGAATTTTGCATGGAAAAAAATAGTATCGTGTAAAGAAATCTAAACCACCTGAATACAATTTTTTTTAAAGCATTAAAACTAGACTAGTGTCAGGCTTTGCAAACTGAAGCGGCAAATATTATCCCGAAGAACCCTTATCTGTTGGGGAAAAAAGATTCTTGAATTGCGACCTCAAACCGGAAGACGCAGCGTAGGCCTCCCACTAGATATATTGACGACATTTAAAAGTCGCGGGCGATAGATGCAAATGATAAATTGGCGTTCAGTGTGGCGCCATAAGCCTTTTTTCAGCAGTGGACGTATTCTGGCTGTTCATGATGATGATGATGATGAGTAAAACTAGACATATCGCAGTATTGTCACCGATAATAATCGTTAATTACGGAACTTCCCCACAGCCTTACAATATCCAATATCTCACAACATTACGATGTCTTCAACATTCGAACAAAAACATGCCCATCGAGATCAAGTGACGTTTCTCTGAACATACAAGTCTTGTACGAATTTACTTGTGAGAGTTTTCACTTGTGAAGATACGATGGATAGATGGACTCTTTATTGTTCACACCAGAAATTACATACATAATACAAAAATCTACTTAAAACTAGTGTAACAATTGGCAATATACATTTGACTAAAACATTATGTTTTAAACTACATCATAATTAGCAATTACCAGTATTTTTTGTTTTTTAATTGTTTTTGTTTTTATTAAGTACCTAGATATATAGATAGATAGATTGATAGATAAACTCTTTATTGTTCACATCAGATCGTACATAGCTAGGACAGTAAAACTTTATAACAAGAGTAACAAATGGCGGCCTTATCGCTGAAAGCGATCTCTTCCTAGCAACTTTGGGATGGAGAGGATATCATGAGGATGGAGTACCTAGAGGCAGGAAGGACTCTTTTGCAATGTTAGTCTGGGCAAACGCCATACCTTTGCTAGTGGTTCAACCGCCAAGTAGTAATGTGCAAACATTTACTAACTGAGATTAACCTCGGGATTCTGAAACGTTTGTTAACTTTGACAACAAATTAAGTCTATTGCTGTCTTTGTCATTTGCTTAGTGCCAGACAATGACAGCATTAGAATTAATCTGTTTTCAAAGTTAACTAACGTTTCTATCTATCTATCTATCCTAAAAATCATAAGATTTGGTATGGTTTGGTATGGTATGGTATTTGGTATGGAATACACATAGACTTTATACGGAAAATATTAGGTATCTTTAAAATAGCGGGTGAAACCGCGAGGCGCTGTACTACAAAATTGTCATCTTGAAGTAATAACTCGAGTTGGGAGACCAGTTACTGCTACATCTTACTTAGTGACATTTTGGTATTTTCGGTAACAACTTAGACCGTAGTTTCTGCTCATCGGTACGTTCTGCTAGCGCCATATTGAGCGTATCTCGTAGTGCCTTAGCTATTGTACACAACCCTTGTATTTCTGACGAGCAGGCCTCCAGTTTGGAGTGTAGAAACACTACGCACTGGAGTCTCTCATACATTGTTCAGTGTGAGAACTCCACAGCACCCGGAACTTTCCATTTAGATATTGCGATAAAAATGTCCCTTTGAGTTGTGAAATGTAGTTAGTTATTGGCGGATAACAAAGAAATTTTTGCCAAAATGTTTGGAAGTTTTAAATTTAGTGAGTGTAATATGAGTTGTGAAAGTCGCGGGCAACCTTTGGCCGGCAAGTGGCATGTTGTCGGTTGGTATGGCGCTTTGAGGGGGAGGCCTATGTTCGGCAGTGGCCGTCTTTTGGCTGATGATGATAACTGTAATATAACCGCAGATCACACTAGCTACATTAAGAGATCGTTGTTCCAACAAAAACTTGGTATTTTTTTAAGGGTATTCAGACCGATGCGGGGTGCGCTTTGATCGTCCCGTGTGCGGAATCTGGATTGTGCGTTGGACTAGATAACGTTTGGTCACTCCTCAAAGGTTGGTTAGTTTACGTTAAAATAAAAATAATATATACGTCTTTACTAAAATATTACTGTGATCTAAATCAATAAAATCGTTTTTCATCCATAGTTTGCCTGAAAGAGATTAATTTTAGCGAAAAGTCTGCCAGTATCCTAAGTATGTAAAGTCCAGCGTGAGCAATACAGAGGTTATTATTATAAAGAGTTTATGAATACACCAACGCCTTTTACTCATAGGGTTAATTGGTACAGAAAAAACCAGCAAAGCGCGAGTCGAACCTTGCTCTATTAGGGTTTCATACATTTGACCATTTAAGTAACTGTTCACATAAAAGAAAAAAAATATAGTAACAACTCACAATCTACATTTTAATCAATCTTTTCAGATTTTGATTTTTTTGGTGAAATACATATAATATGTATATAATATACATATATTTTATGAAATAAAAATATTTATGTATTTAAACAAAAACAGTGAAAAAGTCAATTTATAATGTAGGTTGTGACCATAACAAACAAATATATTTGTCCTAAGAGATATGCAAAAATTTGAGTTACTGTAGATTACTTTTTGAGCAGGACCCCGTAACCAAAATGTTTTATAATAGACCAATGTAACGTCCCCTAAATCTTAGTTTTTTTACTCTACTAAAAATTATTTAATGGAATTTCCAATTACCTTTTCGGCTTAACAAAATAACAAAAAATTACCAAGTTTTAGGTCTATAACTTATTCTGGAAACCTGGAAACCCGTGACTTAAGGATGCAATGACAGGCAGCAGAATTTCATGTTTGTATATAGCATCCATGTTTTGGACATTGAGAACGGAACCTATAGACGTAATGTCGGAACCATAAAAGTGTCAAATTCTCTAAAAACATGAAGGTTTTGCCCCTTCTTTTTATCGTTAACATTTTCACCTTATTAAAGCGTTTCTTAACCCCTAAAATATTAATTCTCCAACAAAATTTTAATCACACTAAACCCGTTAATGAAAAACAAAGCCTGTTCCCATAGCTTAATATTTACCGTCAAGTAATTTTTACATATATGCCAAACAAACAACGGGACAAAGTGTGAGCGTTTTCATTCCTTTGCATAATAAGGGCCCCCACATTTTTATTTTAACATTCAAGGTAACACCAGATTTTTTTATTGTGATACAGTGCTGTGGTTAACACATTTTTTTGCGTATAACTTGACTTTTATGTACCTACATTGTTTATTTGATAACAATCTCGAGTTGTCCAGTCATTTGCGTTTAATGACTATAGTTAATACGTATACCAACATAATACTGTGTATTTGTATATGAATACGGGTGTAGCATTGAAAAAGATAATAGGTCCTATTCCTAGGTAGTTTACGAGATGAAATAACTAATTTTATTCACGCAGAGTCTATTTTGTCTTTAAATATGAAACTAAAAAACTGTTAAGTTAAAACCTTAACTCAGTTGTTATCTTTGACCCCATTGTCGCTTATCAATAGTTCAAAGTGCGGTCATACGTAAAAACAATTTTCTCTATATCTTTATTTACGTAAATCTAATTAAAACTATATTATTTAGTCCACCACATGCAATTGACAAGAGTCGTTACGACCAGCATAATTTTATTATGAAGTAGATCTCTGGGATAAAACGATTTATACCAAGAAGTAATGTGCCAACGGTGGACAAAGGTCCAGCCTGCCCGTACTTCCCTCCAAAAATAAGGATTCCTCCAAAAATATTTGCATAGTTTACTGTACCTTCTGTATATTTATATCTCATAAGAGTACGTAAAAATTGGAAAAGAACATTTTCTATTCATCTACAAGTATTAAGGAAAGTAAAATAAGAGAGTACTTACTGCAGCATGTTGCGTTGCGTCGTTGACATCTGTCTCGAAGTTCCACTGAGCGGCAACATTATTCGTACACTCCTTCGAAGCCTGCTCATCAGCCGTCGCCAAAAAGTCCCTGATCTGCTGCAAATTTACTTGCTGGAACCTATTATCTATCTGATTATTATCCACACCCCTATTAAAATCGTAGGGGTTCGATCCCACATAGTTCGGATCATTTCTTACGAAATTAGGATCAGTTCTTCTAAAGTTGGGATCATTATTAATATCAATCCGGTCCTCTCTGTTTGCATCATATGGTCTTGATGTCGAACTGGGACCTCCATTTCCGTAACCAATCGTAGAGCTTGGATTCCTTCCATTCCCATAATCCAAGCTGGGATATCCATTGTTGCTTATATCTGGATTTATCCTGCTATACGGAGTCGAAGACACCGGAAAAACTCCGGGAGTATTCGGACTTACAGGCCTTGCAGTGCTATATTGAAAGTTTGTGTTAAATTGGTTACCGGGGGAGTTGATAGAACTTTGAGTGCTCGAATAGCCGTAGCCATTTCTCTGAGTACTGGATATAGGAGGAAGATCCAACTGCGGAGAACCTTTGCACGTGAAGATCAAAGTCAAAACCAGTTGGAGTTGAAACCAGCGGTTTATTGGGTCTTTAAGAGAGGCCATGGTTAACTGGCCGTTAAAGTAACCTAGTTTTTGTTCCGTCGCGAGTGACAAGCAATGGTGCGTGGTGTTTGGATCGCGCGGTGCGACTGGTTACCTATGAACTGGCGAACTGGAGTCGTGTGAATCGGCTTTGTCTTCAGATGTTAAGTGCCTACGTCATCGCCAGCCGCGCCAGGGTCGTGAAAATGAATCAAGTTCACTGCATGAAATTTTGGCATTGGAGCATCGTAGGCATGGTAAAATTGTTTCATTGTGTAATAGTAAGTACCAACGTGCAATTGGTTTTGATTAATTTATCAATTAAAATGATGATCGATTCAATTACTTATTAAATTAGTAAAATTTACGGATTAAATAAAAGTACCTTCTGACTCTTCTTAACCATCATAGATTAATTTTCTCAAATATTAAGAACATTTGAAACTTTTAAACTTTCGTGATTTTTAATAAAATAGTTTTAGCGTGGTTAAGCGTTGGATAAGAAACATTAAATTATTAAGAACATTTCTTCATAATTCCGCGAATGACATGCATTTTATTATAACTTCTATAAAACTAATTATATAGCTAAATTATAATCTAAACTTAAATATACAAACTAAAACTAGAAACAAAACTAAAATAAATAAATATGTTATTTCCGCGAATGTTCTTATTATGTTTAAGAAAGTATAATACAAACCTTTGTAGCAATAACACATTGATAGCGGGACAAACGTTATGTGCGCCTCGGCTTTGTGTCGGCAAACATTTTCACGTTCGTCCTTAAACGATTTTCTGAGCCACGACTTTATATCTTATAGAAATAGGCTAGAAGTATTTATTCTGCAGCATAAATTATGAAACTAAAGTAAGGTTTGGTATTTCCCAAAGGACGAAAACCAATCAAGATAATGAATTCAGTTGTATAAGGCGCAGATACACTTAAGAATTGCGCAAGCCTCTGGGTGGCCCGCACCTTGAGGTACACCGTTAAACAATTAGTTTGTTTTGTACAGTGGTATTTTGACTAGTTATGTAACCAAAAAGGATGAGATGGTTTTAGGTTAATTTTGATTCTAAACTTTCTGTTACATCTAATTGTTTGAAATTTATTTTATGTTAGTAGGATAACCAGACAGCCTTCATACAAATAGATTTAAACACTAGAATAATAAGAACACCGTAGCCAACGGAGGCTATCGCTTATAGAACAAACATGGTGCAACTGAGCAAAACTACATATTTTAACTTTACAAAATAAACAAACAAACAATATGAAGGCGAGTGCCTGATTAAAAGAAATACAGATAAATTTTAAAGGAATAACAGTGGCTATTATTGGTTGAGTCTATGGTAGTTATAAAAGATGATGATAAAGCCATAAGAAATCATAAGAAAATAAATAACAATAATGAGAAAATTTATCAAACTATCATTAATAATTTAGTAAATCAAATTTGTTTGATCAACGACTTCAATAAAAGGAGCAATACTCCTTTTAATGAAGTCGCTGATGAAAAAACTGATTATTTAGACAAAAACTCGTAAAATCTCTCATGGTTTGCAAACGATTTTCATAAGTACTTAATCAAGTAAAATGAAGAGGAACATTTCAACCCAGCTACGAAACGTTCTTGTGGTTATTTTCTGGTAAGCCCAGTATAATAGCCTATTCTGTGCCAGTGACGTCAATTTAGGTCAGTAAACTAGGCGCAAGGGAGAGCGATAAGAAAAAGAAAGCGATGCGATAACTGCTCGTAATTGTCAGGCGTCTTCGGCAGGAAATGGCGAGGCACAATGACGGTCTCTTGTGATTACGACTATGATATCACTTTCCAGATACTTCAGAAGCTTGACGTAATAATTATGATGTTAGAATTAATGTTGTTATAAATGTGAAGTTATGGTTTAAAATTGCAGACCACCTAAATTGCGTATGAGATTTGGAGATATTAATTACAATTTTTGTTGATTCTGTTTTTTTCAAATCGTTTTTTTTTGTTAAAATTTTTGCTTGTTCTCTCATGACGGGACGAGAAAGTCACCTGCCTGATGGTAGCCACCCGTCACCCGCAGATTAGCTTTAAGCTCTGTAATAGCATTAAGAATATTGCCTTTCAATTCAAAACACAGTAATGTTTGGATGATTATTAGAACCATTATTAGGTAAAAATAGTTCGTCTATCTTAAGTATTATTCTTGATATTCTATTATAGGGCTTTGAAGTTTTACTAGAAGCATATCACTTCTTACTATCAGCTCTGTTTACACACAAGCAAACGTCTCTGCGTTATACGCAATTTTCCTATTGTGCCATTTACCGTGAGAACCCACCTCGTACTTACAGACACTTTAACATATTACTATGCTGCATAGCTGATATGCATGCTAAACATTGATATTAACATAAATTGTGCGTTTAATCTTATGAAGCTTGCCCTTCATAGCTGCAATATGGGCATAAGCTATGTCCTAAATAATAATTTTCTATTTTTCTATGGAAATACAAATCTTACTTTCGTACAAGATAAGCAATCTATATATATAAATGAATCGCCGTTCGTTAGTCTCGCTAAAATTCAAAAACGGCTTGACCGAATTTAATGATTTATTTTTTGTTCGTAATTGTCAGAACAAGGTTTTTATGGAGAGTTTAAGGAGGCAAACGGCCAAGCTTCATCGCGTACGAAGTCGCGGGCATCAGTAACTTAGCCTACTTATAATTAATATCTATTACAAACTTTTTATATAAAAACAAAATGCATGATAAAAATACCTACATACAAACCTAAAATAATTATAAACAAGCGAAAAAGTTATCTACAAACCTCAAACGACAAAAATTTAGTTATTTATACAAGATGTACATTTTTGTAGTTAAGACTTTAGGTTAAGCCGCCCTTTACTTGTACAGGGACCTTAATTTTGGTTAAGACGAGTGAGGCTACGAATTATCAGAAAGCTATTAGGTGCCTATATTGTTTTTAAATACGAGTAAGTTATTTCTGAATTGGTTCTGCAATGTTATAAGCAAACTACTATTTTAATTCATGAAGCTATAAAAAATACAAAAATACAGGTACATTGAATTGAGACAAAATTTGCATTTGTGGTAGAGCATTTTTGACCGAGCGAAACTAAGGTCTCAGAGTTTACTGGGACAAATCGGCATTTGTATGTATGTTTATATGTTTATATTTGTCCGACGATAACTTGCGAATCGATGATCCGATCTTCATGAAATATTGTAAGTAGTTCATTTCAATAAAAAAATTAAGTTCAAATATGATCTGAATCGGTCGAGCGGTTGTGAAGTTATAGAGGTCGCGAGGTCTCAGTTCGCCGCGAACTACTAGTTCTATGTACGTCTTGTTTAAAATCATTCATCAAGCGCCTACAGTGTTCCAGCATCCTCACAGCAGAATTAGTACTTTTGTATGGTAACTTTTCTGGCAAAGATCTTCACTTTAATGGAAGACTGTGCTTCACCAGTATGGGGTTCGTGGAAATGATGAATTAAGTGAATTAAATTTTCGGATCACGCAAAAAAAAGTGGGGTAATATTTATTAAGTAAATTATTCAATTGTTAAAATCATTTATTAGCTTGGCTTAAATTTAATTTCAATATATTTTTGTAAAAAGTTACTTGCCTGTAATGTTTAGTATTGGTTATGGCTTATAATAATTATAATTGTTAATAATGCAATAATGATGCAGTTTGTGATTACGCGTGAAAGAGAGACAATTGTTGTAAAAAATCTTATCGAGCGTTTATGCGAGGATCCTTTGAGCTATTTCACTGATTGTAAAGATATGTAGACAGATTTTACAGCCTTTTATCTATATATATAGATAGATAGATCTCTTTTTTGTCCACACCGGAAATTACATGCAAAATACAAAAATCTACTTAAAACTAGTGTACCAATTGGCGGCCTTATCGCTTAAAGCGATCTCTTCCAGGCAACCTTAGCATGGAAAGGATTATCTATCTATATATAAGGAAAAGTGACAGGTAGATTAACGCACAGCCTTAAACACTGAAGCCAGAGACGTGAAATTCGAACAGTAGTTTCCTATTACTATGTAACCCACTAAGAATGGATTTTGCGACATTCAACCCCTAAAGGGGTAAAAAGGGGTGTAGAAGTTTGTATGGAGGAAAGTTTACCTTACCGGGTGAAAAGGGCTGTAAAAGTTTGTATGGACAAAAGTTTTCCTTACCGGGTGAAAAGGGGTGTAAAAGTTTGTATGGAGGAAAGTTTACCTTAACAGGTGAAAAGGGATGTTAAAGTTTGTATGGAGAAAAGTTTTCCTTAACGGGTGAAAAGGGGTGTTAAAGTTTGTATGGAGAAAAGTTTTTTTTGATGCCATAGCTCTGAAACTTTGTAAATATACTGAGCAAAAGAAAATATTGTAGATAAAAAAAAAATGTCACAGTAATTATGACGCGTTTAAATTCAAGAGCGTATTAAATTGACAAAGTGAAAAATTATTCGTAATGATAAAATTGAGTTTTTCATTACGCGCACGAATGCACGCGGAGGAACAAGGTCGGCAATGTACAATGAACAAAAATGTACTGAACTTGGATAGAATTAGCGACAAATCACTCAATAAGCGTAAAATCACCTATTAAGGGCTTTCCTCATTCATTATCTCGTTCGCACTTATTCAATATCAAATAAATGATTGGTTTAAAAAAAAGTCAGTTATCTTTAGAATAGCAATGCTGATGATATTGTCATTCTTGTTATTTATTTTCTTTGACGAAGGAGATGGAAAAATCTCAGGAATTTTTGTTTCGTTCTTCTTCGTTAAATAAATATCTGGGAATAAATCTGGGACATTTCTGCACACACGGTCATCTGACCACAAACTAAGCAAAGCTTGTAATATGGCTGCCAGAGACTGACATACGTACATAGATATTTTTAAATTCATACTTATATAGATATTAACACCCAGACATAGAACAAATACAAATATCCATCACATTAATGTTTGTTCTAGATGGGAATCAAACCCACGCCCCCAAACACAGAAGGTAGGTTCACTACCAACTGAGCCACCGGGGCGAATAGATAACGGTTAACATAAAATATAATGCTTTTAAAAATTGGAATATTGCTGTAATATTGTTTATTTTATACAAGGCTTTTTTTAAAATTTGGTATGAAACTCTGAAAACAAATGACATAACGAAACTATACCACTGATATCTATATATAGAAATCAGTGAACTAAACTAATTAAGTACCAGAAGGCAAATTTAAATTAATCATCGCTGACGCAATGTCCACTAGTGCTCTATTATGACGCTTTTAAACTAATGACCTATACACTGCGACACAGATGAGAATGAATGTGGATGAGGGCACTGGTTGCTTTGCTGTGCGTTTGTCTCTAAGGCCGCGTTAAAAATATATAAATAAAAAATATTACATTTATTACTTCCAATATTACAAAAAATCCAAATGCTTACTTAGTCTAATCTTATAATTAAAGATTCTTTAGATTGGCAACATTTAAATGTCAGTATGCTACTTACTTATTACATTGAGGATTGTCCGGGCATGCACCCTCCAAACATTCTTTATATTTATCTAATAGGAAATATTTTTTCATTATATTTTCGACTATTTTGTGATTTTTGCCGTGAATTTTTCCTATTAATGTTTTTGGAAGACTATTTAATGTTCGAGATAAAATGCATGTCCCAACCCTTCTTCCAAAATTATTATTATTTTTAGATACTCAAAATAACGGAAAATCTGGCAAGTTACGAAAGTTGTGTGGTCTACACTTTACTTCTAAGTTTATGATATTAGTTCTGATCTATATCTTATGATATTTTCACAATTTTCAGACACGATGGCACATTTTACTTTGTCAAAAACATTCATGACTTTGCATGCTTTGACTGCTCCGGTAGCTCAGTTGGTAGTGAACGTACTTTCTGTGTTTGGGGGCGTGGGTTCGATTCCCATCTCTAGATGCATAACAAACAACAAACAAACAAACATTCGTGTGATGAACAGTTGTGTTTATTCTGTCTGGGTGTTAATATAAATTCCTCTTAAAATTAAGATAAAACATTTAAAAAAAATATATGTACGTATATCAGTCTCTGGCAGCCATATTACAAGCTTTGCTTAGTTTGTGGTCAGATGACCGTGTGTGCAAAAAATGTCCCAGATATTTAATACGCAACCCGTCATACAGCCCGTCATATTTTTTTTTAATGTTTTATCTTAATTTTAAGAGGAACTATAGTTTTTGAATGTGCGAACGAGAGAGATAGATAGATAGATAGAAAATTGGCACTAAAGATAACTTAAAAGGACACCGTAGTTAGACTTTGGTCTACATTAATTATAGTATCACGCTGTACATGAGAATGACAAATGATAATCAAAGGTAGCCTTGCTTCAGGCTGATGTTAACGTAGTTATTGAACCGGAAAATATGAAGTAAGAAAATTACATGTAAACCAACAAAAAGTTGTGTTAATGCGTTTTGGTCAGAGTTTATTACAGAAACTCTACATACGAGTAGATCCAACACCAACACAGTTTCAACTTCATCTTTAAGTTCTGCATCCTCTCATAGAGGCATTAAAAAAAAAGTACTTTATGGTAATTAATTATGTCACAGTCCATCAAACTATATAATATTATAGATGCGAAAGTTTGTAAGTGTGTAAGTATGTAAGTCTGTAAGTTTGTTTGTTCTCGTTCAACTCTGTAACGGCTGAACGGATTTAAATGAACTTTGGTATGGAGTTAGCTTTCATCCTGGATTAACATATAGGCTACTTTTCATTCCGGAAAAATATTCGGTTTTTGTAGAATAGCGGGTGAAATCGCGGGGTAGCGGAGTCTTAACTGACACAAGAAAATAAAATGAAAACCACGCACGGTTTGCGCGCTCCACCGTCTAACAACCGAGAGAGATCGAGAGAGAAAATGTGTAAGCACTATGTCATATACTTTTCGAATAAAACTCGGAAAAACTAAAAAATGTTGGCAATATTAAGAAGTATTCTTTAAATCAAAACAATCATCAAGCAGAAAACGTCGGAGAAAGCAAAAAAAATCGCGAATTTGAATCTAAAAACCTTCACAGATAGGTACGTACTAACTTGTAAAGTTGTGTGACGTAACACAACCTTAATGAAAGGCTCTACTGTAGCTTTTCTTTGTCTACTGTAGCTTCGTTGCTTTGTCATATGACCTTAATTTTTGGTAATTATTATGGTATAAAAATGTGAGTGACACATGTATCTATGTATCAAGTATTATGTATAATGGCACGAAATTGATGTTTCCTAGTTACTTGGTGTTTTTACCCGATTGCTCAAGAAGGAGTGCAGTCTTTTGGGATTTAAGTAAGTTTATGAGTATGTATGTAATGTATGTTTGTGTGTTTATATATTAACCCCTGTAGCCTAAACGGCTTGATCAATTTTGACTAGTGAGGTGTCGTTGGATAACTCCTTGCTCCCCATGTGACATAGGCCTTCGACCACAGTAAAATGAATTGACGGGCCCGACTAGGAGAATTTTGGATATTTTAAAGTTAGCGTCGACGCTCACCTTGCTTCAGTAGCTCTCAGTCTGTGAAAATTCCGAGACATACGTTCGTCAACACATACTGTAATAATATATGCCTTGATATTGTAATATGATATTCGCTATCTCTTTTTTGTGACAAATGTATTATACATACTTTTAATTACGTATTAAAGCCTAATTTCGATTGTTTTGACTTGTTATTTTTAAGGAAGTTGTATGATTAGGGCGTGTCCATTCATTTTACTTTGGTCGAAGACATAGGCTACAATTTGCATCGGGTAGTTCGTATTGTAAAATAATATTACTTCACTTGTTTTAAACATTTATTTAATCTCACTTTACACTTATATAATGTTAAAGTTGTGTATGTGTTTGTGTCCTATATAAATTGGAATGTAGTAAAGTGAATTGGAGGTAATTTACAACCTGCCTTCTAATAACGTTAAGTTTAAGCTTTTACTAAATCTTCACCTCTTTCTTCAGTTACGTGCTACGCGGATCTCAGGAAATTGTATGATTTATAGAAAATAGCGTCAACTAAATTAAGCCAATCTCTGCAGTCTGTTTGCTTCAAAACGTGAGAAATTTTAGTTTAGAAAATAGTACAACAGAATAGACATCAATGGCTAATACAATAAGGCCCAATTTTCTGTAATGGGCATTTCGATAGACGTATTATTGCGTACACCGAAAAATGTCACTTACACTTAACGACTAAATGTACGGCCCTGATTCTTAAAACCATTACAATGATGGTCCAATACCATAATATATTCATAATGATGAGTACTATGGTATCCTAGAAATACTCCGTCGTCTAATGCTGGGGCCACATTATCGCGTGAAAATTCGTGTCGCGTTGTCACTATAAAAAAGTTTATAATTGGCCATCGGCGAACGTCTGGTCCACATTAGCTTCCAATCAAATGTCATTCTAGTGTAACCTTTTGATGCGCTTCAGTTTACCGACAGTGCTTTGATAAGCACCCGAATACATCGCGATTCGACGGACTACTAATATATTGTATGTGGCCCCAGCATAACCGAATACTGAAACTGCTGATGACGTTTCAAAATGCTGATGGCTTTTGTGAATTTTGTATTTTATTGTGCAAGAGTTGAGTTCTAACAGCATCCCCTTATATGAAACAGAACAAAAATGGTCAAGCGCACTAGAAATTTCAAACGTTTGTCACCTTTTAGGTCAGG
Source organism: Apocheima hispidaria (assembly GCA_947579745.1). NCBI lineage: Eukaryota > Metazoa > Arthropoda > Insecta > Lepidoptera > Geometridae > Apocheima > Apocheima hispidaria. The sequence continues at coordinate 14,567,042 of OX388154.1, forward strand.
GCTACCTTATTACGAGAGACTGGAGATACCATTGTGTCACATCCTGCTATTGAAGACTTAAAACGCCGATACAATAGAAAGAAAGATAAGCGTAGTAAGTGGGTACAGCTTTAGTACATTGGTAACTACTTAACTAGGCTAGCAACGCCCCACGGTTCGACCTGCTATCCTACATGACCCATTCATTTTTTAGAGATAAAAAGTAGCCAAAGTGTTAAAACAGGATTTAAGTTCTATACCAAATTGAACCAAATTCGGGCAGCCCTTACGAGGGAGCAAGTACCACACAGTAACAAACACACTCAGACTTTCGCGTTTATAATATCAATGTATTTAGGCATAGGTATGGAATAACTGGGCTCTACGGTTTTACCTGCCATTTGCCTGTTTTATAATCCTTAAACCACGAATCGGAAGACGCAGCGTAGGTAGGCCTCCCGCTAGGTGGACCGACGACATTGTGAAAGTCGCGGGCCACCGGTGGATGCAAGTGGCCCGTTGTCGGTCGGTGTGGCGCTCTAAGGGGGAGCCCTATGTTCAGCAGTAAAAATATTACGTCCTAGTAATACTAGTAGTGCCTAACACTTTGTAGATATTGCAACAGAACTTACGTAACTTGAACTTGATATTCATGACAAAAAACCAAAACAAGATATCAACAATAAATTAGTTTATTAATATAGCGTTTGTTAATTAATTAATACTTGACATAGGAATGTGCCGATAGAGTAACTTAGGAACTGTTTGGTGGTTAGTCTAACCCCCGTATTTTCTTAATCTCTTGTTGAATCCTAAAATCTCCATCATGTACTGTTGTTCATCGGTGCAGAAAGCTGGAATAAAAACATTGAAATTAACTGTAGCTACTGACGTATGACTCGACTTTGACTGGCACTGTAGGCCTCGGGGAATTTTTAAGTAGACGAGCTGGAGGGCTTTTCTGTAAACTGGTCGTCCAAGTTTGATGAAGCTAAATTTAATTAATCTTTATTTCAAATTAGTTATTTAAATACTCTTTTGGATAGTTCTTACTAGTTATCGTACTAGTTCTTTTAGATTCTATATGTCCACAAATGTAAATAATTTTTATTTTTGCTCGACAGCCCAAGAAGAACGGTAATATTTTTAGGGTGTATGTAAGTATATGAATATCTATGTAGGTTTGTGTGCTCCTATTTATTACCTTGTATAGGTTTTTTTTTTTTTTTTTTTTTTATTTACAATATTGCTCCACGGACTCCGGGGTCCGTGCCATTTATCAAGTTTTACAAATATTTTATCAACTAAAACGGAATATAAAAACTAAAGACTTTCCTTGTATAGGCTTAACGGCTAAACCTGCTTGACCGATTTTGATGAGAGAAGTATCATTGGAATCCTCTATAAGCCTGGAGTAGCACAGGCTACATATTGTAGCCGGGATATTTGTTTTCTTTTTTACTTTTCCAGAAGATTTTGTTTTATTTTCATGTTGTTGTTGTTAAAGAAGAAAATTAAAAAAAAAATGTACCAAAAAAGTAAAGTAGCCAAAAGGCCAAGGAAAAATATATATATTATGGTACATGATCACTTTTACATTTCATCATCACATTCATCACTTTTATTTTAAGACATTTAATGTTTATGTTTGATACCTGAGTTGCGACACAAGTTTTAAAAATCGATTTGAAGTGAAAGTGCATATTCAACTTTAATTTAGTGTTAAATGATCGTAGTTGTTATTTGATTGTAGTTGTTTGTATAACTGTACAGTAAATAAAAGTTAAATAACAAAAACAGAAAAATAAAACGAAAACATCTTCAGTACAAAAGAAGTAAAAATAAGAATTCATTAAATTTTTGTGGAGTCAAAAATCTAACATAATGGATATTTGAAATTAGTAGTTTATTTTTTACCCTATCTAATAGTCATCTAGTCCTAAAGTTCATTAGTATAGCTCACTGAACTTTTTTTCTATCCAATGCCAAGCAAAAAACTGCTCAACAATTAATTTCCCCAGGCGCTATGCAGCTTGCTTGCTTGTGCTTGTTGAAGATACTTACGAACTTTACTATCATCCCATCCGATATACTCTCCATTCCGCGTGTTCTCCTCTATTAGCCAGTCGTGAAGAGGCTGGAAGTACTCCAGCACGCCCTGGGCATCCATCGCACGCTGTCCCGTGAGGGCTTCCATCGCATCCTGCCACGGCTTGGACGAACCCATTTTCAGCATATTTCTGTAGACATAAAATAAATTAACCAATGACCAGCTGCGCCTCTTTCACTCGCGTGAACAGGAATCATTAAATTCTCATGCCTTAAACTATACCAAAACAATTAATGTTAAAAACTACGTCAATCTGTTGTTTTGTTGCTGCGTGAAAAATGGGACAAACGTACAAACATTTCCGGGTTTTTTTAGTAAAAATCAGGGACAGTATTGAATAAAAATAACAATGCAAGATTGATGTACTCCTGAGTGAAGATTATAAATCGGGAAACATAGTGCAGATTCTTGCGATTCGATGAAGTGACGAAAACATAGGTCTTGAGTGACAATAACATAGGTCTTGAGTGACCTCAAGCAAAAAGTCGAAGAACGGCGGCACGCCACTTTCGAACCTCGAAATCTTGTGCGCTCGAATCCCTTAGACCTTGAAATTTCACTGCAAATACTTCCTTTCTATTATATGCGCAGCTAGGATGGAATCTGCAAATCCTACTTGCAATTAATACTCACCCCAAAGCGTCGCCAGCGGCGGTGCTCTTATAAATATCGCAGTTAGACAGAGTGTTACTGCTGCTCGGCACGCCAGGAGTGTACTGCCCTGCCAGCTGGCACAGCGTCTGGTGGAATTGAAACTGGACGATGTATGAGATGTAGTATCTGGAACAGAATAGATAGTTTGTTAGCTAACTTCTTTCAAATACTGGCAACAAGAAATAATATTCAAGTCAACTGTCAATAATAATACTGTCTATCTATAACACTGGCAGTATTCATTTTAATATTCTAGTCAACTGTCTCGTCTGTATCAGGAAGTTTAATTATTTTTGATGTCCGGCGAGCAGTGTTGCTAATTCGTAGGAATTATTTCTAATGTACCTACATTAGACATTGTACTACGTTAATTATTTTATTTTTAATAAAGAATTTCAAAACAAACAAAAAACTTTTAGAAATGTGCTACAGGCACCTAGTTCCTTTTATCGAAATTATTACATGAATTTTACAAAAGTTTGGGGATAAAATGATTTCAAATTTTTATTAGGCTTAAATTTCAGCTAGGCTTAATTGATAGCACAGATGTTCGAATGTTGAATTGAATGTCTGAGTATTCGTTGTCCATAGTTGTCTTTAAGCGTGGATTGCCCTTGGAATAGTAACCAAGTGTTTAGTCTTTTTCGGTCTTTGCAAATTAGAACTCGATAGAAAAAGCATTCCCGACACAGGAAATCTTAGTGGAGAACTATAAATGTGAAACGTTATTTATCGGTACCTGTCGAAAATGTAAAAATACACATTAGAGATTTCAAGATGTTACTGCTCAAACTAAATAGAGATTTCAAGATCTTACTGCTAAAACTGAAATTTTGTAAGTGTGTAAGTATATATGTAAGTGTGTAAGTGTGTACGTGTCTAAGTGTGCAAGTATGTAAGTATGTACGTATGCGAGTATGCGAGTATGCAAGTGTGCAAGTTTGCAAGTATGTAAGGGTGTAACTATGTAAGAATGTAAGTATGTTTGTTCCCGTAATAAATATTCAGTTTCTGTAGAATAGCGGGTGTAACCACGGGGCGCAGCTAGTTACAAATAAAAAATACATGTTTTCTATCCTCACCTCATGTACTCCACATCAGCAGCTATATGATACTTGGCAGCAGGGTCGAAGTCTTCTTCTGTCCTTGGTGCTGGCGGCTCGATTCCCTGCAGGCTCTCTCTCATCTGCCAGAAGTGACAGTTGTAGTCCTGAGGAGTCGTGTGGCCACGGAACACGCTGTACCTATACAGGTCTAAGAGATACCCGAAGGGAAGGAAGACTATCTTGTCCAGAGCCTGAAACAGATTTAAAACGGCTAATAAATAGTAAGTAATAAAAAACAGAAAATCAATGACAAGTTGATCAAGTACATCTATGATGGTATAGCAAGGCCTTAATTTAGGGCAGTCTTAAAATAATTATTTGTGACACTTCTGGCACTAGTTTAAAAGACAGTTTTGTATGTGTATTTGATTTTCTTGTGTTCACAATAGAGAGTTTCTATCTACCTATGTGGTAATATGTTTTTTGTAATTTTTGAAAATTCGCGTTCTTTATTTTTATATCCTTGAAAATGCGCGAGCAATAGAACTGCCGACGTTTCTATAAAATGCAAATTTCAGTATTTGCAATATTGAAAATCATGGTATTGTGTTTTTATGTGAACAATGTGAGAAGACGACATCATGCACCGATGGCTTGGTAAAATACCATTTTAAACAGTTGGTTGATATTAGATTCAGCATCATCTGGACCATCTTCAAGGAGACCCATTACTCTCATGTGCTTTGGAGTTGACACTGACAGAGCAATCACGTCTCCTACGGCCTCATGGAATCCTGGAAAAAGTTTGAAATATATTTTTCTAAATTCAAAATATACTGAGCGCCCTAACGTGCGACTAGGAAGCAAATAGTTTACGTGGAACTTTACTAGTAAGTAAATACAAACAAGAAAAAAAATTAACAAGTAAAACATTAGTAAGAAAAACAAAAAATTATTAATTACTAATTATTTTGGTTGCGAATTAACGCCTTGATTTCGAACTTGGATAGTACGTACATCGATGAATAATACGAAATCCCTCGCTTGTTTGCTGTGTTCCTAGCCCTATTGTCAGAGATTAGGCCACCCAGTTATACTCAAAAATCAGAATCAATGCTGACACACCAACCATAGTTGTTCTAGAGCAGTATTTTTCAAACTTTTAAGTACCCAAATACTATTTGTAAGCTTCTGTAAGCCATGGTAGCTACAAGTTTCACTATGCTCAAGGTTGAATGGGTCGAGGTTGTTTTAACTGGTGGTCTGATTCCAGCTAGACAGTTGAGCTATGTCACTTCAAAACTTCATATGGCTAAATTTAAACATTTTTGGCCAATTACCAGGATTAGCTCCAGCCCTGTAAATGACCGGCTGGTCTTTGTACTGCAAGTAATACTGGATGTGCCCCATCTCGTGATGGGTCGTCTTGAAGAAGGCATCCGTGATAGATGTGCACTGACGGATTCTGAAAGGGATCGTACAATAGTTTAATTACAGTATTCCTATTTTACAGTTGTGGAAACTACTTTTTTGAAAGTCATGAAGGAGAATCGCGCGACAGGGTGACCCTTACAGTGGCTCAAAGTAAGCGGAGAAACTAGAACTGCCTGTTTCATTCTACGTCAGTCATAAATTATTAGGAAGAATTCCCGAATGCGAGGATTTCTGTGGCCAGCCACAAAAAATAAGTAATTTAATAGCGTAAAATGTACAGTTTCTCTAGGCTAGCGGGTAACACTATAGAGCACTAATAATACCATTAGATAAGAATACTCATTTTTAATTCTACTTGTCATATTGAACAATAGAGATTCCTGTACTAAATTACTCACCTAAAATCTTCTCCATCAAAGAAATCCCAAGCTGAAGCGTGGCAGACCATATCGCGACCGTCATCAGGCTTCTCAAATATAGACCTGTCCCAGAACAGGTCAGGCATGCCCATCAAGTTCAAGGATTTGAAGAACTCTTCCGCAGTTTTGAAAAACTTAAGGGGTGTGTAGTTCTGAAATAACCCGTATTTCGTGAAATAATTTCGTTTATATTTTGGGATCTCTTACAGGATTACACGGTATGGTGGTACCATAGATACATTTTGGTGGTACTAAGCCCAAATAAGCTCATCGTACTCATTATTATAATGAACAACTTTTACTATGGGACCTACCATGAAATAGCGGAAAAAAAAACTACTGTTCCAGAGAAAGTAACATTCGTCATCATCAACCAGAATACGTCTATTAGTGAAAAAATGCCTCCCCTTTAAGTGGGGGTTGCCATAATCCCTACGCTTGACAGGTTTCTGAGGGATCCAGTAACGCTTCATAATCATCATTATCATCATCAACATACAATGATCATTCATCATCATGAAAGGATAGAAGTGTAAATATGATATGCATGTACCTGAGCAATAAGTGCTGAAGTCACGTCAATATCGGGCTTATCTGGGAACGGTCTGGTAAACTTCTCCGTGTTGCTCCACGTTTGAGACCAAATATTACCTGGAAAATTTAATATATTTTCATTGTTTTTTTTCTATAACTCATTTGAGGATATTGGCCTGCACTTGTGTTAATTTTTTCAATGAATTAAAAAAATGAGTGCCTTGCAATAACGATACAATCCCGTAAAGTTATCAGCTACCGTCCAGAGTTCCTATATTACCTCCTTTACGAATAGCGGGTTAACCGATTTGACAAGTGATGTGTCGTTCGGTGTGTACGCATGTTATTTTGGTAGCTACAGAATCCCAAAACGATTTACCCAACAAATGTGCTGGTATCGGTCCTCTGGCAGACACCACGTTCTCGCCATACTTCTCCCGAAGAAGCCTCCTCACATATGCGTGGATTTGCTGATACAGCGGCTTGATCTGCTCCCACAGCGATGCGAACTGCGCCTCGATGTCTATTGACTCATACTCACTGAGCCACCATTCTGCTACGGTGTCGTAACCTGAATAATAATAAAGAAAAAAACTAAGAATGATAGAGAACAGTCGTTTTAAATTTACGCAGCATTATCTTCTATTTCAGCCCCTTTTCAGAAAAAATTAAAACAACCCAAAATACTTTTTACGTAGGTACCTAGTAAAGTGTGGGCAAACGTTTTTCAAATCTGTGCCAAATTTCAGGTCTATAACATATATAGTTTCTGAGAAGATTGATTGGTTCCTAAGGGTTTCTTTTGACCTTTTCGATACGGGGTCCTAAAAAGGGACTGTCTGAATTTGCACAAAATATTTGGCAATTTATAATTTAACTTCATTTTTTAGAAAGAGTTTGTTTTAAAAATTCAATTTGTACATATTATGACGTCGTCGTTTACTTGTGTTATATTAATTATTACAATTATTATAGACGGCGTCAAAATAAATTATTTAAAAAAAATGTGTATGTTCAGATATTTAGCAAAGCATGATTGATATATCCACTTAGGTAGACCCGAGATTTCAGCAATAAGTAAGAAGCCCTTCGTTTCCATGACATTTGTCAATGTTTTCCAAAAGAGTAGAATCCATGGCCTAGATGTATAAGTTAGCACTTGGTTCGTTTTAAACTGGCGTTGTCTGCAAAAGCTCGCCTACTTAGATATTTACTCAAATATATTTACCATTCAGCTTAGCAGCCTCATTGTTCATCTGCACATATTCTGTAAAGTTTCCCTTGGAAGGTCTACCGGCGGCCTTGTGCCATTCCAGCCAGGCATATTTCAGCTCTTCCGGATCCTGGCTCTTCGCAAAGATATCGGTCACATCTGTGAATAATCTAAATTGATTGATCCTTTTTGACATACATTTTATGATCTTACCTTACTATCTTATTTTATATATACATATATACTATCAATACCTTTCTGATTCTGATAAATTTGTTCGCCAAATTCGACCTATTTAGCATTCTCATAAAATGGTTACAAATAATGTTGGTGAATCCAACGCATTTAAGATAACAAGCACGGTCCCCGGAGTCCGTTGTGAAAATATTGTAAAATAAAAACAACGTGTTTGCAATTTTCGAGGCCATAAATAATATTTTATTAATATAATATAATAATATTATGCGATGCAGTACCAATTTAAATTCTTTTGAAGGCTGGATGAAAGAAATACATTTATACATAATAACATACATAATAACATTTATTAAATACTTTATAGAAAATAATCTACTTTACCTGGTTCCACGTGTAAGTCACACTTCGTCCTATCATGGTAGTCACATATAGTTGCCTTCGCGTACGTAGTCTGCATATTGTTGATGGCCTTGATCAGCCGCTCATTCAAGTCTTCAGGCAAGGCCGATGTTCCGAGTATGGCGTACTTTTGGAACATCCTCCTGAGGTCTTCGTCTTCATACTCGTGCCAAAGGTAGCTCATGGTTTCCTTCCAGTATTCTTTCTCTAGTTCAGCTACTTCCAGAGATGTTTGTAACTAAAGACAGATGAAGAATTCCTGAACGAAACTGTTGCACTGTACAAAAGTGATACAAAAATAATACAAAATTATGAAAAAGAAATAGGTTACCAAATTGTTTTAACTAGACATACATTATCAATAAAAAAAAAAATAGATAAGATAATCAATAAAGCACAACAGTGGTAACCATTAAAAATAAGTTTTAAGCTTTAGTCTAACCTCGGGATTCTGAAACGTTTGTTAGCTTTGACAACAGATTAATTCTAATGCTGCCTTTGTCTGGCACTAAACAAATGAAAACGACAGGAATAGACAATCTGTTTCAGAATCCCGCGGTAAGCTGTACATAAAGTACTTAAATTAGTAAGTTTCAAAAATGTGTCTGTCCTGTCCAGCCCTATTGTCAGAGGTTTAAGACCCTGACATTACTAAATAGTTGTTGTAAAAACATATAAAATTAAACATTAACTATATTTTTGTCAGCGCAGTTTTGTCGATAGTAGCAAAGACAGTACACTAACCTAAGGTCACACGTAAAATAGCTGCAAAATAATAAAAGAAGAAAAGTAAAACGAATGGATTGTTTTCAATATCACCCAAAGTTTTTCTTTTATTTTTGTTTAGTTTTCACCTGGTGTCGTCATCATCATCATAGCCTACCTTAGTTCAGTCCTAGACGTAGGTCTCCCCCAAGGCATGCCAGTTTTTTCTATTTAGTTTTTGTTACCAGATTTAGAAACGTACCATAAAATCCTCAGTGCGCTTCGTAATGTTAGTCTCATAGTTCCACTGTGATATCACCTTCTTGTTCTTCGCTTTAGACATGAGCACGTCCAAGTTCCTCATGTAGTCTGTTCCAGCAGCCTCCTCGGCCGCCTTCTCAGCGGCTCTTCCTCTTGCAGCCACGAAAAACACAGAGGCAATGGCCCCAAGCAGTGCGAGCTCCCCCGTGATCTTCATTATCATCTGAGGAGAGAGTTTTAGGTGTTTCAAAAGATTTCAAGAGGTTTTGAGGTGATTGACAGTCTGTACGAGAACAAATATCTTTGATGCAAAGTTTAATATATTTGGCACGTCAAGTATATTTGTTTTATGAGATTTATGACAATATACAAGTAAAATATTTTTTTTTTATTTACTTCATTCATTTATTTAAAAAAAGTAATGAAGAATCATTCGTACAAAATAACTCCAGCTCATCATCTAAAAAAGATCGCTGGGAAAAGAGGTGCTAGCAGGAGGCGGCACTTCTGGTTAAAAAACCTGAGGGAGTGGTTTTGCCGCAGCTCCACCTCGCTCTTCAAAGCTGCAACCTCCACAATTAGTCTAAGCTCCGACAGGAGTAGAATAAATAAAGAGATGATCATTCTCAAAAAATGAGAAAGTTATGCAATTTAAATATTTAATGACTATAATCACGGCTCCGGTGCGTTCCCTTGCAGATCCTGGAGCCCTCGGTCAAGCACCAAAAGAGGCAACCGGGGGAGTTTTAGTGGGTATAATCTCACATAATCTGGCTGCACCCCAAAGCAGTCGGGTATCTTGTGAAGATTGACTCACAAAAAAATAATACTAAAATCACGTTTTGTCATGGAGTTTATCTTTAGATAATACAATTAGCTTTTAGGTTCCTTACCAAAGATTGCCTACAGTGTTAAACATGGAAATGCTCAAATACAGTGCTAAGCATAAAACTCCTCAAACACATTACATACTAAACCAAACATAAATGAGCAGCACGGCGCTGAGCCAAACATGAAAACATTCAAATTTGACGAATTAGAAAATATGTTCTATACAAAGGAACTTAAATTGGATCGTTACCTGACTGCACACGAAATAACCAAACACAGACGAAAAAGAAACAAGTCAGCTAAATAAATAACGTAAACATTATCAGAAAAACTCTTACAAAACATGATGTCAAGGAGATAAGACGGGATCTATAATATCGCTACGGATCACTGGAAGATAATGATGCTGTCACAAAAACAGAGTAGTTCGTCAAACACTTTAATAAAATTTTAAATACAATCAAATTGTAAATACATGAACGGTACAGTACGCCACGGCTTATATTAATAATGAATATGGTCAAAATTAACTACATTTGTCATCTTATTGGCTCTTCAGCCATAAGAAAGATATTTAAAAGAGACAAAGGTTACGTAAAGTCCAATTAATAAAACAATTTTGACTTATTAGCAAAGACGACGTTGACATTTGCGTTACATAAATCAATACTTCACTATTCCTTTAGCCAAAGGATGAATAATTTGACCGAGCGAAGAAAGACGTAATAAACCTAAAAATGGGAAAAAGTAAGTCCGAGACTGAAAAATATTATTTCAAAAACGAAAACCCGCCTACGTACAAGTATTTAACAAGAAAATACTATTCGAAATTCAAAATGTCATGGTCTACATAATAGTGTACATAATATTTTTACAGTCTCTTTATCCATAGTTTAAGCCTTGTAAAATACTAATATTAGCATGAGACTACGGTTGAAGGGACTTTAAAACTCATTGGAAGAATATTATGGACATTATTATAATAGACCATGTCATTTTGAATATCGAATAATATTTTCTTGTTTCATATATTTACGGGTTTACCAAAAACATAAGAGATACCCATCTCAATTAGTATTGGTAGTTAAATAAATACATATAAAGCCAAGCATCGATATTAGTGATACGACCACTCATTATTAAATTCAACCAATGTCACTGTAGTTCCTAGTAGTGAGTGAAACTTTTAAGGATAAGTGGAAGGAGCAAGCCCAGAATAGGGGCAAATACCATAAACAGGGATACTATATATTGTTCAGTATTAAAAACTTCAAGGTTAAATATAAAACTATAAATTGTGATCGAATTTATTTGGATGCTGGGAGATAAACTAGATCAAAATGTTGTGGTAAACAAGGGAACACTTCCTAAACTTACATAAAACGTCCTCTTCCATGTCTCACTGAAGTAGCCGCACGGCATTTTTAAAATCCAATTTCACACAATTCTCAAAATTCACTCAAACTGGAGACGTCCATCCAAATACTGAAAAACAATCTTAGCGACGGAGAACTTGGATTATTATGCAAATGAATTATGTGTTGGTCTGTCTGTCATGCTTGCGAGGATGCTCGGGGCTTTTTGTCTAATGTAGCCGAAGCAAATTTCGAAGAATGTAGTTCTACAGTGCGGCACCATACAAATTCTGTTAGTTCTGTTACTATAATTATTGTTTGCAGTTTAAATGGAGACAGTATTTTAATTTTCAAGGTTTGGTTTCAGAGTTTAGAGTCAAGGTTCGACATTGCTTAGTCGAGATCACAATATTTGTCCAGGAAGTTACTTTACGTACGTATTATCAGGAATTGGGCCAGTCCTTATAAAATTTTAACAAAAAACCGACTTCAACTATTTACTCTAAAAAAATCCAAGGCAAAAGATAAAAAAAATTACCTAAATTCCTCAAGGATCCCATTATCAGAGCTAGTTTTTTTTTTTTAAATATGACCAATCTGGAAGAAAAAAATTAAAAAAAGAATTTTCCAAACTATCCATTGTTCTTGGCGCCACCCGTGAAATACTTATCATTGTGGCTATCCGTTGGCTATCTGTGGTCTTATTCATCAGTTGCACTTCAACAAAATATACTTTCTGAATGCAAATGCTTGACTTGTTGATGAAAATACCAAAATCGTTCCCTCGTTCCCTCAATTCCTCATGGATCCCATTATCAAAACTGGATTTTCATATAAATGGGATCAATCTGGAAGTAGGTATATCATTTCAAATAAATAAAAAAAAAAGTAATCGGTTCATAAATGATGGAGTTCTGAGGTAACAACCACACAAAAAAATATGTTTAAAAAATCAGTCTAAAAGTACGAAAATTAATATATACTATTATTATATTTTCTGTGGTAAAAGTCTGTGGAAGTTATTTTGTGTCTTTGAGGAAAGAATTGCGCGATGTATTGGATGTAATACCTGAATACAAATCGTGAAACCATCTAATGATTTGTTAATTTTGTATTTTCCTATGTACAGGACATAATCTTTTTTCGTTGTTGCTTCAGGGGATTTACATTTATTCCGTAATAGCTACATCTAATCGATCTTTGACGACATGTAAACGGATTTTTGAGGTCTTACGTTGACATTGGAAATAATTTACAGCAAGGAAAATGGTGTTTTTATTTTCGCTGACTTTTTTTTTGGTACAATTCGTTCCCGTTCAATAAGTTCACTGTACTAATAAGGTTTTGGGAAACTAGCTTCAATTGGACTACTAGAAAGTTCAGAAATGTAAGTTGCGAAAATCCAACACATTTCAGTACAAAATACAAAAGGCATCCGAAATTGGCTGCTAAAAAAAAGTTAACGTGCCCCTCATTATTTATGTAGATTTAAAATCTTAATTTGGCATATATGTTTTTTTGGTTCTGTAATCTAGTATTGCACAGCGGGAAAACATCATGACATTTTCTCGATAAAAAAGACAGAAAGACAAGAAGATAAAAAGACCTCGATTTACACACATTTTTCGGTGGCGCTCAGATCCCCTAGTGTATATTCAAGTGATTATTACACTAATATTGAGGTAATAATAATATCTAGGTTTGCATGTTTGCAATTTCAATTGATTTCCTGGTTTAGAAGTAATTATCTGTTTTTTTGACTAGCGTGCAAGTCATCTGCGCGCGAAAGTCTATAGCGCTATCTTTCTCTTAAAATACCAACCTAAAGGAATCCATAACGCAAAATTCAGAGTATTTTAAACCAAACCTTTCGTAAAACTAAAAAAATAAAATAATGTTTACTAAAAATAATAACGAAATTCTTCGTAAACGTTCAACCTTTTCTATAATACGTAAACTAGTCTCAATTTAGTTTCGCGGTTTCTGCGCGTACTGCTTACGAAGCAAATTCTCTGCCAGCCAGTAAAAATTTTGAAACAAAGTATCGTTTCATTAAAAAAGACATAATAAATTGTTAATCTTGACAAATTCGAGGAAAAAAAAACAATGCGAATAACAACAACTTGGGGCACAGATAGTGCTTCAAAACACTTTACCATAAAAGCACTTTCAAAACACGAGTACGCCATGATTCCAAAATTTTCACAGTCAATAAAACCACCATAAAAGTCACCATCTAGAACAGTATAGAAACCTGTACTGAAGTCTGTTTCTGAGAATAAAAGACATTATTTTGAAGACAGAAAGGTCATTTTGGACATTTCTATACCAACTCGTGTTTTCCTAGTCTTTATTATTATTTGATTGACATCTCTTGGTTCGGTGTTGTATGGCCGCAATGAATAGAAAATTAGCAGTTTTTCGATATTTTACTCTGTTTACTTTGACGCAACTGTGTATCAATTAAAAAGTAGTAAAGGTAGCAAGTACCAAAACTTCGCGGAAGGACTATCTTCTTAAAGCAGAGAATTTCGTTCGCTTCGCTCGCTTGTTGAACGCAACAATACAGAAAATATTTTTGTGCCATAAAATGTATATCTACCACTGGCAAAAAAACATTTTCTGTATTGTTGACCGAGTGAGCAAAGCGAACGAAAGTCTCTGCTTTAAGGTGCAACTTTTCGCTCAGTTCGCCAATTTCAAATTTTCTTTGTTTTCATTTACAGGATTTATTGAAACCACAGAATTCTCCTTATAAATAAGTGTCTTTGATTGATACCAATTTTGCGCTAATAAATAGGTTGTGTCGAGAAATTACGGCTAAGATTGTCTATCACCTAGATAACAGTGGCTTAAACGCAAAATGAGAGAACTACATATTTCTCTCTCGTTTGTTATACGGCGATCGGTGCCAACAAATTGTTACGTTAGTACAGTAACGCTAAATCAAAAAGTGAGGGTTCCTGCAAAGATAAGAGTACTGATTTGGTACGCGCAGACCGCCGCCGCCGTCTAACAATGTCCACTACTATGTCCACTAAACTAGAAACATGCAAGATTCAGATCGATCCGTTGCTCAATAGTTGAGTGAAAGAGGTACAAACAACCCAACAAACACAGTTTGCATTTATAGTACTAGTCATTCGCATCGAACTGAGGCCTCGCGACCCCTATAACTTCACAACCCCTTGACCGATTCAGCTCATATTCGAACTTAAAAATAAAAACTTGCTTCCAAAATTTCATGAAGATCGGATTAAGGGTTCTCAAGTTATTTTCGAACAAATATACATATACAACTGTCGATTTGTTCCCGTAGACTCTGAGACCTTCGCTTCGCTCGGTTAATAACTAGGGAGAAAACAAAAATAGAATAAAAATAAGACTTACCCAACGGATCAGAAACAAACGACTACTTGAGATGGGATGAATGGAAAACTTATATGATAGGTGATAATAAAATTATCAAGATAACAGATACACTTGAACAGCTTCTTGCACGATAAATAAATTCACCAAAAAACGCACCTCGAGGATTACGTTCTAGCTAAAGATACATATATATATATTCTTGAATTAAATACGCCTAGTTAAAAACACGATGTTCTTCTTGCTTAAATTAAATAAAATATGTCCATTCATAAACTTCGGAAAAATTTGGCAAGGAAGAGAGCCGGTACTTATTTCTGTATTTTTTTTATATACAAAAAACTAAGCATGGTAGAAAAAAGTAGGGGTGGAGTAGAAGTCGGGCTTCTACCGCTACTTTTTGACGTGAATTCAATGACGAAAAGAAACTCCAACATCAATCTCGGATAGAGAATCTATGACTATGGTCGCAGTTTTAGGACATACCCAGGCGTCTACTTTACCAACATTGAATTCTATTGCACTTATTTCAATTATATATAATAAAACAACAACCGCAAGTCTTAAAAACGTTTATTACGAATACTGTTTGCCTATAATAAATTAGACTACGAAGTAAGTACATTGTGACGTCACGCCTCCACTGGGTCGCGTGCCTCGTGCTTCTGCACGTTCAAAGCTGCCACTTGTTCCGCGGTGCAGTATTCTAGAACGAAAACAATAACATTATTTTTGGTAGAAATAGGAATTGCATTTTCTCTAGCAATAACTTACAGGGATTATAGAGATAATGCTACAAAGTAACTTATTATATATCTGTAAAAAAGTATTGTACGTCTGCCACGAAATCAATATGACTTGAATCACCGACATAATAATACGTAGTCGCGTCATCCATCCAAAATATGACCGTTTCTTCCATTGCTTCACGTCGGTGATCGGCTAGAAACGTCTAGTCACGCTAATCTATAAACGCTACGCTAAATGTGTGGTTCTATAACATTCAATCTGAGAAAACGTACTGATATTAATCAACGAAGACCAATACGCAATTTTGATGAATCAGCTTTTCTTCACAATTGTCAGCATTATGTCTTTTAAGTAGAAGTGCCATAATAGTAATGGTATACTAACGTTTGTTGCTTGGTTCCCATCCGATATATTCTCCAGTTCGCTGGTTCTCAGCCGTCAGCCATTCCAGCAAGGGTCGGAAGTACTCCATGAGGCCATCAGCTTTCATAGCGCGCTGCCCAGTCAACACTTCCATCGCGTCTGGCCACGGCTTTGATGAGCCCATTTTGAGCATGTTTCTGCAGATAGAATACGTAATAGAGTGAGGTACCGAGGTATATAACGGGACAGACTCGCGAGGTGCTATCGCGCAGAATTTTGGTGATCCGACTGCACAGATTGTGGAAGCAATGAAGTTGGTTGCGCAACTAAATAATAATTGTTATTTATATGAATTTTGGATGAAAAATACGCTATTAGGCTGTTAAGATAATGTTCTAATTACGAGTGCAGTGCATTGCCGTGCCGAGTTTTAAACTGCCGAAATTTTAAATCTATTGGGCGATTCTACAAAACAATATAAACCTACAAGTATGATATTGAGTGGACGTTGTACAATACCCTATTGATACAGGTAGTGGTCGTTGAATTGACTCGTCTGAAGCAAGTGAGATATACTCGATAAATGTCGGTTTTGTATAGCGTTCTACAAAAGTTACTTTCATACTCGGTTGCTTCCGCAAGCAACCCCGACAGCCGCTAAAGATACTTACGATAAACCATTGCCAGCAGCAATGCTCTGGTAGATGTCGCAGTCGACAAGCTTCTTTGTGGGGTCTCCGGGCGAGTACTCGCCGGCGAGCTGGCACAGCGCGCGGTGGAACTGGAACTGGATGATGAACGACACGTAGTACCTGAAACATTTCGAAAGTGATATTTGTTGATTGCATGTCAGAACTAAGTTTTTTGATGATGGCAGACACTTTTTCTCGCAATTTCATGTTTGTTCCCATAGTAAATGTTGTTCATAATGATGATTAATACAATGAGAATACCGAAAAATATGTCCGAGGTCTGACCGAATACCGAGTATTTTCAGAATACCCAATATGTGGCATGATATGAGTTTTGGTTCGAAGGTATTCCCTTAATTTTTTACTTGTAATACTTCTGTCATAAATTATGCATATTTTGGTGTAAAGTCTGTTATTATTTTTGTTACGCCACTCAAGATGAATTTGAGAGTTCTGTTACTTGAGTGACTGTAGGGTGACTTGAGTGACTAAACGGCTGGACTTGAATTGATTGATGTAATTGGTGACTAAACTAAATTTGACAGTTCTAAAATTATTACACTTTTCACACACAAATTCAAATTAAAAGAAACGCAGGTAATTTCAGGCTTGTCAGATTAGTTTAGTGAGTGGTACAACAGAATCGACACCATTGTCGGATTGCTTGCTTTATCGAACTAGACTAGACTAGCTGGCTGAGACACCTCGATTAATAAAATAATGATTAAAAAAGAGTATTTATTACCCGCGGGTACTTCAACTGGGCAACTTATTATAACAAAATACGAAGATAGGCATAAAATTGCTCATAGTAATGTACAAGAAATGTGGCAAAAAAAATATTATGTGTGATGTATGAAATTTGAATATATGTGCGTGTGTGTGTGTGTGTGTTTGTGTCTTACCGTGCGTATTCAACATTGGCAGACACATGATACTTGGCAGCGGCGTCAAAGTCTCCCTCAGTTCTATTCACAGGAGGCTCCAACCCTTGCAGCTGTTCTCTCAGCCTCCAGTAATGACAGTTATAGTCTTCAGGAGTTGTCGTCTTACGAAACACTCCGTAGCGGAATAAGTCCAGAGTGTAGGCGAATGGAAGGAACACTATCTTGTCGAGACCCTGAAAAGTGATAACCCAAGCTTTACACTTGAATTCGAATTTAAGGATGGAAATAAGAATATCAGAGCTTTTACTTGCTTTTACATGATTGTAGTACCTATACCCAGTTTATGGGTTAAAGATATAAAGACTTCTGAAGATTTTTAAAACCTTGAGATTGCGTCTATGAATTTTGTAATGTATCTATGATATCATTAATATCGTGGATACAGTACTGACAGACAAAGCATATTACCATTTTGTATAGTTGGTTGATTTCTGTCTGCTCATCTTCGGCGTCTCCGCTGCTAAGGCCCACTCGTCGCAAATGCTTAGGAGACGACACTGACAACGCTATTGTATCACCAACTGCTTCGTGGAACCCTTAAACATATGGACTGACATTTTAAACACAAATTCTAACCTAACACCTGAAAAATAATAAAAGCGGACACGCTGATTACGTGCAAAGATGGCGAGAGATAATTATTGCTGGGATTGATGAAAATGAACATAATAATGAGATATACATTATACTCAGATACCTATATGTAATAATAAACACAGCTGCGAAAAATATATGTAGTTATCTCCCTGAATTGTTTTTTTTTTTTATTTGGTGATGAGACGAGCTAGTCGCTCACCTGATGATTAGCTTCACGCTTGCTCAAAACAATTCGTGCTACCCAGAATTTTGAACCTCAACAGTTCAAAACCATGCGCGGCAATGCACTGCAGATATTAGATGTTAAATCTCTGTGCCCAGTAATTACGCTGGAAACATTGCTCTTCAATCCGGAACACAGTGATGTTTGCACACTACTGCTTGACGGTTGAATAACTGGCAAAGGTGTGGTACTTCCCCAGGCGGACTCTGCAGAAGAGCCCTACCACTACCAAAAAAGTTAAAAGTTGTTTAAAGAACCACCCAAGTATAAAAAACAGACACAGTCAAGTCAAAAAAATATGTTTTTTGAACATAATATAATAAATTATCGTATAGAATACGAGTATTGTAGAAAGTCCATAATAGCAGAAATTACGATTGAAACTAGAAAATGATGCTAGCTACGAACACAAAATTGGTGGCTCAGAGATAAAATACATTATTTTGAGAGTAGCTTAGATAGCTGATTTAATGATTTATGTATACAAGCACTGCGTATGAACATTTTGAAATGAGACGAGGGTAAGCCAGGGGGTGTGTGTTGAATGGAAACATTGCGATTTACAAATTGTTTCCAATATCATGTATTCGCCCGAAACACATCACACATTTCCCCTCACATAAAATGCAAATTCACCTGGATTGGCCCCTTCCCGGAATGCAAGAGGCTGTGTTCTATATTGCAAATAATACTGGACATGACCCATCTCATGGTGCACCGTCCTGAGCATCTGGCCATCCACCCGCGTGCACATTTTGATCCTGGATCAATAAATTTAATTTTAAGTTACCTGCTACGCTATTTACCTGGGTTGGCTCCGTCTCGGAACACGTAAGGCTGGTGTCTGTACTGAAGGAAGTACTGTACATGGCCCATTTCGTGGTGAGTCGTTTGAAAGTACTCGTAATCGACCGTCGTGCACTGTTTGATCCTAAATTAAGCCAAATAGTTTTGAGTTAGAGAAGTGTTCAGGCCCAGCGCCTTCCAAAATATATGAAGCAATGACTACGCGCGTCGACGTAGTTCGTAGTTCCAACAGTAGCTTTACCACAATCGAACCGAACTTCAAACTGTAAACTTATATTCTTATAATAAATTCATTTTATTGGCTCCCTGGGCCCTTTTCTTTACACCATAGCGTAATCCAAAGGCGCGACATGGTGGCCCATGAGGGGATCGAACCCGCGACCTTCGCGTTATCAGCACGTGTCGTGTCGTGTTATTTTAAGACCACCACCAAAAAAATTACTCTATGTCAGATATGACTAAATTATCAGTCTTAATTATACTACACTTACTCTTTTGCGATAAATGTATTGACTATAACATTATCTTTAATAATATGCAATTTTGTTTGTTTATTATTGTGTGTAGGGAGTAATCTCCAGAAGTACTGGTCCGATCTTACAAATTACAATGCACACTATCATAGGGCTTTTTTTGGTCACAGCGCGGGTGAAGCTGCTCACAAAAAAGTAACTGATAAAAATATATTTTAAATCGATATACTCTAAGAAACTGTTATTCTTAGTGACAATTCCACTTAACGCACCACCTTTTCTGTTCAGTTTCAAGTTTGCATTTTAAGTATTTTCAGGCTTGTATTTTTCAGGACAAAAAAGTAACATTCCATCACCAAAACCACCATAGAATGGGCAGCAATGTCCTTTTAGTAAAGCAGTGAGCGTTCTGCGATCCCCAAACGACCCCAAGGAAGGAGGTTATAGCAACACCAACACATCATAACAGATTGTCGTTCAGAGTTGTGCTCTAAAGAGCCTTTTTTCAGCAATGTCTTCTGGCTGATGATGATTGTCGGTATCGTTATGGGCTGCTCTGAAAGCGCACATTGATGATTTTACTTACCTAAAATCTTCCCCATCAAAGAAATCCCACGCGGAGGCATGGCAGACGATCTCTCTATCTGTAGGTTTCTCCATAATAGTATTCTCCCAGAACTTCTTCGGCATCGCAGTCAGGTTTAACGATTGGAAGAACCCGTCTGACATTTCGAACATCTTCTTTGGAGTGTAGCCTTGCGCCTTCATTGCTGATGTGATGTCGACTTCTTTCTTGTCGGGGTATGGGCGGGTGAAGGATTCGATGTTGTTCCAGGTTTGCGCCCACATGTTTCCTGGATTGTTAGTTTATTTGTTTTTAATACTTTTAGACAATGATACTTTCAATACTATAGAAGTTCAGGCCCTAAGTTTAGGCTAATCATCAATCAGAAGACTAGTCTTACCATCAGGCAGATCACTGGGCTATGAGATCAAGTGGCTGGACAGTGCTATAACTTCATATTTCAAAAATGTATTCCAAGCGATAAAAAATTAAAATGGATATGGTTTTTTCATCAAACTGATAACATGAACTCGTGGTTAAGTCCTGATATATTAAATTATATGAACTCGTAACAAATGTAAACATAATCCTTTGAAACACAATACCTGTAATGTTACCCGTGGCTTTCGCCGTGAGATGTACCGGTATTTCAATATTAGACGTGGATAGAAACTCTTATAAATATGACAGTACTATTTTTCAGAATCAAAGTACATTTTTACAGATTTTCTAATAAACAAACTCACCTAACAAATGAGCAGGAATAGGTCCCTTAGCAGAGACGATATGGTCTCCATACTTGTCCCTCAAGCGTTTCCTTACGTACGCGTGGAGTTGCTGATAGAGTGGCTTTACGTCCTCCCAAAGCTTGGCAAGCTGCTCTTCGAAATCTGCCACTTCGTAGTCTGACTGCCACCAATCCGCTACGTCTTTGAAATCTGGAATCCATCGAATTTTTCGGTCGATGAAAAGAAAATTTTATAAAATAGAAAGAAAGGCAATCTTTTTCTAAATCTTAATACATAATCAAGATTTAAAAACTGCGTCTCTTGGTTTTTTAGACACACAGTTTTTTTAGATATTTTGCTTCTTTCTGGTACAAACATGAACATGAACGTGGATTGAGGGGAAGTAGGGTCCACATCCTATCACATTTGTATAGATAGATAACTCTTTATTGTTCACACACAAAAAGTTACATAATTTATGAACAGACTTTAAAAAGTAGTGTAACAACTGGCGGCCTGGATAGGTGGATTCGTTTATTCGTGACAAGATAACAAGAAGAAAAGGGACAGAAACAAACAGTAGTTTTTTTTATTAATAATGATATGATACCTACCAATAGGATTGACGATTACTAAGCAGTATTGTTAACCTTATCTGGTTCTTAGTGTACAGAATTGCTCTTGCGAAACATTTTGTTCGAAGAATCATAAGCAGCTTGGTCAGCTAGATCCCGTAAACTACTGAATTCTGTGTTGTAAAGTATAATTTATGAAACAGTCGTGATAGTTTTGAAAGTAATTTCAATTTCTGCGGACTTTTGTTTTCTATTTAATAAAATTCGGAATTCGGAATTCCTTGGACTACTTTTAAAACATAATAATTACTTTGAATCACCTTTTCAACGATACCCTGCTAAATAAGGTAGATGAACATTGTTCACATCACCCCTTGACTGTTCATGTACCAAACAATCTATAAAAACGTTTCATATTATTTTTTAATATTATTTAAATGTGCACTAAATTTCAGCGCTGTAATCCATAAGTCTGTGAATAAAAGAACCGTGACATGTACAAGGACGGACAGACTGACACGTCGAAACCGTAAGGGATTCTTTGTTTTTTACGGAACTCAAAACAATGCCATAAAAATGTAAATCTATTCAAATTTGAACTGAATCGAATTCGAAACTATTGTACATCAAAGAATCTATTGAATGTAAAATCTGAACCAGCAGTAAAATTGTAATTCCGTAAATGCAAGAGAAATATAGAATCGGTGTCACCGACACTATGTAATTTTGTTTGTGTTAGTCACGCACGATTCCATGAAATTTACAAAGAATTTGCGTTTGCCATATGGTGAGCATAAAATTAACAGAAACAGATAACCAAATCCATACAATGAACGAAAAGAGGCGCATGCACACTTAGGCGCACCACACACCAATACTACAAAAATGTTGTACACCATACACACACCATACAAAACATTTATCGAAGATCGAAGATTTATCGAGTGCGCTAATGGACAACACACCACATTTCCTTACAAAAATTGTGCGACGTAACACAAATTAATGTATTACTGCACATTTTAAGTGTCTTTGGTGTATAGTGTGATAGTCGATTCGAGTCGGTATTCATTCTCATTCGCATCTTTCGAATTTTTTTAATATAAAAATTACAAATATATATAAAAAAAAAAAAAAACATTTAATATGTTTAGAATACCACGGCCAATGCAATTTCCGTGTTAATATTTTATACTTTGACGAAAAGAGAAAAAATTTTTTTTTTCTAGCGCACGATAACGTTCATCAGGGGGAGCCACGCCTACGACGATTTCGGATTAAGTCGGTCTGTCGGTCGAACGTAAAATGCACACGCTTTGGCGATACACGTATGTTATTATTGTTATAGGTATATAAACATTCTGATAATTTATATTTTATAAACAACTAATAAACGATTTTTTGTTTCAACAGAACAAAATTGACGTCTTTGAAATCTCTATCTCTGTTAAAATTTCGAACAAAGTTAAAACAGGATAAGCAAAAAAAAAATTAAAAAATATTGAATATTGAGCTCAGAATAAAAGTAAAATGGCAAATTATGTGTATTTTGGGCATAACAGTTATTACAAATTATTCCCAAAACTTTTAAAGCAAAAAATATGCTTGCGTGGCACTTATTCTTTTTTTTTAAGCAACTAAGCATGTCACTTGAATGATGGTTAGCTTCACGCTCAGTGCTACTTAGAATTTTGAACTTTACGAGTCCACGTGTACATTGCAGATTCGTGCTAAAAGTAGATCCTAGTGGATAGAAAATTACAAGGTTTAAAGGTGGATATCATTACAATTCAAAGAAATTACACAACAAAATTACTTTAAAAGCGTTAGATGGCGCTGATCCGTTTTTGAGTATTTTTTTTATGTTTAGTATGGACCGACAGTTCTAATTTAGGGTGTTCTCAGCATTTATAAAGATTAGTTGATAGGGACATAGCTTTTGTGAAATTGTGTTAAAAATATTTGTTAAATTAAGAATTATAAGTTTATATTATTTTAGCTAACCCTGTAAAACCACTTTCGCTTGTTTCTGGTAACATCGCACTCGAGCCCCAAGATACAGGCCTATTGCTTAGTTTGGGGCTCACCGTTGAACCTGTATAATTAAGTACGTAGTCCTGATTTTACATTTGTTAAGCACTTGCTCTTTGTACTGTACTTCTTTGGTAATAAGGTTATTCTATTCTTTATTCTATTCTATTCTATCTCCAATCTCATTAGACGTAGGTACAGAAAACAGATCGACTAACTCATCTGCACAGTCAGTCAAATGATGGAACTCAAATTTTTTGCATATCATGGTCGCTCCTCTATCTAATTGCATAGATAAGATGCTCGCACTAATGGCTTCTGTATTTTGTACCATTCAAATGCCTCCATTCCCTGTCTGCACCACTCATTCAAAGGTCCTTCACCTTGCGACACAGATTAGTGAAGAACATAAGGTATTTGTTGACGTACCGTTAAGTTTTGCTGCTTCGTTGTACAAGTCGACATACTCTGTGAAGTTTTGTTTTGCTTTCGCACCGGCTACTTTGTGCCATTCTATCCATAAATGTTCCAGTTCTTCTGGGTCTTGACTTTTGGCGAACAGTTCTGTGATATCTGAAAATAAAACGTATATTGTTGTTTTGTTGATTGTGACATCACATGAATATTATAAAAGTGAAAGTAACTGACTGCGTCTGTTTGTCCCAGATTCACGACCAAGCGACTTGAAATATTTAGGAAACAATTTGTCAAACTTCTGACACCACGTTCGACCACATAACAACATATCCTGGATTCGATGCCCAATCGGACAGATATTTGAATGATGAATTTAAATAACCGTTTTAGATTTGGGTGCTGGTTTTGCCTGTCTATCTATGTGTGTTCCTTGACGACTCTGATAGAAGACAAACCAGTGCGGATCTATGAAAGTGTCATACGTTATATTATATCTTACCTGGTTCCAAAGACAGATCGCACTTGGAAGCATCTTTGAAAGAGCAGATCTTCGCTGTTGCATAGTTGGCTTCCATCGCTGAAACTTTTCTTCTGAGATCGGCGTATTTGTCATCAGGGAGAGCTGCAACGCCAAGCTGGCTGTACTTCTTGAACATTCTCCTGAGAGTGAAGTCTTGGAAATCCTGCCACCGGAACATCTTCGTCTCTTCCCATGCCTGTTTCTCTTGTTTGGATAGATCTAGTTGTATTTGAAGCTGGAATAAGTGTAATAGTGGATTTTTATAGGTATTTTAGAGGCTACATATTTTAGGCAGTTATATTTGACGAAGAAGTCATTCCTATAATATTATGACATACTCATAGATAGATCGATAACTCTTTATTGTTCATTCCATAAATGACATACATAAGACAAAAAAAACAATTTAAAACTAGTGTAACAACTGGCCTTATCTCTTAAAGCGATCTCTTCCAGGCAACGTTAGCATGAAGAGGATTTGTATGGAAGAGGTAAGGGACGGGGTGTGCTATTAATAAGGGATTACGAAAGAAGCAAAAAAAAAATGTAACATACATGTATATAATCAAAATATGTAAATTTCATTATTTCTATATAATAATTAATAAATTTAATGTATGTATCGTATCGATATAGTTCAAGGGCCGGACTGTTTATTCGGGAGTTTAACTCGAAAACATGAAAGGTTTTTTTTAATGAATTACCCTTTATTAACCGCGGGGCGCAGATAATAATCGTACAGAGATTCTTTTCACGAAATATTTTCCAAATAAACACCGAAACTTTAAATGCCACTTTAAAAAATATTTAGGTATTTAAAATTTAACGCTTTCTTGAGAATATTTTCCTCTTATATATACAAGATTCTTGATAATTATAATTCCCATCTCACATAAGGAAAATTGTACTCCAAATACATCGTAAATCTCCAAATATATCCTAATCAATAATTATTACGTAGAAAAGTAGTTTGCTAAATGAATAAGGAAAAATGTGAATTTAAAAAGGTATTTTTGAATTATATTTTCCTCTAACTGGTCGCTTTGTAAAAGCACCATATACAGGGCTATTAGGAAAGGATATTCTAAGCTGAATAGGGCTCATATTAGTCATCATTATGAACAACTTTTACTATGGACCAACCCTGAAAACGAGAGTAAAAAAACAGCTGTTCCATAGAAAAACGTTAATGACCCTCAACAAAATGTATGGAACCGCTGTTGTTTTTTCTCGATTTCATGATTGGTCCCATAGTATAAGTTGTTCACAATCATGAGCCCAGGCTTAGCATACCCTTTCCTTATAGCCTTGTATAGTCACTGAAAAGTCACGTGAGTGGTGATGGATTTGGATTTTGATGGTGATGGTAGGATGGATGGCGCGTTTCTCACATCCTTTTACGGCATTAAATTATACGCTTCACATTCAAAGGTCCAGACTAGAATCACATGTGTCGGGGATGCCATGAAATAGATACACACAAAGACACTGACAACACTCAGACCTAGAACATCGTATTTAAATTCATTATTAAAACATCTGCCCGGCCAGAATCGTAACAGGGCTCCTGATGCAGAAGCACTTCTTACTACGCCAGAAGGGTCGTCCCAGGTGGGAAGGTCAAGCAATAGCTCTGCTTTGCAAAAAAGGCAATCAATTTCCAGCATACCAGTTCTTCCTCATTCTCCTTGGTGATATTGGAGGTGTACTTCCACTCTGCAAAGCTGGCGCGGTTTTTCCTCAGGCCTGTTGCTTTGTCCAGCTGTAGGATGTAGGCGCGACCTTCGTGCTCCAACGCCTCCAGATCCGGGTCCCGTCCCTGAGTGGCTACCACAAACACGGCGACGATAGCCGCCAACAGCACGGCACCGCCACCGATTTTCAGCATCGTCTGAGGAAAAGCGGTTGAGCACGTCATTCTTACTATTTGGTTATTACCAGGTAAGTAGTATTCGAATATAATATTTAACTTTCAATTATTTAGGGTTCCTTACGAAAAGGATGTCATCGGAGCCCTTTAACTAAGCGTACGCCGTCTTTGTGTCATACCGATAGCCGATTAAAATTTTCACAGAAAATTTGCTATTATGGCGAACTGTCTCGTAAATAAAAATAAAATATAACATATATATTTTGGTAATAAGTACAAGCGTTATTGTAATCCACAGTATAGTTAAGTTTTAAAATAAGTTATCGACATAACTACGCACAAAATACAATGCTTTGCAATGCTGGTAGCACAGAATTCTCTCTATTATATAGGACCCAGAAAGACAACCTCTATACCCCATACAAAATACGATTTTGAGATGGGGGATAATTTATTTATGTCTTTACCCTTTATTTTTCCTTTAGTCTTTGGCTGGTAGATACATAAAAAACATTTCACAATAAATAGTGCACATAGTATACAAATATTACGTAACAATAACAGGGAGAATTCTGTGGTAAGAGTATAGTGGAATGACTGTATATTGTGACAGATCCTACTAGGTACTAGGTCTTACATGGTTTTTACCACAGAATTCTTCTTATAAATAAAGTGATAAGGAGTGTCTTTTCTACCCCTTTATGTCTTTGGTTTTTACCAATGACGAAAGAAAAATCCATGGTTTTTACTAATAATCAGTATTTCGTTACCATGACTCGAGTATTGTATAAGTTTGCTGAGGGAACACATAGTATTTATATTCTCTTTGGAACACATTACCGTTTTCGCAAAATAAAGTTTGTGAACAGAACAAAGCAATATCTCTAAAATTAATTCTCAAAATCGTTTAAAAACATGAAAATTTTAATAGGAAAAGTGACACGACATAATTATCAATTTTTATTCAGACTGTTTCACTTTCTTCTATAAAGTTTACTCAAGAAAGAAGGTGCTATATTTTAACCGACATTGAAAAAAAAAAGACATTCACAATTTGAAGGTTTTATTTTTATTTTTTTGTTTCACTCACAACTCCGTCATTTATAAACCGATTTGGAAAATTACTTTTTTTATCTGAAAGGATATACTTCCAGATTGGTTCCATTTTTATCAATATCCATTTCTGATAATGGAATCCACGTGGAATCGAGGGAACTCCTTTCATATTAACGGCATATAGCGATTTTGGTATTTTCATAAACAAGTTAAACATAAAGTTCATTTGAATTCAGATATAATAATAATTATGGTTAAGCGGAACTGACGAAGAAGACCACAAATGGCCATCGGTACTCCTAAATACTATCTATTTGAAGGGTGAAGGCCAAGAATATCTCTAGG
Source organism: Apocheima hispidaria (assembly GCA_947579745.1). Classification (NCBI taxonomy): domain Eukaryota; kingdom Metazoa; phylum Arthropoda; class Insecta; order Lepidoptera; family Geometridae; genus Apocheima; species Apocheima hispidaria. The sequence goes on from OX388154.1 coordinate 14,594,508, forward strand.
TATAGGACATATGAATTTTTCTCATATGAATTCTAAGTATTTTGTTGAAGTCGTCTTTTTTTAAATTAGAAATATAGATGGTTTATATTAGGGTCTCGGTTTTACACTCTTTCATTTAGGCCCGAGCGGATGAAAAATTTCTCAACGAGGTTGATTTATTTATTAAAATGTTGTATTTTTTTATTGTAGACGAACTCTATCTCCGTTCCTCTCCGGAACTTCGGTCGGAAGTGTGGGCATATCTCTTTTCGCTGATCATAATCAACAGCCAGAAGACGTCCACTGCTGACTCCACCCCACGCTTGGCAGGCGGATAACTTGGGGAAAGCAGAACGCTTACCATTTACTAAGAGACCGCTGCTACCCGTCCTCATACCCGATCTTTCGCTGATCACTATGATAATAAATTGTCAATCGTCTCTTCATAGACTATCAATAACAATAACAATATCAATAACGCCACTTATAAAAAACCGTAAATAATCTCCAAGAGATTAGATACGAATCAAACTAAACTTTAGGTTTTTAACAATAAGTTCATTTGGACATTAAAACAGGTTGCAAACTTACGCAGGCACAATACTAATTCTTATGCGTTATTTACTCAGATAAACATAAATATGTATGTAGCTAAACCACATGCAATACACAATAAGGAGCAATAAATCTGCTCATAAGATGTACAACAAGACACTAACTGCGTCTAAACCATATTTTATAGTTACTTGGTACTGCGCGGGCGCCGACGCGCGGCGAACCGAAACACCCAAGGACTGTGACATCCTACCACAGATTCATCTGAACATCTTTTAATATAGCATCATTACCATCGCTACCAAGGTTTGTAATTATTGGACAACTGGACTGAGTTTCAAAGTTGGGGTTCAAAATTGTGCTAGTAGTTTTATCTAAGCATGGCCATGCTAAGGTAACTTGCTCGTGTTGATGCTCGGTTGTACGAAAAAACATCACCTTCATCACCGCCTTCTTTTCCTGCTTTTGCTATAATCCAATATGATTAAGTACATACTGTTCGGCGGAGGGTATTGCTACGCCATAACACAGGTTTATTCCTAGCTTGGGTAACAATGCTTATCAACCTAGTTTATTATATATGGAACTAAGCAATTATTGCTGTTTTGATGTTCAACGTTTGTTAACACTATTAAATTTCATTTTATTTTGATTGTACACTGTTCGATCCCTTGCGTCTTTTCGATCTCCAAAATTATGTTCAAATCTAAGCTTCATCCATCTGTCAGATTGTTTATTTCTGAAGCGTCGTCCCATTACGCAATCATCGCTAGATCGCGAGAACTTGTAAAAAACCCACGATCAAACTTATTGATGTCCAATAGGTGTCCTATTTAAAATTTTAGTTTTCGCGAACGTCAGACAGTAAAATTCGCGCGAAATAGCGATGGTGGCGTAATCGCGTTATATTAGGACGAAGCCAAGACGACGCCTGATGGTCACTAGTCGTGCAAGCTGGTGACTAATCATATCAATGGCGAGGTTGAAGGTCTCCGACATGGTCTACTGTTTTCGATGTTACAGCTAAATATTTCCTTGTCTTTTTGTAAGCAATTAAATACAAACGTATGACATACTCGTACGGGCAAATGGCCTGCATGATGGTAAGCAGTGTCGATAAGTGTTCAATAGTTCATGTAGAGTAAGTAGTTAATACAAAATCCGGCTACAAAATGTAGCTTATGTCATCCTGGGCATACAGAGGAATCCAACGACACCTTGTGTGTTGTGTGAAAGTGTGTTGAAATCGGTCAAGTAATATAGGAATATACAAACCCAAAACCACAACAAAAACATACAATCAAACATAAACCTACACATACATCCCATAACCATTACCCTCCTTCTTGGCCAGTTGGGTAAAAACTACAACAAAAGCAGCTCGTCAGGCTATTCTCAAGCAAAAGATTTAAACATAAAAAATTGAATATCAGAACATGGGATGACAGACAAAGGAACTATTAAGCACGCCTTAGTAACAGGAACAAAACGAACAGCTGCTGAGAAGCAACCCACGGTCATTATGTATATATTTTTATATTTGCTCATCAAAAAACCTCTATCAAAATAAAACCTATTGAGCTTCAAGTTGAACGAACCTCGAGAGGGTCAACGATTTGATCCTTTGCATAATGTAAAAAAGTTACGGCTGGATGCAAAACGATGAGATCCGATCTAAAAGATGCACAAGTCAACGTCCCGATGAGTCACAGATAATAAAAGCCGAAGAGAAAAATTATCTTTAAAAAACAAGCTGGGCATGGGTGTTAAAAATAGCGGTTATGACGGGGCGGCTCAAAATTTATTCATGTAATATATGCCTAGGATTTGCCAGCCATTCTCTGCCGTAATTGTTTGGGTTTTGTTGTTTTGTCACAGAATTCTCCCTATTAATATAAGCCTTCTAGGTCTTTGGGCATAGTATTTTCATGAGTACGAGCTATCAACCGAGTGGATGGTCTCTGCGATCAGTTAAACCGGCCTTGCTTTCTTTTACTTGTTGGAAGTGGACGAAGATGAAATATTTTTACTAACTAGTTTTTAACGAGTCTCTTCAAAGTGCGAAATGATAAGGAATGGGAGGACCCCGGCCGATGCCTTCGCGAAAGGGTGCAAGGGTTTTTTTACGCAACTGGCTGTCTTAGCGAGGAAGTCATTCAACCGTAGAAAATATGACCCACAAAAAAATAAAAATATGTGAAAAAATAAATTAATAATAAAAATATTAATTATATCCAGTTAAAATTATAATAATATTAGATAGATAATTTATTTCACGCCGATTGCCAAGTCTCTAAAAATTTTAGAATTAAGTACCAAAAGTTTCTGCCAAATATCAAAATCGGTATGTAAATGGCGCCGTAGCAAATTTCCCCGCTTTTTGGGGGAAATTTTGTGTGTGTGTTTGTGTGTGTGTGTGTGTGTGTGTGTGTGTGTGTGTGTGTGTGTGTGTGTGACGGTAGTAAAACACAGGTTACAGTTAATTACAAAATGAGATTAAAAACTACAATCAGCGTTTTAATCAGCCATGGACTCCAATAACGGCCTTTGTATTTCATGCATTTTATAAAGAAAATTTGGGCTGAATTATTGACATAACGATGCAAAGTCTACGAGAACAAACGTAATTTTTATTACACGTGTTACACTGTTAGTCGACATTTCATATTTTGATACCTGTCACTTGGACCGCGAAGGACTGTACTTAGGTACGGTTAACGTAGAAAGCTACAAGAATGCAAAACAATAAATTCTTTACAGTGACATTGACACGAACTGGGATTCTAACCTTGACATTATTACGAGTCGAATGCAATCCGGTTAGGTAAAAAAAACAATAATAACACCTGTGTACTTATATAGTTATTATATTCTTATATGAATTTTAACAACTTCATCAATTTCTTGTAGTGGCAGGACTCTTGTAGAGCTCGCCTGGCCTGGGGAAGTACCTTCGATTAAAATGAATGGACGGGCCCAAGTAAAATAATTTTGAAGACTTTTTAAGTGGGCCTACAATCAGTGGCCCTGCCTTGCTTCAGTCGCTCTCAGTCTGAAAAGTGCGAGACGTACGTTCGTCAATTAAAATATATATATATATATATATATATGCCTTGATGTTATATTATGACATTATATTCGCTATCTCTTTTTGTGACAAATGTACTATAATACTTTTAATTACGTATTGAGGCCTAAGTTCGATTGTTTTGACTTGTTATTTTTAATGACGTTGTGTGGTTAGGGCCCGTCCACTAATTTTACTTTGGTCGAAGGGAAGTACCACACCTTTGGCAGTTATAAATCGCCAAGCAGTAGTATGCAAGCATTACTGTGTTCCGGATTGAAGGTGCAACGTTTCACTCAGCGCGCGAAATTCAAATTTTCTTGCGTTTTATGTCAATTACAGTTTAATTACTCATCGTAGGTTCATGAAAACTAATTTTGCGATAATAAATATATTGTTTCAAGAAATTACACCTACCAAAAATTCAAGTTGAAAGCTAGTATAATTACATTTCCCACTAAACCAAAAACCAAGATGAAAATCAGCTTATTGAAATTTGTAGTTAAACCAATGTTATCTAGGTAATCATTTTACCCGAGTTAGTTAGTAGTTTCTAAAAACAACTTATTTATTGGCGCAAAATTGGTTTCAATAAATCCAAAATGAGTAATTAAGCTGTAATTGACAAAAAACGCAAGAAAATTTGAATTTCGCGCGATGAGTGAAACCATGCACCTGAAGCGCAAATGTTTCCATCGAAATTCATGGGCATATAGAGATTTAACATCTAATTATCTCAGGGTGACAAGCGCAGTGCAAATTTGCGCAGGGAACTGTTGGAATTAAAAAATAAATATGGGAGATGCTGAACTGTTATAGGCAAGCGTGACGCTTTACATCAGGTGAGCGACTTGCTCGTCTCGTAACTCATATAAAAAATATATAAAAAGACAACAACATGGGCCCAGACCCGTGATTTCATGTCGTGTCATGCTGATCCCATACTTGTCCTAAACGCTTCGATATAAAAAAAAGGTTTTTTTTATTTTTTTTATTCTCTTTTTATTTGGGGACTTTGGCCGACATTGGCGTGACTCAATTTTACGTTGTTATTAATTTTAAGTTGACCGTTCAGTTCACCAAATTCAAATTTTCTTGCGTTTCGGATCATTGTTGTGTCTGTTGTTGATAAGTATAAAAATGATTTAAATAAACATTTGTTGTAAAAAAATGTGTCTGTATAATTAATTAATCTGATTCTTAATCGGCTAGAGAGCGGTTGTGAAGATGCTCACAAGGACCAAAGAGCGAAACGTCAATAGCGCAAAACGTCAAAAAATCCAGTTATACTGCTTACTAAACTGTTATGATATACAGCTTCATTTAAATTCACAGAATAGTGTTAAAAAGGTAAAAAGTAAAATATGAAAAACCCCCCTACACAAATGAAACCCTAAAAAGTAAAAAAATTATAAGTATTAGTAAGTAAATAAAGTATTTTTCACGGTTTTGTCTCACACAAATTAAACTTGGTATTTACCGTTGTTCATTTAGCAGCACAATTGGAATTTTGGACGTTTTGCGATATAGACGTTTTGCTCTTTGGTCTTTGTGAGCTTTGGGCATTTTGCGCGTTGGACTTTTGACATTTTTGTCTTTTGTCAATTTGAGACCATTTGCCATTTGCGCTTTAGTTATTTTGCGACTAGACGAGCGTATCCCGACACGTACCGGACAGATTTTATTTACATTGGAAATAGATATTTTTTTGACTACCAACTCGCTTGATGGTAAGCGAAGATGAAGCACTTTAAGGTGCAACGTTTCACTCAGGGCGCAAAATTCAAATTTTCTTGCGTTTTATGTCAATTACAGCTTAATCACTCATCGTAGGTTCATGAAAACTAATTTTGCGATAATAAATAGATTGTTTCAGGAAATTACGCCAACCAAACATTCAAGTTGAAAGCTAGTATAAGTACATTTCCCATTAAACCAAAAACCAAGATGAAAATCAGTTTATTGAAATTTGTAGCTAAACCAATGTTATCTAGGTAATCATTTTACCCGTAATTTCTTAAAACAACGTATTTATTGGCGCAAAATTGGTTTCGGTAAATCCACGACGAGTAATTAAGCTGTAATTGACAAAAAACGCAAGAAAATTTGAATTTCGCGCAATGAGTGAAACGTTGCACCTTAATCTAAACGAAATCTAGCCACTTCAGTTTAAAAAAATGTGCTTCGTTCTACGTAAAAAGACGTACGTAAAACGTGGAAGGCAAGGTTGTTGTTGTGGTGCTAGTGCTACATTCTTGTCAGTCAAATATAACCAATAAACATATTTAAAATTTTAAAGAAGGAACTCAGTTAGTGACGTCATTTTACACATGAAAAGCGTTTCAGATTAAATGTACGTCTTTCATGCATATTTTAATACAATTACTTTGCAGTGTTGACTTCAAAAAATATAAGTGCTACTTTACACGGCCTCTTGTTTCACGTACACAGTATTGCAAGATAGATAAACAAACAGGTTGGGCAACTTACCTGGCCGTCGGTACAAGCCTCTGTGAGGAAATTCTATATTCAAAAACTTTTCTTACTTTAGCAATACACTCGCGTGCGATTGGCGAACTTGAAGATACGTGCTTTTGAATATAGAACGGCGGACGGCCGGACGATGACTGCGCGCGCGCCGATCGCGGCTGTCCACACACACACACTCGAACGCAATCCAATCACAGAGTATAATTTTTTGGCAGAGAGATGACTCTTAAGAACAAGAAAATGTATTGTATAATTATAGATTTTATTCTTCTACGAATTCATGAATGAGCGGAACTCAGCGTTTATTTATCATCATCGTCATCATCAGCAAGAAGACGACCACTGCTGAACATAGGCCTCCCCCTTAGACCGCCACACTGACCGACAACGTGCCACTTGCATCCACCGGTTGCTCGCGACTTTCACAATGTCGTCGGTCCACCTAGTGGGAAACCTACCTGCACTGCCGTTTATTTATCGGTCCTGTACAAATGCAGATTCTTACAAGAGACTGCATGCGTTAATAATTTGGTGAAACAGAAAATGCAATAATATTTTTTTTAAAAAAAAGTTATTTGTTTAACATAATAAAAAATAAAAATTACTACAAAATAGGGAAAACTATTTTTTTTAAATTATTTTTTTACGTTTACGGTAAGCTACAAGATTATGACAATATTCTTGTAATTATTGTTATTAAGTTTTTATTATTATTATTGTTATTAAGTTTATTAAGTTGTAATTATTATTATTGGTTTGGGGTGTCCACGAAGCGTTATCGTAAAGTTGAAAGTTAAAGGGGTCAGATAAGCTCGACCACTTAGTCGTAAAAAGCTTATTTACTTTTTTATTTGTAAGGTGTGAAGTTTGATGCCATTACTGCGCATTCGAATAGTGAACCTCGCACATTTTGGCGTGCGGAGCTGTATTTCTAACGAGATTTTCTACTCTGTGATCCGATATCGTATTCGATACGGTCATAGTTTTGATTGGTTGTCAATTTTTGCAGATGCGTGTTTTTGCCGGTTTTATTATTTTGTGTTTGGAATGAGACTAGCGGTTTTAATGATAGTACCGTTTTAGTTCATTGGGCAACTCTGTCCAGACGGTAGGAGGCCTGTGTTGCTCTTAGTTGTAGTATTTTTCATTTTATTTTTAATATTGGCTCTACGTTTAATTACATATTTAACCATTACATTATCGGCCAGAAGACGTCCACTGCTGAACATAGGCCTCCCCCTTAGACCGCCACACCGACCGACAATGTGCCACTTACATCCGCCGGGTGCCCACGACTTTCACAATGTCGTCGGTCCACCTAGTGGGAGGCCTGCCTACGCTTTGTCTTCCGGATCGTGGTCGCCACTCAAGAACCTTTCTTCCCCATCGGTTATCGGTTCTTCGAGTGTAGTGGCCTGCCCATTGCCACTTCAACTTGCAAAACTCTGAGGGCTATATTTAGCCATTGTACCATGTTGTGTTTTAATTAATAAATACATAAAAATACACACAGTCAGCGTTATAGTCACAGCCTAGTGCCAATACTGTTTTTCATTGTTTTGGTATTTATTTATTTCATGTCAACAATTTTAGTACACAGTTCTAAGTCTAATCCAGTAAAGTGAAAGCCTTCACTGTGGAACGTCTTACGGAATATTTCCTTTGTTTCCACTCTAAAACTAGAGGAATCATACCTTTTCCTTGACTAATTAAATAATAGGCAACAACATGAGGACGGGCGTTTACGGTTGGATTCAGATTATTTCTCAAAAATGCGGAAAAAACAACGCTACTAATAATGTGGCGGACGAAAATCGCGGGGCCTTAAATTTTTCCTTCACATTTAAAACAGGCCTATGCAGTAAATGCTGGAGTGTACTTTAATTTCCAATTCCTAAGCTAATAACGACGTGGTTGTTGGCAACCATCCGTGTCAGGCTAGCGTTTCTGCCGATACACATTTCGCCTCGAGTGTGCCTGTGTGGTAGATTGCTGGTGTGCAGGTACAGTCAAAAGCATGACTACCGACAGCCTATGGCCGCGTTTTTGAACCAATCATCGAAGGTAAACTCTACTTGACCGAGCCAAGCGAAGGTATCAGACGCTACTGGAACAGGTCGATATTTGTATGTTTGTGTGTATAATTGTTCGACGCTATCTTGCGAACTATCTTCATGAAATTTAATGTAGGCAATAATTTATTCCAATACAGTTCTGAAGTTCGAATAGTAACTACAATATATATTCTGAAGTTAGAATAGTAGTGACTTCTGAGCTGTAGGTTGTGGGTTCGATTCCCACCCAGGACAAACATTTATGTGATGAACATGGATGTTTGTTCTATGTATTGTTTTTTTTTGTATCTATGTATGTATTAACAAATTAAAAAAAAGTATTTATGTATTCTATCAGTTATCTGGTTCCCATAGTACAAGCTTGCTTAGTTTGGGGCTAGATGAAGCTGTGTGAAAAACGTCCACCAATATTATTAATATCTACTATATCAGACTTTAAACATCCCACTGCTGGGATATCAGCCTACCCTCGAAGGGTGATTGGGCAATATCCACCACGCTGGCCCAGTGCGGGTTGGCAGATTACATACGCCATAGAATTTCTTCTCCGGAAATATGCGGGTTTCCTTACGATGTTTTCCTTCACCGTAAAGCCAATAGTATATCCGTACGTAAACTCCAAAGAACTCATTGGTACGATCTCGCCCGGGTTCGAACCCGCTACCTCACGAATATGAGGCGATCGTTCTCCCACTGAGCTACCACGACTTTGATGACTTTTATATTATTAATATATTTTATTAATATTATATATATATATATATTAATATTAGTTCTGAGCGAAATCGGTGAAGAGGTTATGAGTTACTATTTTGCCTTGTAGATGAATATTTACCAATAAATAACTTTGACTTTGACTTTAAGCTATATATAAAAAAACGAAATCGAAATATATTTAATAGGGGTGGGAAACAGTTGGCGGTTTTTACATGGACAAGTATTTAAGTGGTGCACTTTAATCTTAAAATAATCAGTTCATCCAGCGTTTGTAAATAATAGGGTAAGAGTTTAAATCAATAGGGAGAAAGAATTGATTATAATTTTTCCCTTCGAGCGTACATTTTATAAGCACGTTCCTTGAATAGTTGAGTCATATCGATGCTACAGACTAAATAACAATCACTACGTAAGTAATGTCTTGTACTATTACTTATTCTGTTGTAATTCCAAAGACGGTTGATAAATACCTACCATACATATAGCTAGGTAAAAATGCAACTTTTGATTGTGAGAGAGCTGGTCTTTGGAACTAGTTTGAAAGTTTTTTTAAATTTATTGTAATACTTATATATCTACTCGGTGTTCGGTTAGACCTCACACATACTGTAAGACAACATACTGCTCGCCATTATAAAAAAATTGTATGGAACCATTATTACAACATTAAATTACTGGCCATACAGAGATTTAACATCTAATATCTCAGGGGGACGAGCGCAGTGCGGTGCCGCGCTTGGAACTGTTGTATATAGGTCAAAATGTTGGGTGGAACATTGAACTGCTACGGGCAAACATGACGCTTAACATCACGCGTCTGTCAGTACCATAAAAAAAAAAACAGAAATCGTGAAAAAATCTGCTGCTCCGTACATTGCGTCGAGGGCTCGAGGGCTAATGGAATAGCAAATGCGGCTACCAACTAAGCCAGGAGACTTAGTTGGCAGCTAAGCTAGGTTCGATTCCCGGCCAGGCAAATGTTATAATGATAGATAGAAATATCTGCTCTGGGCCGTTATTCTGTATCTTCGTTTAAACTCGTAACACGGCCACGTTATCTCTGTGGAATTCACATGGAATGCTATTCTTGTGGTATTAGCTATACAATTCCATACGAATTCCACGGAGCCGCGTTACAAGTTTGAACGAAGATATTATCTCAGGGTCTAAGTGTAAGTGTAGTGTGTGTCTAGGTGGTAGTGTGTTTGTGTATTTCATGGCATCCCCGACACGACCCGACACGAAACCTAGTGGGGAGTTATGGTTGTCATGTGAAACGTAGTTTATTTTTTATTAAATGACTCAACACTAAAATAATTGCTTAGTCCGAATAAGGCACCTGACATGAGCACAGTAACACCGATAGAACTAAACTCTTAGACGAGAGTTCAGTCGATCATACTCGCAAACGATCACTGGCTGACAATTCCTTCCTATTATTATAATATGGAACATCTTACTACGACAAGGTACAAAATAATTAGTATTAGTCATATCGCAAAACGCTCACCGTCCAAAACCAGGTTCTAGGTTTTAGTCTTAGTGTCAAGTTATAATTTGTATTATAACTAGTCGTTCACGCCGAACTGAGACCTCGCAACCCCTAAAACGATTTTGCTCAGGTTCGAAAAAAATATTGTAAAAAATAAAATAACGTTAAACATTGTATTGGAATTAAATACTTTCTTCCAAAATTATATGAAGATCGAATCAACGGTTCGCTAGTTATCATCGGACAAATATACAAACATACATACAAACGCCGATTAGTTCCCGTTCACTTTGAGACCTTCGCTTTGCTCGGTCAATTATGTGTTATTGCGTAAAAAAATTCTCTTCCAAAAATCAGTTCCACTTCAAGACTAGACACTGTACTAAGAAAAAGTTAAGCAATCTTTTTTGTACTTTCTAGATTCACTGCTGTAAATTTTAATAACTTGAAATAGGAAGAGAGAGAAGACTTAAAATTAAACTAGTAGTTCGCACCGAACTGAGACTTCGCGACCCCTATATCTTCACAATCCCTGGACGGATTCAGCTCATATTCAAACTTAAAAATTGTATTGAAAAGAAATACTTGCCTACAAAATTTCATGAAGGTCGGATCAACGGTTCGCAAGTTATCATCGGACAAATATACACACAAACATACAAATGCCGATTTGTCCCAGTAAACTTCGCTTCGCTCGGTCAAAAATCATGTTGGGGGATGAGTGAAGATCATTATTTTAAAATACATATTATGGTTGAACGAAGATGTACGCAAATGCTCATAGTTAGTGATCATTCCTTGTAATGAGCATTCGGTACAGTGCTCGTAACAAGCGAAACTAAACTTGTTTCTCACCTTTATTCACAAGAATTTTAGTCACTATCGTTTTATAAATAAGATTTCAATTCGCGAAAGCTTGAACAATTTGATTCTCACTAATTATTAAAAACTTACAATTCTTCCTCAGTGATCCACCATAACACAAGTCAAACAGTTCTACAACTACGTCAATATATTAAACGCATGCTGCACGTCCGTGTGTGTACGTTAAAGAAGGACCACTGATGCTTGAGGAAGTGGCTAATGGTTTGGAGTAGGAAAGCGCAGAAGAACAACTGGGGACGGCGAGAAACCCTTCTCTTTTTAAGACACAACATATCCAAAACTAGCTTGCCCGCACGGCTTCGCTCGCATAAGCTACAGTAATTTTAAAGCCCCATTTCATCTTTTCAGGGACTTATGTTCGAAAAATCCTGAGCCCGTCTTTCTTTGTTATTTTTTGCTTATTCCACACACCAAGATTCATTGGCGTAGCATATTAAATTATTGATTAGATAATTAAAGATTAGATTTTAGTTTGTTTTTTTTTTTAATTTTGGGGGTTAATTTGACCCCTTTTGAGGTGGAATTATAACAATATATAAATACAAGTTTAAGTAGCATAGCCATGTTTCCGTCATTTTTTTTTTTTTTAAAAAGAGTCCCATGTCAAAACGACTAGATTTGTCCATCTGTCCATTCTCAATCTGCTGTAATGGACGCGCGGATGGTAACGTTGCGTTGTTTGTTGGAGAAAGTTACCGGTAGTAGTAAAGATGTTCAGTCGAATAGTCAGATCACTAGTTAACAGCCTGATTATGGTAGCTGTCAATCGTAATGGCAATCACGCCAACCTACTCGGGCCAGCTTATTGTAGCCATGCGTGTGATGACAAGATTACTATTTCGAATGACAGTTGAAGTATGTCCAGAATTCCAGATCATTTTTAGCTATTGAGCAACTCCGTACCGGCCCGAACGGCCCCGGCCGGAGGCCTTGCCATAATTTCTTTATTTGTTGACTATAGAGCGATCCTGCAATTCGCTGTCATTGAACTTCCGAGCTGACAGAAAAACTGAAATATCAGAATTCTTCAGGAGGCGTAAATACTAATATTCATATCACAAGGTAATTTTAATTCAAATGTACCTAATTCTGCCTATTATTTGGTAAACTGGTATACACTTCAATAGCGAGAACAAAATACCTACAACAAAATACACATGTGGTCTGGCTTTTATCGTTATTTTTCGACAGATCAAATTTCTAGATTAATACGTTATAAAATGTTTATTTATCAGCAATATTTTCGTAAATAGCTGTATAGAAAGATATACCCGTTTATTTTCTGTTTTTGTTTTCGGTTTATTGATCAAGCAAAAATGTTCTAATTTAAAAATGATGTATAATCGCACAGCAATAAAGATAATCTCACAGTTACCCGAAAAAAAATATACAGTACGAGTACCAAAACATTAATACCAAAAAAATACACTTGTGTTGTAGTAAAACCTTGCTTCTTGGCCTATAGGTTTTGATTTACTTGTGAGTGCGGCAAACACGACAAAACATGCGACATAAATGGCCGTATTTCTTGATTGCGTTAACTTAGAAGCTTAATTTTTCTAGAACTCCAAGTGACCGTAGACCTACGCATTTAATATTAATTTCAACTTGATAGCTCCACGTATTCCTCAGAAAAAGGGTCTTGACAAACAGACGGACAGACAGGCAGAGAGACGGACGACGAAGTGATCCTACAAGGCTGTAGAATAGCTTGCCTTAGAAAGGCCCTGTATCAAAATTTGTTGGGGGGCCCAAACGTAAGAAAAGATTTTCACAATAGGAATAACATCCGGGGCCCCTGTAGACCAGGGGCCCCGTATCATTGATACGGCTGATACAGCGGTAGTGACCTGCTACAAGGTTCCTTTTGAGGTACGGAAACCTAAAAAGGATACCTGCAACTATGGCGTAACAACATCCATAAATTTTGCTGAACACCTGGACGAGATTGGCACAAAACAGGGTAAATTTATGACAGAGGGAGGAGGCTTATGCTCTTCAGTGGACTGAATCAGCTGCCGATGATGATAACGATAAAACTCTTGTTGAAAGTTGCACACTTGCGATGCGTATGCGCATTACAATGATAATGGCGCGTGATTCCCACGCACAGTACCGGGTCGACCAGTCGACTTTTTTTTGTAAGCCGAGGATAATCGTCATTAATAACGTAACTAGCTGCGGCCCGCGATTTAAGTACAATTTTTGATTAACCCTCATTTAAAGGAAGAAAGAGTATTATCCATATAATTATAATGTACATTCCCTTGCCAAATTTCACCAAGATTATAATGAGTATTTTAAATCCATTTAATTGTGATTTACATTTCCTTGCCAAATTTCACCAAGATTAAAAAGAGTATTTTAAATCCATTTAATTGTGATTTACATTTCCTTGCCAAATTTCACCAAGATTAAAAAGAGTATTTTAAATCCATTTAATTGTGATTTACATTTCCTTGCCAAATTTCACCAAGATTAAAAAGAGTATTTTAAATCCATATAATTATGATGTACATTTCCTTGCCAAATTTTACCAAGATTAATCCAGCTGCGCTCCCACTAGGCCTTGGACACACAAAAAACACTAAGACATTAAAAAATAATAGTATAACTTACTTTAGAATGTCACTGGCAATGCTATCAATTTCCATGTTGTGACATTCAATGATGGCAAAAAAGCAAAGACCTCTCTTCTTTTCTCTATCTCTCTTCCTCTTCTTCTTTTCTTTGATTGTTCTCCTTTGTCAAAATAAAAAATTTCAACATAAAACTTGCTGCAAAGCTTTAGCGACCTTATTCTAAAAATAAATGTGCTTTTTTTAAATTTAAATTTATGTTGAAAAGTGTGAAAGAGATAAAGGCGAGCGAGAAAATAAATAGCAAAAAATCAAAGAGAAAAGACAGTCCATACCTTAAGATGGGGTATCAAAGGATGAACTAACCGGGTGATCAAAATAATTTCGTTTCGAACGGGAAGTTTATTTCTCTATCAAAATAGATAATTTGGTGGTAATTTAGTAAATAGATTATTTCGCAATTTCGTCAACGCTGACAATTTTTTTCCAAATCTCAGAATCAGCTTCGACTAAATAGTGGTTGAAATCCATAGTACCTTTCTGGTACAGGTGTCTATTCGTGGTAATAACATTTAAATCTGTTCAGCCGTTGGGGAGTTCCGTGGGGTTGAGAACAAACATGCTCACTTACATACTTTAATATTACATATTATTAGAATACAGAAAAACGATACGAGTCGTAGATAAGGTATAGGTGATGACTATTACTTATTCTGTTGTTTTAGTTTTTAATGCGTGTTGATTTTATGTATTTAATTTTAATTGCGATTGTTATCAGTTAAACATAGCATAATTTAAGCAAGTAAAGTTATTACTGTTTTTTTTATGCTATTGAGCCCCGAATACTGAAACGTTCGTTAACTTTGACAACAGATTAATTCTAATACCGGCACTAAGCAAATGACAAAGACAGCACTAGACGTAATCTGTCGTCAAAGTTAACAAGCGTTTCAGTATTCGGGGGTGAGGGACGTGAATGTCGTTCGCTTCATGGTAAGCGTTACGTTTGCCCTGGAATACTTGCACACTACTTTTTTCTTTTTTTATGCCGTAGGTGGCAATCAAGCAGACGGCTTGATGGTTAGCGATCACCGTCGCCTATACCCTATACCTGTAACACCAGGGGCATCACAGATACGTTGCCGACCTTTAAAGACTCTATTAAGAGCCCTTTTCAAGAACCCTATGTTGTTAACTACTCGGGAGTACCGCAGGTAGAAGCTCATTTCACAATTTGCAAATGTGAGGCAACAAGGATCGCGTAAATCACACAGTGTGCGGTTTCCACCTTTAAGCGGTGGCGGCTGGTGCGGTGATAGAACTGCGACGCCGCGCGAACTATGTCGAACAATTCTTCAGAACACTCCCCATTGCAAATTTGTTTGGCGGCTGAATAACTGGCAAAGGTATGGCAATCTAGGCGGACTCTACCAAAGAATTGCACCCTCTCCAAAAATCACACTTATATTATAAATGCGAAAGTGTGTAAATGTGTTTGTTCCCGTTCAACTCGGTAACGGCTGAACGGATTTGAATAAAATTTGGTATGGAGGTAGCTTATACACTGGATTAACATAGGCTACTTTTTATCCCGAAAAAAATATACGTTCCTGTAGGATAGCGGGTGAAACCGCCGGGCGCAGCTAGTCATCCAAAAAAAAAAACTAACACGTTTTCTGAGATTATAAAAATATAATGTGGTAAGTACCTTCTCAGAGCACAGAATAAAGAAACAATTTATTTAAGATTCCAACAATTTCAACAGATACTGGCGCTTACTATTAGGCATGCAAGTTGCACTTCTAACCCACTGTATTATAAAAAAAAACCCGTATCTTACCTTGCACTATACTTACTCTACTAGTTACATTCAACTATAAAGAGTGTTATTTTTAATGCCTAGATCTTTTTATTACTGTATTTTATGGCATGAACAGTCTGGACCACATTTTTAAAAACCTGTTGTTAGTTGCTATCAAATTATTATTCAATTATTATAAAGTCCTTTATAATTATTATCTTTTGACATTATTACAATGTACGTATACACGTCAATTTCGACACATTTATAAAACTACAAGGTCTGCGAACAGTAGACCTCGTCAGCACAAAATTTTTTGGACAACCTCAATAAAATTCTACAATTTCATAGTTTTTTTGATTGGTGGGGTAGCTTTTATATATCGGTACTGGCGTACAGCGGGCTTATCCTCTAACTTTGAAACGTTCGTGATTCTGATTGTGAGAGCATGCCATCTCGCTCGTACCAACTTAGTCGCACTATGCGCGGTCCCGTTCGCGCAACTCTCGCTATCGCTTTCAGAGTTACGGGATAAGCCCACAGGTCGTAAATTACAATCTTGACGAAACTTGGTACACAGGTTCTACAATTTTATAAATTTTTGTCGTCGGCGATTTTTGATTGGTGGGATACCTCTTTCGTTTTTGCTCATATTTAAAATTATTAGTTAGAGTATTTGAGTACCAAATATTATCAACTCATTCTGTCGCACGCACGGGGAACAGAAAGACAGCCATAAAATTTTCAAATACCTATTGCCAACCTCGCAGCAGGACGACCCTCTTAAGTTTTATAAAAAGTCATACATGAAAAGTAGTCGAGGCTATTACAAGAAAAAATAGAGCTATAACCGCGCTAGACAAAAATCTGATAATTGCTAATTACAATTAAACCAGGAAATCATTTAAAATTACGTTCTATGTTCACTTGAATACTCGGAGATCCAGCGGAAAATGTAAATCGAAGTGTTTTCAAAGATTTTTTAAATGTCAGGTAATCATGTTTTCCCTCACTAGATCATAGAACCAAAAAAAACATATAACTATCAAAAAATAAGATCTAGAATAATCTACGTATCAAATTATTATTTTTCAAAATACCGTCTCAAGTAGCACGCTAGGGGGCGGCCTGGTAGAGGTTGTTGGCAGTTAACAAATGTTGTTTGTGAACTGAATAGATTTAACGCCTTGAAGTTTCTAATATTTTGCAAGATATTCCAAGTTATATATTTGAAAAACCAAACGTATTGAGTACGTACGTGCGACCCCGATGGGACCTTGGACACGAATTTTCGTAACACAAACGGGGTAAGTTATGTATGTAGTAGACACTGTCAGCCTACACTGACTATTCTATTATTGGTCCCGCGACCTAATTTGATAAAAATGGGTTTTTATATTTATTGCACCTCATTAGTTATGTAGATAATAAATCTTACTAACCGACTTCCCAAAAAAAAGTTCTCATGTCGACTGAATTTTTTTGTGACATAAATGTTGTTTTATTTGGTTCTGTTATCTAATATTGCATAGAGGGAAAAGCTGATTACATGACAATATGACGAAAAAAAAAAAATTGGCAAGACCTCAATTATTCGCCTAACCTCATTATTCGCTGGCGCTCGGAACCCCTAGTGTATATTCAAGTGATTATTACATTATTATTTATTCTAGGATTGAATTTTGATTGATTTCCTGGCTTAGCAATTATATGTTTTTTTTGACAAGCGCGCGCTAAATCCATCTCTTTTTATCTGCGCGCGAATGTGTATAGCGCTATTTTTCCCTTGAAATAGCCTTCGAAGAGCGTGGTCTTTGAAGTTGTAAGATTAAAATTATCAGTTTAAAATAAGGTTTTTATTTCTACAGACCTTTTTTTCGAGGTCGATGTCCGGCTGTGGATGTCATTGGCCGAACATCTTCTAGACTCAGGTTTGTTATTTCTTTAGTAATATTTTTATTATAAGACCCTGAGTTTTGTTTGTTTTTCGCCTTCCAATAACAATAGGTGCCTATTTAAAAAAATACCATCGGAAATCCGAATTAGCGGAATTCAAAGGACGACCTTAGCGACATCTTATGAGAGCCAATTGAAGTTTTACGGTTTTGAGCTTTCTGCCAAACTGTATAGATGGCGTTAAATGTGAGTTTAAAAAAAAAACATTAAAAAAATAACTATCAAAGTTAAACCAGCACCTAACGCTTCTGAAAAAAATATATTGATAATTTTTACTCTAAACTATTTATTTTAATATGTTTTTTCATGTACTAAAAGTAGTTTATTATAACCACAGCTAGCTACTCGCCGCTAGATGGCAGTTATTAAATCTCAAGCAAGATTTGCTTGAAAAAAGACAAAGTAATATCGATATTTTCGTATTATTTCAGCATGTCAACAAATTAGATACAAGATATAATAATTACATCAATTTTATAGAATGGCGTCACGTTTAACTTCAAGAAGTGCAAAAAAACTTCACGCTTTATTTAATGTTTTTGGTTTACGTTTTTCTGGCATAATAAGAAACCCGTATACTTCAAATTAGTAAAGCAAAAATTAAAATGTGTTAAAAAGGTACTTACTTAGGTAACACATAATATAACAGTCATTTTTGAATTTCCGAACGATCTTTACCGGTGAACCCAGAAACAGATTTGTTTTTGTATCAGCCTTTAAACATCCCACTGCTGGGATATCGGCCTACCCTCGAAGGGTGTTTAGGCCATATCCACCAAGCTGGCCCAGTACGGGTTTGTGGATTCACATACGCCAACGACTTTCTTTTCCGGAAATATGCAGGTTTTCCTTCAGCGAAAAGCCAGTGGATCTTTCTGTACTTATGTGTAATAGTGAATCATTTTATACGAAGAAAATCCTTTATGAAACCGGCACGAAAACTAAACTGCGCATCATTAATTTTGCAGTTATTCGTCAGTGAAGGCCTGCTGGCCGAGGCCTTCACAAATATACCTAAGACCGTTCCTGATGAGACGGATCTATAGTTTGCGGCATCAGATTATAATCGGGACTAAGTACTATGGTCTTTATGAGATTGACGGACAAATAAGAAAAGTTTACAGCAAACTAAATAACTTAGTTTTCTGTAAATCAAATTACTAGCCTACTGGATGTGTTCGATGCGTAAGCCGTCGTGTCCTGGCAACTTGCCCCTATCGTTGTCCTTGACTGCCCGCATGACACCGCTTTTCATATTGTGGCAAACTGTATCTATTATAAATCTAGTGTTTTTCCGCTACAATATCGTGACTAGTCCAATAGAAATTAGATATCAATTGCTTATTTTTCACTTTATAAAAGGTATTTCAACAAAACTAATCTAACCTACCCGAAAACAAAAATTCAAATTAACTTGAAACAAAAGATTTAATTAAATACCTAACTGGAACTATCTATTTATTCATTGCTGAAACATTAAATTTGCATTAAATCTGTAACGTAAATAAACTTTTGACTGTATCTTCAACAAATCATTCAATCTTTATCCATATAATAGTTTGCCGACACGTTTAAGCGAGGCGTCATCAGGACTCCTATAATGATTCAGGACTACGTGTTGACTCCCCGAACTCACGACCGAGAATGAGACCCATCATCATCATCAGCCAGAAAAAGTCCACTACTGAACAAAGGCCTCCCCCTTAGACCGCCACACCGACCGACAACGGGCCACTTGCATCCACCGGTTGCCCGCGACTTTCACAATGTCGTCGGTCCACCTGGTGGGAAGTGGTAGTTAGTCGTTGAGAATGAGACTGTTTATTTGTAATTCGTATAGTGACAGTAGTACGAAATAGCTTTGTCACCAGCACCACGAGCCCCAGCACCACTGGCATCTGTAATTCTATTAGTAAATAGAAATCAGTGCCCAGCACTCTTCAAGGGTTCTCGTCGGCAACCGTCACTGGCACCGCTATTCTATGATATATTTTTGTAACGTGCCAATTATTTTTAAATTCCTTTCCTTTTTTTTTATAAAATAAAACTAAAAAACTTAACTAAAAATATTTTTTACTAGTTTACTTAAATTAACAAAGCTATTTATTTTATTTTATTAATTTCTTTGTTTTTTCGAGTGCGCTTAATATCTATTTTGCTGTCCCGGTCTATTCACTTCTAGATGCTTATAGCAATGATGCATCTTCAAGCTTTCAAGGATCGTTCGAAGATCTCAGATTATAAGAGTTTGTAAATAACGCTTATTGTATGTATTTGTATTTTGTAGTGGTAGGGCTCTCTTGCAGAGTCCGCCTGGGGAAGTACCACACCTTAGCCAGTTATTTAACCGCCAAGCAGTAGTGTGCAAGCATTACTGTGTTCTGGATCGAAGGGCAATGTTTCCAGCGAAATTACTGGGCATACAGAGATTTAACATCTAACATCTCATGGTGACGGGCGCAGTACAATGCCGCGCATAGTTTTGAACTGTTAAAGTTCAAAATTCTGGGTGGCACTGAACTGTTATGGGCAAGCGTGACGCTTAACATCAGGTGAGCGACTTGCTCGTCTCGTCACCGAGTAACATAAATAAATAAAAAAAGGGATTTTCTGAATGTTTCGTACGAAGACGAGGCACGTCGACCGCAGTGATGTATCTTACTTCTGTTTAAAAAAAAAAAAACCTAGAACTAAAGCAATAAAGTTCACAATAGTGCCACATTACTTCTCCTACTGACATCTAATCACAGAATAACAAGCAGTAAGTAAGCTATTATTATTGAATAGTAACATTATTGCTTTAATAGCAGTTGTTGTTGCATTGTCCACAATGGCAGCGGGAATAGCAACCCAGTAGCAAATGGTCACAGTTACTTTACACGTGAGTCTTTTGAATAGAAGTACCTTCCCATGTTTAGAGACCAACTTATACATATATATACAGGTACATGGGGAGCCTAACAATACGAATCACTCATGGAAAATGTAAGTTCTTATCAGATTATCTAATTTATCAGATAGCATTGTCGCTGTGTAACTGTATACTTAGGTACGTTCTTAATTATCACATTAAAATAATTGTTAGTCGTTGGTCCTCAAGAGCGACGGTAGGTCCACTGTCAGATATCAACTTTCGGGCAGCATTGAGTTTCAAAATATTGGAAATTCTAGTCGTGGTCACGCATCCCAAGGTATTTTGGTATTAACCCGGTACATACCCGGATGGTATTAGCCGCTACACACAATTCCGACCGATAGGACCGATACCGTTGGAGAGGAAAGTTTCTTGAGTAGCGACCACGAACAGTAAGACGTAGTGTAGGCAGGCCTACCACTAGGCCACTATGGACCGACGACATTATGAAAGTTGCGGGCACCCGCTGGATGCAAGTGGCACGTTGTCATTCGATGTGACGCTCTAAGGGGGAGGCCTATTGTTCAGCAGTGGACGTCTTATGATGACACATTTCCGAGTCAGTGGCCCGTCAATGTTGCATCAGGGACGGGTTCTTTTGTATACATTATGTATTAGCGTGTTCACTCCCGCAGCTCCGTGTCAGTTGCATCCCAGCTGTCAGCGTCCCGGACCCGGAGCATGCTGTGACGAACGCACACTTGGATAGTGCTGTTCGATTTGAAACCACGTGCAAACATGGATACGGAAAGACTGTGACTTATGCGCCAGAATAAAAGTCTTTATAATATATCACATTACAATAATTGTTAGTCATTGGTCCTCAAGAACAACTGGTAAGCCAATGTCCACTGTCAGATATCTACTTTCGGGCAGCATTGAGTGTCAAAAACAAAATTATTGCAATTGCAATAATTGCCAATTCATCTGTACGTAACGAGACCATCGCGATCTGTGCACAACGCCAAAATACACTGAATGGACCTGAATGGAACTGTCGTCAGTTACCCGTGTTCACACGTATCCGGCTACCAGGTCACGGATAACTGACCCCTCGTCCCTGACTGGACCCTGAGCCTGAACTGCCCGGAGCTCGGAAGGCCCTGGAATTATATGGATAGCGTCTAAAAGATGAAACGTTTCGCTAGGTACGCCAAATTCAAACTTTCATGCTTTTTTTGTCAATTACAACTTAAATACTTATTGTGAATATATTGAAAAAAGAAATGTAATTATTATAAGGAAACTAAAGTCATCGGCCAAGCGGGCCGAAAGGCAAAGATCGGCAAGATACCACTCTTTGGGCCTGACGACTGATTTCTAGTCGAGGGGCTCTTTCTATTTCCCATTTTTATCTTCGATCTCTCTCTGCCTCTCACACAGTCTAACGAAATCAAAATGTCCTTTGCGTGGCCCGCCATGATAGGTATACGTGCATGGAGTAATTACACTGCACCTACTATTTAATTATTGTTAAAGTTTGTGATAAAAGCTATCAAGTTAACTCACGTAGACACAATGAACCACAAACGGATTGCTAAAGAGAAACTAAATTGGCGAACCGACAACCAATAAACGCATTATTGCCTTGACGCAATCAAACTTAAGAAATATAGGTACCAATGAAATGAATAAAAACTACATTTATGTTCATACCTAATAGAAGGCGCACCACACACCAAATCTACAAATATTGTACACCACACAACACATTTATCGTAGAACTACAATTATAAATTTATACGAGTGTGCTAATAGACAACACACCAGCACACCACCATTCTTCACAAATAGTGCACCACTTAACACAAATATATTTCAGCACGTTTTAAAAAAGATATTTTATTAACAAAAATTATATACATATTTATAATAAAAAATAACATACCTACTTATCTACTTAAAATTAAAACAAATTATAAACAAAAATAAATAAATACAAAAAACCTAATCTACAAGCCCCTTGGTGGAGGGGAGTGTAGCCAGAATGCTGGCAGCATTGCCACGCTGGATGGCAATGCTGAGTTTTTGCCCAAAGTAGGCCCCAGCACTCCGGTCACTCGTCACCTCCACCAAACGTTCAGCACTCATAATTATGTATATTTGGTGTGTGGTGTGCCTGTGTGTTTCTTAGTCACTCAACTTTGACTGAGCCAATCAAAGAACATTGAGTTAGCCGTTTTCCTTTATGACAATTTTTGTCTTTATATTCAGATTCCTCCGTCCAAAATAGATGGCATGGCAATAGATACATCCTTTAGTTATTGTTCTGAGCTTAAAGCAACACAATCGTCCGGCCGACCTGGGCCCCTATTCGGAGATTTCTCAATCGTCTCTCGTCCCGATTGCCTCCGACCACTCGATGTATCTCGAACGCTAGCCAAGTATAAGAAATCTCGAAGATCGATTTTTTTTTGGAGATGAGATTGAATCTCACCTTTTGAGAATCCTGGGCCGTTTGGGCCGGAACTGAGTTGATCACTGGTTCTGAGAGTACACTGTGGCTCTGAGGGTACACCACTAAAACTGCCGTCACACATCATAATGACATAATTTCGCTAATGTTGCTAAAACGCGAGTAAAACATGGTCGAGTCATGCTTCAGCAAAGTAGTGGATGCATTACTAGGACGTTTGTACCAAGTATCTTCTCTACTCTTTATATCGTGAAAAATGAGACAAAAATATACATAATCGTAGCCGTGTCGTGTGCTTGCATAAGCAAACATACATACTTAGTTATATACTCGCATCCATACATACATCCCAAAACATTATCCTCTTTCTTGGGCAGTCGGGTAAATAAATGATGAGCACGTAAGTAAAATAAGCTCCTGATTAACGGACTTCCAAAACAAGGGAGACAATCGTTTCATTTAGCCCTGTATATGTTTGAGTTTGTTTGTGTGATTGTATGTCTGTTGCTTTTTTTCTTCGAAACGGCCGGACCAATTTTGATGCAATTTGAAACTTGACGGTGGCATAATATTATATTACGATGAAAATACGTCCAGCGCTTTTCTTCAAACTATTAACGCATCTCTGAATTCGACAGATTTTTTTTTCTTGTTTCTTTAACAATAATCCTCGTTTCTGATCTATTAACGTAGTTCACATAGCACATAGGAAACACACGAAACGATTGGACTCAACCGACCCCGTTCATGGGATCGATTCCCAGCTCTCGTGACTCGGTAATTGTATTGTACCAAATTCGATCATCACCAGCTGCCATTCGATACGTCCGACTGCATCCTGCTTTGCACGCCATGATTAACCATGTAAGCGGTAGACTACAGACACAGACAGACTACCCCCGAGATACCGTACTACGAGAAAAGCGCGCAGGATTTGGAGTAAAAGCGCCGTTAATCAGATAAGATAGCTGATTCGTTTAAAACACTGAGCTACTTCTTCAGTAGCGAAGAAATATAAGTCCGTTGAAACTTGAGCTAGATAGTACTTTAAAAAAAAATAGATAGAAAGACGTAACCAGTTGATAGCGCATGCAAACAACATTGTTTGAAATTGGCAATTTTGCATCAGCCTTTAAACATCCCAGTGTTGAGATATCGGCCTACCCTCAAACGAAGATTAAGCCATATCCACCAAACTGGCTCAGTGCTGGTTAGCGGATACGATTGTGTGGATTCCTACTGTGTGGCTCAAAATTATTTAATGCAGTGACGTCGATTCTGTTGTACCATTTTCTAAACTAAATCAAATTTTTCAAGTTTTAAATTATTGCAATCCTTTTCAAACACATTGAAATAAAAAGAGATGAAGATAATTTTAATCCTGTCAGCTGGTCTATCACGGGCGCCGGGATAAACTTATGTCCATCCGTTTTATCTTCGCGTCAACGTGATCAAGCTAGAAAATGGATACATCCATCTCGTTCCCACGGGATAAATATGGTGGACAAACTTTTATCCCGGCGCCCGTGCTAGGCCTGCAGATTGGTTTAATTTTGTGTGTGGTACACAGAATCGTCTGGAGGAAATTCGTCGAAGAACCAAAGTCCCCGACATACCTTTCAGAGTTTGCAAGCTGAAGTGGCAATGGGCAGGCCATATCACTCGAGGAAACGATAACCGGTGGGGAAGAAAGGTTCTTAAGTGGCGACCACGAATATGTATATACTATGTTCAGCAGTGGACGTCTTATGGCTGATGATGATGATGATGTCAGAGAATCGACGCAATCGAATTACTATTTTCCTGGAATGGAATGAATCCTTTTACTGGAATTTTCCGGTGATAGGCAAGCTGTCAATCTATTATATTGCCTGTTAGCCAGCTTACTGGTTGGTACCTACTGATTGATTTACGAATGAAGCACGCAATGTTTTAACCACGCTGTTGTGATTATCTATTATTCCTAGAAATAATAAAACATTGCAACACGAAGGAAAATCTCCTTAGTATCTACTTGTATCACACAGCATATCACTCGAGGAACCGATAACCGGTGAGGAAGAAAGATTCTTGAGTGGCGACCACGAACTGGAAGACGCAGCGTAGGTAGGCCTCCCACTAGGTGGACCGAGGACATTGTGAAAGTCACGGGCAACCGGTGGATGCATGTGGCACGTTGTCGGTCGGTGTGGCGGTCTTAGGGGGAGGCCTATGTTCAGCTGTGGACGTCTTCTAGCCAATGATGATGATGATGATGGTGACAGGTTTATTAACAAGTCTTGTCTTATAGAGAAACAAGTAGATTGAATTTTAGCGAAATTCTTATTTATTGAAAATATCATTGATTTAGTGTAAGTAAATGATGGGTTATGTAATGACATCCTAAAATAAATTTGTCTAACCGAACACCCAATATAGGGTTATCGGGAAAGGGCGTGTGAAGCCGAAAAAGGCTCATATTATTCATCATTATCATAAAGTTTTACTACGGGACCAACACTGAAAGCAAGAAAAAAAACCTTATGCTCCATAGAAAATGTCAATGACACTCGACAACATGAGGGTATGAAACAAGTACTCGGACAATAATTATAATAAAATACTAAGATGAATATAATTTACTCACACAAAAAAACGCGTGTTTTGGTAACCTTTTCGTAATATTGATAATTAAAAGGACTATTCTTCGCAAAACCATAAAAGACGCGCCCCATTTTCCTTGACAGGACCTCGAATAAGTTGTTTTGTTTTCCTTGTTTACGTTTTCTTGTTGGTGACAAAGGACATTTTCTTAAGTATATGGGGATATTTTCTTATTAAATGGTTAAGATGAGCCAGTGGCGCAACTCTGTCTGTGAGGCTGCCGCCAACTTCGAAGAAAAGCGGCTACAAGATCTGGACGCAAAGCGCCTTATCAGTAAGGCCAGCTCCAAGCCTTCGTACACAATATATATACCTACAATTTCGAGGGTCAGTTGCCTTGTGCGCCGTACGACCGGACTTTCAAAACTAAACCTGGGGTTGCAAGTTTTCATTATTACTAGATACATTGATATTAGTGGTTTGCGTGCCATGAGCATAGATGGTACTCATATCTCTAACTAAATTTAATAAATCCATTGGTCTCATGATTGACAAAGTATTTAGAAACTTATTTACCTACTAGCAGCGTCCCGCGGTTACATCTGCTATTCTACAGAAACCGAATGTTTTTCCGGGATAAAAAGCGTCAGTTTTTATAATAAAAAGCCTATCTATTAATCCAGGGTATTAGCTACCTCCATACCGAATTTCATACAAATCTGTTCAGCAGTTATAGAGTTGAACGGGAACAAACACATTTACATACAATTTACATACTTACGCACAAAAATTCGCATTTATAATATTAGAGTGTGATAGATCACAAGATATAATATTCCCATTTAATAAAAATCGTTATAGTTTGCTAATGTTTGCCAAAATGAATTATAGTTTTAATGTTTTTCATAGCTACATTGTTAAGTTTTTCTCATTCGATAATTTAAATCCTGTAATACTAAATCAATAGCCAAATTTAAACACTTTTGTACTCTTTATGCAGCATAAAATATTACCTAGCAGTCGAAGTTCCATGTGCATGACGTGGTCTGCTGTAATTTGGAGTGCAACTAGCTTAGGGCATAGGTTTCTAAATGTTAATGTAATGTGAACTTCTGTTGGGGATCCATATTGATTAAACAAATTAATCAATGGTTACGTTTAGACGGACGGCATCGTCAAGAACGAAGATTAAAGGTCTGTGTCTGGTTAGAATACAAAAATTTGCCAGTAGGTCGATATAAACAGCAAAATCGTGATTGAAGATTGACCGATTTTAAGTGAATTTTAAAGAGGTGCTAAGGTCATTTTCTTGAGGCCGTATAAACAGTGGTTTGTTTAAAATTCAAGGATAACTGACTATTGCATAGGTTTAGGTTTGAGATAAATGATAATGGAGGCTCTGAGGTCTTCAAATAAAATTGCTTAACTTTAGCTTTATTTATACAATTGGCAAGAATGTCATTAAACATTAATATGGACAGACATAGTTTAAAAGGCTTGCTCCGCTACGCTTTGCTCTTGAAGTAACAAATTCTTATTTTATCACCAGTAGTTCTGCGGTCGGTAGACCTTGCGAGCGATTTTTTTTTTGCACATTCTTATTTCTGTAATTTCGTAGTTTTTTTTTGTGTCTGCGAGTTTTTCTTGGGGTATTTCCTCCATAAAGGGGGGAAGATTGCTGCGGCACCATTTACCGAAGTATTCAGTTCGATGTTACAAACTGAGACCTCACGACTTTATAACTTGAAAACCACTTCATCTACTTTGCTCATATTCAAAATTCTTGTTTAGAATCGAGTACTGAATGTTTAATGTTTATGCCAAATATTATCAAACAGTCTGTAAATGGTGCTGCAGCAAACTTCCCCCTTTTTTGGGGGAAGTAGCCTGTCAATCAAACATTGCCGACGACTAAATAATTCTATAAAATTGTAGAACCTGTTTACTAGCTTCGTCAAGATTGGTTGAAAAATACGACCTGTACGCGAATACCAACATACACGCATATTATCACAATCGGCCGATGTATGGCGCCGCAGCACATTTCATCTCTTTCGGGGGGAAATAGCTCACCAATCAAAAACGCCGACGATTAAAAAAAATTAAAAAATCGTAGAACTTCTATACCAAGTTTCGTCAAGATTGGAAAAATACAACCTGTATGCGAGTACCGACATACGGACAGTCGCAAGCAAATCTTGCCAGTTAAATCTGAGACCTTTCGTTCGCTTCGCTTACTCAATTAGGTAGTCAATGGCGTCTATTCTGTTGTGGCACTCACTATACTAAACCAATATGACAGGATTTTTTAAATGTAACTTAGCGAAGAGACAAGCAGGTTGTTCGTCTGTTGGTAAACGTCAGGCTTGCCCATAACAGTTCAATGCCCCCCAAAAACTTGAACTATAGCAGTTCGAAACATTTCGTCCTGCGCTCGTCACTCTCAGATATAAGATTCTCTCAGATTTTAGAGCCGTTCAATTTGGTTTAGATAATGGGAACAACAAATTACACGTCATTATTAATTGAAATTGTCTTGTCTTGAGCTTATTTTTGTTATGTTTAAATAAACGAAATCTTGGTCTTATCTTGTCAGCCTAAAAGCCACAAAACGGCTCTTACATCAATTGAAAGAGCCATGGGTCGCAGTATACGGGATCAAATGTCACACGAGTTTGGATCATTAGTGGGCATTGTGAGACTCTTTCGTCTTTTAGGTTCTTGGGGCTAATTCATAACGAAATGTTAGCACCCGGCAGTTCGAAAATAGACAAAATTCAATGCATCAATATTACATAAACGAATACATTGAAATCTATATTGAAGAATACTTTCTTTTGCCCACAGAAAACCCACTTTTCATACTTACTAAATGTCCCATCAAACAGTAATAAATACTACGTTCCACCAAAACAGTTGCATCAAAAACAAAATGTTGAGAGCTCTGCTTTGATTTACTCGTTTTCTGTATTTCGGATTTTGATCTGCATAAAAGTGACAAGTTGACAAATTCTGATGTGCTATTAAATATTTCCCTGTTCTTATCCTAGCTGAGTCTTAAAATAACATCTGATCTTTAAACGCCGAACTAAAACTAAAAAACTGCTACCAGCTAAATGAACTGTTTTAATTTTTTAATTGGTGGCAATGATCGAGGCAAAGACGCTATTCTGCCACCGTGCGAAGCTACTTGGTGAGTATATTGGGTGTCAAAAGTGTGTTTGTTTTAGTGGTTTTTTTGTGTGGATTAGTACGTGGATTGGCATGTAACGTGTAATTTGATTAGGGAACTCGATTTTGTAGTTTTAGGGGCTTATATTTTAGATCAGAGAAAAGAGAAGGCAGATGTCATGTCGTAGAAGGACGCTGGCGGAAGACCGACAATAGTAAATGGATAAAGGTCCTTTATATACTTATATTTCTATTTCTATTTTGCTTGGTGTCAAGATTTGAAATAAGCTATGACAAAAGTAACCAGAGGAACAGAAAACCTACAAAATATACGTTTTTACCTATAGTATCCCGGCTCTAAAAATGGCGACTTTGACAGGAAACAAAACAAACCACAGAGAGAGAGAGCGCGCGAGAGAGAAAGAGAGAGAGGGAGAGAAAACTACGGCCCTTAACATGGCGGCGCGGCAGCCTGAAGTAGGTATATTAACGAGGTGCATAATAGTAGAAAGAGGCCAGTCCTCTGGTTTCTTTGGTCGTAGGAAATAAGTGATAGTGCTTTTGTAGAAGGAATTTTTTTCATAGGATAAATTGACAATACGAGTAAGACGTTTATGGTAAGCGCCACACCTGCCCGTAGTAAATACACTGACACCTAGAATTGTAACCTTCAAATCCAACGCCACATTGCATTGTGTTTGTCTACCTGAGGTATCAGTTGTAACATCTTGATAAACACTTTAATTTCATTGGACCATTGCCCTTCAAACCAGAACACAGTAATGTTTGCAGACAACTGCTTGGCGGTCAAACTGGAAACAGTACCCAGGTTTCATAGGCAGACTGCATAAGAGTCCTTATGCACAACCTTCTTGAACCTGCAGTGGTCCCAATGGAGTTCAAGCGATTTTCTGTTCGTTACTATAAATTAATGTATAAAAATACCACTCATAATAATTATTGTAGTAACCTTTCGATCATTGTAATCATAGAGCAATCGCAATAATAGCAATTTCACCGCGTCATGTCATCATGTTCACGGCCAATCCAAGCCGAGTTCATTGTGCAGATACCTATTCAATTGGTCATAAAAAGCACATTCAAAATCAATAAATTGTTTCTAAATCGACTCTCAGGAAATAAAAACCATTTGAACAACATCTCGTACTCAAAAATCTGTAAAGCCATTTAGGCTACAGGAGGTCACATGAAAAAAGTAAAGAACCCGGGTTTTTCCTTAAAAAGAGCTTCCGGAGGACGGGCCTCCGTTAGACGCGCGTCCTATTAGTAAACGGTGAGTGTTCTGCGATCCTCAAGCCGCATGCCATGCGTGGGTATTTTGTCCCCCTCTTCTGAGAGGGAGAATTCTGCAAAGTGTAGCTTAATACACTGCGGAAATACTGAGGAATCCAAAAACAGTATTCAAAATCAAGTCAAAATCGGTCAAGCAAGACTAGGTAATAACTAATGTTTGTGTGTTCCTACAAACATTACAATAAATTTAAATACTTTAGTTACGTTACTTTAGTCGGAAAAACCGACTCATTTTACCGTGAGTATTCTCATTTCCCAACCCGCACTGGCCAGCGTGGTGGATATGGCCTAGCCACCCTTTGAGGGTAGGCCGATACCTCAGCAGTGGGATGCATAAAGGCTGATGTAGACGGAAGATCCCCGTCTTACTAAAATAAAACATTATACATCACAAAAATATTACCCGGCTCTTTGGACAGACGGGTAATTATTATTACTCTCACTCATAATAATAACAATTTCACCTAGTCCTCACATGTCATCATGTCCATGGCCAATCTACGCTAAAATCATTGTGCTATTCTATTACCGAATATAACTGATGCTCAATTGGTCGTAAAAAGAAAATTAAATGGTTCCGAATTCGTTACAGATGTTTTTTAAATGGAAGCTGAATCGATCGGAATGATATAATCAGTATTTTCTGGAGAATTAAGCAACTATTAATAAAAGCCTGAGAGGTCAGTCAATGTCAGGTTTTTAAGCTACCCGAAGGCTTCTTGAAGCTTAATAATTTCTGTAATACGACGTGAAACTGGAGCCTAAAATACTTTTTATATGTCTTTTAGTAGTGGTCACACACCCTTCTGGCTGACTGATTTGTCCGTCTTACATAATCGAGCCAAAGTTACAAGTATAACTGTTGACAGTCAAGGGATGCCTTCTTGGAGTTAAATCCGAGATACTCGCGGCACTTCCTGAACCTCAATTGTGACAAACTCCTACAGTTCGGAATAGTCACTTGACTCTGTTCACGTTTTTATTACTGGGAATACAGACAGTACTCTGTGCAGAGATTGCATGGAGGCAGACGCACGCACATGCTGCTACATTTGTAACGGCGTGGCAAAAAGACGTACAGCGATGTTGACGATTAGGAAGGCTTGCACCGCCTTCAGCGAGCTGCTGGCCTTCCTGGAGGATACTGGTGGCTGGACTAGCTGCAGCCGAATTGTCACACAGAAAGGGCTAAAGACTGACCTAATTGTGGAAAGAACCAAGAACCAAGTACCAGTGGCGAAGACTACTTTGCTTTGGGTGAATTAAGAATTTTCAAAAAATCATAATAAAACATTTCAATTAAAAAATAAAAATAAAATCACCCTAATTTAAAAAAAAATGTCTTGATGCGGCAGAAAAATGCGAAGGAAGCCACGGAGCACAACTAGTGTAATAATCACATAATATCCTACGTAAGACGATAACGTATGTCCGTTTGCTCGGTCGTAAACTGGAGAACCCACTTATTCTATTTACTTGCATTTTTCTATTGGCACAAACGACGTCTGGCACAGATTTTAGGACAGATACAGAGAAACGGGAGCCATATAAGTTGAATGGCTATTTATGTAATATTTGTGGCTTGCCGATCCTTTACCAAAATGTATGTATGGGGGGTTTTGGCGGGAACGTGAAGATGTCATGTCGCATCATTCTATTAAAAATATAATGTATATATGATACAGAAATACAATAAATTAATATTAATTTTATTAATAAACAATAAAATTGTAGCCTAAATGGCTTGGCGACTTTGAATTGCAAGAAGCTAATGGTTAGCGATATATTATATTTTTGCATATAAATCTATACAAATCAAGGAATCAGTGCGCGTCAGAATAAAATAATTTCTATTTACAACAAAACCACTAGCGAACCAATCCTAGCGAAAAATCCTAATTCCTAGAAATTATCCTTATTAATCTTTCTGACATCTAGCGATTTTTTTTGTGTATAACGAGTACATTTCAGTTTGATTTTAAATCTAATCATAATCATAATAAAAATGGCTTACTCCAGAAACCCTCTTAGACAATCCCCCGCGAAGGGAATATTATTGTTCATTATTTTTAAATTTGTCTTTTTGGTGTATAATAAAGCTATATTGTAAAAGATATATGCTGATACAGCTATCCTAACTCACTATGTTCCTTTATCCCCAGGTCAAAGATCATCAATATCTTTGACCAGCAAACACAAATTAAATTTGTAGAAACCAAAGTGTGTACGCTGTACAAAGTCTGTTTATTTCAGAGGACAAAACAGACAACACAAAAAAAAAAAATGTTATATTGTATTGTATTGTATTGAAGGGGATTTTTGGAAATTTTGTGCTCAAGGTAGAGTTCCGTAGCTATGTTAGAAATTAATATTAATAATATGACCTGAGCTCTGTTTTTTATCTATAATTAATATTTTTATTTTTATAATTTTGGTTGTAATTTTAGCACTTTTATTTAAGTTTAGGTTGTATTTAGAATAGTGTTAGTATAAAGAGTTTGTGTTTCTTTATGTCAATTACATACAAGAATTTGTTATACAAAGAAAATAAAAATAATAAATATTTCTTTGATCATATTAATAATTATCATAAGCCGAAATTTTAGTATTCAAAGTTGTTGTTTATCGAACCATTTTTACTTCATAATAGCATTCACTTGGTCAAGGCTATATTTTAAACTAGATTTTTAAGTTTACATTAGTTTATATTAACATATGACTTTAGTATATTACATAATAAAATAAAAAGATATCCACAAGTTTGACAAGATATTAGAGTCTCGGTCTTCTGTCTCTTTCAATCGAGTTCTAATCTCGAAAATTGCGTGGTAACTAACCACGTGGTAAATAATCCAAGAGCACTCCACGCTTATTAATACGGGGGTAGTTATGTAGTGATGACAAAATAAAGTAATTTCGGTCTGCGTGCTAGTTTTTCAGAATTTGTATCCGACTCTGCCCAAGATGAAGGTTATGTATTTGGTTTGTATGTAAGTACTAGCTGATGTCCGCGAAGCTAAACTATTTATACAAACCTTGTCCTCACAATTACGAGCACAACAAAAAAGAAATCATCAAAATCGGTCCAGCCTTTCTCAAGTTATAGCGTGACCAAGAGAAATAGCGGTTCATTTTTATATAAATAGATATGAGTATGTAAACCAAGTATATATAACTATGTATACAAAAATATTTGGTCGAGCTTTAAATTTCTAAACGTACTGTAAAAGTCCCCCGGAAACGGGACCCTGACCAAAAGTACCTAAAACGCAGCGTTTCCGCGCTCAATGGTCAGGGAAATCACCCCGACCAAAGGTCTCCCCCTTTCTCCTTCAGGCGACATGTATGTATGTATGTTGTGTTCTTATATTACCTCCTGTTGCCTAAATGGCTTGATCGATTTTGACGTGTGAGGTGTTATTGGATTCCTGTCACGTCCGGAGTTACATGGGCTATATTTTTCAGTCAGGTATTTTTATTTTCTAATAATATTAATTGGCTTAAAATGATTTCGGATTTAAACGTAAAAAAAATGTCTAGGTACTTTGAACATGTCAAAACAGGGTGTTGGGACGGCTAAAGCCACAGATCTGTGGCTAAAGCCTAACATTTTCCCGGAAGAAGAAAATTATGAAAATTTACTTAATAATAAAAAATACTAAAGACCGTCTGACAGACAATGAATCAAAACAAGTTGATCTAGAAGCAATAAATTTCCATTTCTTGTTACATAAACATATACATAATATAAACGAAGATACAAATTGTTTTTTTTTTTTTTTAAATTCCTCGCAAATAGGTTAACTTCGTATGAAAAGTCGGCATTTTTTATTTTGTTGCCACAAACTTTTATTTAACTTGAAATGTTTGTTTTTATGTATGTTAAAGTCAAATCTTGCAACTCAATTTTAGACCAGTTGCCTTTGTTCAATTTAGTTGAAAGTTTGCATGCCTGTCAAGTTTCGATAACAACACAATATTATGACAGCGAGCTGGTCTGATGATGGAGACGGAGGGTGGAAAACGAAAATCCTTAGTAAGTAACAATAGATTAGACAGAACGGATTTTATAAATTATTAGAGAGTTGTAAGATTGAGTCTAGTTCTCAAGCTTTAATTCCTTCTGATATATTAACTATTTATTGCATTCTAAACTTTTTTATAGCTTGACGGAATGCACGGACAGACGGGTACTTCAGCTACGAGCTTCCTTTTGGAACGCCAACAACTCAAATGATTTATAAATATAAATTGTCAGTGTTCTTTTAAGCAGGTAGATGTCAAGTTACTACAGATCTAGACCTTAATATTTATATTGAATAACATTATAGCCACGTCCTTTTTTGACTTTGATTAGAATATATTCTGTGCATTAATTAAAATAACCTGCTCAAAACTCGATACACGTGACAGAATTTATTTTTATTTGGAGATAACAAGTTGGTGAAACTACCTCCATTTATAAAACACCTAAATACACTTTAAAATATTTAAAATAAATGTATAAGCGTTGTAAGTCAAATCGCTAAGTCCGAACGTTTTCGTGCAATTTTCAAGCGACGATTTGCACCAGTTCAACAACAGAAAAGGTTAATCTAGTTCAAACCAGACAATAAAACCAAAAAAGTAATAATATTACCTTGAATTTAGACATCTCCGATTCACTTTTAGTTCACAATGTTTGATTCAATGTATGATACACATTCAATATAGTTACGTTTATTATCACTGATTACAAACGCGCGCGCGACTCGTTTGAACGCCACATTGATACTGGGCACTGAGTACTGGCGTCTCTGATCTCTAACAATATTAGATATTAGATTGATAGCAACAAAAGTGGATGCTATAGCAGCTAAAGCAACGAAACTCGATGTAGTGGTGTATACAATGGTAAATATACAGGGTTATAAGGAAAGGGTATGCCTAAGCCGAAAAGGGCTTATAGTACTCATCATTATGAACAACTTCTACTATGGGACCAACCCTGAAATCGAGAAAACAAAACAGCTGTTACGTAGAAACATGTTATTATTGGCATGATATTCTTTATTACCAATAACAAAAGTATCGATGAAATAGAATGTAAATTGACTAAAAACATATGTTTAATTGCGCATCAAAAGTTCACTACCCCCATCAATAATGATGCACTTAAACATTAAATTTGAATTACGAAGATGTAAGGCTGATCAGGGTATTTTAAATCAAGTATTCTTTTTACCACTCTTTCAAGTAGTCTGGAGTACTGAACTGCACTAAAACATATACACCTTTTATGTTTTCAAAATATTTTGAACAAGTAATATTATAAAAAAAGAACAAAATACCCGACTGCAAAATAATTATAGTCTATGTCACTTTGGTCTGGACGTAAAGAAGATTTCAACAACACCTAACTCGTCAAAATCGGTCAAGCCAATGGAGGTAATATAGGAACACAAAAATACTTACATAATGACATACTTACATTACATAATGACATACATGTTTCCATACACACCAAAAACATTACGCTTCTTCTTGATAACGAAAAGTAAAAGGAAAAGTGGACGCACCAATTCTAACGCAAATAACTAACACACTGAAACAGGTACTCTTCAATAATATACCAGTAGTCGCGCCGAACTGAGACCTCGCTGCCCAATAACAATTACAACCCTTTGATCGATTATGCTCATATGCGAAATAAAAAGTTACTTTGAAATAAACTACTTATCTACAAAATTTCATATTGATATACATTTACTATTTACATGTCAACTTAAAATTTGGGATACACAAAAAAAAACAAAAAATGATAATAAAATGTTAAATAATATTAAATTTCTAGTCTATTAAATTCGTCAAATCTGTAAAATCATTCATCAGCCACTTTTTAAGCCTGTGTTTAAAGGAGTGCATTCTGATGGCTGCCGTGACGTCACCTAGCGGGTGATTGTAGACGGTTGTTTCACGAAGTTATCGTCGGACAAACTTACAAACGTACATACAAACGCCGACTTGCTCCCATAGATATCTCTTTATTGTTCACACCATAAATGACATACATAAGTCAAAAAAACAACTTAAAACTAGCGTAACAACTGGCTGCCTTATCGCTTAAAGCAATTTCTTCCGGGCAACCTTAGCATGGAGACCCATGCTTCTGAGACTTTCGTTTCGCTCGTTCGAAAACCGAGGATTGATTTATTAACAAAATACCAAATATCAGGTGTGCAATTAAATAACAACCATTGACAAATAAAAGGTAGATATTACGTAAACAATTCTGATAATAAAAGGAAATAAGTGACAGAAACTGGGGCTTTAAGTGTTTGTGGTAAAGTGGTGGTGTTTGATAAAATACGCGAAGTATTACAGTAGAAACTCGATTAACCGGACTAATTGTTGTCTTAGGCATTCGGATAATCGAAAATCCGGATAATCGAATGTAGGTACGAAGCAAAGCGGATTTTGTGCATGTAGTAATGCTTTTTCACAGAGCAAAGGACCAGATATCGGTTGCCCAGATGTTAAAAGTTATTTTTTCGGTTTCTTCATCATTTTCCGATGTATGCTATCCACAGATCACACCCTAGATTCTGCATTCAGGACGATCGAATCGCACCACGCATCAGCCTAAACACACTTATAAGAAACTACTCTGATTGGTAGATTGTTAGGCGCGAGTAGGCGTAACCTTGAGAAAGCCAATGAGAACGCTTGGTCGTACTCCCCGCGACCCGCGCCTCCCTCAAACTTTGACTTTTTGTAGGAACAACGAATCTCGTAATGCGGTATCTAATGTGATCTATGATGCTATCTAACTAAAACAATAACGAAACGCGGGCTGTGATCCCGCGGGGCGCGGGATGACAGTTCCGACCCGCGGGCTTATCCCGTAACTCTGAAACCGATAGTGATAGTGCGCGAGCGGGATGTCATGCTCTCGCAATCAGAATCACGAACGTTTCAAAGGCCGCCGTTCATGCTTGCATAAATTCGACGTATAGGTATGCGGTTGGTAGTCCGGATAATCGCGAATCCGTATAACTGAGGGCCGGATAATTTCTACTGTACATGAAAGGAAGTTAATTAAGACGAACTTAAACTAATGTTTTGGTCTAAGCGTAGAGAAAATATACTTGGATATTTTATATGCGAAAGTTTATGTTTAAGTCTGTAAGTGGGTAAGTATGAACGTGTGTTTGTTCCCGTTCAACTCTGTAACGGCTGAACGGATTTGAGTGAAATTTGGTATAGGGGTAGCTTATACTCTGGATAAACACAAGGCTACATGGATACTTTTTATCTCGAAAAATTTAACCGTTCCTGTAGAATAGCAAGTGAACCCGCGGGGTGCAGCTAGTTAATAATAAAGTGATAAATACTCTTTATTGCCATTAAGGAAATACAACCCGAAAAGAATCCATTTTAAGCGATGATCGAAATACTCCGGATGTGTGACTGCAACATGCAACGATATTTACTTAATATTTTGTACTTGACTATACAAGTAGTGTACAAACAGCTTCAGATAATAGATAATAGTTAAATTTTTGGGATAAAAAATAGCCTATTTGTTAATCCGGGAATAAGCTACCGAATTTCATCCAAATTCATTCAGCCGTTACGGCGTTTAACGGGAACAAACACACTTACATACTTACATACTTACATACTTACACACAAACTTTAGAATATTAGTGTGATATTGGAACATTAACTAATTTGAAGAAATTTTTCAAATACAAATACTTTTATTGTCCAAAAAACCAGTTACAACATCGTAAGTAATGCAACATTTTACATAGAAAGTATGGCAATAAACAAAGTTTTTATTCTTGTTCATAAATACTTTTCCGATTATGAAATGATAGAGACTTTTTTAATGATTAGTGAATTGCTGTCCTAAACAAGAAGGGACATACGAATGACATACATAATAGTTCAATATGACCATCAAAATAAGAACCTCCTCCTCGTTTGTAAGTCAGTTAAAAAGGTAAAGTTCTGGTGTCGAACTCGATCAATCGCTTGAATAGACCTGTGATGTGAGTATAGAGCGACAAAGTTATTTTTAGAGGTGGCTTAATGGTGGAACTAATATTTTCCTACGGCAGCCTATCAGTTTTGTTCAGAAAATACGTTAGTGGCTCCATTATTCAGTACCATAGATAAGTTGGTCGCACTTTGAAAGGGGTTCTTACGTCCCTATCGCTCCCCAAGGATGTAAAGTTTGGAAGTTTCGACCCCGAACTGTTCCAACGTGATGGGACCGATTTTACAGGTTATTGACCTCTGTGCGTATTGGTCTTTACCTACCAAAATAGACTGCCCTAATTTGAATATACTTGAGTACTGATCTACGTAGCTCTTTCACGATTTTTGATAATTCCTATCTGCACGTGGGCTGTTCCAAAATTGCTTTTAAAACAAAAAATAATAACTAGGTAATAATAATATGTAAGAAGTCAAAGAATATTTGTTTTTTTAATTATTTTTCATAATACTCAGCTCCGGCTTTTCAAATTTATTCATTCCCTCGCTTAATAGACCTCACGAGCACAAACTTTTTTGCACAATTTCATAGAACTTTTTAGTCGTCGCCGATTTTTGATTGGTGCGGTATTTCCCCCAAAAACGGGGGAAGTTTGCTGCAGCGCCTTTTACCGCCCGATTTTGATAATATTGACATACACTTTCGGTACTCAATTCTTAACAAGAATATCGAACACATGGCGTCTAAGATCGAACTTGAGCAAAAGCTGTCAAGAGGTTGTCAAGATATAAAATCGTGAGTTGTCAGTTCGATGTCTTTAGGGGTCGCTGTAATATTTGTTGTTTTTAACTACATATGACATTAGTTTTCTTATAATATTGCAATCCATTTTAATTCAGAGCACACTATTTCTTATAGATACGCTTACAAGCGACAGGTTTAGGCTAATTCATTTCTATATAAAAGTTGTAGTAAGAATGTTAGTTAGAACATATAACATTATCTATGATAAAACAAAAATAAACCATCATAATCAAAACATTATTTATCTCTGGTTAGAGACTTTACTAGTTTGTTTGTGAAAACAGTTAAAGAATCGTTACATACATCAAGATCATCCAAGTAAGCGTAAAATTTATTATAGGTGCGACACAAAGACATAAAGGGGTAGACACCTAATCAGCAAATCAAACTATCTTGAAATAAAGTACACCAGATTGACGTACCTGTCAAATCAAATTAAGAGCTCCATACAGTTGTCATTCTCATCTCATACTGATAAAATCTCATAATAATGAGACAAAAAATGGTAAACTATACAAAAATATCATGCCAAAATTACAAGGATTCACAGGAATCAACCACTGCCACATCCATCTTTAAGTCCTGAAATATACTTTAATAGGATATAAAATTACTGAATAATGTAAACAGAATAGTCGCTATGACAACGTTTAGGAATGTCAATCGAATTTCGGTTAGTCCAAAAATCGATTATTAAATGAAAAATATTTTTTTGATATATCATGATTGAGGATTGTTTCTTGTACTGTAAAGAAGACCGGCGACGGTCATTGACGCAGCCCTTTGATAATTTTATTCGTCGATTAGCAATTGACAATCACTTCAATCGGATTAAAACACGATTAATTGGCTGCATCATCATTATCAGCCAAATAAGACATCCACTGCTGGACAAAGGCATCCCCTTAGAAAGGTACGATCAAACACGTAAATATTTAGAATGCTCCATCGCCTCTAGTTTTTTTTTTAAGAGTCTGAACGATAAGGGATTCACGTGGAATTTATTTGACTATATACTTGATCCAAAAATAATCAACGGTTTAATCGAAGTTCGTTTTTTTTTGTCCGATTGAAGAATCTAATACGAGATCGGTTCGAATCGGTTCGTATACGATTTTTTTCTGCAAGAATTGACATCCCTAAGACAAAATGAACTGTAGTATTGCCAGATATTTTTGTAATTTCCCAACTTTGTTTAGGTTTCCTAGAGACTCAGATATATGTAGCTGATCTTTTGATAAAAATAGTTCGGCAAAGTAGAGGTGAATATTGGCGGGAACCTATTAAGGTTTCCACCAATATTAATTTGCTTATAATACATAATTTTCATAATTTTGCCTAAAAAACATGTCGGCGCATAATTATCAACAACAAATAGAAATGTTTCACCAATCCCTATCCAAAAACTTAACTTAAAACCCTACGGAAGCCTACAATGAGCGTGTCACGATATGACACAATTGTATTGCAATTTTATTAGAAATAAAATTTTGTACCTTCCTAAGAATGTAAGAATGTAAATTTGTCTAGTGTGGTTGTGGGTTTTTGGGTCTGCAAGTAATATGCACATTCTCTTAGGTTTTCACCGTCACATGCGTGTTACTTGAGGTTGCAGAATAGTCAGGCAGTTTCAAAAAAGATAAATCCGCTAATAAGCGAAAGTTGCGTATGCGTTTATTTGCAAATTTAGAGGATTCCATTTCCATCGTAATAAATTGAAAATAAAAACTTAACATTATTTAACTTAACAATAATGTGGATGATAAAAAAAAAGTATAAGAGTCTATTTAAGAACCACTGTGATACAACCTAAATCACTCCAATCAAAATTTATTTACCCGACCAAATAGGGTAATCACTTTTTAATGGAAAGCCTCAAATGTCATGACAAAAAAGACTGTCAAAAATTATAAGCCATTTCAAAATCGTGTTTGTATGGAGACTATCCTTCTGGACCTTATTTATAAGGAGAATTCTGTGGTGCGACATAATCTTTGTGTATGGGAGTTAAGTCCCAAATTTGTCCCAACTTTTAAGATAATAATTATTTTCTAAAATATTCAGTTTATCAAATCAAATCAAATCATTTAATTCAGACTACAAAGGTCCATATTCCACATAAAAAGAAATTCAATTACAATTAGAACACAAAATTAAATTATAAATTATATTATATTTTGTCCTACATGTTCATTAGTAACACAAAACAGAAACAAACAGAAAACAATTTTTGTCAAACAGCAAATACAAAATTAAAATAAAATAACATATTTTTTTTTACCGTCAACATTAACAAACAACAACATTATATTACATGCATTTTTTTAAAATACTCTTTGTAAAGTTAACGAACAATTGATCCCTTGTTCCCATTGTTCTAGACGCGGCAGCAGCGGAAAGACACTACAGATTGGTTATTATACACAAAGTTTGAATTATTCGACCGCCAAGCATGCAGTAGTGTAGTTACATTGTTCCGGATTGAAGGGCAATATTTCCAGCGCAATTACTGGGATCAGACAGATTTAACATCTAATATCTCAGGGTGCGAGCGCCGTGCATGGGTTTTGAACTGTTGAAATTCAAAATTTTGCGTGGCATTGAACTGTTATGGGCAAGCGTTTAAAGTGAGCGACTGTTGTCAGTCTGTACCATAAAAATAAAATCAACGATGTCTGCTGTCACCCCGTTTTAGTTCTATTACTAGTAGCTCGCGCCAAACTGAGACCTCGCGACCCCTATATCTTCACAACCCCTGGACCGATTCAGCTCATATTTGATTTTAAAAATTGTATTGAAATGAACTACTTGCCTACAAAATTTCATGAAGATCGGATTAACAGCTAGCAAGTTATCATCGGACAAATATACACACAAACATACAAACATACGTACAAATGCCGATTTGTCTCAGTAAACTCTGAGAGATTTGCTTTGCTCGGTCAATTATTATTTTGCTAGTTCTACAGTATAAGCGAGCTCATAATGATCTCTAACTAATAAGCCTTTGCCTCTACCACAGCTTGAAAAGGAATAAGCTATATCTCTACTTTCTGTTCGCTACTAACAGCTGATCAGCTATTAGTGCATTTTTCCGACGTCTTCCAAACTTACCTAGAAAAAACCGAACAGCTCTGTAAAGGTTTTTACAACCAATGAATCCTGAAACCAAACGAGAGTGCCAGCGTTTTGTAATGTTCAAGCATACAAAAAACTAAAACGCGCGTAATTTCAGCTGGTATTTTGTTTAAAGAGCAAATATTTTGAGTGAATATCTTAATAACGCGCACTGCGGTAATATCTCTGCGGACAAACGTAATGATAACGGAACTGTACCAGTTATTTTTGAACGAACCTAAAATGAGGAAGTACTTTATACTTGTCGTTTCATTTAGTTCAGTTTTTACAATTTGACCTTAAAATATAACTGAACTTTATACTACTTGTATTTTACAAATTTGACTTGTCATTTCGTGCTCTCGTGAAAGATTGGTATTTTTTTTACATTCCATCGTCATTATAAAATCACAATACACACTCGTCAAATACACACACTCACATACACACACACGCCCACGCTCACACACACACACACACACACACTCACACACACGCGCACATATATATTACGTATTCCAATATATATATATATTGTATTATTATTATATTGTTATTATTAGTATTATTATTATTTGTGTTTTTCTTTTTCTATTCCCTTTGGCTATAAATACTGGTATGATAATCTAAATTCTGAATTAGTTAATTTAATATTTATTGTATACTTTATTATACACTGATTGACATGCTTTAAAACATAAGTAGGAGAAGCCACTGGCACCTGACACACAGTCCTAGACTAGTTCGGGAGCATAAGGATCATCACTCGATGTAAAAACTTAATTAATGTCAAAATAAATAATTTTTGTTTTTTGTTTGTTTGTTTGTTATTATCATTGAAATCGGCTTGGAAGAGATCGCTTTAAGCGATAAGGCCGCCAGTTGTTACACCAGTTTTAAGTTTTTTTTTTGTCTTAAGTATGCCATAAGGAAAGGCTTATTTTCAGCAGTGGACGTTTTATGGCTGGTGATGATGATGATGATGATGAAGTATGTCATTTATGGTGTGAACAATAAAGAGTTATCTATCTATCTATAATTATTTTTCGCTTACTTGGCACATAGTACCTACCATGTCTATTCTAGCGCCACATAACAAACTAAATGCACAATAAATGTGAAGAAACGCCACCTATTCCAAAACCACGAACCTGCTACAACCGTCGTCTATTCCATGACTTATTAACTTTACAGACGGCCCACAGATGGCACTAAATAACAATTTGTTGATTGGTAGAGCTGTAGAGCCCTTTCGAAATTCGAAAAACGCCGCGCGCCAGTCCGGTAATGGCCGCCGTCGTGGTGGTTGAGTCACGTTCACGCCGTCGCGTACCTCGTTGATCGCTTGTTTACTTTATTTACATCACAATCACAACCCCCACAATTACAGTGCCGAGTGATTACTACCCACGATTGTTGTTTTCGTCACATATATTCGTTTTAAAAGTGTTTGTTCTCAATGTTTTATAGTTTTTATCGGCGCGCTCACGTAGCGTTGAGAATGCAGCGGTGTTGTGTTGTGTACTAATCGGATTTCTGGCCATGCTGGGCTACAGGGGAGCCATGTGTAGCCGGCAGCATTCGCAAGCATGCCTCAATACGTCCCTGTCAATTCGACAGGAGATACAGAGGTTCGAGAGCGTGCACCCTTCGATCTACGCTCTCTACGATCTCGTCGAGATGGTTCCTGATCCATTGCTGGCACAGCAGATCCGGGACCACGTCGTAGCTATTGAAGGTCAGTTGTGTATTACAGTTACCCGCTTCGCTCGTGTTTACGTTTGCGAACGTGCTCGCCGTTTCTAAGGAGACGTTGCTGTTTATCGCCTGATAAATCACGTTGGATAACCTATTTCGTGTTCTCTACTGGTTAACATAATTGGACTTCTTCCAATTAATTATACAATTAAAATACGAGTATGATATTGGTAACGATGCTTGAGGTTGCTCGTTTATCGTTAATTGTTTAGTCATTTAGCAAATGTAGAGTAGCTAGACGTATAGTAGAGATCAAGCTTTACCTTCATTAGTTAAGAAAACATTAACAACAACAACTTTAGATCCAGACAAATCCAATGATCGTCTAGAACTGAAGCCTGCAGCAAATTAGATAGAATAAAAGATCGAGAGATAACACGAACAGGAGATGAAAAGGGTGAATGGTAATACGTATAGCGAAGGGGAAAGGAAAACAAAATCAAGAAACCGTTGGAGGGGAGTGCAGCAAATCCAATTAGGTGATTATGCTAAAGAA
Source organism: Apocheima hispidaria (assembly GCA_947579745.1). Lineage (NCBI taxonomy): Eukaryota > Metazoa > Arthropoda > Insecta > Lepidoptera > Geometridae > Apocheima > Apocheima hispidaria. The sequence continues at coordinate 14,638,661 of OX388154.1, forward strand.
GTAAAGATTAAACAGGTGAAGTTACCTACGAGGTAAACCTCTATGGAGATCGATAAGGACGTTTATAAGTAGCTATGCGTGTGGGTATATACATTTCACAAGTTTGCGACAAGGGGAGCCAAGGAGAATGGAGTCGTAGAACGCGTGACATAAACTTGGCTTCAATACCTTATCTACCCGTATTATGGCAATTGAGTCGTGTTGAAGAAACCCATGACTTATTTATAAGTTTCATTAACTATTTGAAAGGTATACGAGTTGAACGTAATAAACTTGAATACTTACAATTTTATTATGCAGAAGTGAAAACAATCTAAGTAATATTACTCATGTATATGCAAAGATTAATATACCTATACATTTTCTCTATATGAATTTCAATGTAAATCTAGAGATTGATTGGTTGATTAGATAATTCTACAACTACTAAAGTCACTAACGCATTAGTGAAAGTATTTAATAAACGAATTATTTGAAGGAATGAAACGCAAAAGTGATCGCAGATCTTTAATAAAAAATTCACTACATAGTTTAGTTAATTAACTAAATAGGTACAAAATAATCACAGTACCAACCTGAAACGAAACAGATCGTAAATAAACAGAAGTAAACACAAAGTTAAAAATACCACAAAACTCCCTAACACATGTGAAAGTATTTAATAAACTAAGTCATTATTTGACGGAACCAAACGTAAAAGAGATCGCAGCACTATGACAAAAAGTTAACTACATAGTTTAATTAACTAAGTAGGTACAAAACAATTAGAGTGGTGCTCTAATTGTTTTGTTTTGTACCTGAAACGTTACGGATCGTAAATAAACAGAAGTAAACATAAACTACACAAGCCACATATCATTATCATTACCGTGAAGGAAGATTTCGCTAACGGATGCTAATATGATTAATACACATGCAACAGAATCCACCCACTGCCATTTAATGATAAATACCGTGAATTGATTATCACTCGACAGTCTTTAGACTTGGAGTAAATGACAAAAATAACTCTAAAAATTAAAAATTCTAGTGTATTATTATGTTCATAGCAATTTATAGTTTTTGGTCGATGACAATAGAACAGCTGCAGTGGTCTATATATTATAAATATCCATTTCTCATGTGGTTAAATAAGCGATCTCTCATACAAAACAAGTTATAGATGTTGCTTCTACAGAATTATTTTAAATATAAATTTGTCATGTGGGATTATTAGTAGTAAGTTTCGAGTTTCAGTTATTTGTGGTTGCATTGAAAGCAAATAATGAAATCACGAGTTTTACAATTAAGAAAAAATCTATCGAAATCAACGACTCGTTACTTCTTAACACTGAAATCACCACTCAACACATTGTACATTATTGTATTTTGTATACAAAATAAACTTGATGTAGTTAATATGCTACATCAAGCTCCTTCTAATATAATTAATTATGTGACTAAATATGGTTAGAAAGATCTTCCATTTCAATGTTTATAATACACATCTAGATAACAATAGAATCAAACTTTCGCTATCTGATTTATCGATTTAGTTCAATATTTGAATAATACGCGGCATCTCTTTATTCTTTAACTAAGAGACAAAATCGCCAAGAAATAATCACGCAAGTGTCGAATTTTAGCACTAGTCCACGTTCTTGACATTTACTGACTGCTTGACGCCTTTACTGCTACGAACGTTTTACGTTTTTTACCAAAGCGAAACAAAAAAAGTAAAACACAAAAACAGCCAATATTCTTTACCGAGAATGTCAGAGCGGCCTGAATTGTGGTTGTAAATTGTTTCCCTACCGTTACTTAGCTGTAGGATTGATTTATACATATACTTAATTATGATATGTAGACGATTAAGACGATAAACTTAGGCAAGAAAATAAGCAATTCAAGGCATAGTCGTAGTCCCATATACTAGAGTTACCAGAGTGAGCAAATCTTCCTTAATCTGTAGTATTGATTTCTATATTAAAATTCCATGTGCACTACAAAATTTAAGAAAGTTATAGAAGATACACTGACAGTGCGGGCATATTATCAAGTAGGTGATTATCTAAAAGACACTAAAGTCTGGAACCTGCCCATACAAACAGATACAACCGAAATGTAAATTCCTATAGAAAAAAGATTTTTGACTTTAACTTTGACATAAAAAAAAGACTGAACGAAATATCGCATGCAAATGTTGAAAGATGTTGCTGTTCTGTTAACAAACATTATTTAAATGTTAGTGATAATTATTTAGTAAAGCCAAACAATGGTTTACCTTATTTGTAGGTATATGTTACGTTTACCGTTTACAGCAACGCCTGTTAGCTCAGAAACGGTCAAAAAGACACCTCCCGTGCTAATAATCAGTTGCAAATCACAACATATTTGCAAAAAAATATGACCATATTATATAAGGCTCGCTTATTTCGCCACGAGCGAAACACACCGCTACTTGAATCACCACTTGTAGATTAAACCAGGCAAATGATCAGATTAATTTAATCAAGGTATCAGAAGTTCGAACAGCTTTCAAATTGTTCGGAAGTGCTTAATAATGGTAAAATTTAAGGATCATAATAAAACGTTAACAAAAATTAATATCAAAATGAAAATAGAATTTTGATAGAGAGTAGAAGTTCTTATGAACAATTTCATAAATATTTATATTAATGTTCCAAGTTTCGCGGAATCTGAAAAGGGTTTCATAAACTTCCTCAAACATTTGCAATAAACAGGATAAAGTAAGATGTGTTTATTTTTTGTGGACTTTCACTTACAAGGAATAGGCAATTTCAAAGGCTCTGTAATCAAAAACACTTTCCTTCCCTTGTCCAGACGACAATAAGTTTCAAGGTTCCTATGGCATAGAGTTGAAGATTAATAGGTATAACTGTAAGCTTAATTAGAAGCTTAGTATAAAAATTCGAAAACTAAAAAGAGAAAGAAAAAAAATGTAGGGCAAAAAAACTTCTTAAATTCAAAGAAACCCCGAATATTCTCACTATTACCTCACTGCACCTCATTAAAACTCATTAAAACTTCACTATAGTTACCTATAATAAACAAGGCTCATGGTATTTTCAAACGTGTTAATCATAAAAAATATTTTTTAAGAATGTCTTATTCAAAATCTTATTAATTAAAATCACCCTAATAACCAATCGCACAACACTGCTTAGAATTAACATAACTTTACTTTTCTATATTTTCTACAATTTTTTTATCAATCATAAATTTTAAATGTGAAATTTTGATATCAACTTTGATGTCGAACATTCTGATGCATTGATTCCACCCTCCGCCATGTATGTAGGAATTATTGTTGGATATCAAAGAGAATTTATTCAAAGTTGTTAAAATAACTTCTGCATAAAATATGATTCTAGAGAGTAAAGCTTCATTTGCATAAAGGATTATGGGGTTTCGCAACATATCGTTTACAATAATGTTCTGTCGGCAAAGATTTGTTTGTTACCGATAATTTTTATAAATACAAACCTTCATTTTGCAAGCTTTTACTCGAATTTCATTTGCATCGTTTATGTCCTTTTTAGCAATGCTGTGTCGTTCCGGAACGAAAGCAATTGATTTTTCGGGCTTTTTTTTTTTTCCCCAATACTGTTTTATAAAAGTCGTGGCACAGCTAGCTCACTCACGGATACCTAGAATGACATATGAATTTCCAAAAAAATATTATATTTGTCTATAATAACATCAGACATAACCTCAAAAAGGATCTTACACGATAATTATATTTTAAAACTTATTTAATTGGTAATCTTATCATAATATTATACAAAATAATATATTTTTTAACAATTCACACTTGTATGATTTTATATCTGCATTAATTAATTTGAAAATGCGAGCGAGACAACTATGGATGCGACTAAGGGCCTTAGGTATATATGATTTTAACGACACTAGGCAATTATTGAAATGCTAAGCATCTTTATCTATGAACGTTTGGAAAACATGGAAGTGGTCAAACGACAACGAATTGGGAGCCGGCTGTATCCTAAAACTGCGACCAGAACCACCGGAGGACGACACCAGTTTCTTCTTGGTTATTTGTGAGCGTTCAGCAATCTTCAAGCCTTTGTTCAGCAGAGGACGTATTCTGTGGGGTATTTCCCCCAAAAGGGGGGGAAGTTTTTTGCGGCACTATTAACCGGCTGATTTCTGATAATATTCGGAATAAACATTCAGTACTCGATACTAAACAAGAATATTGACAATGAGCAAAATCGGTGAAAAAGTTGTCAAGATATAAGGTTGTGAAGTTTTAGTTCGGTACATCATCGTCATTATCATTATCAATGCGTGTATCAAATTTCAGCACTGATCCTTATAACCTCTGAGTACAGGAACCGTGACATACAGACGGATAAACAGACGGACAGGCGGCTGGATATAGTTAGTAGTTTGCTAAGGAACACTAAAAACTGGGTGCTAAAAAGGTTAAAACTCGATAAGCTAGTAATAGATTTAATTTCAGCGAAATTATCCTAAAAATCATTCCTGCCCTGAACGCGGTTAGCGTTTTTTGGTTGTATGTAAGTACGTCAGTATGTAAGTAATAGGAACAAACAAATATACATAGTATTTGTGTGTATTTATATATATAAAAAAAAGAACAAGCCCTTTTCTATAAATCAACGCACAGTCCAAACCACTTATGATAGAGACGTGGAATTTGAACCTAATACCTACTCCTCAAACGGTGAACGGATTTTACGAAATTCCACTTCTAAATAGTTAAAATGGACCCCTAAAGTTTGTATGGAAATAAAATATTCTTTCATGCTAAGTCAATGAAACTTGGTTTGTTTACTAAGCCTAAAAAATAAAGAAAGCCATGTCTCAGGATTTTTCGAAAATCAACCCTTAAGGACCCTAAATGGGGTTTTTCATTTACTGTAGATTACTCGAGCGAAGCCATGGAGGCAAGCTAGTTATGTATGTATGATATATGTGTATCATAGGTACCGCTTATCGCTGGCTTGTCCGTTTTAGGATTGCGACGTGCTGTTTGATTCGTCTGCATATCTGTAGTGTCATAGGCTACATTTTGCAGTCGGGTTTGTATACTTGTTTCCAATCATGTACGGGACAAATACTTCTAATAGCTAATATCTCAAATCTCAATAATTATGCATGATTATTATGTAAAGAATTCTCAATTTTATTCATTATTTGAATGTATTAAGGGCTGACTCTGCAGTGGTACGTTGGTCATTGTTGACTTTGACCTTCCCCCGGAAGTGTGCTTCGATTTCCGCCAAAGATTTGCCTTTGGTCTCGGGAACCACGAACAGGACGAAAAAAAATGCGATGGCGCAGAATATTGCGTACGCCCAGAATGTCCCGGCTGACGTTAGTACGTTCTGTAAAAGAAAATAATCACGGATAGAAAACAGGAGCCTTAAAAAGGAATTTTTCAAGTGCCTAATTTAGAATTTTTTGAGATCTGCAAAGAAAAATGTAAGCCTTCCATGAATTTCTCTCATAGAAAATAATACAACAAGAGAGAGACGATGGAGTTAGTAGTCCACAGCAAACAAGTTTTTTTTTTAATTTGTTTATAGGCTTGCGTTTGACTGCCATCACGCGATAGTTCCAGGCTAGCATTTATTATACCTGACTTCACCGTGACTACTCTATAACTTAGCATTAGGTAAGCTGTGGTCGAATTCCTAGTCTAATAAGCATTAAAGCTCTAGCAACTAGGAGATTTAGCCAAAAAAATAACAGACGCGAGCTGTTCGTGAATCGCAAATAGAATTACTGACCTCGAGCGCATGGTATGACTTAACGACGGAGAACATTGAGAGCAGGTTGACAGCGCTCGCCATGGCAGAGAGCTGGGAGCGATGGTGCGCCGGAAACAGCTCGCCGAGCATCAGGAATGGTACCCCGCCAAACCCTAGCGAGAACCCCACCATGAACACCACTAGGCTAAAGATTGGCAGGTACCTGCGGAACATTACAGGCAAGATAACTTAACTGGCTCTAGATTAAACCAAAAATATTAAAGAGTCGATAACCATCCGTAGGACGACATTTCAAGACGAGTTGGTTAGATTCTACGTCTACCGTCTGCACTTTTCACTGTTTTAATTTTTGAAATTGGACAAAGGTTTCAAAAGTAGCTTTGCTATTGATTTGCTTTATGGGCTTAAACTTCGAATTGAAAGTTTATGATGACTAGCAGTAATGCTACTGCTGGTAATAGACCTCTCCTGAAGGACGCCATGTAAACTTATAAATGCAGGTGTACTCACCCAAGCCAAGACTCCTCGAAGTGGAAGTAGAAGGCCGAGCCCATAGCAGCCATAGAGGCGCACATGACGGCGGCTGAGACGAGCAGCAGTGGACGCCGCCCCGCGCGGTCTACCAGCATCGTGCTTACGCCATTGCTAACCAGCTGTACAACGCCGATTATGATGGTCGCTGTCATTGCGTCTAAAGTACTTCCTGGAAAAACAAAATGCATTAATTGGAACTCAGAAGTAAAAGACGCAAATCATTTTTCTCCTTACTTGCTGAACTCTTTTGTTTATTATATTAAATGAACCGCCGTTCGGTTTCTGATGGAAGGTCTAAACTTCTAAAGTACCAAGTATTAAAAGAAAAAAACTGCAAAATGTTTGTGCTTATCTCACCTGCGTTTTTGAAGATCTCAATTGTAAAGAACACAACGGCGTCGATGCCACTGTACTGCTGGAAAAAAAGCAGCGAGAACACGATGATGAGCGGTTTGATTACCACAGACGAGAAGAATATCTTGCGAGTGAACAGGCTAGGCAGATTGTCTTGGTCTTCTATTTTCCTATAAAAATAAACATTTCAAAACTTACGTAAGTCTAAACAATTACAGAATAGTCAATTCAATTGAAAAGTATATTGAATTTATTATATCCTAGCACACGCAGACAGGTACTTTTGCTAATGTACGCTCCAAGATAGACCTTCTCCCTGACTAAGTCAAAAACATAGAAAATGTTCTCGATGAACCACGCTTGCCCAGAAATACACAAACCACTGTACAGTTTAACCTAACCAACGTATCTTTGAAGTTGGACAAATGGAGATGCTAAAAGTTTTCACGGGAGGCTATCAATTTTGTTCAGATACGATGGTGACTCCGACTAAACTTTAACGAGTCACTTCGAGATTTCTTTGAAGTACGTACGGTGTCCAGTGATAAGTGACGAGTGATAAGCAAAAATATTATAAACGAACTCGTTCGTGGTATCCTTCACGATGGCAGTGGCACGCGCTGAGAGGTGCAGCCAATTGACGGAATTTGAGGCATCTCGGCGTTTCCCCACACTCTCGAGCCACACCGGCGACTCTGGCAGCGGGATAAGTACCACAAACGTAGCCACTGAAATAAATTACCAGAAACTTTTATCAATCAAAATAAACAGAGAATAAAAATGACACGTTTGCGATAATGAAGAAAGTGCGATATTGTGTTTTTTCATTAGTGTTATTACTATAAAACTTTGGCCGCACATGTACGACTTCGGACTAGGGATAGCATTAGTAGCATCTCGCACTCCAAGACCTGTCTAGTAGTTTAGCCTAGAGGTAGCAGACAAACATACATATCTTCATTCGTATAAACAAAAAATCATTAGATACCTTCATTTCAATAAATAAATAAATTTCTGGGGCTCATAATTAAATAATTTTAGATTTGTGACACTTAAAACTTTTCAGTTTCGTATTTCAAAGCCATGACAATTGTTTCATTACTTATGACAAGTACATTTCGTGATGAATCCATGTCAGATATTGAAATGACTATGGTAACATCAGGCACCTTTAAATAATATATAAATATATATATATATAATATCTTGGACATTTTTGCACACACGGTCATCTGACCCCAAACTAAGCAAAGCTTGTAATATGGCTGCCAGAGACTGATATACATACATATATATTTTTTAAATACTTACTTATATAGATATTAACACCCAGACATAGAACACACACAAATGTTCATCACATGAATGTTTGTCCTAGGTGGGAATCGAACCCACGCCCCCAAACACAGAAGTTAGGTTCACTACCAACTGAGCCAACGGGGCAGTCAGTAAATGAAGGCATTGATGCAACTGCAAATTTTTACATTCGTAAATTCAAATTTTTGCTTGAGTTTGCACAACAATAAATGTATTCTAAAGTTGAATGACGTGAAAAACGCCGACTTTAATGACAAGTAAAAATAGGAGCCCAAACTATTTACCACAGAAAATAGCAGAGAAAAATGCAAGATGTCGCCAGTAAAGCCAGCTGCCAGCGGTATATGAGAGCAGGATGCCCAACGACATAGACAAGGTCGGCATAGAACCCAGTCGGCCTCGGATCTCGGGGTCGCAGCATTCACTTACCTGAAATGTCAAAATATATATCGCTAATATATGTGAACATAATTGGCATTACTCTATATCATCATCAGCCCTGAACTAATGGCTTTCCTTTGTTTCCGATAATCTTCGCGGTTCATCCATACGGGTTCTAGGGTCGTTCTGATGTCGTCGCACCACCTCAACTCAGGTACGAAGCTGTGTACTTGTATATCTAGGTAGCACTTACGTAAACTTGAGAAGTGGCGAGCATAAATCCGGCGCATACACCCGTGAAGGCTCTTCCAACGATTACGAGGGAGAAGTTTTTGGCGAAGCCAAGAAGGAGCCAGCTGGCGGCCCACAGTGGCGCCGTCAGCTGCAGCGTGCGTTTCCGGCCGAAGTTCTGCATTAGCACCCCTGATACCATGCTGCCCAAAAACGCGCTCAGAGATGGTGTGGCACCTGAAAGGAAAACATTAAAAACAATTAAACGTATAGAAAAAGATGCAGCGAGGTACAAAAAGTGGCGTGGCCTGAATAAATACGCAAATTACGTCACACCCAAAAAAAAAATGTTTTTTTTTGAGTAGTGGGTAAAACCACAGGGCTTGTCTAGTTTTTCGTACATTTCACTTTTTATGACAGGTTTTGAAATTAATCTTTTAAAAGTCTGTTTTTAAGGAAAAAGTAAAGTCTATGTCATATAAACTATTATCTTAACCTTTTTGTTCTTTAAGTAACTTCACGTACTCATAAAATTGTTACCGTAGTTAAAGATTAGATAATAACATCTTATTAACATCCTGTACAACAAGATTAAACAGGAGAAAATTTAACATTCCTATACGTAAAAATGTGATAACCTAACTAATATTATAAATGCGAAAGTAACTCTGTCTCTGTGTTTGTCGCTTTTCCACGGCTAAGCGGCTGAACGGATCGGCCTGAATTTTTGCATAGATATAGCTTAAGGACGTACAAATATAAGCTACTTTCTTTTTTTAGATCTACGCGAATGAAGTTGCGGCTAACAGCTAGTAAATATATGTTTTTTTTTTTAGATAGTTAAGTTTTTGGTAGAGCAAACTTGCTTATAGAAACTGCTAATACCGCCTCGCCTAATATTTTTCCAGGATAAAAAGTAGCTTATGTGTCAATCCAGGCTATAAGCCAACTGCAAGCCAAGCAAAAGCCGTGCAAGCTATAATGCACGTACGTTTTGCAAACACAGGATTTGCGCATGACATATAGAGTAGAGAAGATTTTGTCGTCTTGCACGCTATGCTTGTTTTATACATTTCAATGATATCCATTCAACCGTTGCTAATTTAAAAGAGAACAGACACACTTACACACCTTCTTTCGGATTTATAATATTAGTGTGATATTGATAGACGCTGAGTTTTGTTTTTTGAGTAGTATTTATAAAGAACTAGCTGCACCCCACTATTTTTATCCCTACCATACAGAAACTGACCATTTTATAGTATACAATTTTCGCAAAATTCTGCTCATCAAGACCATTTGAAGAATATTGTGTCCAAATTTCACGACTCTATCATCAGCGGTTCCGCCTTTGCGTTGTTTCTCCGAAAAAGGGGGTTTCTCTAATATTTATAAATTCATATAAAATAGGATATCGATACAAGAGCTGTTAGTATTCGTTAGTCTAACTATAATTAGATTGTTAGTTCGTTCCTGCAGAAATCTCATAAGTTTGGTTACGCACTCATCCGCACATTCCGTACCTATCCATGACTTATGTTCACTTTGTCGGATGATTTCGGAGTCGTAGGCTTGCATGGAAGGAATTGCCGAGGCGGAGTATCCTCGCACCAGCCCCATGATGAGGAAAAAAAGAGACGCTCCAAATGCCAGCCAAGCCTGGAACAAAACATTTTAACACAGCGTGATTAGCGGATAATTCAGCAATTCCTAAATGAAGATTACAAACAATTAATTTTATTTGCCTAGCATATCATAAAATCCTAAAAAGGTAAAAAAAATGGCTTCGAGGTATAAAAATGTATACTCGAGGAAAAAAATTTTTTGCCAGGTCAGAACTCTTTACATTAAAACTGTCAGTCCATGCAACACGTCACAAAAATAGATCAACGCCATCTTCCGAACTAAAGAAAGTAACTATCTCTGTTCTTACCGTTTTACCAATTTTGAAAATCTAAATAGCTATAGTCTGAATCATGAGGACGGACATAGGCTCCTTTTTAAAGAAAATATATATTATTTTTCATATATACGCGGGCGCAGCCGCGGTTGAAATCTAGTAACTTATAAATCCTAATCTACTTACTATTTATCGTGATGTATTAATCTTCATTTCTAATAACATTGTATCTTTCTAGTTTTGATCAATGCTGTGTGTTGGAAATAATTACAGTGATTGGTCGAAGTCACCGTATCCATTCATTAGTAAATTAATAGTAATGGCTTGAACTGTAGTTTCTATCAAATAACTGAATCTAGTTTTTAAATAATCAGATTGCTTACTAAAGTTGTACATTAAAAAGTACTGTAAGACTGACAACTTAATCAATTTTTATCATACCTGTTTGAAACATCCTGTCCAAGTGACATCTTTAGTATTTTCATCACTATTCTTCACTCTCTGATAATTACACTTTTCCATGATTATTATTAAATATAATTACTTATTTACTTGTAATAACTGTACCTCTTTAGATTCAGAAGTAGATGTGAGTTCAGTTTCGCTACTGAAGTGTCACTACCACAATCAATACAGTGGAAAACCTTTCACAGAAATGTTGTACTTGACCTTGTGCTCTCTGGAGCAAGACCAGCAAAAGCGATGAAGGCATGACGTCGTGAGAGATGACATAAGATGAAAACCAACGCACCACGTAAGACTTAAATGATCTTACGAAGTGGATGAAAGCAGAAGAAAGTGCACATAGAATAAACGATGTCCTATCGTAGTAAAGAAGACTTACTCAGAGATGACAATTAAATATATAAACTCGATACGTTACAATAAAGTTTACTTTAGCATGCACAGTGAAGCTTAGCATCCTGCGAAAAATGCTTACAGATGCGCTTGCTAGATGGCGAGATTGATCGCTCTGTCACTTTCGCACTCGTTGCTTTAGAAGTAAAAGTGGCCCCGTCTGCGTATCTCAAGGCTAATCGCTTCGCTTTCGGATTGAGATAGGCCCGACATCGTTTCGAGCCGGTATACATGCAGTCACTAAAAGAGACAATTACTCCTAGAATAGAATATAATAGAATAATATATACCTGTTTATAAGCCCATGCCCGGGTAATACTAGTTTTGTCACTAGTTACTTCTTGGTATTTACACTTTTCCATTGTTATTGATTTAAAAAAATAAGATATAATTGATAAAAACTTAACTGCAAAAACCAATATAAGAATAGTTCCCTGAATTATAAAAACGTCTGACTTATATAGAGGTAAGTAACTGTGTCCGCAAAATTACAAAAACTTATTTTCATTATACTAAGTAATTGTTATTTTTTATTCTAATATTTTAAAAACAGGGTTTTGTTATAGGAATAGTTAAATATATTAGTTGTATAAACACTTACCAAATGAATATATATTAACCGATTCTATAATGAATATGAACACTTAGTAGTTTTGCGTATACAGTTAACCTCTAAATATTCACAAGCTAAGCAAAGGCAGTTATTCAGCCACTTCTGAATCTCAGAGAGCTAGTAGTATCCTACTGCGAATTGTTGTTTATAAAACGTTGGCCACTAGGTGCTGCTAGCAAACGAAATGTTAGCTCAGTTAGGCTACCGAGATATCACTAAATACGCTACAGTAGAAATATTTAATGGTAATTCTGTTCTTATATGGTACATAATAAAACAGTATACCTATGCAAATACCAGCTTCTGGAAGTGGCTTCTTCTCGATGATATCACATGACTTGTGTTTGAGTGAGAAATCGTGCACCAGATTATATAATTACTGTAGTGATAACATACTATTATCACCATCATTGTTTGTACCTACTTTATACTTTCAGTTATATAAAAATCTTTAAAGTGTGCAGTGTCTAGTCTTTTCTATTTTCACAATTTTAATTAAAATGTGATCTATATAATAAATCTTGTGTAAAGAACAATAAATAATATTGTTGAAAAATAAGTTTGATCTCGTTTATACTAACATGATTTTAGGGTGTCTATACATGGCCTGACCTGACATCGTGTGAAAGAGATAGCTACATATAAGTTTTTTGGGGAGCGAAAGGGAGAAGCTATAACCTTAATAGTTTGTTTCTTTTACTCCTGTGAAATTCAAGTCTATCTGTCCCTTTCGCACGAAGTCAGGCCAGGCCATGTAGCGAGGCCTTTAAGTGATTCTTATAGCTTCACTGATTTTGAAATGTGAGGTGTCGTTGGACTCGTCAATATTCCCAGGGGCTCCATTTTTGAATCGCTCGTATTATATTTCGCATGAAAATATCACGCGAAATCATGAGAAACTACTGACTTTCGAAAGAAATCCCAAACAAAAGTCGCATTTTTGAAATAATCATATCACTCGCTAACGCAACCGTACGAATAATTCGAATTGCTTTTTACGCGTTTCAATAGAATGTATTTCATTCGCATGATATATTAATGCGAAATCATACGAGTGATTCAAAAATAGAGCCCCAGAGCTATTGTCACAGGCTACATATATTTAGCAGTTTTATTATTGCTGTGGTAGTCTTCTGGCTGATGATGATGATGATGACATATATTTAGTGGTTACTAGTTGTTACCCGTGACTTCGTACGCGTGGACATTAAAAAAAGTATCCTATGTCCTTCTTTGAGATATACAGTAACTCCTTATCAAATTTTATCAAGACCCGTTCAGCCGTTTAGCCATGATAACACGACAAACATCCAGACAGAGTCGAAGTTACTTCTTATAGTTCGCTAAATGACGTTGATCCATTTTTGTGAATTTTTGATGTTTTATCGACTGATAGTTGTAATGTAGGAGTTCCGAATCGCGCAAGCGAAGTTTTTTCGCGAGACGAACGTATTCATTTTTATACCTCGAAGCTTTATTGGTCTTGATACGACTGCGGCTATTTTCCGCTGAACTTATAATATTAGTTACGATTGTTGTTTAGAATTAAGTACCGAATGTTTCTGCCCCACGAATCAAAAATTGACGACGACAAAAAAAAACTATAACACTGTAGAGCCTGTATACCAAGTTTCGTCAATATTGGTTGAAAAATACGACCTGCGGGCTTATCCTCTGATTTTGAAATGTTCGTGATTCTGATTGCGAGAGCATGCCATCTCGCTCGTACCAACTTAGTCGCACTATGCACGGTCCCGCTCGCGCAACTCTCGCTATCGCTTTCAGAGTTACGGGATAAGCCCACCGTACGCGTGTACCAACATCACCACCCTATAATAATATGCCACGACCCTATAATATTATGCCAAATACTATAAAAATCGGCCGGTAAATAAAGGTAAGTAAAAATAGCCCTCCAATCAAAAGTCTCCGATGAAAAAAAAAACAATGAAATTTTAGAAATGAGGTTGTGCAAAAAAAATTGTGCTCGCGAGGCGTACTGTTCGTAGAACTACTATAGTTTTATTGTTTTAGTACGGTATTACACACACTACTGATTATAATCACACTGATTAACATAAATAATTAAAATGAAAATGTACCTAAGTACCTAAGTCAAAAAAGATTCGTCAAATTATTAAAAACACAAAATAGAGATCAATGGAAAATGGCCACGTAAAGGTCAATGGCCAATGTGAAAACAGAAAATAAGACAAGACACCGAAGCTTTTTTTCACCCAACTCCAAAAACAGGAATAGTTTTGACGCCCGAGCAAGTGACGAGTCTGACGGCCGCAACCTAAACTCAAACCCGTTAGTAAAAACCGGTTTGGATCAGAGACAAACCATAAAGTAAGTCGAGTCATCATACTTGAAGGCCACGGTCATTACTTCACAAAAGGTAACTGTTTAGGTTTGGTAACAAGATCTGCTTCCGTCGCCACTGGAGCTTTTGGTATGTTTATATTCAAGAAAAATACACGTGACATTTGTGTATTGATCAGAGCGGAAAGAAAACATTGAGCGCGTAAAACAAAAACATGACCTTTTTTTTTTATTTATTTTTTATTACACAGTTACATTTTATTTTTAAGAAATGGAGTACCGCAAAAGTACAGTAATTTTGTTTAATAAATTAAGGGCGTTATAGTCACTTACTTTTATTTTAATAATTTGTAAATGTAAATGCTAATATATAAATGTTTCATTGTGTAATTGATTATAGTCATGGCACAGTCATCTTACTCGCGTTGATTGTTTTTTTTGATAGTGTGAATTTCCAGTAAGTTTATATTGAATCTGTCTGATACATATGAAATATTTAAAAGATAGTTTTGATGGCTTTTAATTTGAAAAGGATTGACCAAGCCTTATATTCTCAGTTTTTTTTTCGATCTCCTCCCTAGTAAGTAAAGTTATATCCTCAATAATGTGAGAATACGAAAACAAGACAATCGTATTCAAGTTTTTAAATACATATTTACGTAACATAGTATCCACCTACCGGAAGATACGGGCCTGAAAAAAGCGTTGGCTTAGTTACCAGCTATCTATCTAACGCTAACCGCTTTTGCGTAATTCTACTTCTAAAAGGGTAAAATGGACCCCAAAAGTTTATATCGAAATAAAATGTTTTTTCATGCTAAACTCGATTTTTGTACTAAACATTAAAAAAAAAAAAGAAAATTATGTCTCGAGATTTTTCTAAAACCAATCCCTGAAGTGGTGAAACGAGGTATCAAATTCCTGTAGCAAATGCGAGCGAATCAAGCTAGTCATTTATAAGTAGTTAATAAAATTAAAAAATAATGATTTGTAAACAAAATATGAATGTGCTTTTCTAATGGTTCCTGAGTAATTTATTTTGCTAAGCAGTCAAATAATAGATAGATAGATAGATAACTCTTTATTGTTCACACCAGAAATAACATACAAAAGACTAAAAACAACTTAAAACTAGTGTAACAACTAGCAGCCTTATCGCTTAAAGCTATCTCTTCCAGGCAACATTAATTGGTATTTGAAATATTCCCAAAAACTAATAAAAACTTGCTCCTAAAAATTGATAACCGTCAAAGAACCTTAATAATGTTTGTTTAGTAAAACTCTTTTCTTAAAAATAAAATATTAAAACCTCTAGGTATTTAATGATGGACGGTAAAGTCAGAGAGTACGGTCCAAACGAACATAGATTAAATCAACGAACATTTAGCACGTTGTAAAGTTCTACGAATCCAACTTTAAGAACTCTGTGAAACTTGCCATGAATTTAAGTTCTTAGAATCTTAGAACTTTTACCTGACTGCTAAACCAGATTCTTTGACAGCTTTGGTACCGTATAAATAAGTGAGCATATCTCAGAACACATAACACATACAAAAACTAGAAGAAACGTCACTAGTTTCTGTGATAATTATGGGTTCAATTTATGTCTGGACATATGCTAGTTAAATAAGAAAATTTAATACTAATAGAGGGCTGCTCGCAAACTCACAAGTTTATTATTGTAGACACCACTTTCTCGGTTATCAATTTTTAGAAGCCATTGTATTTCAAATAACAAAAACCGTTATTTTTTACCGATACGATAGGCAAAAACTCACTGAAAAATACCGTCAAAGCTTTCCATAAATCGTGCATAACGGAACGATGAGTTGAAAGTCAGGTACCTGCGATATCAACAAATCAATAATGCATCGCCAACAGCGTAGCTAGGGGTGTCTCTATAGGGGTACCATGGGACAAATGAACTGTTGTAAAATATGCCAGTACGTGATAGTGAAATTTTGTTAACGTTTAATATAACTCGGACTAAATCGGCTCATTGGTTTACCTCGATGTCTTGCGAATCCTGAATCTCCATAGTAAAGCTTTCTAACACCATATCAAAATCTGAAAATACAGATCTAATGCTTGGTAACTCCTATCTTTTTATAATGTTCCGGTCATTTCTCATCGTCTCTGGGTTTATATACACAGTTATTTTAATCTCTCGACTGAATGGGTGATCTAAAGGGGCCAGCATCACCCTTACCGTGTACCTGGTTTCGTCCATGCCAGTGGCACCGTATTTGCACTGTCCAGCTATCGCACGGTATGTTGTCGAGTTACGCTGTTATTCACCTTTCTTTTTTAGCGTTCAGTTGTGGAGGATGAAAACGAGCAGTGTAATGGCTTTGACGACGGATACATCAGCCTGATAACGTGGTATTTATTGGACGTTAATATTACGGTGTATTCAGAATTTGAAAATCTCGCATGGTGTATTCTGGTTTGTACTCAGCTGAGACATTCTTATTTCAATTTTTTTTTTATTATACACAGGTCCAATTAGTAATCTCATGTTTATCATAATCATGAAACAACCTTTTGTCTAAGTCTAAGTGCTCGTTTTCACGGATTTGTCATTTATGTTATACAAAGAATAATTTGTGGGTAGGTCCCGTTGCTAGAAATCATTAAAGTCATTTTCGATCAAACAAGCTTAAAACATAGTCTTCAACTATCGGAAAGTGGTAGTCCATGCTGTGGTAACCTTTATCGTCCGTTCAATATATCTAGTAAACAATACATTAATTAACAGTCATAGTAGTGCCATGTGCATTGTGCATCATTCAGCACTGGCAGTGTAACGAGTATAATGAATTTTTTACGAGTGCAGTTTTTGTGCAGTTTGTACAGTATACTTGTCACAAGGCAGTACCTAAGCAACGACGATTGTTTATTCCATGTGCGATCCACAACAGTTGACATTGATATGGATAATGCAGCCAGAAACTTTTCCCTGTAAGAAAAACTAGAATTTTGGCTCAAAAATTTAAATATTCACGAATTTTGTAAGATCTAAAACTCAAAAAATCGGAATCACTTGGATCGTATAAAGCGTTCATATCATAATGCCACTTGTTATTCTAATGGCCGTGAAAAAGTTTATGAAGTAGAATAAAACGTTGAACTCTACCTCACTCTATAAAATTTATATATTAACCGCAAACTCATACAAAATCATGCAGTCCGTTAACCCGTAACAGGTGTTTTTGCATTAAAAAACTCATTTCAGAACGCTAGTTGAACTAATTCTTTTACGTGAACTTTTATCACTGGCGCTTACCATCCTTACAGAAGGTTCTTGTGTGGCCTGTGCACGTATTGAGTTTTTATCGATCAAGTATGACGTACGAATATAAAGTTATAATATAAACATTTAAGTGCAAAATACGGGTATTAAAACTGGTAATGATTGTAATTTCGCTTTCTGCGTGTAGCGATTATCTGCATGTTGGCTCATTGCTCACAGATAATCTGTTTAATCGATTAGCAATGTTGATTTGGTAGGTTTTTAGTTTGAATTAAGTACAAAATGGTACAATTTACATTATTACAAAAATACAAAATTCTTTATTTTGGAACAAAAACTTAGTGAACGTGAACTTAGTTATTCTACGTAGTAGGTATGCCACAGAAGAGGTATGCACTATCATACTATGTTATCTACTTATCTATATGCATACCCGTAACACCTAATGATATTGTGTAGTTCCCACGTTTCCTTAGATTTAAGATTATGTCACGACTATGCGTATTAGTTATTTTTGCCCGACTACGAAAAAGATATTGGTTATTTTTACCTGACTACGAAAAAAGAGGGTTAAAAGTTTGACAGTCTATTTAAATATGTTCTCTCTAATCTCCTAAATCGCTTATCAGATTTTGATAAGATAGATGCATATCGATGCGCCCTCACACTTCGCGTATCATAAGCTATACGGGATTTTACTAAATCCAATATGGCGGAGGATACAACAAAAATTTTCAACAAAAAAAAATTAAGGTTGAAATATCGTGCTTGGTATCAAAATAAAGGGCTTCTTGGGTACATTCCAAATATGTAAAAATAATATGTATCAATACATATTTTATTATACATATAAGCAGCTTATGTATGTTTGTAGGTGTCTATTTTCACGTTTCGTTGTTCCCTCGTATCTCCAAAACAACTAATCAGATTTAACCAAATTAGGTGTCTATCGAAGCGTTTTAATACTGCGGCTTTTATAGGATATAATGACGTCACAGTCAATCTAATATGGGGACTTTATAACCTAACTTTACTACAGATAAATTGTATGATCGAACGAACTTACATCAAGTGAAGTTTTTAATGATCGTCGAAAAGATTTCATATACATTTTAATATGAAGCCAACGACTACATAGTACAATATATAGGGAATCTCTGACACGAAAAAAAGATAAATTATAAAATTGGGACAAATATTTCATGTTCGATAATTCTGAAGAAAGGATTTGATAAGTGCATTCCAAATATTTATGATTTTTTCTTATGTCGACAACAAACAGAAAGTTTTGAATGGTTGTGCAATAAACTGACGGGCGAAACTAAACTGTAAACTGAGTAAAGTGACTGACTGTGCGTGGTATCTTTGTAACTACTTAACATTTAAAAATGATCCCAATATACTAGGCATGACGCTACGGATATACGGAATTTAAAACTCATTTGAAAAATTGTATGTACATTATTATATTATATTTTCTTCTTTCATACTTTTACGTAGGCGGGTTCTAGTTTTTGAACTTACTTGCTACCCGTGACTTCGTTCGCGTGGACCAATAAAAAAAACAGTCCGCGTCTATATCCTTAAGCCTTAAGCTATATCTATGCAAAAATTCAGCTTGATCCGTTCTGCCGCTAAGCCATGATAACGCGACAAACACCCAGACAGAGAGAGACAGATAGAGAGACAGAGTGACATTCGCATTTATAATATTAGTTAGGATTATTTCTAGGCAACCTCCTTCATTGTAGACCGCAACGTTGATCAACATCAGCCGAGTTGGCGGTCAAATGCATGTTTTGTGTGAAAAATGTCTACTTGTATATTTCCAGTTTCGAAAATGCTTGGTTATTATATAAGGGGAATTTATTTTCCATCGATAGATAAGAAAATGACAAATACACTACTAAAGTTAACGAGGTCAAATCTTCGTCTAATGACAGGTATTATCACAGGACACTGTGCTGTGAGCTAAACTATAATTTGCACAATGTTGGAGCTACAGATAGTCCTCTATGCCGAGGCTGTCTGCAGGAAAATGAGACCCCATGTGCTACTGCACTGCAAAGCCACAGACAACATAAGAATAAGGTCGGGACTCTTTCAAGAAACTCAACAACAAGTCTCCAATACTATAACATAGAAACAGGAGTGGAACAGGTATGGCGGCGACCCAAGGCTGTGCTCCGATATTTTAAGGAGCTAGGCTGGTTTTGGGTATGGTGACAGCGATGAAAATGCACAAAACATCCCAAGCGGGACGTCAGAGCAGGTCTTATCACCCCCAGTTAGAATTAGATGAGGTGCATTACTAATATTGATTGTAATAACATAACTTGGCATTTGCTCGATGCTTTTGTCTGACACCGCCTGGCTGTGGCAATGTGACTTTACCGCCGCCTCCGGCCTTGCTAATTATGAGTTCCTTAGGAGCTGGGTTTCTCTTAGTTGTGAAGGAAACAGCGCACTCGTTAATTACATTTTCCTTATTTCTGTTCTCTTTATTGAAATAGACTAACGAGGGGCGTTTATATGCTATCAGTATTAAGTCATTTATATGCTATCAGTATTATGTCAGTTATATGCTATCAGTATTGAGTCAGTAAGCTAAAATGATTGTTTTTTTTTCCAAAATGATTAGCGGTTATACTTTGACTATAGACATTCCTAATCTATCACTGAAGCATTAAGGACTCAACTCGTTTTCGGATGACCACGAGTAGCATTTTCAACTTTATATATTTTAGTTTTTATCTTTAAACCAACTTAGTAAATGACAACTGACTCGCATAAATTAAGAACCTAACCAATGCATAATATTTATTCATAAGAAATGCATAACATTTGAATGAACACAGTCACGAGGATTGTTAACCCAAATAACAAATCGCATTGAAGTGTTCTAGGAATGTGCCCCATAATGCGTTTGAAGTTAATGACATGTCGTCAAAATATCTGGATAATGTTCATTCTCAAAAGTAGGACTGCTACATATTTCGCCCTGTGGGCGGACCACTAATTTATTTTATTTTAAAATTAAAACCGAATATTTTGTTCACTAAAACAACATTTTGTTGAATAATGAACTTTAATCCTTGGTGTTAAGAAAAACAACTATCTTGGTGATACGCAAAGGAAGTATCCGCGATATGACGCTGTTGTAAGGATACGGATTCTGGTCCTTCCCACGTGTTTTTGTGTTTTAGTCTGTATACATATAATAGACCACACAAGTTGACATCGCCAACTGAATAATGAATTTGGACTCAAAAATAAGTAACTTATGGTACATAGCTCAATCTGAAATGGACTGTATCAGGACGGGACCAATTTTACCTGATTTCGTGCCTCTCAACTGATAAAAGAAACTTGTTTTCAAGTTGTGTCTTGAAGAAAACCGCAAGATATCGCCAAATTGAGGAGTCAATAACCTTGTAGTAAAGATGAAACTTGATATTTCTAAGTACTAGGCATCCGTTATAATGAAATGATGCAATGAACTGGATGTACTCCGAAGAATTAGATACCTTATAAATGCGTAAAAGTAAATACATTCGTAGTAAAGCCGACTGAACTAGACTCAAAGCCTCACTCTCAATATAAATAGAAAACCACGAATCGATAAAAATAAGGAGCCGCGAGACAAAACAATACAATAAGAAAAAAAAGTAATAATGGGTCGAATCCGTGCCGGCTGACTTGTTTTAAAGCACAATAGATGAACAGTGGAGTCTGATTCTATCAGTTCCAAAGTCAAATCATTAAATCTAAAAGAAGAACTTGGTTCTCGTGTCGGTGACATTAAAATATCGATTTAGCAAATCGATTCGGCCATTATCGTTACTCCGCTGATTGGGGCTGATGCTATTTTTACGACTCGTATAAAATTCATATTTCGCCCGGTATTGATATTTTATGATTTACGGCGTTTCCTCTTCTAATATTCCTAAAATGTATGAAGGTTTTAAAATAAATATTTAAGGTGACATTTAGTAATTTGATTGTGGGTTTCTTTGTATGTAAGGATGTTTAGAAATTTTTAGGAAAAAAATATGTACTACCTACATCTTTTGTAATTCTTAGTTTCTTACATTTTATACAGTTGCTATTGCGCCCATGAAGGTAAAAAGAGTGAGATGTAGAAATAAGAATTTATAAAAAAAGTTTCAATTAACAGTTTTATTCTGAATCCTCCAACAAAATAATTAAGCACTTTTAAATAAATATTTTATATTTTTACTAAATATAAAGCATTTATAAGTTGTGGTAGCTCAGTGGTAGAACTCTCGCCTCACATTCGCGAGGTCACGGGTTCGAACCCGGGCCCGTACCAATGAGTTCTTTGGAACTTACGTACGGATATGTACCACTGGCTTTACGGTGAAGGAAAACATGAAGAAACCTGCATATTTCCGGAGAAGAAATTTGATGGAGTATGTGAATCCGCCAACCCGCACTGGGCCAGCGTGGTGGATATGGCCTAATCACCCTTCGAGGGAAGGCTGATATCCCAGCAGTGGGATATTTAAAGGCTGATTCAGAAATATACATACAAATGTGTTTTGATTATCATCAAACGTATCATTTTCAATAAACAAATATTTAATCTAACGGACTTTTGTTAAGAGATAATCCTCTCGTAATGTATCTAATTCATTCACTCGTTCACCTTCAAAATATGAGAATCACGATACAATCCACTCTACTAGTCTCGTAATAGAGATATTGTTGGAAATGGATTGGTGTCATGAAAAATAGCTTGTTGATTTATTTATGAGCCCTCACTCATTCGTTACGTTACGTTTTTATTGTGATTTACTAGATTTATATCTGTCATTCCCAGTTGTAACTTTTTAATTTCTAGCCTTTGCCTTATTTTTTAATAAGTATTCTTATCTTTGAGACATACCTCATCATCATCATCAACAGCATGACCACGTCAACTGCTGATCAAAGGTCCAGAGTCTCAAAATGTCCAGTTCTAGTATCGTCCTTTCTGTACGGTCTCAAAATCAAGGTAGATGCGCAACGTACGACTTAAGACGGTTTACCAACTAACCTCAATAGGATCTTCGTTTGATTTAACCACCTCACCACCACCTCACCAGCTTGGAAAGATTCTGTGGAGTTGATTGCTGCCGGTTCAGTGTCATTACATTTTTGTTAAATTATATTCCAGCAAAAAATATTAGGAATATGAATAAAATTTGAGACATAAAAGTTACAATAATTAGTTTCACCAATAAAATTATTGAGATCTTAATAGAAGCTAAAACTATTGTTACTTGATTTAACGACGTTCTCCGATCGCTTTATAAGAGTCCTTGCTACTAAATAAGAACCACAGACGCATCATTTTTTGAAAATGATAGTTAGGGAACTAAATGCTTATTAGGACATTTTGCTCTGAAACCACCTGCTCCGAATTGTCTGTAAGGATATTGTTTTTTTTATTACCAGTAAAACCAGTTGCACAACTAGTTATGTACTACCACCGCTGGAATAACAGATTGAATCATTAGTATCCGTAGTTCACCACTACACGGTACTCTCAGTTCAACGGTATCAGGCGTTTCACACTTGGCCGACCATTGAGGAAGCTCGTAGAAAAGGTACCTACCTGCAGTGCTACCAACTTATCTGATCAGTTGAATAAGGGAGCCACAAATATATTTTCTTTACAAAACTTATATCAGCTTATGGCGTAGTTGCCTCATTTGACCACCTCTCAGCTAAATGGGTTGTTATTTTGCTGATTGCTGTTAGTTGATAATGGGTAAATTTGTAGAACAAGATTGTGCCTACTTTATTTCACGCATTTATTGGTTTTTACTAGATTTGCGTGACATAAAAAATGTTTAAGGAAAAATAGATGAATTGTGTAGTATTTTAAATAACAGGTTAGACTTTTGTTTGAGATCAGTTCGTGACTTAGAGATCACGATTTGAACAAACACGCTTTACACGGCGCGGCGTCTATACAGGCGCTTTTTTCTGGCAACGTAGCAAACTAAGATTTGTAACTCACTAATATTGATTCTAACGAAGAGTGAATAATTAACAAAATGTAAGGGATACAAATATAATATTAATATTTGCAGTCCTTCAAATCCTAAGCTGGAAACTGCCATAAATAAATGCAAGCATGTTACACCAACATGTCAGCTTCATTTTGGAAGTACTCGACGCATAAATTGAAATTGTGTGTAGAAGAGATGTAGAATGGTGAATGAAACGATGAACGCGTTGCACTGTACATAAAAGAGGTAAGTATATTTACAAAAAATATTATATATGTATACAGGGTTATAAGGAAAGGGTATGCTAAGCCGAATAGGGCTCATAGTACTAATCATTATGAACAACTTTTAGTATGGGACGAATCCTGAAAACGAGAAAAAATTGTCAGCTGTTCCATAGACAAAATATACGGAACAGCTGTTATTTTTTTTCTCTATTTCATAGTAGGTCTCATAGTAAAAATTGTTGACAATCACCTACTATGAGCCTCTATCGGCTTAGCATACCCTTTTCTTATAACCCTGTATTATATATACAGAAAAAAAAACAACACTATACTGCCAGCTATTGACATATTATAATACTCATTTATCTAAAATATTATAATTATTATTTAGAAATACATATTACCATTTCATTTCCAAACGGCGATCCAATCTGGCCGAACTGATTTCAACAAAACAGAAAACTGCTTAAGCAACATGTTCAGCTTGACAATGTCCCCGAGTTGTGTTGGGGGAAGTACAGGTGGAACAAAAAAAAATAAAAAAATTGTCATTTAGAAAATCGTGACTTCTGGTAAGGGGTACAACAAGGTAAAACGTGACACATTAATGTTACTGCGGTAAAAAGCTTCTAAGAAAAAAACAACAACACAACCACATCCAGCACCACGATCGCGGTTCTTCAGTATTGAATTTACACACGTTTTAATTTTAAATACCACTTTTAATAATAATTAATTTTCTGTGTTTGGGAGCGTGGGTTCGATTCCCATCTAGGACAAATATTCATGTGATGAATATTTGTGTTCTATGTCTGGGTGCTAATATCTATATAAGTATGAATTTAAAAATATTTTATGTACGTATATCAGTCTCTGGCAGCCATATTACAAGCATTGCTTAGTTTGGGGTCAGGTGACCGTGTGTGCAAAAATGTCCAAGATATATTTTTTTTTTTTACCTCAATACTTATCTAAATATTCAGTGTTATCCTTCATTCTTATTTTCTTACATTTGAATATTTAACTCACATTTTATTGCTTTCTGCGCACGTAAACGTAGGTTTATTTACTTTAGCTACGGTTTTTCTACGTTCTTTTGCGTTTCGAAGGCTAATTACGGAGAACCCCGAAGGCAGATAGAAACGAACAAAAATATATATATATTAAGAGCTAATCTCGTATGAATCTTTTATTCGTTGCCTTTTTATTCGAAGATTCTTTTTAAATTAAGTATAAGAAAGCTAAAGCTTGAAAAATACAGACGGTATAATGTTGGAATCTAATTAAGGTAATAATTGAGATTTGGGAATTAATAATTATCTTCTTAGTCGGACTTTCTTGTCAAATTGGTCGGTTGTTACGATTTATTATAAAAGATGTGAAAGTATCATCTTTAAGTGTGTATCTGTAGTGGTAGGGCTCTCCTGCGGAGTCCACCTGGGGAAGTACCACACCTTTGCCAGTTATTCAACCGCCAAGCAGTAGTGTGCAAGCATTACTGTTTTCCGGATTGAAGGGCAATGTTTCCAGCGTAATTACTAGGCATACAGAGATTTAACATCTAACATCTCAGGGTAACGAGCGCAGTGCATTGCCGCGCATAGTTTTGAACTGTTGAAGTTCAAAATTCTGGGCGGCATTGAACTGTTATGGGCAAGCGTGACGCTTAACCTTACGTGAGTGACTTGCTCGTCTCGTCACCGAGTAACATAAAAAAAAGTAAGTAAGATAGTTTTTAAAACCTTTTTTTTGTAATATCCACTATCTAAATATTTATAAAGTACTCATGAACAGTATTTAGCACTATTCCAACCAAAAATGTCAAAAGTAAGGATATGCGATTCCGAATTTGCGTTCCAGTGAGCGTTCTTTAATCTACATAAATATATAAAAAATCAATTGCCACATGTGATAGAGCACCACTTGAGAACGGCTGGACCGATTTGTTTTCGTAATTTTCAGGACAATGTTGCGGGCATCAGCTAGTATAATATAATATAAGCTAGATATACAATTCAAGATACATATCCACCGATATACAGGGTTATAAGGAAAGGGTATGATAAGCCGAAAGGGGCTCATAGTACGCATGACTGTAAATAACTTTTACTATGGGACTAACATGGGACTGCCCCGGTGGCTCAGTTGGTAGTGAAACTACGTTCTGTGCTTGGGGGCGTGGGTTCGATTCCCATCTAGGACAAACATTTATGTGATGAATATTTGTGTTTGTTCTATGTCTGGGTGTTAATATCTATATAAGTATGTATTTAAAAATATCTATGTACGTATATCAGTCTCTGGCAGCCATATTACAAGCTTAGTTTGGGGTCAGATGACCGTGTGTGCAATAATGTCCTAGATATTTAAAAAAAAAAAAAAAAAAAAAAAAAAAAAAAAAAAAAAAAAAAATCAGCTGATCCATATATTTTGTCGAGTGTCATTGACATTTTTTTATGGAAAATCTCATATATTATTTTCGATTTCAGGGTTGGTCCCATAGTAAAAGTTGTTCATAAAGATGAGTACTATGAGCCATTTCCGGCTTAGCATACCCTTTGCTTATAGCCCTGTATACAACCCAAAAAAAGTAAATCAATTTTTGGTAAAAATCAAATCAATTGCAACACAGTATCATCATCTAAAAGCAACGGCAGTTGTAGTGTAGTAAACAAGATCACTTTCTACTACACGGATTCCTAAAATATGATCACGGTTACTAACATAATCATGTTACAAAACTAACTTGAAATAAAATCGCCCTAAAATTAAATAAGTTTCCCTCAATTCCCAGCACTTCCCCTCCAGTTCGCAACTTGTAAATCACACTCGACCGAGCTAATTACTCGAAACTTTCCTTGTTTTACTACAATATTACTTTTGAGTATTGTTTGAATTTTTCCCAAAACTCTCCATTTCAACGTCTTCACTTTTATTTGTGTCGCAAATTTAGAACCACGCCGGATTTTAGACAAAGAGCTACGCTGAGGCTACAGTAGCCAGCGATTTCCGATGCGACTGGGAGGGAACGAGATGGCGTACTGTAGCCACAACGTGAATAATAATTACCTTTTAATTTATTTTAACCACTTACGTATCGAAGGTTATGTCGCTAATGAATGTAGCTTTACAACTATGTAAATACATTTTGTTTTAATAAAACGGGAATACTCACGTTAAATTGAGTCGGTTATTCCGACAATAGTTTCGATCACATTCGGTGACCTTTATCAAGGAATGCTAAGCGTGACGCGCGCGACCGCAAGACGCCGACTCAATTTACCGCGAGTATTCCCGTTTCATTAAAATAAAATGTATTGTTTTTTTATAAAAATAAACTGTTAAAATCAGTCAGTTTTCATATGTACACATTCTAGTTGAACTGTAGAATGGTGTTGCATCAAATACTAAATATT
The DNA here is from genome assembly GCA_947579745.1 of Apocheima hispidaria. Lineage (NCBI taxonomy): Eukaryota > Metazoa > Arthropoda > Insecta > Lepidoptera > Geometridae > Apocheima > Apocheima hispidaria. The sequence continues at coordinate 14,665,852 of OX388154.1, forward strand.
TTAGTCAGTTCATTATTCAGTTTTCGATACATGAAAGATTTTGGACACAGATAAGTTCTGGATCAACAGTTTTAATTCCGTTCTAGTTCTTGTACCATGTACCACTCCCCTTCACATCTGCCTTTTTGTCTTGTCATATTGTGAAACGTGTAAAACAAGATAATTATTTTTTAAAAAAATGGTGAATAGCAAACATCAGTACACGAGCTTTTACAGCTTTTTTTAGTGTTTCTCTTTTAATAAAGTCTAAGCTTGTTTGTCTGTCAGTAAAGAAGCAATTAATTTTGATCAAACTTTTACCTTCCTCCCAATGAGCCGAACATAGATAAAAAAAAATGACTATGATATATTCCGTTTCAAGAACTTGGTAAATATATACAAAAAAGAAAAACGTACATAGGTAAAGCAAATAAGTAAATATTTATATCCTAGAAACAGACTTGACATAGACCACAGATAAATAGAACTCTGTGACACAGACGCATATTATAATTGCCACTCTAGTGTATACCTACTTACTACTTTAGTGTATACCAACTTACCACTCTAGTGTATATTTATCACTCTAGTGTATACTTATCACTCTAGTGTATACCTACTTACCACTCTAGTGTACACTTACCACTATAATGTATACCTACTTACCATTCTAGTGTACGCTAGGTATTTTTATGTACATTTTTAGACCTGCACCCTAATCCTAACTTCCTACCTAATATTATAAATTTGAATGTAACTCTGTCTCTCTGTCTGAGTGTTTGTCGCGTTTTCGCGGCTAAATGGCTGAAAGGATCAAGCTGAATTTTTGCATAGATATAGCCTAAGGGTCGGAGACGGACATAGGCTACTTTTTTGTAGGTCCACGCTACCGAAGTCGCGGGTAACAGCTAGTAATTTGATATTATAGATAAGTGGTGTATTCACGATTGATGAATGCTTACTCAGTTTCCTCTAGAAGCACCTCAAGCTGCTTCTATTTCGCGCCACTAACTAATTCTGTAGCGTCATCTCTCGACCTTGTTTCTGAGTAAACATGAGTTGTCTTTCTGTGGGAACGATTCTTGATGTTGTTATCACACTATTGTTTTATTTTATTGTTAGTTTTCACTATAAATTCAGTAACGTTACAAGCATGAGATAGAACGAATGTAGGTAAGCTAATGTATGTTATCTTTAATGACGAAAAGTAGACAAAGAACGTAGTGATTTTCCTTTTTGTAATCACACTAATATATAAATGCGAAAGTTTGTGTGTAAGTATGTATGTATGCAAGTGTGTTTGTTCCCGTTCAACTCCGTAACGGTTGAACGGATTTCAATGAAATTTGGTATGGAGGTAGCTTATATCCTGGATTAACACATAGGTTTTTTATCCTGGAAAAATATTTGGTTTCTTTAGAATAGTGGGTGAAAAAAAGTCTTATTAACTTAAAGTTATTTCAGGGTTTGTTAGTAAACGTTTTTTCTTTCATATTTTTCCCAAAAACCCTTCAGAGTGACTTCTTGACAGGTTCGATGTAAAATGTCCAGTTCAGACTTGAATCAAAGTAATATTATCAAAAGAAAAACAAAATACACTACTGCGCATCGTAGCTTATGTCACTCCGGACGTAAACAGGTATCCAACGACACTTCACTCATCAATATCAGTCAAGCCGTTTAGGCTACAGCAGGTGCTATAAGAACACGCAAACATACTTACTACACCCGAAACACATATCCTACTATCCTATATTATCCTCTTTATTGGGCAGTCGGATAAAAATAGGACATAAATTAAAAAATAATACTATTTAATTTTTAAGGTTGTACGAACATAATTTTAGAAGACTCAAAATTATTTTGAGAAGTAGCTCCGTGTTCAGCAATACCTAAGGGTGTCTACACATGGCCCGACCCGACATCGCTTGAAAGAGATGACTATATATAAGTTTCTGGGGAAGCGAAAGGGAGAAGCTATAACCTTAATAGTTTGTTTCTTTTGCTCCCGTGAAATTCAAATCTAGCTGTCCCTTTCACACGATGTCAGGTCGGGCCATGTATAGACACCCTAACTTGTAACCATGTAACTTGTACGTGCAACTTATGTTTTAACTTATGTACTTGCAATTCATTTGTGTTTGTAACCACTTCTAGTTTTTTTTTTATTTTTTTATTTATTTAGAATAAAACGACAGCCACTGCGACTGTACGGTTTCCTTTCTACGACCGACGTTTTTAACCGATGTGTGTATTCCGGATCGACATCCAGTAACTGATAAGGCTTTAGGTAATTGATAAACCAAGTCAATGGCCTCTGATAAGGGAGAGTACAGCTAATCTCTAGTCGTAAATCAATTGTAATGTGTAAATAGACGATAATGATATCGAAATAACTGTACAGACATACACGTATGTCTACACACGAGGAAATTAGGAAACAGATAATCTAAAAAACCGCTAACATCAGTAGCTTAATATATCTAATAACTAGCTGCAACCCGCGGTTTCACCCGCTATTCTACAACTGTCAGTTCATACTAAACATCAAAAATGCACAAAAAACGGATCAACGCCATCTAGCGAACTATAGAAAGTAGCTTTTTCTCTCTGTCCGGATGTTTGTCGCGTTATAACGGCTAAACGGATCTTGATAAAATTTGATAAGGAGTTACTATATATCACAAAGACGGGCATAGGATACTTTTACTTCCACGCGAACGAAATCGCGGGTAACAACTAGTACTATATAGAAAGAAAGAAACTACTACTACAGAAATATGTACTTTACTATCTATATATTTGTGTCTACTAGATAGGCAAATCTACTACTTTTACCAGAAAACTGTCAAAATACTTTTAATCTATAGCTCTTTTTCAGATTCTAAAAAGCTGCAAAATGCCGGGAAATTTTTCACAAAGAGCATACTAACTTAATTATGCTTCTGAATAAGACAGACTTTATTCCCTTGTCCCGGCTGTTAAAGTAACAATCTGATTTGTGAGTGGCGCTCTCAGATGCTCAAAATAGCATCATAATGCCTGTGACATTGCTGCGGTGACATCATTAATTTAAGCACAAATTCTGGGGATAAGAGACGGAGCATCTACATTGTTAGACATTGAGTCAGTGAGAAAAATAGGACTGTTCCTAATAGGCATGTGATTTTCATTCGGTATATTTGTTTCCGGTCACTTTATTTAAATAAATTTGCAATTTGATGGAGTCTTGTCGTTGCCAACTTTGCAAGCGAGTACGTGAACATTTCTAAACATACTAGTGCATTACTGAGACGAACTGCCATCGTATGCTTAATCGTTTAAAATCTTCACTCAACTTCATTAACAAGAAACCTTATTAAAATAAATACTTAATAGTATGTAATTAACTAGTATTAGTATATTCTGCAAGAAAAAATAAAACCCGAGTCCAGCAAGTAGCCGGTTTTTTTGTGTGTCATATAAATACATAAATATGTTGTATAATCTAATATGTTATATTTAATTGTTTTCCACTGATTCTAAAACTGCGCGTGTATTCTTCTGTATTTTTTTTTTTGTTGTCTAATCTATAGTACCTACATATATAGCTATAGTACCTACTTGAGTAATATGCTTAGAACTTTTATTGGCTGTACTATATGTTTGTTTAAAATTATTTTTATATGTTTTTGTGCTGTTAAAAATTAAAAAAATTAAAATAAATTACTCTCCTTCTGATTATTCGGGTAAAAACAATAACGCTTTGCATTTATAGCTCTTCACTAGGAATCCCTGTGTCAGGAATCCATAGTAGACACTAACACATGGACAACCAACCAGAGCAGATATTAAGTATCTGGTACATTTTTTTTTGCACATACGGTCATCTGACCGCAAACCAAGCAAAGCTTGTAATATGGCTGCCAGAGACTGATATACGTACATAGATATTTTTAAATACATACTTATATAGATATTAACACCCAGACATAGAACAAACACAAATATTCATCACACGAGTGTTTGTCCTAGATGGGAATCGAACCCACGCCCCCAAACACAGAAGGTAGGTTTACTACCAACTGAGCCACCGGGGCAGTCATATTTATTAATAATAATTAATAATTCGAACCTACTGCTCACAAGGCAGACGTAGATGTCCAAATAAAAAAATTGTAATGACATTCGGTTTTCTTTTTTGGCCCATCTGTTCCTTTGTTCAGGCAGCAATATTTTTCAGGGCTAAACAGACACGTAGTAGCTACCAAGTAATGGATGAAGTGTCCCGGGGATTATTCGGGAAATGGATGGATGGCGGTTAAACTTTATTTCTTTTTCTCGCTATTTGAATGGGGAACAATTTGGCGGAGTGAAATATTGGATTGACTTTGGCTCTCGGAACTTTTAGATCATTTTCTACGACTTTGAATAATATTGAGGCTACGGTTTTTGACGTGGTTTTGATACATTTTGTTTTAATAAAACGGGAGTACTCACGTTAAATTGAGTCGGTTATTCCGACAATAGTTTCGATCACATTCGGTGACAATCACACTCAGTGCAAGGCAACACGAGGTCGCGCGCGTGTCTTATTAAAAGAAAAATTGTAAAAGGTTGTTTAGTTATCGGTTTTGTGCTTATGTACGGAATACAAAATGACGTCGAGCTAGAAATTCAACAATCAACAAACATTGACATAAAAAAACGAAGATTCCTAAAAAAAAAAATGGGGTGAAAGATTGGGACTCCCGCACCGAGAGTAAGGTACCGTACCAAAAAGTAACTAAATAACAGTTATCCTTCATGCGGTTCGGGGTTAGCGCGAGCTCGGCTAAAACTTGACCGATTTTTAGTTGTTGTTATACTATAACAGTCTTATTTATTTATTTTTATTTATTATTTATAGGCTTGCGTTTGACTGCCATCACGTCTGATGTTAAAAGACGATGCAGCCTACGATGGAGCACGCTTGCCTAGAAGAAACCGATTCACTCGCGACTTGCAGACACCTAGATTATAATTATCAGGAAAAACCCACTCGGGCAGCACAGTCCACTGCTCAGCAGTTCGAATAAAGAAAGTGGAATCAAACCGTTTCGTACGAGTTTTTGATATATCAACCATGAGACGGTGCCGCTTTTTCGAGTTTGCGCTATAATCACACCAAGTTTGACGCGTGTATTTATTTATTTATTTAAATAAATACAATGTATCTATGACCATTTTTTACAATAGAACAAAAATAAAATTCTAACATTCTGTTTATATTATTTTATTTTCCTGTCTATTCACTATTTATGGCGAATGTTGTATATGCCTATAAAGGGTGATCATATCAGTTCTATGTGCCCACTCACGTAGAAATATATTACAAGAATGTCAAATATGTTCACTGTTGGCGTAACTCAATAAATAAATAAATAAAATAAGATATGTAAAAAAAACACGTTTCTTGTATGAGGACTCATAATTTTTTACATTTTATCATTAACACAATTTTTCAGGAAATCCGCTATAATAACACTTAATGTGTAAAAACTTCAAGCGGCTACTTAATAATTATCGTTCAAAAGATAGAGCATTATTGTGTAGGATAGACGGATGGATGGACGAACGGACGGACAAACAGATGGCGTGTGCTTAGTAACAGAGCCCCGTTGTCACTTTACACGGACGGAACCCTCAGCAAGTACTTAAATATGCGTAAAAAAATAGTAATTAAAATTTTCACCTATAGACACTTTCAACAAAAGAGACTTTTGCTATTGCAGATAGTGCAGGCATCCCTTTACAGCACTAAACTAAAGCAGCTTCTTACAATTTAAAAACGATTAAATATTCATAATTACACATCTTAATTCCAATAGTGGTTAGTGGTAGTAGTAGTGGCGGTGGTCTGTGACAAAATTTATAGGTTAGGTTAAATTTGTAGGTTTTTGTATTTTTAATGTAGTTTTTATTTATCTTTTAAATTAAGTAATATGTATCTTCAATTTTTTTTTTTTTTCGTGGTCAATTGCCTTTATTAAAAAATAAAAATTATTAATTATTAATAACTAAGCAAAATACATACAAACTACAACTACCTAAACTACTTAGCCTACTACATAATTAATAAAAATAACAGTTGGATCATCCAGAAACCATGTATGTTTGTTTGTATTTTAATTTGTTTGTATGGCAAATAAACCATTGTCTATCGTCTATTGAATAGCCCTCAAACTGAAACTAGGCATATGATTGCTCGGAAAGTTAGACATAAAATTAATGTAACACCTTCAAACAAATTAACAAACTCCTGACAGAACTGAATGGACGTTTAAAATAGGAGCCATAAACTCAAGGCAGTTCAGATTTAACAACTCGTCCAAACTGAGTTTAACAGGAAGGGAGGTTGAACTCCAAGCCGGAGTTGAAATAGCTTCGGTTGAGCTGTTAATTCGTTGCAAGCTTTACAGCTTAGATTTTGTTGCGGGAGAAACTTGAAATTTAATAAGATTAAAGTGATGTACCGACATACTCAGTTTCATTGAAATTGGAAAATCTTTTTTCTATACGTATCAGGAATACAGCTACATATAACCCAAACATCTGTTACAAATGTTACGTTTAACAATCTGTATACAGGGTTATAAGGAAAGGATATGCTAAGCCGAAAGGGGCTCATAGTAGTCACGATTATGAACAACTTTTACTATGACCCCAACCCTGAAATCTAGAAGAAAAAAATCTGCTGTTCCATACATTGTGTCGAGTGTCATTGATATTTTTAGAACAGTTGTTTTTTTTCTCGATTTCAGGGTTGGTCCCATAGTAAAAGTTGTTCATAATGATGAGTACTATGAGCCGTTTTGGGCTTAGCTTAGCTAATCTTGGAATCTAGGAATTCTAGGAATGAACGCACAGACCAAACCCTTGCGATAGACACGTGAAATTTGAACACAATACTCCTCGATTGGTCTAAGTGAACACAAATAACGGGGTTTGCGAAATTCGACCTCTAAAGAGCTAACATGGACCCCCAAAGTTTGTATAGAAATAAAATATTTTTTTCACGCTACGCCAATAACACTAGGTTTATGTACTCATAAAAAATAAAAAGGCGTCTCTGAATTTTTTGGAAATCGACCCCTGAGGAGGGGAAATGGGGAATGGGGTAATTTACTGTAGCCTATGCGGGAAAAACCATGTGAGCAAGCTAGTCGTAGTAATTACTCTACAGCACAAAGTATGCACCCCACCTTTTTCCGTCGTCGGGTAAAAAATGGCAGCCACCTCAGAAAAAGAAGTACAAAATGTTGCCAACCACTAAAACTTGAATCGTCACAGCTAACCAGAACAGGTTTATAGCAATATTAAATCATTACTTGATCATTTGTTAGCAAAAATATGAATGATTAGATATTTTACTTTTATACTTAATCCTCGCATGTTTATTTTCTTGAATGATTGAAGTAATATATTTTCATTGAGTTATACAATACAATTACAAAGCATGTACGAATACTAAGCTAGTATAGTGTATTCTGATTCTCTCTTCTCATACCCATTTTTATTTATAAACCGACTTCCAAAAAAAAAGGAGGAGGTTCTCAAGTCCATTGTTTTAAAAAAAAAATATACAGTACAAAAACCCAAGTACAAACCATCTAAGATTTAACAGAAGATTTAATCCAGTAGTTGACTTGCAGAAAACCCACAACAGATCGATGGCCAAAGCACCAGAAACTGCAAAGTCAGGGGTTTCCAATTTAAGGTGAGCTCGGCCAACAAACCAGAAGGGAAGCTTACCACAAACACCTCCGTCAAAGTACCCGAAAACATATATTTGCAACCCTTTACAATAACTATTTGTTATTAATATCATGTCTGCAAACAAGGGTCCTGACTTGTCATGTGGAACGTTGATTGGAGCTTCTGACATGCCTTATAGCGCTAACACCTCGGAACACCAGGAGCAGGGATCCAACGGGATAAAATAAGAAAAAAATACAAGGTTATAAGGAAAGGGTGTCATAATATTTATGATCGTGAACAACTATGGGACCATCCTCAAATAGAGAAAAAAAAAACATCTGTTCCATACTTTTGTCGAGTGTCATTGACATTTTTCTATGGAAAAGCTGATATTTTTTTCTCGATTTCAGGGTTGGTCCCATAGTAAAAGTTGTTTTCTGCTTAGCATACCCTTAGCCCGTATATTCAAACTGGATAACAGTCTCATCTATTTCTCCGCTGCAAAAAAAAATGTAGAGATAATTAGAATAACGTACATGTAAACGTATACGACACGTGTACATGTGCATCGTCAGCCTGAAATATCTACAAAAGAGGTTGAAATTTGATCAGATTATATACAACTGCTGCAGATAGAACTATGAAATATAAATTATAATGTGTCTTATATCGTTAATCTATATTTTCAATAAGCTGTGATCATCATTGGCTGTACAATCCGTGTCGCTACACGATGCGTAAGCTTGTTTTAATCCTTTTATTAGTGTGTTCTATGCTCCGACCAAGGAAAACTAAAGAGTAGAACAAATATCTAATTATAACACAAATTAAACTTATTAGATACCATGTTCGGCTCAAAGACCTACAAGGAATGGGGCGAATTCTGTAGTTACTGCTGCCCTGCTCAATGACGTCACACTAATTGCCTTCCATCTCCAGGTTTACTTTGAGCGAGTATTATTTACACATGACGTCTGCCGTAGAGCCTTCACACCTAAATCCACGGAACCTTTGTAACAAAGAGACAGTCGCGAAGGTATTTAATTAAGCCCTCTCGGAATTTTGGGGAGTATTATGGGACCTGGTGTGGGCGGACATATTAAGGGAAGATGATTGGGGATTGAAAAACCCGCGAGTTCTCAGAATCTGTCCTTGAAACATTGAGGTATTAACTACGTACTAGAGATGACACTGCGTTACATCGAAATGCCCATTAATTATGGTTAACACTTCACTCAGTCACGCTAGCGCTGTGTGATAGAGTGTAGCGTTATTTAATTCACACAATAGCCACAATAAAATGGAACATTAAAGGCGGAATAAAGGCGGTACCTACTCTAGCACGTAGTACATGGTCAATGCTTTGAAATAAGGTAGAAGAAAAAGTATTTAGCAAGAATTTAAAAAAAACCGTCGGCGAAGACTTTTCTTCCACTGTTCATTTTAAGCCCGACAACAGCCAAATATTAATTCTCCATATTATTAGCCAGTTAGTAGATAATCATTGCTATTACTCTCTGCCAAGAGTGGGCGTGGTGAGCCGCGAAACAAGCGAATCCCAAACACTAACCCTCGGCTCAGCCTGTCACGGTTGATCTCGGCAAGAGTGTAGACCCCGCATTACAATATTCTCAACTACCCCGGAATTTAAAGCCCTGAATACGGCCCCACCCTGAGGCATGCTGTCTTTTGTACTCCGTTAGCTTAGGTGAGCCATACAAGAGAATTACAATCTCCATTGCAATTAGAGCTTTATGACAATGGAATTTGTCCGGGTTTAGCTGAGCTTGCGGAGATGTGAAGAAGAACAGATGCACTGCACGGTATTTAACGATGCGCTTCGTCTATTTCCTTTGAGTGCTGCGTATACTTTGTGATTATTTTTTCTCCACGTTTGTCTAGAAGCGAGTTTAAGGAAAATCATGAGAGTTTATTTCCTCCAAAGGTTCCGTCTTAGAGTACCTAAGTGCGTAGAACCGCTTGTCTACGTCGCTTGAGTTTGGACGAAGGGAACACATGGATCCTAGGACAAATGATCGAGCCTTACTTTGCTTTTAGGTTCCTAAAGCAAGTTGTGCCGCCAAAGAGTACTTTCTATATATTGGGTGCCGCTACATAGCGGTGGAATGAAAGCATTCCCGTGAATATATTATGTGAATGAAATTCTCGGAATTCTCATTTTTGTAAGAATAACAAACGGAGGAAACATGATAATAGTGCCTACCTGTATTAATATTAGTGAATTATTCAAATAATTAGTTTTCTTTGAATATTTTATATTATATCTGGTCAATCAATATCTCCGATTCCTGATTAGTATTTAAAACTAAACATTGTTTTCTATAATGATATGAAGGTGTAATTTCATGTGTAGACACCATAACGAAACGAAAGTCCTAGATGCCACTCACACGGCTACCCATCCATAATGGGCTTTACGGACAACGGACCTACCGTTCCTTACCTTTACTGATCTAGACTAGGTCACATCATAAGGCCATTATTCGATTGCTCTTCGAGACTAGAAGCAGAATCATGAAGTTTTTTTAATGGTGATGTTTCGGTAGGATTCTGCTGAATACAGGTAGGTATGTACAGCGTCTGAAGGCGTCTGTCAAGGCTCTCTGTAGAATGTCGCATAACTGTCGCAAGTAAGCATTGTGGTTTTTTTATTAGTGGCCAGGGGCGAGCTCGATACGCGTTCTTAGGGTTCCGTAACACCACAACGTTTACGTACAAACAAAAACCTTCAAGGGCCTTAGCTCTAGCCCGCCTCACAGTCTGTTAGATTAATTATTTGTTATTAAGAGGGTATTTCGCGAGATATATAGCGCTATACACTTTCGCGCGCAGATGATCAAATGATGATCAAACCAAGTTTGCTGAAAAGACCTAGAGAGGGACATTCGGACTGACAGACAGGCAGCAGAGTGACAGACATATGGTGCCGTTTTGCCTTTTAGGTACGGAACCCTAAAATGTCAAAATTTCCATAATAATGGTCTGCCAGTGTGAAGAGCTTTTTTGCGAATACCAGAAAATGTAGCTACGTAACATTCCTTTCCTTTCAATATTAATAAGTATTTTATTGTACAGTAAAATTTAAGATTTCAAAAATCATATTATAATATGCTTATTGAAATTTAAAATATTTTACTACTTTTATATACCTACTACCTGCATCCCTCGGTTTCACCCGCTATTCTACAGAAACTGCATATTTTTTCGGGATAAAAAGTAGCATATGTGTTAATCCAGAGTAAAAGCTACCTCCATACCAAATTTCATTCGAATCCGTTCAGCCGTTACAGAGTTGAACGGGAACAAACACACTTACATACTTACCTACTTACATACTTACACACAAACTTTCGCATTTATAATATAAGTGTGCTAGCATGTCTACAGAACCTTAACATTTGCATTTCTCGACACACTTTTGACAACTTTGTTTTAACTCAGTAACTCAGAAGTGCGAAATCTCGAAATTAAAAATATTTAGGCTTTTATTCTTCAGAAATCTGCTGATATGAATCTGATAACTAATTTTATTGTCATTTATTGTTCGAACTTCAAATTGCGTACAACATTGGAGAGTAAACATAAACACGTCAGTTTATAACGTGAGAGACTTGGCAAGCCGCGCTACACTTGCAACACGTACTGTCACCGATAAAATACGATTCACAAAACGGAATTCGACAAGTATCCTAACTTCTTAACTAATAATAACTATAACTCAGAGAAATATAGCCGCAGTCGTATCGGGACCAATAAAGCTTCGAGGTATAAAAATGAAAACGTCCGTCTCGAGGAAAAAACTTCGCTTGTGCGATTCAGAACTCCCTAAGTACATTACAACTCCAGTGAGTCAGTCCATACTAAACGTTTGACGTTTAGTATGGACTGACATGCACAAAATGGATCAACGCCATCTAGCACACTATGGGAATTTTTTCTCTCTGTCTGGATGTTTGACGCGTTATCAAAGCTAAACGGCTAACTGATAAAAATTGATAACAAGTTACTGTACATCACAAATACGGACATAGGATACTTTTTGATGTCCACTCGAACGAAGTCGCGGGTAACAGCATTATTCATGAAATAAATGAAAAAACTCCACATCGAAATGTAGCCTGACACTTTGGATCATGCAAGGATTCTAACGATAAACATCCCAGGCGCTATGATGGTGGAACTATGAAACCCACATACATACATGATATGAACTTCTTTTTCAGGCTTGTCATATAGAAAGAACATCTACTTTCGCGTATAAATTAAGGTAGAGAACGAGTACTAGAATCTTCATTACATGATGGCTATTATACTAGACGCGGTTTTGAAACGGACATGCAATTAAAATGTTTAGAAGAAGAACTTACGCAAAGTAACGCCTGATTCAAATATTTTTCTTAATTAACTGAGATTTTGGTGCAACCCAGCCTAGGTAGAATAAAAAAAAAACTATTTCAAGTTTAAAAATTAAACTTTTTAATCTCCTTCGGTGTCTGTACACCCCGATATAATCTCAAGACTAACACGTGTCATCGAGCGCCGGTCCTCAAAACGGATACTACACATTACCACAATATTTCTGGCAAATGCACTGTTATCTCTGCCAATAAGCTGCAGCGGCTTTAGGCTGTCTATCGTTTCACGGCCCATTGCTTGCAAAGCGCTGCGTCGCTGGATTGGCGGAACGAGCGGGTGTGTAACAGTATAAATCAAGACAGTGCATTAGATGATAAAGATTTATCTAATTTAGAACATTAAAAATATCATCTGCCAAGGCCGATTTTGAACATTTCTTTATTTGCAAAGAAAATTCTTAGGACTAAAACTCGTAAAAATGTACTTAGTTCATTATAAGCTACGAAATTATCAATTTTAACATATTTCGGACCATATTTTTTTTTTGCCACTAAAACATTATTTTGTTTACACAGATTTTTAACGATCCAGACTATAATGACCCTAACCCGGTGAAGTAGGCACCCAACGGAATAAAACAAGAAAGGCGATTGTGGAATGGCTTGTAATTTTCGTCATATTATTTGTATCTTGTAAATTTTAATATATCTTATTCTGAATACAATTTACTTCAAAGCGACTGAATTCATGTATTCAGACCATAGCTTGTTACGAAACTTAGCGTTGTTGTCAGATATTTAGTTTTTAACAATTTTACAATGACTATGTAACCATAACATTATATAAAAATTTTGTTTCAGGCATGTTTCAATTATTTTTTTTGTATGTTTATGTAATGTGATCATATTATTCTGGTCGAAAGAAATTTATTTTGAATTGTATAGGGTGCAGCGAATCAATATAAAGCACGGCATAGCTCTGAAATATCTTCATCGTTTGGATGCGTGCGTAAACCATCGCAGCAGTTTGAATGAAGCTTGCATACTGTTCTCTCAGTCTGTGAGTTGGCAATCCGCCAACACTTGTCCGGAGCGAATTTTGATGGTAGTAATGAAGATGGGGTCATTTCGTCTATTAATATCTATAGAAGTTCAATAGCACTGGATAAATATAATTACGCTTGTTGCGGCCACGAGGAGTGATGAAAATATACACTACTCTACGAAAGGGCAAACAGACAGGTTTCATACACACAGAAAATTATTTTTTGTAGTAAAATGATTGTATGTTCATGAGTAAATGACTTTTGTACATAAGTACCATTTGTTATGTATTGTCACTAACAAAGTAATATAATGGAACTTATTTACCAAGCAAGTTAGATAAGTGACAGTAAAGGTTTAGTAAGTTTAGTTATGTCAACTAAACCTCCAAAACTAACCACAATTAATATGGAGTATCTCCAAAATCCTCTTACGCTTATGTCTACTTGGGAAATACTTCATTCCTGCGTTTCAAACTACATTCGAACGCAGGATATGGCCTTCACATGCGGACACACTAATGTCATATAACAAAAATACAAAAATTAAATTTAACCCGTACTCAATAGAGTACAGCGACTTAGAATGGGTTATAATCATATTTTCTCCGATAAAACCGATAAATCAATTTGTATAATTCCTATGATAAAATGGCCCAAATTTAGAAAAAAAAAGTCAATTAATAAATGAGCTCGCTCATTTCATTATCACTTTACGCCTCTCCTAGCTAAGCTGCTAAACGAGGCTAATTGGCACAAAAGGTGAACATCTGACATTTTGGTCTAGCCATAGCTACCTAAGTACATCCTTTGATGCCATTCCCCAACGTACTGCAAACACAATATAAACTACCGACAGATATTGAACTTGTTAGAAAACTACACAGCGATCATTTTCATCATCTAATATAAGAGTCTAAAAACACTGAAAATACAAATTGAAACTTATTAAAAACCAACAAAGGAAATAAAACTGAAATTATTATAAACTATTTACAGATAAAAAACAGAGTCACTATCCGCAGGGAGGTTGACCAAAGACTGGTGACATTACCTCGTTGAATTGCAATGCTAATTCTCTGGCCGAGGTAAGGACCAGCCCTTTGGTCGTTTGTTCTTTCTATCAGTGATAATTATCTAACAATAATGTACTTTTGGATTGTACAAAATCGCATAGAAATAGAAAATTAGTAAAACATTTTATAAATCGGTGGTAGTATTTAGTACTTTAAAATAGTATCACACTTCACAGTGTATTTATATTTAAATATTTATAATATGTAAATACGAAAGTTTGTTTGTTGGTTTGTTTGTTTCTCTTTCACACAGCAACAGAAGAACAGAAAGACGTGTTTTTGTATGGATACAGTTTAAAGGCCGGAGAGTAATTTCCAGCTGGATTTTTCGCGCGGGGTAAAACCGTTGGGCTGGTAGAACTTAAATTCCCCACTAATTAAAATGGTGGGGACGTTGTGACAAATTAGAATAGTATATACTAATGATAATCGTGGCTGCACTAATTATTCTGGTTAAATCCGCAGTTTCCCGAAAAGTAATTCAGGATAAACCACAAATTACTTACGTCAAGCCCAAATTCTATCTTTCTCCGTTCAGCCGTATTATCAGCAAAAAAAAGACTTAGAATAAAAAAGAAGGGGAAAACAAATCTGTAGTTCACTGACTCAACTTACATCGAGTTTATAGCCTAAAAACCTTTCGGCTAACATTATTGGTTGCTCGACTCGTTGCGAAACTAATCTAACTTTTGTTTTATTGACTTGGCATCAGTTACAACATCACTTTTAATTCTATATCTAACTAAACAGTTCCCCTAGATAGTGCTATCGAAAATGCTTTTCTTACGTATGTATTTAATATAAAATGTAAATAAACAAGTATAATAAGTGGAAAAAAAAACAGACCTTAAAATTTTCCCTATGACACTCTGGATATAAAGAGAAAACCATCACTTCGCTCGTCAAAATCGGTCAAGCCGCTTAGGTGACTAAAGGCAATATAGGAGCACACAATACTTATATACACCCCAAAAACATTACCATCCTTCTTGTGCAGTTGGCTAAAAATGTAGTTTCTATTTCACGCCCAATTTACGCTGTTTCCGGTTTTCATACATTCTGCTATAGAATACGTATGAAACGTTTTTCGATAGTAATTTTTTCAGGCGTACACTAAGTATTTTTTTGGGGCAAATGGTACACTTCGTTTTTACCCGCTCTGTCCAAAGATAAAATTCGACTGAATTCGTTCAGACACGGCATTGAAAAGTACCAAAGAAAATAACAGACGACTTTAAAATAGGTCCGACAAATATCTTTATTCCATGTGATTTTTTGCCCGCGAAACCAACTTTAGGGTTCCGTAGAAGAGTAGGGATCTTTTTAGCTTCGCAGTTTCCTGTCCATATATGTGTAAGTCACGGTGATTTTATGCAGAGACCGTTTACAGCACAGAAAAGAGAAAGAATTAAAAAAATCTCTTCTGTGGTTTACACAGCGCTCAAATTTGATGCACGTATACATGTACATCATTGTAAACTCTATCAATAAAAAAATAGAAATCTTGTAAGTTAAACTATTTTAGCACCACATGAAAAACGGGGATGATAAAAAACAACTACTCCACCACTGACTAATAATTCCGTCGTCTGTGGCGGCCTTTATTTCTAAACTTTGGATCATTTTGACCAAAATCAAGACTTTGTTTATTGAAATTTAATCAAAAGTTACATCAATACTTGGCAGTATTCCGCAATAATTATATTCCTTTGAAGTACAACTTTCTAAATTAAAATTTAATTTACAATATTTAATATTGACATTGATTTGAAAAGAAATATTTCGGATGCTTTCCGTTCGTTGTACTTGGTTAAGCATGGAGCTAATAATTCTAATCAATGATTAGTTTATTTCTAAACGGGAAATATATTAATTTATAATACCTACCTACATTATATATTATGGGTTTGTTACATCCTTTATAATACCTACCTACGTTATACAAATAGTATGGGTTTGTTACATCGTTCATGTGCAAGGAAATAGAAAATAAATTAAAACAAATACTTATGTAACTAGCCATTACCAGAAGAATTACCATGGGGCCATGACCATAGGGAAGTTCTATGTTCAGCAGTGGACGTGTTCTGGCTGATGATGATGATGATGATGGGATGATGATGAAACCTACACATTTTCCGGATAAAAAAGCGTATGTGAATCCGCTAACTCACACTGGACCAACTTGGTGGATATGGCCTAACTTCGAGGGTAAGCTGATATCCCAGCAGTGGGATGTTTAAAGGCTGGTGCAGATGACCATTCGAACCTAACTACTTTTATTAATATTGTTAGGACTTTCAGTATGAAAACAGATTATTTTAATCGAATAACATTTTTTCTAAATTATACAAGCTTCATCAACGACCATCATTTGCTCAGGTAAGGGCGAAATAAAAACGAATATAACGTAGCCTTTTGTCATTAAAAAAAAATTATAAGCAAAGTAATTTCACCAAAAACACTTCAAACAGTTATCATAACTTCCCAGCCCTCTAAACACCATAAAACCGAGCATTAAGAGGATTCGACGCACAATCACATTAAAATGCGCATTAAAGAGTAAACAACGCCATGGTTGATGGAACGTTAGTATTTCCGAACAGTACCGGGCTTTTTGTAAGGCACGCCACGCTGGAGACAGGAATGAGAATTTTTGATATTACCAGCAGAAAACACAGACGGAAGAGTTTTTTTTAAAACTATATTTTCTTTTCTTGAGCAACGCCCTGCGGCTTTACCCGCTATACCATAGGAATAGTATATTTTTACGGTATAAAGTAGCCTATTTGTTAATCCAAGGTATAAGCTACCTCCCTACCAAATTTCATCCACATCTGTTCAGCCGTTACGGAGTTGACTGGGACTTGGAGTTGACTGGGTTATTACTAGCTGCGCCCTGCGGTTTCATCCGCTACGGAAGCCGAATATTTTTCTGGGATATAAAGTGACTTGTGTGTTATTCCAGGGTATAAGCTAGCTGCATACCAAACCAAAAATACTTACATACTTACACACAAACTTTCGCATTTATAATATTATAGTGTGATATTAGTGTGATTGTGATTGTGATTATCCTAACTAATATTATCAATGCGAAAATAACTCTATCTTTTTGTCTATCTGTTTCTCTGTCTGGGTGTTTGTCGCGTTATCACGGCTAAACGGCTGAACGGATCAACATGATTTTTTGCATAGATATAGCTTTTAGGTCGGAGACGGACATAGGCTACTTTTTTTTTGTAGGTCCACGCAAACGAAGTCGCGGGTAACAGCTAGTATAATACAAGTTTAATAACTAATATTATAAATCAGAGGAATATAGCCGCATTCGTATCAGGAAACCAATAAATCTTTGAAGTATGAGAATGAATAGGTTCGTCTTGAGGAAAAAACTTCGCTTGCGCGATTGTAAACTCTTTACATTACAGGTGTCAGTGCCCAGTCAGTCCATATAAAACGTTAAAAAAATGCACAAAAATGGAACAACGCCATCTAGTGAGCTATAGGAAATAACTTTGTCTCTCTATCTGGATGTTTGTCGCGTTATCACGGCTGAATGGATTTTGATAAGCAGTTACTGTATATCACAAAGAAGACATAGGATACTTTTTTTGTAAGTTTACGCGAACGAATATGCGGGTAACAGCTAGTATTGTATAAAAAAACTATATCTTATTAATACTTTGTAATGAATATTTTTGTTTATTGTATTTTGTATTGTATTTGATTTTTACCTTACTAATTTCTAAACTAATTAAAATGTTTTTGAAAAACTCTCAAAAGATTTATTAGACTGACTTTATTTAAGCTTTCATGATATATTTAGACAAACAGCGCATTTTGCGACGGTGTGAATGCTCTTAACTTTTTTTTAATACTATAACTTTCATTCTTCTTTCCGACGTGTCATATAAAAGGCCCGGTACTGTATTAGGCTTTGGTGTTTATTGATGTTTTAGTGTAATTTTACGGTTATTGTGAGTGTGTGCTGAGATGTAAAAGGCCGATAGGTTTCTTTACTTGGTGGTGAGTATGAGGACGCCGATCAATATTTGGCTACCTTGATCTTGATAAATCAACAGAATCAAATTTTCACCGTATGGCTACACTAAGCCACTCGAGATTTGGAAGGTTTTCATACAAAAATACTAATCCGGATTTCGGAAACTACTCGTTTGATTTTGATAACATTGAATAAAAGAATTTGATCGTTTTAAATTACTTTTACGTTTTGAAAAACAACACTATTGTCGCGTTTAGAATGTATTGTAATTTTTAAATAATGTAAATGTGGCTGATATGAATGATATGTGGCTGATATTAATGTTATGTACGTGTTACGATTATGATGCATCTTCATATTATTTTATTAATAGAAATAGTTTGGTCGTTTGGCCACCAAATTGCCTGTTTGCAGACGTCATCGTTTGCCATCTGGTCAACCTTCAGTTAATTCATTTGTTAGAGAAGAAAAAATGGGGTGGGTAGAAGTCGTGCTTCTACCGCTAGTTTTTACGTGAATTCTATGACGAAAAGAACTCCAAAATCAATGTCATCTGAGTCATTGCCGGACAGAGAAAACCAGTGCAGCGTTGTGCCCGATACAGTGATTTAAGCAGCATTTCCGTATCTCACATAACCTCCGTGCAATAACATTTCCAAAATACATAAATTTTGTCTTACTTTCATTTCTGACTTGAGACCCTTTTCCAGACCGATTAGACGTTCATCGAATTCACGTCAAAAACCTAATTCGCATAAATATGACCGGGGTGTCTCGTAGTACTTTTTTTAGCATTATTAGCAATATCAGCCAGAAGACGTCCACTGCTGAACATAGGCCTCCCACTTAGACCGCCATACCGACCGACAATGTTTCACTTGCATCCACCGGTTGCCCACGACTTTCACAATGTCGTCGGTCCACCTAGTGGGAGGCCTGCCTACGCTTCGTCTTCCGATTCGTGGTCGCCACTCAAGAACCTTTCTTCCTCATCGGTTGTCGGTTCTTCGAGTGATGTGGCCTGTCCTTTGCCACTTCAGCTTGCAAACTCTGAGAGCTATAACGTTGACTTGTTATTGACTCGGTTTGAAAAATGTCCACTAATATTTATTTATATTTATTGTAATAATTTGATAATATTTTGACACATAGGTATGTCGCTTACTCCGTTTTATTTTGTACGGTAGTTCCATCAACTCCACTATCAATGATATACCACGATGGATCACCACGACGCCGTCGCTCTTGTTTATCGGGAAAATGTGAAACTAACTTGATGGATGAGTTTAAAGTGCTGTTTCAAATTGAAAAAAATATAAAAAGGACTGAAGGACCTTTAGGAAGAAATTTACACAAACAAAATAGCAAAATTAAACAAGACCCATTTTTTTGGACCAAAATTACTTCAATATTTTACCCGAAAGTTAATTCTCTATCGATAAATTGTGGACTAAATAAGAGTGCCTGTGCCCTAATGAAACTAAATGAAATAATTATTGGTGGACGTTTTTCGGACACAGCGCCATCTAGCCGAAAACTAAGCAAGCTTGTACTATGGGAACCAGATAACTGATAGAATACATAAAATATTTTTTTTTACTTTTAATACTTACATAGAATTTATAAAAACACCCAGAAAAAGAACAAACATCCATATTCATCACACAAATGTTTGTCCTGGATGGGAATCAAACTCACAAGCTACAGCTCAGAAGGCGGAAATCTTCCCACTGAGCCACAAGGCTATTCAAAACTAACCACGAAGGATCTTTTTTTACCACTATGGTTCGAATTCCTAAAAATTTGAACAAAAAAATCATTTTTAGTACCCCAGTGTACCCGGAAGTACTTTACAGACTTTATTATGTATTGCGATCGTTTGAAACTCCATGGCAGGGTGATAACAAGAAAATTAAAAATGCATCCATGGTATTTATTATTTGAGTCCCCTTGTCGCATTACATGGTCTCTCGCGCTCATCAACATTTAATATACTGTATTTAATATAGATAAAAAAAATAATTAAGGGTGATATTGAACTATGTTTTTGTTTCCAGCGAAATCACTGGGCATACAGAGATTTAACATCTAATATCTCAGGGTGACCATGGTTTAGAACTGTTAACGTTCAAAATTCTGGGCGGCACTGAACTTTCTTTCGCAAACAGTAGCAAGACTGTTTATTTAGATTTTATCTGGTAAACTAGACGAATTATAAAATGTATACCCCTTTCCCCCTGCCATTATAATTCCCTTCGTCTCTGTGAAAGGTGAGTTATGGTGACATTCGATCAGATATAATTTATAAAGTCAACGTCCTTTCATCATTTTAGTAACAAAGCTATGCTATATTAAAAAAAGTTGTAAAGCGCGTGTCAAGAGGCTCTAGAAGTCACGTGAATGACAGGGGTCCATAGACTTGTTTGTTTTCAAGGTTTCGAAATTCGGGGCTAGAAATCGCAAAAAAACCTGTGAGAAAAAAAAGTTTGGTTACAGTTGTTGCCAGTGATGACATACGGAACTGAAACGTCGTCCTTGACTACTGGTCTTTTGGAGAAACTCAGAGTCACACAGCGGGAAGTGGAGAGACTTTCGCTCTGAGTTTCTTTGCGCGATAAAATCCGGAACGAGGATATTCGCCGAAGAACCAGTCACCGATATAGCTTTCAGAGTTTCAAGCTGAAGTGGCAATATGGCACAGGCCACATCACTCAAAGAACCGATAAACGGTGGGCAAGAAAACTTCTTGAGTGGCGACCATGTACCGGAAGACGCAGCGTAGGCAAGCCTCTCACTAGGTGGACCGACGATATTGTGAAAGTTGCAAACGGTGGATGTAGGTGGCAAGTTGTCGTTCGGTGTGGCAGTGGGAGGCAGTGGCAGTGGTTCAGCAGAGGACGTCTTCTGGCTGATGGTGATGATGCATAGGTCAAGCGTACACAAACAATTAACAGTACCTACCTTTTAAACTCAAGTCTACGTTGACAGAAGGTGGATGGCATGAACTTTTTAATTTATGGCATGACGCGTCGAGTGCCATGTCGGGCAACTTTGACAGCTCAACTTTTTAGCTTTTCATTTTTTTAACAAGCGGTGGGGAGGGCAACTTTTCAAAATATGATTAAGTGGGTAATTGAAGGATAAACAAGAGATTAGTTGACAGCGGAACGGTTTTAATGTTTTATTTTCTCAAACAACTTTTCTTTGTGTTCAGTGGAGTTTACATCAAGGTTGCTATTCTGGCTTGAGATTATCTCGGTCACTCTTACTATCACTAGTAGTTCGCGCTGAACTGAGACCTCGCGAATCCTATAACTTCACAATCTCTTGACCGATTCAGCATATATTCGAAATTAAAAAATGTATTGAAATGAACTACTTGTCTACAAAATTTCATGAAGATGGGATCAACGATTCGCAAGTTATCGTCGGACAAATATACACACAAACATACAAACTTACAAACATACAAACTTCTAAACATACAAACATACATACAAATGCCTTCGCTTCGCTCAGTCAATTACATTTTTGTAAGAGAGATATACCTCAGAGAACTTTCCGCGTTTTCAAGCGCGGCTTACAGCAAGCGCCAAAATTACTAAATCTTGCAAAATTGACCTATGCCAACCTTAAAAGCCATTACCTTTAAAGCCAATGAGCCTAACTGTTCATTATGTCAATCCTATTCTTCCGAATGTTCTGTGGTTTCGGTCAAAAATATTATAATTATAATTACTGAAAAAACGACGTGTTTAGGGATTCTTTGGAATGCTCTCCGAAAACTCTGGCCCATTATCAGCTTTTAGGACTCCAAGGACTACAAACATTCTTTAATTTTAATTTAGAACCTTTCTATTTCTACACAACAGTAGTGCGCTTCAAAGGAAACAATAAGCCCTTTAAAGAAAAGAACAATAGACTGACCTTACTTTCAGAGGACAGACGTCTGATGTCTTCACAGATACCGAGCGAAGCTTTTGAAGCCCATTTTTGTATAGATTTATTGTTCTTTTATGATACGGCCTTGGTTTGAAACCATCATTAATGTAATATGGTTAACTAGTTTTTACACATGACTTCGTTCACGTAACCATACAAAGGAAAAAAGTAGCGTATGTCCGTCATCTATGCAAAAACTCCGGTCGATCCGATCAAACGTTTAGCCTTGATAACGTGACAAACACCCGGGCAGAGAGACAGAGAGACAGAGTTACTTTCGAATTTATGATATTAGTTAGGTTATAATTCATAGTATAGATCAGAATTATTTAATGATCTGAAATGTTTACCGTTTTCAGATTGAATTGTTCTTCCGTAGTACTACAAGGAACCTTTATAAGACCGCCCTGTTTGTCTGTCTGTCTAAATCCTTTACAGCCTTATAGCTTACAAAGCTTCATATTCATATTCTTTATTTGCCACTGAGTGTACACAGGTCTTATTATAATATAATACGCATTTAAAACTTAGTCATGAAGCTATGAACATAATTTTGTAAAATATAGTCTAAATATAGATAGATAGATATAGTTTGAAATAAAAATATAATAATATTTAAATATTGGCCATCGCAACGTCTAGGAAGTCAGCACCTTTTACTATAGACATTAGACTTCTTCTGAAAAGAAAGATAAAAAAAAATTACATTAAAAAAATACGTAGCGTTTTTATTACATTTACAGTAAAGCAATTACTGTTTCGTCATCGGCTTCAAAATATTTTTGCTAAATTGAATTTTTCAAGCGAGAAACGGGACATAAGACGGGGGAAGTAATAAAATACCGCAGAATGATACAAATTATGAGTGACGTTTCTACGGAACCAAAGGAACGTAAAGAACGTAAGTGGTAGGGAGGCAAAGAATTTCACTTTGGTTCACTATTATAAATTGAATGCTGGTAAATAAAATTGTTGAAAGCCGCTAGATACAGTTACGCGAGTTCATCCTCTGGATAGTAAGCGCTGAGCAAAACAGCTGAGCAAATTATGTTATGGGATGTAAAACAACAAGTATTGTTATTTAAATATTTTTACGCTAGTAAGCTTTGAAGATAAGGGGCAATGATATATTACTAGAAATTCGAGTGTAACGCACTTATAATGACCCCAGCAAATCTGTCGGAATGGACAGATTACATTATAGCTATCTCTTTTACTCTTTACCTTTTTACATCTTCTTTCGCACTCTTTGGCGGCTGTAAGCAGACTGCAGCGGGGTCGAATGAGGAGTTTTCCAAAAAAAAAAAACATGGTAATAAAAGTACCCAGTAGATGGCGTTAGATGTACCTTGAGGTTTTCCTGTCACTGTCAAGACAGGAAAGACAAAAAAATGTACGTGTGCCTTTTATTTCTCGTGTGTTTTGGCTCCACATGTGTATTTAGACAATTTCAAGTAATGTAACTATGTGTTTGACTTCATTTGAAATATTTCAATAGTTGACACTGGCTAAATACACAACGTGTGGAGCCAAAATTTACGATTTTAAAAATAAACATAAAATATTTCGACAGAAATGACAATGTCAGGTGATGACTATTACGCCATCTAGTAAGTATTTTAGAACTTTTTTATTTTTTTTGGAAAACGCCTCATTCAGAGCGCCATTTGATAAGGGGTGATTTATTAACTTTTTTTAAATATTGCAAAAAGCTATACATGATATTAAAATAGTAATTTGTTTAAAACTAACTTTACTAGCAAGATAGTAAAGTTCGTTTTTGTGATTGAGTGCCGGATTTGAATCCCGAGAAAGCGAATAACACTGAGCGTTTCGAGGGATTCAAAGACACAGGAAACAAAAAACTTTACTGTCGCGTGACACATTCAACTTTTCACCTCAGCGTCGAGAAAATAATACAACCAAGCAACAAAAAGAAAAAAATAACAAATCGAGATGGCTATGGAGCATTGCTATGGAGGTTTCATGAGAAAATGCCATTAATTTGCAGCGTTTTATTTCTTATTTTTATTATTTCTATTATTCTAATTTGCTCACTGGTTTCACGCAACAAAAGCACCCTTTTGGGTAAGGTATTACCCCACTCGACCCATTACCAGGCTCTAATTTCAGAATAATTATCCCAATAAAAATCAGCAACTTTTAATGAAGAAGAAGCCTAACATAAAAAAACAAAAAAAAACCCATTGAAGAACGTTGACTTATGATGAAATGAGTACTTCAGACTTTTCGCGATTTCAGGTTTTATGCCATAGTTAAATCCGATAACAACACAGCTACGGCTGATTCGTTTATTTACAGCCAGTATCGTAAAATCTTAGGCAACCCCTAAATGGTAATCCCTAGACAAGGCGAAAGAGAAAAATTCAATCCAAGTCGCGATGCAAAGTCGGCGCGGTGCAGTCCAATCCAATTTGCGTCGGATTGGACCGGAATTTACCAGATATAGGCGGTTTGCGGCACGACCAACCGTTTGGTGCTTGGAATTCTGATTGTTCGACTTGTTCTTTTGTTCGATTGATGGAAACTGTAAAAGTTATTTGTTTTTCAGTGCGAAGAATGCTTTTTTTTTTTAAGACAGTAGTTCGTTTTATGACACGCGACAGTGACCATAGATGGACCATGGCATTCCGGGAGGGGTCATTATCCGCCATTTTTCGTATATCGTCCTTGTCTAACGCGTTTGAATTACGTATTTCGCTTGTGTACGCTGACGAAAGCTGGTGACCCATATGATCTCAGAGTTCCATAACCTCGATAAATGCGAAAGTTTGTGTGTAAGTATGTAAGTGTGTTTGTTCCCGTGCTGAAAGGATTTGGATGAAATTTGGTATGGAGGTAGCTTATTTATTCCCTAGAATAACACATAGAGTACTTTTTATACTGAAAAATTTAACCGTTCCTGTAGAATGGCGGGTGAAACTGTGGGTCGCAGCTAGTGTAATATAAAACTACACAGAGCACCCGTAAACCTCTACTTGCCTTCAGAGTTACAGATGTTGTAAAATTCGGAAACATCATACAGCGTCGTATGGAGGTCGCACAGACCATCCAAATCCCAATCCGGGCAGATTGAATTAGAGAATCTTTACAACACTGTTTGCATGTCAGGGTTGCCAGCAGTACTATATACTATAAGCAGTATTGTAAAATATATCGGGTCTCTATTAGTAATGTATTGTACTATGTTACTATTGTAATATACCTTAGCCCAGTCAATTTAGCGTTTGACCCGGAAGTAAATAATAACAGGATATTTTTTTCGGTAAAGAATTGTAAGCTCAACCTCTCATATACAATAACTAAATAAAATTACTATCCGGAACAGAATCAAATTTTATATTTTGTTTGTTAGAGTCACAGAATTCCTGGCTGCCGGAACCGAACGTAGGTGCTTGGCGATAGATTTTCAACTACAGGGTGGTAGATAGCCAGCCGAGTATTAGAAAGAATGGCTCTTACGTCAACTGAACCCGCGGGATCAGTTGACGTAACGCATATTTTGATTCGGTCGAAAAGTTTTTGGCAATCAATATTACGATAACATTGAAGCGCAGCCACAGACCCATCGCGTGTATTTCAATGTCAAGTAGTTAGATTATGAATGCTACGGTTTTTCCCTTCATCGATAGCTCTAGCTCATTCTTGGGATTTGAACCCACCTCCTGTGGCATGCGATCGAAACGCGCTGACCAATGAGCTACCAACGCTACAATTCGGCCTACTAGAACTGGTTTAGTGAGACGTGAACAGCGCCCGAGTCAGAATCGTATGTCACTCTGTGGAATAATAGATGCCTGCCTATTTTGTTGTCTAAGATATATTTTGTACTAATTTATATATGAAAATTTTTTATTTAAATGTCAGTTCTCACTTTTTTTTATGTTATTGTGTTTTATGGCAGCGCGTTGCGAATGTGGATACGGATTTGTCGTACTCCATTTCTTTAAAACTAAAATGTAACTGTGTAATGAATAAAAGAATACAAAAAAAATATAAAACTAAAAACTTACTGACTTGACAAACTTGACACTATTATAAATACAAAGAGTGGAGCCAAAATTTAAAAGAAAAAAAACTATTTTTGTGCGAAGTCAAATCGATCCGTTGGTGTCTTGTCTTGGCGTAAAAGAAGGGCAAAAATGGCGAGGTTGTGGTAAAAAATTACGTTCTCTGATTTATCACAAACATTATTCTTGAAAAGCTTGTTATTAAAGCGCGTTGCTACTAAAATGTTTTCTTTCTTTTCAGGTAATATTTACATTTGCTCCACGTTCCCGTGCATCATTTACAAAGGTATTTATTTTAAGTAAAATGTATGTTCTTTGAAGACAGACGAAGGTCTTCCAAGATAATGCAGTTTTATTTTGTAGCTAAGAACTAGAACTATGTTTTTATCTGCAGCTTCATTTTTGAAAGTACCTTAATGCGAGATGAAAATAGTACTTCAACATCATCATCATCATCATCATCCAAAAGAGGTCCGCTGCCGAACAAAGGCTTTCACAGTGCGAATGAAGCAAATATATTTTTGGTTTTAGTGAAATGGATATGTGTAATGGATATCGTAAACAAAATTATTATTTTAAGTGTCCAGATAAATATTGACACCGTTATAAAAGCTTGCTATATTTTTTTTAGATAAAAGAGATGAGATAAGAGCGGCCTTAAATAGAATGCGGTTGCAATAGATCAGGGCGACAGGAATTAGGTCGCGCGGTAACAATAGGCAACGAACTTGCCTCAGATATAAAGCTGTTTTCATTTCTTGATTCTTCTTAGTACTAGATTTATAAGGAAACTATATAATAAAAATAAAAGTCAAAGTCAAAGTTATTAATTGGTAAATATTCATCTACAAGTCAAAAATAATAATTATATTATATAAACTTCTTTTGTATACAATAGTAGGCAAATTAATAAAATCGCCATCGACTTTTGTATACCATATTGGAAAGGAAACTGGACAGGGCCCTATTCCTGTGCGCTCGAGATTATCTCGGTCACTCCCATTAAATTCTAAATTAGGGAGACAGTGACCGAGATAATCTCGAGCGCACAGGAATAGGGTCCCAGGAGTTCTGGGGTTTCCTGTATCGGGGACGACTAACACCTAGCTAATATTATGTAGCAAATATTTAACCGCGGGATTATGAAACGTTTGTTAACTTTGACAACAGATTAATTCTACTGCTGCCTTTGTCTGACAGTAAGCATATGACAAAGACAGCAATAGATATTTCAGAATCCCGAGGTAAGACATCCTTACCTTAACTAAATATAAAAGCGATAGTAACTCTCTCTCTCTCTCTCTCTCTCTCTCTCTCTCTCTCTCTCTCTTTCTCTCTCTGTCTGAATGCTTACGCGGTAAACATCCTATCTCGGCCAAACGGCTGAACGGATCGACCTGACTTGGACATAGGTTACTTTTTATCTCGGGAAAATGTATGGAATTTTCGACAAGGGTGAAACCGCATGGAGCAGCTAGCTTTCTTTAATTATAGTGATTGACTTTCAAGATAGTAATCAGTCGCGAATTGCCTCTAACCCACTGACGTCTATAATACTAGTACGCATTCTAGATCCAACCCAACCAACAATAAATTCATGATGTAACCTCACATTTTTATTTAATGCAAATCTCAATAAGTTTCTTATTATGTACCTACGAAAACACTATCTATCTCACTTATTTTGGTACTTCACTTGGTACATGTACATCACGTGTCTCAATGTCAGTGTTTTTAAATTATCATAAAATTTGATGTTAGAACAAATTAATACTAACAGCTGTACAAATCCGAGATTCAAGGAAGCCAGATTAGAGTAGGGTACTAGAGTAAAACCCGGTGGCCACGTTACATAGCAACTATCGCCTAATCTGCGGTACGGCTGCGAAGAAAATGTACAGAAAAACAGCTCTTTAAGGAAAACTCGTATACGTATACCAGGCTCTGTGTTTGTTTGTGTGGGGGCGTCTACTATCGTGTCTGTGGCGACGAATCTCAATAGTGCATCATTACAGGCATTACAGCTCATCGACCATCGGGCCGATCGGTATAAGCACTTCTTCCACGCACTGGTGCGCTGGATGCAGTGAAGTGCATCACACTTTCTATCTTAAATGGAATCTTTAATGGAAACTCATGTTTATTGCACTCAATACACACAGTTACATTGACAATATTCACTATCTAACTGGACTGGTTAATTGTTTAGGTGACCAGGAAAAAAAAAATGTCATCTATAATAATTGTAGTTTTCTAGCTTTTTAAGTTTTGCAATTTATAAGTAGGTACCTTAGTTAAAAAAACATGTATTCTTTTTGCGTAAGTGTGAGTATTTTGTTTAGTTTTGTGTTTCTGTAAATTTTCTACTCGGTGGCGTAAGTAGAGTTCGCAACAATTCTCTCGTTAGCGTAATGTTAGAGGTTGTAATTCTTACCCATTTGTGTATGTATGGAATCTGGACAAAAACACGGTTAGTGAAAATCAGGAGTTTCAGTTAACGTTAGATTCTATGGATATACTATACGTATACTTACTTAGAAGACAAAATTTTCTTTAAGCAGATGTAGAGGTATTCCATGTTTTTGTTCAACAAACCAAAACACGCACACACACACACACGCATTTCTCAAAAATTTGCGAACCTTGTAAGTATGATGATTCTTCTTCAAACTCCAATAAGCTTACCATCATAATATATAAGCATACCAGTTGTTACCCGCGACTTCGTCCACATGGACATACAAAAAATATCCTATGTCCGTCTTTGTGAAATACGTTAACTCCTTATCAAATTTTATAAAAACCGTTCAGCCGTTTAGCCGTGATAACGCGACAAACGTCCATAGGACCAAAATAGGTACTTCCTATTAGATGGCGTTGGTCCGTGTTTGTGCATTTTCTGACGTTTTGTATGGACTGACAATTGTAATATAGGGAGTTCTGAATCGCGCAAAGCGAAGTTTTTTCCTCGATACGAACGTATTCATTTTTATACCTCGAAGCTTTATTGGTCTTGGTACGACTGCGGCTATATTCCTTTGAATTATAATAATAATAATATTAGTTAGGATGATAGCGTTGATACCGTCTTCGATGTTACAGAAGGATAGTATGTACGATATAATACGTATGTATATAAGCAACGGTGAAAAGTTTACTATCAGGCGGATCATTTCCTTGATTGCTACCCAATGTAAAAATTAGGAATCATCCTTTTTTTAACCGACTTCAAAAAAAGAAGACATTCTCAATTCGACTTTTTTTTTTGTATGTTTGTACGCGATTACTCCGCCAATTATTACTTTTTTCTTTTTTTTTGGTACGTCATACTGCAGAGGTATACAATACAATACAATATAACTTTATTAAACACCGAAAATATAATTAAAATTAAAATTAAACAATAATTAAATATCCGGCAGTATAATGGGCGGCCTTATCGCCTAAAGCGATTTCTTCCAGGCAACCTTAGTATGGACAGAAATTTTAATGTGATTATTATTATTAATATGATTACAGTAATTTTATATATTAACAAAAAAAATATATATACACAGATAACGGGTTTTTTGTGGTTTCCTTCAGCAAATGTTTTGATGATTTTTACTGTTTAGTTTAAGCTTGTATGTGTAGTCTTGAAGTCGATTTATGTTAGCTTTTTTTTTATTTTAAATAATTATTTTTCGATTAATTCCTTTATTTTTTTCTAATTTTTTTCTTTGTATTCGATACAAACCAGATCCAAATATTTTAATGAAATTCCTTAATAAAAAATACAAGATAAAATGGAAAACATTTGGAATTTACCAATTGATACAGAAACAAAGCAAAAATTCCAATTAACCAGAATCATTATTACTCTCTAAATACACAACATGATTGGAACCGTTCCCTCACATCGACGCTTTGAAGTGTTCTCTTCAGTAAATCGCGTATAGCAGTATATATAGAACCTTTATATATAACAAAACACAATGTTATAAAGCCGCAGGGCGTCAAACGTATTTGCCGCAGGGCATCAAAAGTTTGTGCTACCGATGAAAAAAGACATAGTCAGAAATATTTTTCGTACTATGTCTTGTTTCATGGTAATCTCTAGACTAAACGGAAAAATTGAAATGATAAAAAAAAATAGTTATAATGTTGAGAGATACTTTAATAAGCTGGCAAATTAGTAATTATACTAGTAGCGTACTTACTTGCCACAAAACTATTACAATAGTCATCATCATCATCAACAGCCTGAAGACGTCCACTGCTGTCCTTAGACCGCCACACTGAACGACAATTTACAACTTGCATCCACCGGTTACCCTCGACCTTCAAAATGTCGTCAGTCCACCTAGTGGGATGCCTACCTACGCTGCGTCTTCCAGCTACTCAAGAATCTCTCTTACTCATTGGTTATCGGTTTTTCTAACGATGTGGTCTGCCCGTTGCCACAGTAGTAAACCACAACACAGTAAACACAGTAGTAGTAAGTATTACAGTAGTAAATGCGGCCAATTCAAATGCTAGAATATTTGAAACAGTCTGGTACATATTCTAAAACCTCGTGCATTGGATCAGATTTTGCCTGAAGGCATCCCCATGCATGCTTTCAACCAAACTGAATGTAAGCAGAATATATTTCTGTATTGAAATATGTAGAATTTAATACTGGTTTAGGAGAGTGGGTTTTGCATTTTACACAATTTTTTTGAATAGCTAGGGTTAGTGGCAATTTTTTTTTTTTTTCCGAATGCAAACGGTAAATTCGTTTCTGGGCTTCTGCAGGTAAATTCGTTTCTAGCGTTCTGTAGCAAACTATATATAATAAACTACCTTTTACTCGTGACTTTGTTCGCGTGGACCTACAAAAAGAAGCCTATGTTCGTCTCCGACCTTGAGCTATATCAATGTAAAAATTCAGCTTGATCCGTTTAGCCGCTTAGCCGTAATAACGCGACAAACACCCAAACGGAGAGACAGAGAAACAGATAGATAGAGAGACATAGCTACGTTCGCATTTATAATATTAATTAGGATATCATCATTAAATTTAATTACAACGGAATAATCTTATAAAGAATCCTTTTTTTCCTTTTGAGGTACGGAACCCTAAAAACGAGAGGAAAGAAGCAGCTGATATGGCAACTTTAACTGATTGATTATGTACGAAATATAAAGTCAGAATAGTATCTGGTGGCTTAAGTATCTGATGGTGGTTAACTTCAAACGTATAAACTATCGAATAGCGTTCCAACAACGAACCCTTGCGGCATCCCTTTCACAGAACCACCGCAGAATATTCATACAACTGATTTGGCCAATAAAACTATCTCATATAAACCCACTGATGGGTTAATTTCCATATCCATTAGAACTAAGAGCTGGAATTAGCATCGGTAATCGATTCAAGTGGGAGCGAATCATTCGATAGCCATTGTGAATGCCGTTTGATTGCTTTTCGGAGTTAATTCTGATTTCGCATTGAATTTTGGGGTGTAAATAGATGCGCAAATGTTTCTCCGACTTTGGCACTGAGGATGTAAATCACTAGACTGGAATTTTTCTAGAAGTTTTTAACGAAATGTAGTCATCGAGTGAATAGTGAAACGTGTTTTCAAGCTCGTCGTTGTCGTCAGCCTTTACGCTCTTCACGCATGTTAGACCCCCGAATACTAAAACGTTTGTTAACTTTGACAACAGATTAGTTCTAATACCGCCTTTGTCTGGCACTAAGCAAATGACAAAGACAGCAATAGACTTAATCTGTCGTCAAAGTTAACAAACGTTTCAGTATTCGGGGGTGAGCCCAATAAAAATATTAGAAAGCTCTTTGACGTCATCTATTACTCCACGATATGAAGCGTGGTGAAAACCCTTTTCTATTTTATTACCAAGCACAAAGGTGTACCAGGACTAAATTAAACAACTCTGTAAAACCTTTTTGCTCAATGAATATAAACTGTAAGCTGACGAATTTAAGCGCCAAGTTGGACTCTCGGGGCGAGTTGAAAGCTGTTTAATTTTAAACAAAGTTTGTCAATATCAATATTTTGTTGCGGGTTAAAATTGCCAGGCTCAATGGGCTCGGGTGGTCGGTTTCAATAATGTTCATGCATTTATGCCTTTGCTAAAGTAAATGCGGTGTTTTTTAATTATAATCATGTTTTTCATGTTCCGTGCAAACAATTTGGGGGAATATGTAAAATATTTAGCAACCAAGGGATCCATGAAAACATTAATAAATCCTGCTATTAATGTTTGGTCGGTGGCTATGTGTAAATGATTTTCGAGATTAAAATACCAGACATAATAATTATGCTGATTAATAGATTAATGTTTTAAAAATATAATGCAGTAACATCACAGATTTGGACCACATTGTGCCCCTAATGTAGTAAAAAATGTAAGGCCTTAGCTTTAGTTCAAAGAAAATTCGGATGGAACGAAGAAGGATGGACAAACAGTTGGTAATTTCTCGAAAAACTGTTCCATTTACATTTTATGAATAGAACCATAAAACTACTCAAACATCTTTCATCTTTGACCTCAGTTACTGACCACAGAAATAACAACCAATAAAAACTTTCTGAATATCTCCGGGCAATTCCAGGATACTGACACCATTACCTTAACTATTCAGTAGGGTCCGCTAACTAATAATTATTGCCGAGCAACTCGGCCCGTTTGGCGTCTGAATAATTTACAAAGGAAAAAGTAATTTACTCCCGAGTTATGGCTGTTGTCTTTGCCGAACATTACTTCAAGAATTACGGTAAAAAGTGGCTTATTTATGCATGGGTCGAGCGAACGGAAACTATCATGGCGACGTCGCTCGGGGTTTGTTTGAACTATGATCGGACTCTCGGACTCTTAGAGCTTCGTTATGGTGATCTATTATTTATATTGTGTTTATGGAAAGGGTCAAAACAAACGCCTAAAGTTGGTTATTTTTTTGCCAAGTTTAGGTTTCATGGAATAAAGCTGGAATCATTCAATATACTTGTATCGTTAGATACAATTAGACAATCGTTAGATATCCCTTCACACAAAACCTCGTTCTATAGTTTCTCTTTCGCGGTAAAAGCTGTATAATTGTGGAATGAACTACCTTTGGAAATCGAGCGTTCACCTTCACTGGAAGTTTTTAAACATCAAGTAAAGTGAAAAAAAAAAACCTAAAGCCTAGCCTAGCTAAAGCCTACTGTTGCCTGGAAGAGATCGATTTAAGCGATAAGGCCGCCAATTGTTACACTAGTTTTAAGTAGATTTTTGTATTATGTATGTAATTTCTGGTGTGAACAATAAAGAGTTATCTATCTATCTATGTTGTATAATTGGGGCTTTGTCTAAATAAAATATTATTTCAGAGTTGGTTCAATCTTTCTTCTATTTCTTCTCTATTTCTTCCTTTCTTCTACCACTCTTACGTTGATTTTGGTACAAAAGTTTTTTTTTTTTTGATGTAATATGTCCAGCACCCGGCAGCATTGTTTACAAGGACGATCATGAATACAATCTACCGCTCAGTTTTCTCTACCTATGTGCCCAATTTTTCACAAAATAAACTTCATCCGAGTAATAAACATTTTCCAATAACGCGACCTAAACTTTCCCTTTCATAAAACCTATTATGAGCGAGCCGCGATAAAGTAACCGCAAGCATCGTTTGTGTTTCACAAAATTTTCCACTCAACATGTTCCTTCGCTATTTGAGTCAAGATTTTTCGGAAACACGCTGGATTTTGTGTCACGAATATTTTAATGCAAACATTCACTTTAATATTCGAACAATGAAAACCTGCATAGATGAATTTTTAGACCGGAATGTGGAAATAACTTAAATTTCAATTTTAATTTAAGTTTTTTATGAATTATGAAAGCACATTTTTGTTCATTTAGGTCTACGAAAATATGATAAGATAATAATGGGAATTACGTACGTAATAATATCATCTTAAATGTTATTACTAAGAAAACATTTCAAAAACAGTTCTAAATATCACCTCTAAGTGTGAGAGTGAGAGAGAGAACGAAAATTGATTAACGAAATCCTAATGTTATACGCCACACGTTTAAGTACTGAGCTACACTGAACATTATCTTTTGTTTTAGTAGAAAACAATTTTAACTGTTTTAAAAATTGTTTACCTTAAGTAGCTACACAAAATCTTTTCTACAAAAACTGTTGTACAAACACTAGCGGATTTTCAGCGCACTTGAAGAAATACGAAATATGTACCTACAAAACTATTTTTAAAAGTGCTAAATTGCATTTTTTTATCATTTGAAGTTTTTTGAACGTCTGTAAATCTATTGGATTAAAAAATAACTAAAAATTACGATTAATTTCAGGTTTTTGAAAATAGTAGTAAAATAGTATTAATGTTTGTTTGTTTTTTAATAAAAAAGACACTAAACTATTTAAAACGTGTCGTTCATGAAACCATCTGAATGTTATACCTACCAATAAATAAAGCTTTATCTTTTTAAATCTTTGAAAAATGTAAATCTTTTCAAGAAATTTAATATACGTAACCTAACCAAAAATTTAAGTATGACGCGCGCGATCTTGGCTTTGCTATACCGTCATATTTTTGCTCCACTAAATACAACAACAATTCAAATTTTCATTACAAGCCTAATGATTGTTTTTTTTTTTTTTATACTTAAACCACGCCTTACAAAGTTTATTTTCATTTAGTCCTTTTCAAGTACATGTAGCAAGACTAATTTCAAGTCCAATTTACAAACAACTTAGAAGTTTGTGACAGTGTCAGTTTTACTTCTAAACCATAACCGCTCCACAAGTTTTGTACACTACTTTATGAAGTTTTGTAATGTGTTCAAGTTTGCTAAGTTAATGCATTAAGTTAGAAGAGCAAGGTGTGTTAGGTTTTTAACTTCGCGATACACAGGATAGCGATTTTCAATGAAACGCGCGATCCGATGGCACTAATTTAAAATCTCTACGGATCTCGTGACCGGACTGGGTGTGCTTTTCACGTCACTATTTCAAAATGCGGGCATACTTCAAACAGAGTGAAGCTTGCTCGTTATATTTTCCTACTGTACACAAAGCATAAGCTGCGTACATTCATTCTGTAACGTAAGGGGAACGTCATCCTTACAGTTGGACGTTTTGTTACTAAAGTCATCTTTCATCATCTCGAAATCCTAAGTTTTTTGTTGGTTGAAGTGTTATAGTTATAGTTCGAGGGGCGTTCTCATTACAAAGTGACAATGAGGTACAAACTATTTGGAACTGAAAAATATTGGTCAATATTGGCTGGTAAAGCTGGGATATAGATTAGATTTAAAAAAAGGAAATAATTTGATGTGTTTTGTTTAAAAAAAATAGAATTATTATGTTTGCAGCCTGTCGTAGCGTGTTACCCTGCGTAATAGTTTCAAAGTGTCGGAGTAGCGCTAATCAAAGCTATACTTATGATGAAAATCTTAATGTCTAAACGTCTCAGGGCTTAGACGTTTCCATCATGTAACACGAACAATGGGCGGTCTGCATGCTACGAACTGCAAATGGCCATAATATTGTACATTGTAGCATTTGAATGTACAAATTAAATAATTCAATCCCAAATTTTAAAAATAGAAGCAAAGAGGGCACGTTGTCAGTTTGTGTTATTTTTTTGAAGAAACATAAAGTTACACACTTCGCTTGACAAAAAGAGCATCACCAGAACGGACACAGTAATAAATCTACCTATTCTGTTGTATATACAAATTTTTGCATTATTTTACCGACATGTTGTGTACGAAGCTTAATAACTAACATTATTTTTTCTGTAGTGTGTATTCTTTATTCTAGCCTTTGAAGTATTCTTGTTTATATGTTAGGGTGTTGTGCGTCCCTGACATATTAACGATGTTACGTTAAGAGTGCTGATAAAATGCAATTTATCGAGCTGAGTGGGCAGATGTCATATAAAATTGGTTCATAAATCAGATTTTTGAGAAAAATAAACATAAACAAAAAATACAAAATATTTCTGATTTTTCTGCATCAAGAGGAATCAAGTGAGAAAATCACATATAATACTACATATCGGGAAAAAAAAGTTGTAAAAATTAAAGTTGCGCTGAACTGAGACATTGCAAACACTATAACTTCACAAGACTTTACAGACACCGATTACGTATACCTACGGACTAACTAATGATACAACTATCGATAGAGTTGATCAGATTAGAGACTTGGGCCTAACTTTA
Source organism: Apocheima hispidaria (assembly GCA_947579745.1). Lineage (NCBI taxonomy): Eukaryota > Metazoa > Arthropoda > Insecta > Lepidoptera > Geometridae > Apocheima > Apocheima hispidaria. The sequence goes on from OX388154.1 coordinate 14,702,242, forward strand.
GATAGGGAGATTAATTTTAGAGATCATGTAACAACTATTTGTAAGCAAGCTTATAAAATGTTGGGTTTCATTATGCGTACATCATATAACTTCAAGGACGCTCGTGCTCCGATGGTGCTTTACACATCTTATGTACGTAGTAAGCTTGAATTTAACGCGGCCGTGTGGGATCCGTATGAAAAGAAGTATTCTCTCATGGTGGAAAGAATTCAGCGTAAATTCGCACGTTATCTTTATAAGAAAGTGTACGGATTCTACCCCTACTTATATCCATCCCTTTTCGTTTCCGGAATGGTAGGGCTATATACCTTGGAACTGAGGCGGAAAATGCAACTTCTTATGCATTATTATCTTTTACTCCACAACAAAATAAATAATCCTAGTGTGTTGAGCGAGTTGCGCCTGCTAGCGCCCAGCGAATACTTGCGCGGCTGCGACGCAGAGCGCGGCCCGCGCCGCATCCGCCGCCTGCTGGACCCGCCTCCGGGGCTGCACACTGCTCGCGCTTTTAATGCACCTACACCAAGATTCATAAAACTACTGAATGACATACTCTCTCGACAACCCGATCTGGATATATTTTTCGATAAGATGGCAAGATTTAGCACTGTGGTCCTTGCCAATCTTAGTTGCAGCATGTAATGATTTGGATTATTCTGTAAATTATGTGTTTAATTTGAACTTGAATAAATAAATAAATAAGACTTGGTCTGATTTGCCTTACATTCTAACTTACTACTTAACTTAACTAGATGTCAAAAAAAAACAGGAAGATAGGATCACGGATACTCATATATACTCAAGTTATGTTAGGAGAAATATATACAAAAACATATCTACAAAAATACATATTGTTGTTAAATACTACAGGCGGGGATACTTACCAGTATACTATCGAAGAATTAATTATCGTGGCAGCTCAGTGGCAGATCGCTCGTCTCACATTCGTGAGGTAGCGGGTTCGAATCCGGGCGGGGCCCGTACCAATGAGTTCTATGGAACTTACGTACGGATATACCACTGGCTTTTCGGTGAAGAAAAACATTGTGGGGAAACCGGCATCTTACCGGAGAAGAAATTCGATGGCGTCTGTGAATCCACCAACACGCACTGGGCCAGCGTGGTGGATATGGCCTAATCACCCTTCGAGGGTAGGCTGATATCCCAGCAGGGGGGATGTTTAAAGGCTGATACAGTATTAAATACGAACTTGTTCCCGTAGACTCTGAGTACCTTCGCAACGCTCGGTTAATCAAACCAAAAATACACCCGTTTTGCGATGTATGTGCTAAATCAGAATTTTTTAATAGCTGTGTACGAAATTAAAATAGAAAAGTGTACGCGAGCGTAGTCCACTTTACGTAAGCAGTAAATCGTTGTGGTTTAACGTGACCACGCATAATATTTCAGTTAATATTTTAATAGTGTTTTATCGGTTTTTCATGGAACGTATGAAATTATTAAAAACTACAAGCAAGTGGAAACAAATTACGTAAACCCTATATTGATGTTATATATTGTTGTATATTGACGTGAACGTAACAAAGATATGATGACAGGGTTAATTAATGTAATAATTAATATAATAATAAGATTAGCTTATATAACACAATATTTGCCAGGGGATTTTCAGATCCTACTGAATTAGTCTGTGTTTAGAATCAGTGAAATACTAGTGGTATGTATTAATCAATATTCAATTAATTAATGTCTTTAATTAATGTCTTTAATCTACTTTGTAAAATCCCTACAAAATCATTGTTATAAACCGCACTATGCGCGTTCACTCAAACTTTTAACTCCTAAATTGGAATCGTGTAGGCCGCAAAAAACTGGATTCGAATTTTTAAAATAAAACCCAGAAACTTTTCGTTTAAAATGTAGCAACTCGGCTAATGATTTTAGTTTTTAATATGCGCACAGTTTGTTTATAAACTCAGAGCTAATTGGTATCGTGGGGATGAAGAAAATGGGTTTACGTCTTATTATGAACTTAATTACTAGTAGTAAAAGCCGAACTGAGACCTCGCGATCCCTATAACTTCACTACCAATGAACTGATTCAGTTCATATTAAATCTTAAAAAATATATTAAAATGAAATGCTTTCCTACAAAATTTCATGAAGATCGGATTAACGGTTCTTAAGTTATCGTCGGACAAATATACATACAAACAAAATGCTTGCCTCTATTTCGCTCAAAGGTTGAGGCGTCGCAATACAACGTGGAAATGGGGCCAGCATTTTGGGAACGATTCCCACTGGTAGCGGTCTTTTAGATTAGGAAATTTAATTTAAATTATGTTTTATTTTTCTGTAATATGTTATAATTAAACGTACTGAAAATTAAAATAAATTTATTTTACATACAAACATAATAAACATACAAACATACATACAACTGCCGATTTGCTCCCGTAGACTCTGAGACCTTCGCTTCGCTCGGTCAATAATGCAATACGGGTAGCTTAGTGAGTCTAACAATTTCAGTAACAATGAAGTAAAGCTGCCTGAAGTTAAGGAAAATAATGTAAGGAAACCATGGCATGGTAGTTATAGGGTACTTTCAAGTACTCGGCTGGCGACTCTACCTGCAAGTAAGTTTGATCTGCCTCTAAGCATCAACTTTATGGCAGCCTCATTTAGTGTCAATTCCCATTCCAAGCTAGGTGTATTTACCATATAGGACCCTACCACTTGTTACCACCGTGAGATCTATGGTCAAACGCCTAGTCTGATAACTATTTAAAAAAATGCACGTATGTCAATTGACCCGTAAATATCTTCCGTTATTTGAGACGGTGCGTGACCCCCCCCCCTCCCCCCACACCTTAATACTTGGCAACATGCAAGAAATAAACATGTATAAAACACACTGGTGGTGGTACTTTTTTGAAAAGTCCACCTGGGGAAGTACCACATTTACCAGTTATTCAACCCCCGAGCAGTAGTGTGCACTGTATTCCGGTATGAAGCGTAACTTTTCTAATAAAATTACTGGGCACAAAGAGGAGTGATCTCAGGATGACAAGCGCAGTGCATTGCCGCGCATGGTTTATAGATCAAATTTGTGTTGCACTGTACTGTTATGGGCTATAAGGCAAGGCGACTTGCTCGATTCGTCATTCAGTATCTTAAAAAAGTCTCTAAAAATGCATACTACAATAAAAGGTAAACAAACCAATAGAAGAACAAAAGCTATGCAATTGTTTATTTGCTCGTACAGTCGAATTTTCAATCAGACAGAGTAGACAGATCGAAATGTCCCTTGTCAAAATAATTTTGCCATCTTTCAAATCGTAGTTCAGGGGGCTTATCCTCTAACTTTGAAACGTTCGTGATTCTGATTGCAGAGCATGCCATCCCGCTCGTACCAACTTAGTCGCTCTATGCGCGGTCCCTCTCGCGCACTATCACTATCGCTTTCAGAGTTAAGGGATAAGCCCACAAACTACAAAATTCATAACTTATATTAAATTTTATCAGCTTTTAATACTTTCTACGCATAAACATAAAATATTAACACGCAATCCTAAAAGGAATCGCATTTTACCTCAAAACATCCAAATCAGGGATATGTAATCCCCGGAACGTGATTTCCCGGGGTAAAATGTACTCCAGGTGTATTACCTTTTTCCCTGTATTCAGGGGAATCAGGGGTAAATGTACCGTCGGCTTATGCTTTCCCTAAGCAAGCCAATATGACACTCGTGGACCCTTCCCGTCTGCGCGGGTTGTAATATTCACGGTTATGATTTATTTTTATATTTTTTTTACGTGTGTTGGCTTAGTGTGTTTTTTTTAATTTGTGAAGAGGGTTTGTACTACACTTTTGTTTTTATGCTTTTAAAGGTCTTAATCTCTGGTAATGTCTGAGCTCTAACTTCTTATCAATTTTATCAAGTGAATTCTTGCGTCTAGTCATGACAAGATAAGGAAACAGACAAGCAGACTAAGTTAATTTCGCTTTATTGACCGAGCGGAGCGAAGGTCTCAGAGTCTACGGGAACAAATTGACGTTTGTATGTATGTCTGTACGTATATTTGTCCGATAATAACTTGCGAACCGCTGATCCGATCTTCATAACATTTTGTAAGCAAGAAGTTCATTTGAATACAATTTAAAAGTTCGAATATGAGCAAAATTGGTTTTGGGTTTGTGAAGTTATAGGGTTCGCTAGACGTCAGTTCGGTGCAAACTACTACTAATAATTAATGAGATTTTATTCTCGTCTGGGGTAGTGCGAATGGGGTAGCTTCGTGTTATATGTGAATTGTGAAATTAAATTGAATGTTTAATCACACTAATATTATAAATGCGAAAGTTTGTATGTAAGTGTGGTTGTTCCCGTTCAACTCAGTAACGGCTGTATGGATTTGAATGAAATTTGGTTTGGAGATAGATTACAGACTGAATTAACACATGGACTACTTTTTATCTCGTTAAAATATTCAATTTCTTCAGAATAGCGGGTGAAATCGCGGGGCGCAGCTAGTTATCAAGAAAGATTGTCTCATTCGAATTACCTAAATCATTCAATGAAATAATTTAGATCTAAATAAAAGAATAAATTCAAATGACAAGTTCTGCTGCATAAATACCACAGAAGAGGAAAAAATTTTATTACTTCTCTCTCTTCTGTGATAAATACAGACAGATCTAGCTAACCCAAACACTTCCATTCCGAATATCAACTTAACTGAATAACATAACAAAGGCATAAGGTACGAGAAACACCACGATACTCGCATTTTCTTCAAAACATAATCGCTTGAGAGAATCAATTTAATAACCGTGAATAAGACTCAAGATAAGAGTCCCAAATACAAACTCTATCAGTCTAAAAATAACGGCTGAGATTGAATGACATAAATAAATTGATTGATTCGTCTCAATGCGTCTTGTGATAATTCCGGAGCGCTCTTTCGTATTAAGGTGCAACGTTTCTCTCATCGCGCGAAATTCAAATTTTCTTGCGTTTTTTGTCAATTACAGCTTAATTACTCATTGTGCATTTAATGAAACCAATTTTGCGCCAATAAATAAGTTGTTTTAAGAAATTACGGGTAAAATGATCACCTAGATAGCATTGGTTTAGCTACATATCTCAATAAGCTGATTTTCATCTTGGTTTTTGGTTTAGTGAGAAATGTACTTATACTAGCTTTGAACTTTAATTTTTGATTAGAGTAGTTTCTCGAAACAATCTATTTATTATCGCAAAATTAGTTTTCATGAACCTACGATGAGTAATTAAGCTGTAATTGACAGAAAACACAAGAAAATTTGAATTTCGCGCGCTGAGCGAAACGTTGCATCTTAAATCGAATATTTAATCTAAATATTTCGTGTTCCTTTTTCATACTTTGCAATGGCTAGGTATTTTTAATATTGAGTTTCATTAATATTTTCTGTACTATCATCCAGTTACACTACCTTTACATTTATAGCTTAGTTTAACATTTCATTAAGTGAGGGAGTTGTCCCGTCTTCATCGCTGTCTTCAAAAACAAGTCAATTATTTGCGTGAATAACGACTATGTACCATATAACAAACATGAAAATAGCAGCCGAGGATCGGGGCTGGAGGGCTTGGGAGAGGCTTGCATCCGGCAGTGGACTGCTGATGATGATGTAACAAAATACGAGCACCTAATTGTATTTTAAGCCGTATGGCCATTTCATAATTGACTACCTGCCGTATTTGTTTAATGCCAATGTTCCTATTTCACAAAGTGAAACATTTAATTACTTTGCAAACATCAAACTTTGTGTGAAAGGTACAAAGGGATATTTGTTTTAAATTAAACGTTTTATATTACGTGGAAATGATGGAGACAAAGGAGAACTGTTTCAGTACATTTTCTGTGTTGGCATAGAGTTTGGTTTGTGTTGGCATACACATATTTTTTTTGGTTCTTTAAATTTTTCTGGTGATATTGCCTTTTTGTAGCCTAAACTTGTCGAAGGCTTCTTCCATGCCTAAGGGATTCTTGCTTTAGTACTCAAAAGTAACAAACGGTATAATATTATTCGAGAAAAAACTTAGTGGTAAGTCACTCGCCTGATGGTTAGTGCTACACTTTCCCACAATATTTCTCACAGTTCAAATTAGCGGTATTTCACACTCGCTATCCTAAGACTTCACTACGCCCTGTAATTGAAACTTTTAATTGAATAATGTTTCTTTCACTGAAGCAGAGCGGAGTGGCCGGATAAGTAATTATATAGACTAATAGAAATTTACAAAAGAAGTAGCTACGTGACGACATATCGATTTCGTAACAGGTCATTGTTTCTTGGTTTTCTTTAGAGTAAACATTATAGAAGGGTTTAAATTCCTTCTATACTTGCGAGGGCTTTCAAGCTTTCTTTAAACTGTCGAAACCCGTCACCCCTCTTCTCTGCTTGCTAGAGGGCCTTCAAAACGATCAGGTTACCTCTCGTTTTCAGAGCAACAGAGTACACTAACCGTGAAAACAAGTTGATTATTCTGAGGAACAAGCGACGCAAATGCGAAGCGCGGCCACGTGCAATCTCTGCCCTTTTCAGTATAGCATAATCTTTTCTTTTCTCGTAGGCGGTATGGGAACTAGATAGGAGATTAAAGGCTTTTCGAAGGACCCGGTGTTGCCTGACTAGAGATATTCTAGGAAAAACAATAAGTTTCCAGGCACCGTAGTTAACTCAGTTGGAGCATACTCGCCTCACATTCTTGGGGTCGTGGGTTCGAACCCGGGCCACTTGGGCCCGTACCAAATGAGCTCTTTGGAACTTACGAACGGATAAACCACTGGCTTTTTGGTAAAGGAAAACATCATGAGGAAACCTGCATATTTTCGGAGAAAAAAATCGCATATTGTGGCGTATGTGAATGCGCCAACCCGCACTGGGCCAGCGTGGTGGATATGGTCCAATCACCCTTCGAGGGCAGGCTGATATCTCAGCAGTGGGATGTTTAAGGGCTGTTAGAGAGTAGTTGGACCGTTGTGTTGTTACTGTCGAAATTATTTTAAGAGATAAATGAAATTTAATCACGCCATACCTATTTTATTTACAAAACAGTTTTGAACTGCACGTTTGTGTAGTACAAATTTTAAGTAGTATTTACTCATATATTTAACTGAAGATTGAACAAGGATCTGAAGATTATAGGATTGTGGGACGCAAGGTTATCTCGTCACGTCGATTTTCGACCGAGACAGCCAGTAAACGGAGCGCCAAACGAACGGAAACAAAGGGCCAAATCAGGTAATGGGCGTAACGATGCCCCTAATCCTTAGTTATTTCCCAAACACAGGCTTATCCCGCGAAACACCGCTTTTTGCGCGGCTTTACGGACTTCTATGAGGTCTCTATCATGTGCTTGCTGTTCCGTTGTTTCGAAATGAGATACTTAATGTGACTTTATTATATACCTAAAGTGGGGATGGGAACTAGCTGTTTTAGGAAACTATTTTATCTTTTTTTTTAAATGTAATTTGGTGACGAGACGAGCAAGTCGCTCACCTGATGTTAAGCTTCACGCTAGCTCATAACAGTTCAGTGCCACCCAGAATTTTTACTCTCAATAGTTCAAAACCAATGCAATGCACTGCGCTCGTCACTCTGTGATCTTATTCCACTAGCAGGCTACACTGAAACACACAAGTTGGTGCTTCATAAAGATTTTTGATTTTAATACCAATTGTTTTTATTATCTGGGGTACAACAAGTGCAGCTACTCAGCCTTTAGGAACTTACTTAAGTTCTCGTATCTATTCTGGCTAAGCCAGTGACGGGAGTAGTCGACTGCAGTTCAGTAAACTTTGCCAATTTAACAATTAGTCTCCAGTTACTAATTGAATCGGGTTCTCGATGTCATTGATAAGGGCTGTTTATTGCCATCCTTTAACCACTTGCCAGAAATAACATTTTGATAAGTCATTAAGTTATACTGTCCGTTGGAAGGCTATTGGAAACCCATCTGTAATTTACTTAAGTCTATGGGGACTTAGCTTATTTACAAAAATCTATAATGAGCCGTTTGTTGTTATATACTTATATCATTATTATTTATGTGTTTTTCTTTGGCTATTCTCTTTAGCTATAAATACTAGTATGATAATCAAAATTCTAAAGTAGTTATTAATAGTATTTTTATTGTATAAGTACTTTGTTTTGACATGACTTAACACGTAAGTAGGAGAAGCCACTGGCACTGACACACAGACCTAGACTAGTTCGGGAGCCTGTGGATGGAGTCAACACTCATTGTAAAAACTGAATTAATGTTAATAATTTTGGTTTTTGTATTTGTTGATACTAGGCGTGTATCTCCAGATCCTATCTTGTATCCTATCTTGGCTACACGTATGGACATTTTAAATTAATATGACAATGCTACCAACATGCTGGGTAAGCTACAAACGGGTAGTGGACTTTTGAACTTTTGGAGTAATCTATAGATCTTCATGGGTCTGCTAAGTGCTAACTCTTACATATTTATGTGACAAAGTATTACGCGATTAGATCGCATTTACATAATATTTTGTTTGAAACGACAAGATAAGTGTTTGTAACACCCCCGTCTATGCTAGTACGTAATATTTTTTCTATGCAAGGGTTGACCGATAGAGATCGCTTTTAGCGATAAGGTTGCATAATAGTACGTATTTTTTTCTTGCAATGGTTGCCCGGAATAGATCGCTCATAGCGATGAGCCTCCACATGTATCACTAGCTTATTCAGTTACCATATTTGCCATTTTAATTTTCTATCTATCATCTTATCTTTTCAAATAAAAAAAAATAAATCACTCGATATTTTATCGATCATTAAACAAAAAACACAAAACCCATACTTTGTACTTATAAGTTAAAAGTTGAAAACCTTTTCATTTAATTTTCTTACACACATAAAACTTTATTATTGTATTCGTTCTGAGACTTATTGTATTGTACTTTTATTACGTATTGTGTCGAGAATCAGTTGAGAGATCGCTTTTCAATTCGGCGAATGGACCCATTCTATATGATTGAAATCGAACGTATGAGACACGTCCGCGTTGTAGTCGGAGAGGTGACAAATATTCGAGTAACAAATTCCGCCACAGTCAGCTACTTCATTTTACTAGGATTGATCGAGGATGCTGGCTGGCTATATTGAATTATTGAGCTTAGCAATCCGGCTGCAGTAGCCCAAGAGATTCTTCCACTGAGCACTTTATGGTATTGCATGCTTCAACCAAAGTAAAATTAATGGACGGGCCCAAGTAAGAGAATTTTGAAGACTTCAAAGCGAGCGCAGGCGCTCACCTTGCGTCAGTCGCTCTAAGTCTACTAAAAGTTCAAGACGTACGTTCGTAAATACATGCGATCCAAATATCCGAAAAAATATGCCTGGATATTATATTCGCTATCTCTTTTTTGTGACAAATGTACTACACATACTTTTAATTACGTATTAAGCCTAAGTTTGATTTAACCTGTTATTTTTAAGGAAGTTGTATGGTTAGGACCCGTCCATTCATTTTACTTTGGTCGAAGATTGCATGTACTATTACGATAAAATACTGTTAAGCTCATGTTTCTGTTTATCAGACACAAAATCATAACTATAATAATGAATGTTTACGCAAGCTATCATGATAAAATTACGTTTGTATTAGCCAATTTAATTGATTCCTTTATATTCAGAAGTGATGGTATCTTATTGATTGACGCGATTGTAAGCCCCGTCATATTTGTGGATTCAAATGCCAACATTGGAAGACGAAAAGCATCGGATAAAACCACACGTTTTATAGAGGCTATTTGTAGAGTTTGTCCACTTTCAAGGTCGAAAATTGGTCGATATTAACGATATTTTCCGACTGCCACACATGAAATCTTCTCTCACCAGTCCCCAATCTTGGCTACTCTATGATCTTTAATAACATCGTTAATTTTGTAGACCACAGACCACCTGGTATTCTAACATCTAAATATTTTTTAATAGTACTTCGATTTTAAAGCGACTCACCCAATAACACCTCTGTCTCCTTACATGTAACTGTAGAGAAGCAAGTCCAACTTTTCCGTATTGGTTAAGTATACTGGCATAAGTACCTACTACGGATAACAAGATCTTTACTCATACACAATGCAATGACAACGTAGGCAACGTGGCAATGACGTAGGTAGGCCTCCCACTAGGTGGACCGACGACATTGTGATAGTCGCGGGCAAACGGTGGATGCAAGTGGCCCGTAATCGATCGGTGTATGGTCATTCGGTCGGGAGGCCTATGTTCAGCAGTGGACATCTTATGGCTGATGATGATGATAATGAGTGCAATGACAGTTTATTGATACCATAAAATAGCGTTACAAAAATAATACCATAGATTATTGCTAATTACTATCTCTTCCAGACAACCATCTACACACAATAATATTAAATTGTTTTTTTATGACTAGTCATGCAAACATTTTGCTATTATTGTTTCGACTTATTTTTATCTGACTGAAATGGATGGTATCAGGTAAAATTTGATTGCAAACAATCGCAGGGTTGCAGTCCAATACATTGGTACCATTCTGGCTACATGTCCCTACAGAGGAAGATGCCGAGAGCAAGATGCAAAGAGAAGCTACAGGGTGGTTGGCCACGAACTTAAGAATAGAGTATATCGTCGTCTTCTCCGTACAGTAAAGCGTAGACTGATAATTCACTAACTCTATCGCACGCACGAAAAACAGAGCGACGGCTATACGATTTCAAATATCGAATGCGCCAAAACCTCGAGGCAGGACTATCCGTTTAATAAGGAACAACTACATGAAGAAAGTTAGAGATGATTAGTCCGATTATTCGATTTCAGAGCAAGTTGGTATCATAGTTAAAGATAGTAATTTAATTTGTGATTAGGACGCTTTTCGAAAAAAGAATAGCAGCTCTGGTATATCAGTTATATATAGTATATAATTATAAATATTCAACTTTACCCCCGTCTGTGTTTCTCTCCTCACGTCGCATGTTTGGAAACTCCTCCCCAGAGAGCTCCATAACATCTCCGTAGAGATGTAGTTTATTCCAGACACATCTTTCCATCTCGTCCGTTGTTCTTAATGCAATAGCTGTGTACTAATTGCAACTTGCGAAGTCAAATGTGCTAATTGAACTGGGTGCAAGTCACGAGAACAAGCGACGGAGCATTTTGTAAAAATAAAATTAGATATATATATATTATATCTAATTTTATTTTTACAAAATGCTATATATATATATATATATCTAATTTTATTTTTACAAAATGCTCCGTATTCATATATATAGATAGATATTGCTTACGTCCAGAGGTTAAAATAAAAAACTTGTTTCATATAACCTTTCACTCATAAAAAAGACTGAACAATGTTGTGCCTTTGTGAGATAGAAGAATTTAAAATACGACCTATGTGTTATCTGACATCCATAATATTCGTCAAATGTTCAGTGGCGTTTTCATTCTCAATAGTTAGGACCTTAAATAAGTATTATGATTTAAAAAAACTCGAGTGCACAATGTAGCCGGTGACACTCCGAGCATAAACCATAAGAAATTAACGACACCATCACTCCTCACACGTCAAAATTGGTCAAGCGCTTAGGAGACAATATAGGAAAACACAAACATACATACTTACATACTCACATTGATTCAGATTCATTTTCACACTTTAATTGTTCATACCAGAAATTATATATATATAAATAAGACGACTTATATATAACTATAAATAAGATAACTAGGGTAGCAACTGGCGGCCTTATCGCTTAAAGCGATATCTTCCAGGCAACCTTAGCAAGAGAGACATACTTATATATATGACTGCCCCGGTGGCTCAGTTGGTAGTGAACCTACCTTCTGTGTTTGGGGCCGTGGGTTCGATTCCCATCTAGAACAAACATTCATGTGATGAATATTTGTGTTTGTTCCATGTCTGGGTGTTAATATCTATATAAGTATGTATTTAAAAATATCTATGTACGTATATCAGTCTAGTCTGGCAGCCATATTACAAGCTTTGCTTAGTTTGGGGTCAGATGACCGTGTGTGCAAGAATGTCCCAGATATTTATTTATTATTATTTATTTATATACCCCAAAATATTACCGCCCATCTTGGGCAGTCCGGCAAAAAAGTAGATACATGGTTGGTGAATATTAGAGTACCCATAGCATAGCTTCTATCAAAAAAACCTTAGAACGTATACAATAGCTCGATGGAAATTAAAGTATCAAATCAATATTTATATATTTCTTATTGCCAAAAGTGCATTGTCACCTTTTTACCTGACTGCCCATGAAAGAGTGTATTTTTCGGGGTGTATGTAAGCGGGTATATATGTGTTCCTATATTGCCACCTGTAGCCTAAGCGACTTGACCGATTTTGACAAGTGAGGGGTCTTTGGATTCCTCTTTAAATTCCGAAGTGAATAGGCTATATTTGCAGTCGGGTATTTTGTTTCTCTTTTAATAATATTTTTGTTATCAGTATTTAAAAATCGCCTTTTCTCTCGTCCAAAATAATACAAAATCCCCGCTAGAGTTAGTATTTTGTACCACACCGATGCAAATAAGTTGACGAGTTAACGTTAAATAAAGCACCTACGGGGGTTCCACGCTTGCATACTAAGCCGGCTAAATGCCGAGACTAACTGGAAGTGAAAGAACTGTGAATGGTACCTAAAAGCTGAGATGGGAGATTAAGAGGATAGTCCTTCCGCGAGGTTTTGGCGCATTCGATATTTGAAATTGTATAGCTGTCGCTCTGTTACTCGTGCGTGCAATAGAGAGAGTTAGTGAATTTTCCTAAATTTTTGATAAAATTAGCGTTACAGGGGTAGTCTATTGTAACTCCCTAAATCTTAACAAAATCTCTTGGTTTTGGTGTCTATATCGGATAAACTATAATCTATGCCGCTGTTTTGTTTTTCAATAAAAGATAATGCTATTCTAATAACAATCTGCGGATAGTGACCTGAGCTCTGTTTTTTATTGTAATTAATTTATAATAATTTTGGTTGTCACTTTAGCTCTTTTATTTAAGTTTAGATTGTATTACGGATAAATAACTTTAAAAATCTCTAGTGGTTCATTAATCACAGAAAAACTGTTAAAACTATAAAATAAACTTAATACGAACGGACGATAAAGTTATCTCACAAGTTTCAGCTTCGATCTGTATTTGTTGCAGCTAATAATAACTTGCAGCTCGCAATACAAAGTTTCCGGGATATACGAACAAACTTCGTAATGGAAACATGGTAGGGATTAATTCCTCGAGTTGCACCTCATGGTGTGCGCTGATTTTCAATAACGGCCACGAGGTGGTCGATCGTCGAACATAGAAATATTGGCAAAATGTTTCTGCCATTTGCCAAAAAACAGGAAAATGGTGACCGCCAGTCCAAGGGTTAAGTGGCCCGTAGTAGCACCAACTATGGTCTCGCTCGCACATTTTCACACTATTAAAGAAAATAAGTAATAATTTTCAAAAACTAGTCATTATATCTGTTTATCATAACATCACATCACACTAATATTATACATGCATGAGTTTGTGCGTAAGTATGTAATTGAGTTTGTTCCCAGTCAACTTCGTAACGACTGAACGGATTTGGATGAAATTTGATGTCCAGATAGATCATACCCTGGATTAATACAAAGGCTTTTATCCCTGTAAAATATACTATTCCTATCGTATAGTGGGTCAAACCGAGGCCCTGCTAGTCAGAAATATTTTAAGCAACGTTTTTATATCTTTTTGTTTGCGAAAGACTTTTCTGTTTTTCGATCTCATCCGTTTTTTTTAAAAGAAATTATGCAGTTCTTATCTTCTGCAGATTGACGCGGGATCTCCAGATTTTCGGGTTACATTTCCGAAGTATTGCAGCACTCTCTCGAGGCAAATATTCGACTGCAATATTTATTCAGGGTACTATATAATCTACCTAAGGTCTAAGGTTCTTGAGTGGCGACCACGAACCGGAAGACGCAGCGCAGGTAAGCCTCCCACTAGGTGGACCGACGACATTGTGAAAGTCGCGGGCAACCGGTGGATGCAAGTGGCCCGTTTTCAGTCGGTGTTGCGCTCTAAGGGGGAGGCCTATGTTCAGCAGTGGACGTCTTATGGCTGATGATGATGATGATGATGATGATGATGATGATATAATCTACCTCCTATATAATCGAGACATCGTAATACTCGCGCAGTAACCTAACGTCATTCGTTATCGTAATTGCGGCCAATCAGGGCCGTTCAGACATCGATTACGGCGTAATCGAGTGAGCGATGACCGAGTAACCCGATCTCAATTATTCGCCCTCATGATCGATTAATGTGCAAGATTTAAATAATATACACATTGAGCAATGTACCGCATTTCAATCGCTTAGGAAGCTTATATTTGTTAAGGGTATTTAAGAGCTTGTCAAGCTATGCTTAGTAAGGTTCCATAGGCGCGTAAGACGTTTGAAGTATTATCAGTTTTTTCCGCTTATCTCCAAAATCCATTATCAGATGTTGCCCGAAATAATTTTAAAATAAAGTTTTTACTAAGGTCTATCAACATGGAAGATAACAAGTTTCTGAGATTCATAGCTTAGAAACGGCAGAGGGGGGACACATTGCAAGCAACTATGCCGGCCCATATTTCGCACATGGTACGTCTGATAAAAAAATGGTGTAGGTAATTTTAACTTCATTTCGAAATACCTATTCAATGATACCCAATATGTGGGGGACATGCGTTTTTTTTTTACCCCCTCTTTACATGTATGGGAGCTACCCTTATTTTTCAAAAAAAAAGTATTTTAAATTTTTTGGAACTGTAGGTCTATATTTAGACTATCGTTGTGCAAAATTTCATGCTTGTAGGCTTATAACTTTGGAAGTTATAAGGCTGTAAAGGATTCATGATGAACATGACAAACTCCGTAGTACTAAAAGGAACCCTTATAAGGTTCCTTTTTAGGTTTTATTTCCTTTTTTATTATGCAAAAAAGCTATATGTATGCAAAAATTCAGGTCGGTTCGTTCAGCCGTTTAGCCGTGATAGCGCAACAGAGACAGAGAGACAGAGAGACAGAGTTACTTTCGTATGTATATTATATATATATATTATATTACTTAGGATTAGGATGTAGGAATACTGTAATAATGTTATTAAAATAAAACAATTATTTATAACCAAACCCATCGCTCCAGTATCACCTCATTAATCTACTCGGTAATTAATTATTGTAGTAGGCAATAACAATGGCTTTGTCTCGTCTGCCTTCTGATTAGTTATAGTCGGTAATTACCGGTATCTTAGCATCAGATCTCTTGCGGGCCATCTGCGCGGTAATCGCACGTCTTACCGATCTAATTGAAGGAGACTTACTTTATGATTATATAATATTATTATTATATAATATTATTATTATATAATATTATTATTATATAATATTATTATTATATAATATTATTATTATATAATATTATTATTATATAATATAGATCTTTAAGCAATACCATAAATAACAAATATTGCATGTCCGGTAGGTTAAACTGTTGCATCAAAATTATCTTGTAACACTTCTAAGCAGCTCTGACAAGCAAACAGTACAAAAATGTTATGAGGATTCTCTCTCTCTGTCTCTCTCTCTCTCTGTCTCTCTCTCTCTCTGTCTCTCTCTCTCTGTGTCTCTCTCTCTATTCTATTCTATTACTATGCCTGAGACCAAAGTGTAAATCACATACTTCGAATGTTTGAGTGCAAGTCTCCTTGATATTTTTTGAGAAACGTGTTGTAGTTAAATTTGTCTTTAGAATTTCTACTACGTCCACAGCTGTCACGCTCGCACTCTTTCACAACATTGAAGTTAAAAAATCACCGTGTGACACTAACAAACAGTAGAATTGAGAACCTCCTCCTTTATTTGGAAGTCGATTAAAAATCGTAATTATGTTGAGTCTGTTTAGAATAAGATAACAAATGTTGTATAGAATTTTTCATTAATATTTGTGATTTATTTTTTCTTAGATAAAAATAAAAACGAAAAATAAAGTTTTTTTCGATCTCTAACAGATGCAAATTTTGAACTTACATATTATCTACAAAAACTTGCTAAGGTGCGAGCGAGTTAGCTGTTGCACGACTATATACCCCTTAAATCCCCTCTACTAGAGGTGTGAGTAAATGTTTCTCTACTCAAAAGCTTAGTGAATCCTGCAGAGTGCAATCAATATCATCCCCTGACCGCGCCGGACAACTTCAGCTGAGCTATATTAGTGATTCTAAACTAATTCCCGCTCAAACTAGTCAGCTCGCTCTCTGGAGTCAGGAATATAAGATGAGCTCTGAACTGCTGTATGCATGAATGGCTACTGTAAATTTAACTGTTTTCATGAAAGCCGAAGTACTACATCATCATTTTAAAGTTTCCTTAAATTCAATTCTGAAAGGTTCTCATTTTATTTAAGTTCGTAGTCACGTCCATAGTTTTCTCGCTCACGCATTTTCACACCATTCAACTTATGAAATCATTAAAGGCGGGTTGCACCATCAAGGTTAACTTTAAACTACATTCATAACTGCAGTTAAAACTCCCGTCAACATGACGGAAAATGCTAAACTATGAAGTTAACTATAATTTTTACCGTTACCATGAGGTTACGGTTAAAATTATAGTTAATTTAACTATACCAGTAACTTTAACAGGGATTATGGTGCAACCCAGCCTAAGTGTGAATTTCAAAAAAGTAATATGTTGTGTCTGTTGATAATAAAATTACAATGTTTGGAAACTTTTGGTTTATGTCCTTTAATAATTTTACGGAGATGGAAAAAAAAACCTATCTTTTCCGTCAAAATAAAAGATATCAAAACTTGGAATATTTTTGCAATGATGACAGATACATACATTACAGTTTTTGGGTAAACACTTCTATTAAAACTTGCAAGAGTGCAAGTGATATAGCTATGTACAGTGGAACGAGTGTAACACTACTGGATGTAGGATTATAGGTTTCTCTTAAACACTTAAAACACTTATATAAATCAATTTCATCCTCATTTCCAACTGATCTGATATTAAACCTTTACCTTTGTTACTGTCAACATCGGTCTATTAAGGCTGGGCTACTGTGAAGTGTGACTAGCAATTGGAAATGAAAAAAAGGTTTGAAATTAACTATACTCTTAAATCACAACTATCTAAAATCTTTCATATATATTCGATAGCAATAAATATGAATGGTGGAACAGCACCCATTATACTGAGAGTAAAAGTGAAAAAAAAAAATTGTACTTCCCTCAACACAAGTCGGGGACATTGCGAAGCTAAACATGCTGCTTACGCAGTTTTCTGTTTTGTTAAAATAAATTTGGCCAGATTGGACCGCCGTTTGGAAATAAATACCTATTATAACTATATATTTTATTAATATTATATATTTTATAAATATTGATAACTAGATGCAGCCCGTGGTTTCACCCACTACAGGAACCGTAAAATGTTCATAATAAAATGTAGCCTATGTGTTATTCCAGGAAATAAGCTACCTCCATACTAAATTGTATACAAATCCGTTCAGCCGTTACAAAGTTGAACGGGAACAAACACACCTACACACTTACCTACTTACACACTTACACACAAACTTTCGCATTTATAATATTAGTGTAATTATAGATATTACTTAATAATAATAATAATAACACTATTTTAGATAAAGAAGTATTATAATATTTAAATAGCGGGAAGTATAGTATTTTTTTTTTTTACGGTAGTCATAATATTTTTTTTTGTTTTGTGTACGTTTCTACCGAATACGAAACAAAAATATATAATTATAGTTATGCTACGTATATCAATAGTTGAATACGGTCAGACCACAGATAGTGGGTCAGACCGATCAGCGCAGCTTCGGCGATTCAGTTTGATCTCATCGTTTATGACAATTTTAATTTCTGCCAATGGGCTCCATGTTTTTTGGAAGAGAAACGGCTAGTCACAATAGTTTCTCGTCATAAAAATATCCGTTTGATCACCAACAATAAAATGAATAAAATCACAATACAATCATCAATTCCTAAAAAAGCTCGTTCTAAATATGGTATTGCAAAATCGCCATTGTATGCGCAGGAAGCTACTGCCCTTATAAAGGTATGGTGCTGACTCTAATGTAAAACTGCCTTTATGTCGGGTCGTTGACACTTTTACCTTGTATCCTGTTGATTCAATATTTATTTCACATCTTTCCTGTTACTTATTGAATTTACTCTAGTTAGTTATTTCTTTACTACTAGCTGCGCCCCGAGGTTTCACTCGCGGTGTAAAAGTAGCCTATATATTAATCCAGGGAGTAAGGTACCTCCATACCAAATTTCATTCAAATCCGTTCAGCCGTTACAGAGATTAACGGGAACAAACACACTTAAATACTTACCTACTTACATACTTGCATACTTACACACTTACACACAAACTTTTGCATTTATAATATTAGTGTAACAAGCTGCGCCCAGCGGGTTCACCCGCTATTCTACAGGAACGGTAATTTTATTCAAGATAAAAAGTAGCCTATGTGTTATTTCAGGGAATAAAATACGTCCATACCAAAATTCATCCAAATCCGTTTACCCGTTACAGATTTGAACGGGAACAAACACACTTACATACTTACACACTTACACACAAATGTTTGCATTAATAATATTAGTGTGATGCAAAATACACACAAACTGCAATAGCCAGCAAATATTTTGAAACATGACGTCATCTGCGCAACAGTCGATATTAGATGGATTTAGCGGAGCGATACTTGCGCGAGAAGATATCGAAGTACGTGTACTTGCGCCAATTCTTTTCCCGACTGTGCCGCTTTTTCCTTAATGTTTGGCGGACATTATAAACTATTTCACCACCTAAACAAAACGAACAGTTGAATTACCCAGAGACCATTGAAGGTCCAAAGATAACCCAAATGCTAAAGCCGAGTACCAGCTGGCAGCGTACACAGTATGGAGCAGACCACCGGCAAAAATGATTAATTACATCAGATCTAGTAGGAGGAATACTTAAATGAGATCAGCTGACGACCAATGGCACAAGGTGGAGGAAGCCAACAGCTTTCAGCACTGAGACGAAACAGAATGACGATGATTCTGTCAAAGTTCAGGCTGAAGTAAACAATCTATATTAATTGAATCTCTGCCTCTTGTTGTTATTCTCGTGTCACACAAACGATGAAGGCAGAATCTCCGACTCTCCAACCGAAACAACTTTATCCAAAACGGGCTATTACAGTCGCTTAATGCAAAACATTATTTATGGCCAAACTTTCGACCCCTCGATGATTTATTCGGGGTTTGTATAGAAACGGTTTATATATTTCTGAAGTTTGGATCCTATGACGATATTTTTAATACGTGCTTGTGTGATGATAGCATATTGCTTAGCGTTAACTGTATAAAGAAAATATTGTATAAAAAAATATAGATTTCTATATCAGTTGCTGTTCTTAATTAGTGTGGACAAATCTGAAATTTATGGAAGTTCAAAGTTCGGAATACCGATGGCACATTACTAAAAAAAATATAACTTCTGCTTATTTAAATATTTATGTTTGTCTTAATTGTTGGCTCCACATTTCATTAATTCCCAGCCATTATCAAGTTTTCTAAATTTCTTTTAAAGTTTAATATTTCACAATTATTATTATAAAAGTCGCAGTCTACATCAATAATTTCTGACCCGCTGCAAATTTTGACAACTCTAAAGTTATTGCCTTTTCTTTGTATATTAAAATGCAGTCGGCTTGAGAACCTCCTCTTTTTTTTGGGAATTCGGTTAAAAATTAAAGAGACTAAACTTAAAATAAACTAAAACGAACTTTATTGAAATTAAACGTGTGAAAATAAAATTTGAGAACTGTAAAATCGACACCAAAACCCTTTAAAGTGCAAGCTCTATAGCAAAAGGGTGACACGAACTTTTCAGTTTCAGTTTAAGAAGGAATTAATGAGGTTTTAAAATCGACATATGGCAGCGAATCAAAAATTTTCAATTCGAGCCGACTTTGCTTGCGACCGCGAGAATATGAGGAGATTCACCTCAGTCCGACATTATTAGTCTAGACCAGCGGTGCTCAATGCCCGGTAGAAAAAAATTACAAGCTTATATTACGAGCTTAGGATTTTATTACTTGGGTATCGTGACAACCAATACCTAGGACTCAAGACCTGGCATCTACCCGAATGGCATCCACGCAAATTCACATTTGACTTTAAAGCCGTTGCAATTAATGGAACAGAAAAGATACTTTCTGATATTCAAATACGAGGCTGCTTCATACAATTTCAGAGAAGTATCTTCAGAAAAGCAAAATCTTTAAAGCTCACTGAGTACTCTATTTACATTATAATTTCTAATCACTTTTATTTTCTTCTATTGTTTAAGGAGTTCGTGGCATAACGGGACTTTTCGGTAGGTATAAATTGACCGTGGCATAGCAGGACTGTGGCATAGCGGGGCTAACCCAAAGTTTTGATTCGAGTCCTATTAGGTCTCTCTCTCCTTCTTTCAAAGATTACGTATTCTTCTTATACTTAAGAGCATTTCTCTTGTCTCTTTCTTTCTTGTCCTTTTCTTTTGTTTAATTTTGATCATTAAACGCTGTTCTTAACCATTTTCCTTGCCATCCTTTGGGAGAGATTATGTTGCCCAGCCTTCGACTATACGTCAAGTTCGTCTCTGCATCTTAGTCTACCTAGGTTCAGAAGTTAACCGACAGCGGTATATTACTGCTGCGGGTGCATTGATATGATGTATGGAATCTACAAATCTTATGACAGGTAGCAGGCGTGTTCGATCTAGTTCCGTTTGTGTGTACTCTATCACAATACCTAAATTTTTGCTGAAATCTTTGTGACATTGTGAGCTGCCCAATATTGCAAAAGGTTAAGCACACCTGCCTTGCTTGTATTCACTACGGGGCTTCATTATAGCTAAACCTCTTTCTAAAGAAGTGTATTTTCTGTTATGTTGTAGTTTTCTTACTTTTAATTTTGTTTTATTAAGATTTAGTGCAAATAGGTATTGTTTTTTGCAATGTTATAAATTATAAATTTTACATCTATGTACGTTTTTTGTATTCTTTATAGGTGTTCCTGTTTCTTAATTTATTTGTTCTTGCTTTGTTTATTTAATGGTTGGCACGTCTTCATCTTACGTAATTTTTCTGATAGTGACTGCCGCCTTCTTAGGATTCCGTACCGAAATTGTAAAAACTCTAGTGAGACATCGGTGTATGTCTGTCTGTATTTCACAGAAACTTTCAGTCTAGTGAAATTTAACAAAAACTTAAACAACCCTTGCCCACATATTTTGCTGAATAAAAACTACTACATCAAATGTAAAAATAAAGATTAATTACAACTAAAGTCAGGCTTTTTTTCTTTCTACCTACAGCATAGAGAGCAAGATAGTTTATTTTAAGATCAATAAGGATTGTTCTAGAAGTTAAAGTACGTCCTCTGATTTCAATCTGCAATCTTCGTGTTTACAAATTTGAGAGCCTGAAAGCTAAATAATAACTACAGAGCATCAAGCTAAGCCAAAACATTTTCTTTCTATTTTAGCAAGCTCCGACCAGCATCACACGGTGAGACGTGCGTTTTAATTATAAAATGTAATTAAAAAGCGGACGTTGGAAACGTCTGTTCACGGCGACCGCCGCCCGTAGAATACCGACATTTAATTTGAGTTTGCCATTTTGACGGTACCTCCAGATTACTTGTAGCTTGCGAAATAGATTTCTCATTGCCTACGGGGGTTTGTAAGATTTAGTAATTCTAGAAATCCCGTTGGCGATATGAGGAATTTGATGAGCCTAAGTGGCTAAGTTGGTAGAGCGTCTGCTTTATGAGCAGGTGGCTCGGGGTTCAATTCCATGGTTGAGAGCACGTTTGTGAAGCTTTATTGATATATATTCAACGAGCGAGCGAAGCGAGGGCTCATAGTCTTCGGGAACAAATCGGCGATACATTTCGTACCATACCATTCATTCATTCATTTGACCGGTCCTCACTAACCTTAGGTTAGTGGTTCAATACTGTATTACTGTTAAATTCAAATATGAGCAGAATGGATTCAGGGGTTGTGAAGTTAAAGGGGTCGTGACGCTCGGTTCGGTGCGAACTACTAGTTTAAAATAATATTTAAAAAAAAAAAAAATTTTTTTTTACTTCAAGTCGATGTAGATTTTCATAGTTTTTGTTAGTAACGGAAATTATTATCATTTAGAAATCATTTTGACATCAGCCATAAGACGTCCACTGCTGAACATAGGCCTCCCCTTTAGACCGCCACACCGTCCGACAACGGGCCACTTGCATCCACCGGTTGCCCGACTTTCACAATGTCGTCGGTCCACCTAGTGGTAGCCCTACTTACGCTGCGTCTTCCGGTTCGTGGTCGCCACTCTAGAACCTTTCTTCCCCACCGGTTACCAGTTCTTCGAGTGAGTGATTGACTTGTCTAATGACCTCAATTGTTTCTTTGGCAATATCCACTTTCATTTAAATATAACTAAATTAATAAAATATTTTTCAAGGAAATCTGTAAGACCAAGTGCTGCTACACTTTTTTCTTACATACAAATCTATTCAATGTCAGTAAGAAAATTCGATAAAGATTTCCTTTTCAGATTCTATTGGAGTCAAAGACGGCTTGTGAGTCAAATAATTAGCTAGCGTAATGTTTTTACTTTGAAAATAGAATGTCGCTGAAATATAATATACTTACCTATTTCACGGTTTCAGATATATAGGATACTAGTTATTACTCGAGACTTCGTTCGCGTGGAATTAAAAAAGTATCCTATGGTCCATCTTTGTGATATACAGTTACTCCTTATCAAATTTTATCAAGATCCGTTCAGCCGTGTAGCCGTAATAACGCGACAAACATCCAGACCGAACAGAGCAAATCGAGCAGACCGAGACAGAACAAAGTTACTTCCTATAGTTCGCTAGATGGCGTTGATCCATTTCTGTGCATTTTTTGAAGCTTTGTATGGAGTGACAGTTATAATGTAGGGAGTTCCGAATCGCGCAAGTGAAGTTTTCTCCTCGAGATGTACGTACTCATTTTTATACCTCGAAGCTCTATTGGTCCTGACACTACTGCGGAATTCAGAGAAATATAGATTCCTCTGAATTTATAACATTAGTTAACCATTGTACTACGGGACTTACACAGAAATCGCGAGAAAAAGCACTTGTTCAGAAAATTATCAAACACAATATTTTTAGCTGGAACCGCACAGTTCGCGTCATGTGCTTTATGTTTAGTCAATATTGTTTGTTTTTTGTTTCAGGTAAGCACCACATAACTTACCCATACCAGTATGTAAGTTTTATATAATTACTAGTACTACCTACTTTCAGCATTTATTTATTTGTATTATTTGTAGTAATTTGTACATTTTATTTAAATTTGTTAATACGACGACGAACACCTATCTAAGCTAAATTATGTTATCACATAAGTGACAATGTTGTCTTTGTTGATAATAAAGTTCTCTAAACCTAAACCTACTAGTTGTTACCCGCGACTTCGTACGCGTGGACCTACAAAAAAAAATAGCCTATGTCTGTATTTAATCTATATCTATTTAAAAATTCAGCTCGATCCGTTCAGTCGTTTAGCCGTGATAACGCGACAAATACCCAGACAGAGACAGAGGGACAGAGACACAGAGTTACATTTATAATATTAGTTAGGATATTTATCTGTAGTCTAATACCTTGTCGAATTGGCATCAGACTACGATTAAAGGGACTTTGAAACCTCATTGGAAAAACATTATGTACATTATAATATGGACCGAGCCATTGTGATTTTCGAATAATATTTTGTTGTTTCATACTTTTACGTACACTATCGACTTTTAGACTGTAATTTTTTTTTTTTTTAAATTATTTTATACATTTTTATTATAATATATAAAACTGAAAGTCTCGGAACGGGTGAAGCTTAAGGTGGTTAAGCTTAAGGTGGTTAATTAGAGGGTTCACTCAGGTGAATTATCATCACTCGAATGAATGTCTCTTACTATGGGCCTTATTAGTAAGCTCAAAGTAGCACAACGAGCTATGGAGAGGGCTATGCTCGGGGTTTCTCGGCGAGATCGAATCAGAAATGAGGAGATCCGTAGACGAACGAAAGTCACTGACATAGCCCAAAGGATTAGCAAGTTGAAGTGGCAGTGAGCAGGGCACATAGCACGCAGAACTGATGGCCGATGGGGCTGTAAGGTTCTCGAATGGAGACCACGTACCGGCAAGCGCAGCGTAGGACGTCCACCCACAAGGTGGACAGACGACCTGATAAAAACCGCAGGAACGCGCTGGATGCGAGCCGCTTCCATCCGCTCTTCGTGGAAATCTAAGAGGGAGGCCTATGTCCAGCAGCGGACGTCCTGTGGCTGAGATGATGATGAGATGATGAATGAATGTTATTCGTTTCTTTCGTTTCACGCTCACACGGCACTTACTAAGTGTGATTTTATCCGCTCGTTTTCTTAATTATGTCGTCAAACGAAGTTTTGCGAAGAACCCGAGTGAATGTTCCTTCTGCGTTCAGACGTTTCATTTTTCGATCATTCGGAGCGCAAGTGAATGATGCCAATGAAAAAATGCAACATAGTTACATTTGATTCACTAATTAATGCACTCGTCACTTTTGATTATTTTGTGTTGCGACGTTTCACTTCGAGTGAAAGATGCCGAATGAAAGACAGAAATGAACAGGAAAATTAAAGGCCACGACACGTGGACCAAAACAATACAGAGATATCTAAATACCTAATAAGTATACAAACTTTTCTTGTATATTAGATTTTTGACAAAACTGATGGAACAGAAGTTACCTGCCAGAGGTGAAACTGTTGCACGACAACTATGTGAGAATCTTTTTCGTCGCGCCCGCTAGCGCTACCCAAAAAACAAACATATTTCCTGTTTTATTATAGGATAATATTAATCTACGTCCTAGAGTCAGGGTTTTCAAACAGCCTAAACATGCCATTACCAAACCCCTATTAATGTGAGTGAATACATAAACGTTAGAAAGGGTCCCTGGAACCCCTAAAGGTATTAAAGTATGCTTTTATTACAATAAGTAGACTATTTGTGGCGGTTTTAACGTAAAAAGATAAGGTATAAAATGGCCCAAATTCTCAAAGGTTGGGGAAAGATTGTGTTATTTTAGAGAACATTTTGGGTAACCTAAAATGAGAACTACCTCATGGACCTTTCTAATTTAATAGACATTTTAACCTAAAGGGAGATAAGATGAAAGTTAGGTATAAGTAAGTTTTTAGAATAGTTTCTTTCCTTGTTAGTTTTATTACTTACTTCATCACCATAAGATGTACCTATACCAATTAACTAATTCATCATCATCAAAAGCCAGTAGACGTTCACTGCCAAAAATTAATACCTCCCCTTAGAGCGCCACACTGAAGGACAATCTGGCGTAGTGTTATATGGCCGTGCCATAATCTCCACGCTTGGCAGGTGGCTCGATAGCAGAAAGCTCACCATTTTCTAAAAGGACGCTACAGCCCAGCTCTTACTATCACCAATTATCTTCGCTTTTTTGAATAATTTTCTTCTTTCATACTTTTACGTAGGCGGGTTTTAGTTTTTGTATTTATATATGTATTTTATGAATGATACTTAAAACATTTCATTTGGAAACCGTCGGCCATTCGGGACCATTATAAAACTCTACGGAGTAGAAAAGTGCGTCAATTTTTCACTCGGACATTACTCGAGTTCGACTCTATCGAGCAATTTATTCTCTTGGCTATATTAGTACAAGAGTCGTTGTTCTATTTTACGTAGCACATAGCATAAAAAGAAAACATTACTTGCCTGATCAATTGCTATCGCCAACACATCCGAAAGTTATTTTGTGCGCGTGAGTTCTCAGTCCGATATCGAACTGAGACCTCACGATCATTAATCTTCTCAACCTCTTCCCCGATTTTGCTCATTTTCAAAACTCTTGTTTAGAATCGAGTACCGAAAGTGTATGCTAAATATTGACAAAATCGGTCGGTAAATGGCGCCGCAGCAAAGTTAGGGGAAGTTTTGGAGGGAAATACCCCACCAATTAAAAATCGCCGACGACTGAAAAATTCTATGTTATTATTTTATTTTTATTATTATTATTTTATTTATGTACTAATCGTACATGTTGCTGTTTTTCTTACTTGACCCTGTTATTATTGTATTGATTATTGTATTATTATTAGTGAGTTTTTAATTTGTATACGTCTGATACAATTTTTATGTATGTTTCATGTGACGTGTAAATAATTTGACTGAACAATTGAATGTTATTTTTTTTTAATATTTTTTTTTTAAACTATTTACTTTTTGACATGTAACTAATTGTTATGAATAAATACTATGAACTATGAACTATGAGACTGTAGAATTGTGATTGTGGAAAAAAGTTTGTTCTCGCGAGGTCTACTGTTCGCAGAACTACTGGTTATCTATATGGAACAGATCTATGTGTGGCCAACAATTTGCGCGATGGTAAGTAACGTTGCTACGAAAGTTCATAACTTCCTTCTGTCCCATTTAATTTTATCTATTCCTTTTTTTACTAGTTAGTTGAAATGTTCGTCAGCTCCTGAATTATATTTTTCCATCGGGCGCCGAATCTAATGGCGTCCAAAGGTTCAGAATTCTTCCGAAACAATTCCGAACCTTTCAATAGAGCTTTAGAATTTCTTGAATAAACTTCTGAATTGTAAACACAGTCTTTGTTTTACAACGCGAATTCTTATTATTTCTTTTGAGAATTATTTATGAGAAAAAACAAACACTTAGATAGTAAGTAGAATTCTTTTGAACTAAAAAGACAAAAATATTAAAAGAAATAAGCACTTATCTAGAAATTGTAATGATTTTCATATTGTAATTACATCTCAGTATTTTTCATAGTCTCTCATTAAATAAGCAATTAACATAATTGTATTTTCTAATTCATCTCATCTCATTCTCACTTCAAAAGACAATTTTCAATCATAATTACGTCAGTATTAAGTTTAATATCCAGCGACACAAGATGGCAGATATGAATTGGTACCATTAGCGCCCCACGTTGGGCGCTATTAAAGGACTCATTGTTTTGATGAACACTTAGGATTTTAGATGGTCACAACAGGTTTTGTTACTCGGTTATATAAAGCAAGGTAACCTGTGATTTTTGTAAGATAAAATATAAGTATATAATTGTCCTTCCTAACTCATGATTAGTATATATATTTGTACTATAATTCATCATCCGCAACAACTCTATATTTAGCATAATATATTTTATGTAAAAAACGTTTATATATTTTCACAAAATTTGCTATAGAATACGTAAGAAAGTTCTTTTGACAACAATTTGTGATGATTAAGTGACAGAAACTTAGTTGTCGATTAAGTAGTGATTTATCTAGAAGTTTAATCATCATCGTCAGCTTATTATATTCCTCAGTTCTTTGAGTAGCCTCTCCAAACTCAAGGAATGCAACTCAGCCCTATTTTTCTGAAGCCTAATAGTTAGTTCAAAAGTTATTTATTTCAAACTAGTACGACAAACATTTTTTATAGGACATAATTCTACTCTCATAAAATGCCGCACTCCTGGCAGTAGTTTTGTACATTATCAATTTTGTAACTACCGTCCCAAGATGTTAAATATGAGTTATTACCATCACCGCCCCACGTTGGGCGCCATAAACAAACTCATCACTTGATGAACTTTTTGATGGTCACCCGTAAACTTAACAGGCTTACTTTGTCCAACTTTTATTTAGTTAGTTGGATTGGCAGACAGTGGGCGTGTATGGCCATTATTTCAGTTTTAGATCATAAGGAAAGTGAAGCAATGAAATGTTTATTAGATAAACATTGAGCTGTTATGTACAACTTCTGTATGATGTTATGCTTTTACATTTTACGTATGGAGAGAAAAGGTACATTTTTGCACAGAATAAATAATAGTGTGCTTATGGCACTGCTGATTATTTTTATCCCGCGACAATTAGGTTGTGTATTTGGTTTAATTTGAAAGATTGCGTTTAAAAACGGGTGATGCAGGTAACTTGTTTATTTTTATGTTTTTAGATTATTCATGATTATTTTGAACCTCTTACGCTATGAACTTTTAAAATAACAGTTAGGTACGACGTTCACCTGTCTGCTGTACAAATCGAATAAAAAAAGTATTTCCAATAAAAAAATTAAGCAAATGTTTGCTACTCATAGATCTGTACCAAGTTTTAAGACGATAGCATTATTTATAGCTCTTGAGACAATCGTCTGTGACATACAGACGGATAGATATACGGAGACTCACTAAAAGGTTATTTTTTTCCATTTCGGTACAAAAATCTAAAAATTTAGCAAAACTGAACTTTATGTCAATTTGATAGCGTTCGTGTTTTTGGTGTTGTGATGCCATATTGCATATTTAATGGAGGTGAGTTTGGACTCGAGTTGCTTGACAATGATTTAAATTTTCTAGGTGGAACCTTTTTCTATCTATCATTGGGCTTGCAAAAAAATCTGCGGAGGCAACTTTTCACCAGTGACACCTTAGACGAAGCATCATCAAGATCCATGAGTGACACTATTATATGTGTACTACTAATTATTCTACGCTTTTGTTTTGGCAACTTTGACACAATCCACAAGCCGTTCAATAAGTCATTCTAACACTGTATCACTGTAATAGTGTAGCTTTTTTTCAAGTCACTGGCACTGGCAGTGTCATCATACTGATTTAATTCCACTTTTGCATTAAAATTGCTCCACAACTCCAACTGGTCCCCGTTCCATTATGATCTATATCTTTGTCCTTCTCTAGTGTAGAGTTATAATGATGCGCGCGTGTGTTGTCATTTTACAACGTTTAATGGGCGAGTGAGTGGGATAGTGGATCGATGGTTTGTTTATGGTAAAACTTATAACGTAGTGGCAATAGAGATCTACGTATATGCTACATTACAGACTGGAACATTTGGACTGACGATAATTTTGTTTGTCGGTCGGGCAGTAAGGTTGTTTCGAGAAAATTGTAGGTTAGTAAAAGCATTTGATCATTATACCCTCTACGTTCACCCAACTAAAAGCAAAGCATAGAAGTTTCGTGGCGTTGGTGCGGTCAACTTTCGGGTCCAAATCACCAAACAAATCACCAGCTCGATTAACTGAAGCATGACTTGCCCTGGACCGTGACTGAAATTGTTGAATTGGAATATGACTGAGACTTGTTTTTACTATGAAATATTACAAAACGTGACTATAGTAAAAGTAATGATGATGCCAAATTTTAATTGCAAGAGGCATTTTTTTATGAAATATTTTTCATACAACCTAGCCTTGTTCTACACAATCTGGTGGAATCTCGCCCTTATTTACCCCATAGGCGTTCATTATTGTCATACATTATCATTATCACCAGAAGACGTCCACCGCTAAGCAAAGTCGGGGGGTTGCCATAACCCCCAACTCTGCCCCCACTCTTGGCAGGCGTCTTGGGGATTGCAGAACGTTCACCGTTTACTGTAATGGGCACGGGTTACACATTCACATTTACAAGGTTAAAGCAAATTAGCTTCAACGCTTAGAAAGTATTGATAAAAATAGAACTTTTATTATTACCTTGCAAACTTTTCTTTCTTACGAACAGTACAGGAAGAAATACTGTAGCCGTTTTTTCTTGCACGTGATCTGTCTGCAAATTGTGCTTGTTTGATCTATTTGTAAAAGTGTTTCGGGGATTTTTACATATTTGTTTAAGCATCCGTTTCCTTAAGAGGGTATTTCTAGACAGGGAAATCAATCCAAATCCTGTTCTATGAAAACGTAGATATTAGTATTACCTCACTATTAGTGTAATAATCACTTGAACACTAGGGGCTCCGAGCGCCAGCGGAAAGTTTGTAAATCGAGCTCTTTCCAATTATTATTTTTATCGGGAATATTGTCATGTAATCATTTTTTTAAAAACTTGAATCTTAAAATAAGATTTATTATCTCCAAAACTAAAGGTGCACTGTATCATCATCATCGTCAGCCAGAAGACGTCCACTTCTGAACGTAGGCCTCCCCCTTAGAGCGCCACAGCGATCAACAACGTGCTGCTTGCATCCACCGGTTGCCCACGACATTCACAATGTCGTCGGTCCACGTAGTGGGTGGCCTACGCTGCGTCTTCCGCTTCGTGGTCGCCACTTAAGAAACTTCCTTACCCACCGGTTAACGATTCCTCGAGTGATGTGGCCTGCCCATTGCCACTTCAGCTTGCAAACTCTGAAAGCTATATCGTTTTTCGACGAATATCCTCGTTCCGGATTTTTTCCCGCAAACAAACTCCGAGCATCGCTCTCTCCATTGCCTGCTGTGTGACTCTGAGTTCACTGAATAGAAAATCAA
This sequence comes from Apocheima hispidaria, assembly GCA_947579745.1. NCBI lineage: Eukaryota > Metazoa > Arthropoda > Insecta > Lepidoptera > Geometridae > Apocheima > Apocheima hispidaria. The sequence goes on from OX388154.1 coordinate 14,732,749, forward strand.
ATTTTTATCAGAGTAGGCCGTTAAGGCAGGATCATTTTGCGGCCTTTCGATGTTGAAACTACAGTTTTATAGTAGATTGTTAGACAAGGGATGTAGTAGGTGATCTTTTACGCACGTCAAACAGTAAAAAAATAAAAATTGCTCCAAAATATCTCGTGCGTAAAAGATCACCTACTACATCCCTTGTCTAACAGTCTACTATAAAACTGTAAAGTAGGCAAGTATGTAAGTGTGTTTGTTCCTGTTCAACCCCGTTTATTATTAAGTGAAAAAAATTGTGTAATGTAAATGTATTTCTAATGTGTGTGCGTTTCTGTGTAGGGTTTGTTTGTGTGTGTGAGAGAGAGTGTTTATTTGTGGGTGTGTGCGTGTGTGTGTTCTTGCGTGGGAGCGTGTTTAATATGTGTATCTGCATGTGTTCGAGTGTTTGTGAGTGGGGAATGTATGTGGGTGGGGTCCTAGATAGTCGAAGAAAAGAAAAAAGTAAGTTCAATGGTATTTTTTCTTAAAGATCGATTCTAAGTAAATTATTTTACCTCCTGGGAGGCAAAGTGATATTTACCGCCCGCATTTAGAGTCAACAATGGCCCACTTACCGAGCACTAGTGATAAAAAAGATTTTTGCTAGATCCACAAAAATGGCGGGTGAATGTATAATATAATTGCCATCATTCGCCATCCGCCTTACGCCTTACTACGACGCTAAGCTTCTGCTGGTAATTTGGTGTCATATTCTGGGACGGTCTTGAATTTCATCTGAGTAAAAAAATGGGTTCATAAGGAAACGTTTTTAAACTACTTTCAGACACTACTAAGCACATTTACTAGGTGTTTTGGGAATATTGCACTTTAATTGAATTAACTTTTAATTTATTCTATGACAGGGTTGTCATAAAATAGATAATAGTGCATTGATTCTGAAGTGGCTCCTTTAATTAAAGTTGGGTGTTTATTTTCAGCGAGAAAATAATAACTATGGGAAAATATTTTCTCCACGACCGTGCGACATCTGAACGATTCGTCAAATGATGTAGCAGATTTTTGCAAATCGGCGAAGAGTGACGTCAGCGAATAGAAAAATGACGTCACACGTCAGATTGTGGTGATTTCGAAGACGATATGTCGTGATTGATGAGAAATTAAATGGTGGGGTACATTGATTAATCTTACTAGTAAAATTAAATAAATAAATAACGCCTCACTCTTTACTTGATAATAAAAAGTCCTTGAGATGAAGCATGAGAAATGCAAAAGCGAAGTTACACATCAATATAATACAATACAACTTTATTATACACCAAAAAGACAATTAAACTTAAAATTCCTCGTGCTTAAGTAAGTTGATTTTATTTGATTTAAAAAATAAAATAAGTTGTCAAGGGGATTTCTGTTTTTTTGTGGTTCTCCGCAGAAAGAAAATAAATGGTTAGGGGGATTTCTGGACTTTTTGTCTAATAGATAGATAGAAACTCTTTATTGTGTACACCAAAATAATAATAACACACGTACAGAAGTATCTTGTAAGCTAGTGCCACAAGTGGTGGCCTTATCGCTAAAAGCAATCTCTTCCAGGCAACCATGCACCCATTCTAATAATCCCCTTCCGAATAATAAAATAAATGGCTCAAGGTATTTCTGAATTTTTTGGCCAATAATCCCCATCACCTCTCATTCTCTTATGGTAAGGGGATTTCTGGAGTAAGGCCGCTTGAACGCGAGAACCGATTAAGCAAGTTTTTTTATAACTTTCCTCGTCACCTCCTCATCTCTGCTTTCAACCAAATGAGACCACTAGGAACGATCCACAGATATAATTACTTACCAAAATAGACAAAAAAAAATACAATTGTGTTGGTAGTTAATTAATTGCATTTGGTGAGAATAAAATAAAGTGATCTTGTTGGAGCTCAAATGTATTTGTATTGAGCCTGTTTTGATAAGTAATTTCATCGGTTGGTCCACGAGAGACGCCAAAGTGTAATTTTTGTTATACTACTAATACTCTTATCCTCCGAAACCGGTCTACAATGAGTCTCGACTGTTATAAAATAATATGTTAGTATAATTCGGATTTATTAAATTTGTATTCTTCGTGTACCTACTGCCGAGTGGGAGCCCTACGTTTCCTTGAGGCGCAAGTGTGACAAAGTAGCGGGGACCACGCGGAACGACTCAGTTGAAATCATTCAAACAAATTAGGTACACCAAAAAAATGTTGTCCACACAAATTATATAAAATAACATAAATACACCGTGCTCTATTAAAAACCTTTCAATAAAACAGTTCCAAATTGTATGGCGCGAGTATTCTCATTCCCATTTACCCATTCAACCATCACGGCTATTCAATCTCTATTACAAATATGACCTAAATTCGGTCCGTGATTCAATGGCACACCAAGCACAGATCACGTAAAATGATACTGAAACTTTCGAAATAAAATTGAACTTTGACTTGATTTATTTAGAGCTTAAATTTGGGAAAGCTAAGCAGCTTTATAGCCACATTAATGTTTTAATATACGGTAAAAGTCAAATAAAATTTACTAGAATATGAACTTTGATCAGCTAAAAATTCAGTGCTGCCCAATTTCCAGCAGAGTGATCGTCGGGGAAAAGTTTTTAATTGAAAATGGAGGAAGAAAAAATAAGTTTGACAGTTAATGTTGAAAAGTAAATTCAGTGAAAAACACCACCAATAAAATCATTTGGGTATTGGAAATTGTGCTGGCGTGTTGTAGGATTAAGGCTCAAGGTGACGCGCGAGAAAGATCTCTGAGGAAATAAATAACTAAAAGACTGATCTCAAAATATTGACAAACTTGTGTCGTATGCGTCTTTTATTGCTAATATTGTCAAAACTGTATTGTAAATATTTGCCAATAATTTGCGTGTGTGCAGAAAACCATACAGTAAAGCGGAAAGGAAAACGCAAAACAATTTTTAAATAATCACGGCTTATGTCCCGGTGGGATCGGATTAGGGTCGTGCTGACGTAGATTTTTCCGTGGGGCACAAATTGCAGTGTGAGCCATATTTGATAAGGGATATGGCGGTGGACACGATGTGGCCCTTTCCGCTGAAGTTTGTAAAATGTTACAGCGTGTAATTACGTTTACCATTTTTGTCCAATGTTGCACTTAACAAATTTGAAATGAAAGATGTTCTGAGAGTTGTGACTGCTAAGAGTCGTCATGATTACAGAGTTTTTTCAAATATACATATTTAAATATAACGAATCTTTCAGTTTTTGAATGGAGACCAATTTTTCGCGTGAACGCTTTGGTGTCGATAAACTGTCTGGAGTATCGTTTTTTTGTATGCTAACGTATGGATGGATTGCTCGCTAACTTGATGGTATTCGCCATGCTTGCTCATGACGGTTCAGTTCATCTCCATGTGTGACAATGCATTGCGCTCGTCACTCTGAGTTGTCAGAAATTTTTTTAAGCTCAGTAATATCACTAGAAACACCCGGACATATAACTTTACATACTTGGCGATAATAATAATGTATGGATGTTCAACTTCCAAATGAATCTTTCTGATTCCTGACGCTCATAATAGCGACTGGAGTGAATGAAGCCATCTGAAATGAATTGATCGTGAATGTTCACTCTTTCGGTAAATCCACACTGGCGTAGAATTACTTGTTCTATTGGTTTCTCCATGTGTGTTCTCCTTTGATCTTAGTGCGGTTAGTAACCAGCCTATGCATGACCCATGTATGCAGAACTGAAACCAAGAGTAGCCAGTCAGCTACACGACAAGTAAGCATGGTATGCAGAATGCAGCATTCATGCAGGACGGTTGCAGCCGTCGTCGGAGCAAATTGAAATTGCGATAGAACGAGCAATCTGCACGATCGCAGTTGCACAGTGCACTGGACGAAGTTTTACAGACAAAAAAAAGATCTCTTTTTTTTTTCAATGAAATTTCAGACTGAAAATAACCTTCGTTTTGCCATTTTCCATTATTTTTTTTAGCTTGATTGGAATTTTAATAAAGTTTTTGTCGGAATGATTGATGTTTCGTAATATTGTGAATTTTATAACGGCCGTGAAACATGTGGTTTTATTATGAAGTTAAACGATTCGTGTTCGATTTGGACTGTTTTTCGGCCCACTAGCCAAAAACCCAGAATCATCCTAGATGTGTGTGATATGTGTGTTTGTATGTGTGTGGTCAAGAAGCCAGCTTTGAGATAGTGTGAAAAGGTAATTATAATTAGACGATGACCCTTTATTTTGAAATTGAATCGTTCTACATTTTACCTATAGGTACAATGATTTCTATCTGTTCGCCTAAACTGCAATTCTGTGGTTTATACTAACTGCTATATAATCGGTGACCTCGCTATCTTATTCTTATGTATTCGTAACGGTACGCAAGCGATAGTCAAATATACATACATAAGCCAAATTACCCTCGTCGGCTCTGAGACTGAACTATACGCCGAGTACTTATAGGTACTATTATTAAATAATAAAAGTATATAATTAAGAAAGGCCCATATCTATATGAAAAGTATGTTATTACATATCTAATTTTTGCTCTATTGTAAAAATGGACACTAAGTTTGTGTGATTATAGTGCAAACTATAAAATAACAAGACAAAGTTCGCCTATAGAAAAGCACCACCCCTTTGCCAGTGGTGCAAACGCCAAGCAGTGGTGTGCAAACATTACTGTGTCCTTGACCGAGCACAATTTATTCTACGCCCGAGCAAAACTACTTTCGTAAAAACTTTTGTACTTGATAGCAAAATATATGAAAAATGAAACAGCGGCATAAATTGTAACGAGATTTTCCATGCATTTTCTATCGCAATCTTAACTAAAGTATTTTCTGTAGTAGTTACACTAGATGTACTGACTTTATATCTATTATCTAAGCAAGGCACGTTTAGAAATTTCTAAATCTCTTTGACTAGAATGAGTGCGGTTCCGCCCCACTGTGCCTCATGCCTCTACACTGCTTCCCGCAGTCCCACGAAGGATTTGCACTCCATTCCCGTTCTTTACTTCACTCCGGACGGAGATAAGTAAAACGTGTGGAAGCGAACGAATGTTATTTCTGTTTTGGATAGTCTGTGTTTATGTTTCGGAGATTGTCATGGCATGTTTGAATAGAGGATGTTCGGATAAACGAACGACATATTTGAGGACATGATTCAGGTACACATGGTACAATAAGAAATGTAGGTAAGTCTTAGTAAAATATATTTACAGATTAGGCTCTTATTGAGACTTCGTAAAACATAAACAACCAAACCAGAGTCAACCGCAATGTGGCTTCTTACAACAGACTGCTTCTTTCAGCAGATTACCGGCAGGTGTGCGAGTGGGCGAGCTATTACAACCGGGTATGAATACTCTGCCAAATTATATCCGTCGTGTAACCGAACATTTTGTATATATTTGAACTTTAAATTTAATTCAAACTAATTGTAAAAAATAATCAAAAGTTTTTAACAAAAAAACCCTACTGCAAAATGTTGCTGACGTAAAGATGAAGAAACAAAACTAATCAAAAATAAATAGTAAGTAATACATATACCATACATACTTATACACCCCAAAAACATTACCCTTCTTTCTTGGACAGTTGCAAAAGGTGATGTTATGCTGGCCCTTTGCCCAAACCTAATTGCTCAAGTCACCTGATTTAAATAACAATATACATACAGAATAAAACAGTTCAGGCGCTGACACATCATCACAAAGCAAACTCATTACAAAAGCTCAACAATTACCTCTATTCCACGAAATAACTGAACAATAACTGTTTGTGCAAACTTAACCCGAGCGTATGGCAAACTTGCACAGATCTCCAGTACAAACGGGAAGATAGGGTTGCCAGAGTTGCCATTTACTACTAAGTATTTTGATATTATCTGACGTTAATTGGCTAACCGTAGTTTGGAAATTGGGTGAGATTTGAACGTTGGAGAAATTGGGCACTTTGGCCATAGCAGCTTTTGGTAATTGCTAATTTTATTGTAGAGTATATTGGTGTAAGTGCTTATATGTAAGTGTAGGTACGTTCATAACGTGCATGCTAGACAGATTAACTAAATAAATTACTAGGAGTATATTAGTATTCGGCAGCGTAGGCAGGTCTCCCTCTTGGTGGTCCATAGACTTTGTGAAAGACCCGGGCAACCGGTGGATGCAAATTGCAAATGGCAGATTATCTTTGAGAGTAATCCTAACTATCCTAACTTATATTATAATTCAGAGGAATATAGCCGCAGTTGTATCAGGACCAATATAGCTTCGAGGTATAATAATGAATACGTTCGTCTCGATGAAAAAACTTCACTTGCGCGATTCAGAACTCCCTACATTACAACTGTCAGTCCATACAAAACGTTACAAAAATTGCACAAAAATGGATCAACGCCATCTAGCGAACTATAGGAAGTAACTGTGTCTTTGTCTGGATGTTAGTCACGTTATCACGGCTGAACAGATCTTGATAAGGAGTTACTGTAAATCACAAAGACGGATATAGGATACTTTTTTATGTCCACGCGAACGAAGTCGCGGGTAACAACTAGTCCTGCATAAAGCAGTGCAAAACCAACTTAAATAATTTATAATTACTTCAGCTATTTTCCAACCATTATATCAGCATCGCTTACTTAAACTATTACGAACATTACCCAGATTTATACACTACAGTATTGTATAAAATTTTATCAAAATTCGATACTTGTATCGCAAATTGGTTCCAGTTTCCTCCGTTTAAAGTTTAAAGCGTGGATATTAAATTCCTGACAGCTGGTAGATGGACAAAATGGATTATGCATTCTCCTGTAATGCATTTTGTTACGTTTTAGTTTATACGTTTTAGTTTACATAAGTTACGTATTTCATTTCAGATATACCTAATTACTAGCGTGACGCACATGGGTGTCGATTCAAAAGCTTACCTTGTGGGTACTGGCTGGTTACAGGCTAGATACTACGCCACTTGTTCTTGTCCTAATGGACCCAAGCCATGGTCAGCTGTGGCCCTTCAAAAAAAAAGTACTATGTCCACTAATACGGTTTAATCTGCTATGTACTTATTAATAACTAAATTCTGGAAAACCAGCAGCCTTATTTTACAGCCCAATCCCGTTCCCATTTCATGCTTGCTTTACCATCGACCACATTTTTACTTAACATCAGTTGAGTTGTGGTCAAACTACTAGCCTGTCAAATATAAAAAAACGACTTTATTTCTCGTAGTGTGTGCCTTAGAACTAGCAGAACCTTCAACTCCTTGACTACACATCTGTACATAAGTTTTTCCAGATACGAATTAGTCTACTAGAATTCCTAAGGCTGTTTGTCTCTCTCTCTCTCTCTCTTTCTCTCTCTCTCTCTCTCTCTCTCTCTTTATACGTGAAACTTAAACATTGCATTCCAGTAATAGCAGAGCCTATTTGTCGTAGATCTAAGTTATCGGTAGACAGTCGTTTCCTCGAATACCACTAGAACATGCCATGTGCCCTGACAAATCTCAATAGACGTTCCATACCTGTAGGTACTTATCGTTAGTTTCCTGTTCCTCTATCCGCTATTAAGCGATTATACGTACTGTTCTTTTGACAGTATAGTATATAATTATTTCCTGATAGTTTGGCATTCACATCTTCTACACAATTAATACATACAGTTCATTATCGTCATCAGTCAGAAGATGTCCACTGCTGCACAAAAGTCTCACACTAAAGGATTGGCATAATCACCGCGCTTGGCGAACAGCTTGGGAATTGCAGAATTCTCATCGGTCAAAAGAATGCCGTTGCCCTTTCTCCGGTAGTCCTGGTCGCAGTTTTCGGACATACCTAATATAGTTCAACAAATATCTACTAATTTTGAGTCTGTAATCGTCTACAGCTGAGCATAATTATATTATGATCTGTTCTTCTAGCTAAATACGGGTTACTTACGATTTATGTATTTTTATTTACACAAAACTTTTATATAATCAACAAACATTCAATTCAATTAAAATATTAAAAATTAAAAATGGCAACACTAGAAACAAAATAGACGCTCGCGAGCGACGCGAGCTCATTTTCCGCTCGACGTCCGACTAGAGCGGACGTGTTGACACACTTACGTGCTGGGGCGGGGGAAGTATTTTCTGAAAACTTCTTGAATTCTTACACGGTTCTGTAATGTCGTCGTATAATTGAAGTGAATTTGACTAGTGGGCCAAGATAAAAGCTAGAGCGATTATAAAATGTTGCATAATTATTTTACTAAAATACCAAAGATGAGATTTATTAAGGAACTTGTCTTTAGAATCACTGTTCGTTGATTTATATATTAACAAGAATCTAAAAAGTAACTGTTTACTAATTTTATTTTTGTTTGCTAATTTAAAATTAAAATAAAAACGAATAATGTGTTCATAATGATCATGTAAAGAATATTTTTTTTCTAATTTTTAACGCATCCGTTTCTCTTAAGGCTCGAAGGACCAATGTACTATACAACGTACATTGCTAGGGGCACGTCCTAATTACTCCACCTCCGGCTCTGAAGACATCCAAAGGGTGCCTCGAGGCATACAATAACGGAATAAGGTAATTATATTTGGTTTAAACCACAGATATAGGTATAAGTAAATGCTTGAATGAACCAAAGTACATTCAATTTAGTTCAGATACTTTCACAATAAAGATATAAAAAAACTTGATAAAAAATATTTACAGTCTTAAGGTTCTGGAATGGCGACCACGAACAGGAAGACGCAGCGTAGGCAGGCCGACCGACGACATTGTGAAAGTAGCGGGTAACCTGTGGATGCAAGTGGCACATTGTCGGTCAGTGTGGCGCTCTAAAGGCCTATGTTCAGCAGTGGACGTCATCTGGCTGATGATGACGATAATGATGAAGTTCCCAATCGAATATCTAAACTAAGCCTGCCATGTAATATTTTTTTTTTTTTCACCTTTGGCCGTACGGATATCAACCGTAAACAAGTCACCAAATTGATTACAAAATAGTAAAAAAAAAGAAAAAAACAACTGTTTATTACTTCTAATATTCCAAAAAATTGACATGGTGGCTTAGGTTATTTTATAATTAAAGATTGTGTACAAAGGAATCTTTTTAAATTTCTTAGCAATAATTTCATACTAAAGCTCACGCGCTTATGTAGCCGAACTCGTGAGCGTGTCAATACAAATTTATGAATGAAGCTGAAAATAATATTCTTGCATAGACTATGTATGGAAATTTTAATTTACCAACCGCAAATAATAGTATTTATAGTTTTCTATCGCAATGTACATTATCACTAACCGATTGCAGTTTCAATTTCAAGTTCTTAGGTCTGCTAGAAATACCTTAAGAGAAATGATTGTGATTGTGATTTGAGAGTGTGGTTGTTGATGTTGATGGTGAGTGTGTCAGTGACAAAATAAGGGAATTTTGACTTGACATATTTCGTAATAAAATATAGTTACAAGTAGTTATTTGGGGGTAGAGGTAGGTTCAGCTAGTACCTGATATCTCACACTTCTAGCTTTACCCACAACGAAGATACAGGTGGCTTAGAATGGTACGTCCGTGCCCGTGTTGCTCGACTTGGCGGGGGTACTTCCTTGCCCCCAGGTCTACGGAAATTTACATTGTGTATCAACATGCTCCTGATATTTTTTACGGAAAATAACCACAAGGTTATGTCTGACCGGGAGACAATCTACGTTGTCTGGAAAAATTCTTAGCCTATTACATCAGTGGTTTTTCAGACAAAAGATGTTCTCATATTCCATATAACAGATAAAGAAAATGTTCTAAAATTATATAATACTAGCTATTATCCGCGTCTTCGTTCGCGTAGAGCTACAAGGAAAAAGTGGCCTGTGTCCGTCTCCGACCCTTAAGCTATATTTATGCAAAAATTCAGCTCGATCACTTTAGCCGTGATAATGCCCAGACAGAGAGACAGAGTTACTTTCGAACTTAAAGTATGGTCTAGAAAAGTTGAGGGTTTAATTTAAGTTAAAAAATATATTAAGACTAGCAAAACGCGCTTTTTAATTTAAAAAAAAAAAAAAAACCAAGTTCAATCGCCTAAATGCACCACATGGTACTTCTTTGGGGCCCATGAACGAACAGATTTTCAGAGAAGTAACAAAAAAAAAGTAAAGAAATACAAATTCTCGACTGCAAATATAGCCTTTTCTTTGTTTGACGCGTGGGAAATCTGCACAAGATATGGGTTGCAGCTGGGTTATGTGGGATTATACCCACTAAAACTCCCCCGGTGGCCTGCCTTCGTGCTTGACCGAGGGCTCCAATATCTCCAAGGGAACGCACCGAAACCTTTAGCACCACGCTTCAGCTCCTCCCGGGACAGACTGAGACGCCTAAGCCTACAACAGCGTCCGCCACTCAACGCTGTCGTCCTCCCCGGGCTGGCTCGGTATGACGGTTGGAGCCCCAACTCTAACCACCCCGAGCTCAAAGGTCCCCTTTTAGTAGGCTCTTCCTACAGGCAGAGGATACCGATGCCGTATTCTAGTGCCCCGGCATCAGGGCAATGTAACCTATGTCACTCCGGACGTAATGAGGATACCAACGATATCTCAATCATCAAAATCGCTTAAGCCGGGTAGTCTGCAGGAGGTACTATAGAAACACACATACATTCTTACATACACCTCAAAAATATTACCCTCCTTCTTGGGCAGTCGAGTAATAAACTGCCAACGAAATATTTTTTGAAATTATTGAAAACAATAAAGCACCGCTAGCTGTACTGTGTTCTAAGTTGCACCTAAGCATGTACCATTAATTATTTGCCGCAACTCGCCGCAACTCGCTGCTGGTAAGTTAGCTGTTAGCTTAATGCATGGCGTAATGATAGAACCTCAAGTTTAGTAAATGGTTGCACTTAGAGACAACGTCCTTCATAAAGGACAACGTCCTTTATGAAGGACGTTGATAAATATTGTAGTAATTAATTATGTGCTTTGAAAATTTCTTTCAAATACATATTACAAAAATCTGTATCTCAAAATATTGTACAGGTATTTTTTTTTAATTGCGTGACGAGACAAAAAAGTGGTTGGCCTGATAGTAAGCAATACTTTTATAATAATTGTTCTTTGCCGGCTATTAATATTTATGCCTATTCTTGCTTCGCTCACATTGCCAATGTGATCCATAATTACTAAGCCCTGGCGACCCGCCCCGGCTTTGTGGATACCTTCTGGGCTAATCTGAAGATTGCCTGGAAATTTCATCAAAATCGGTCCAGCAGTTTTTGAGTCTTTTACAAATATAGATAGATAAATTATAAATGTAATAGGTTTTTTTCAAATTTTTTTTTTATGTATGTTTATTGGTTACTTTTTCGTGTCTTAACTAAATTGATAAGAACTAAACGAAACTTGATTAAGAATAGTGTTTACTTTATTCAGTTAGTATGTATTAAATCGCATCAAATAATTATACACATTGAAATATAATTCTTTTACCCTAAAAATATTTGCATGAAAACTGTAAGATCAGAAAAAAAAAAACGCCAGAGCAAACTTAAAAGTAGAACGTTACGCTGCTGTTAAGTTTGCTCTGGCGCTACGTTAGCGATCTAACGCCGTTAGATGGCGTCACAGGAAACTGCCCGGAAATGACGTCACACCTCCGCTCCAGTACTAATGAATGCTCAGTTTTCATTTTAATGTGCAGTTTTGGAGGCAGTCGACTGTGGAACTGTCGGTGTTATGGTTAGTTTGCTCTACTTTTTGGAAACTTTGTTGTAGTTCACGAGAGCAAGCGTTTTTGTATATTTGCTAGTATTCTTATTCTGTTTTTACATTTTTTTTTTTTTTTTTTTTTTTAATGATGTAGCGTAATGTAACGGGATTGACTTAAAGCCGCTTACCAGTGTGGTTTGACCTAAAAAATATATAAGTAATACTTCAAGTCACACATAATATACCTAAGTACAGTATAAAAACATTTCGGTCGCCATTAGATGACTTTGGTAAATCTGAAATAATTTATAGCAGCAACATTCTTCACTAACATTTTGCTAACACCGATTCGGTTTTCAATTTCACGCCACGTAAATTCGTTTACCCCTTCGGACAGCTACGTAGGTGCCTACATACGTATAAGTAACTTACGTACTTCAAAACAATATATTTCTATAAATACCTATTAATATAGATAGTTTTAGCTGGGGTCATGTTTGGATAATTAGTAAATTAGTAGCTCATAATGTTAATGGCAAAGGTATTATTTTAACATTCATTTTTGCCTGAACATATTCTGCCATAGACATTACTGATTTAGTGAGAGCTCTTAATAAAGTAAACTGTTATCACCTAAAAACTAACGTTTCTACTAAATAATTTTAACATTTTTAATCTAATATGTTTGAATTGTAAATCACCGGAAAACTATTTTGTTTTACACATAAATAATCCTTAAGTAGGTATCATGTGATAAGTACAGACCCTCCGAGTAACCGCTACGTCACAACAAGATTAATGGTCTCCAAATAGGATATTACCTAGTTGAGATGCCCCATGTAATGGACAGGAGATAATATACCTACATTGTGGCATAATAACAAAACAGGCGAATTTTGAAAAAATAAAATATGTAGCCAGTAATTTATATCTTAAAATGAACTCGTAAATATTTAAACGATGTGCGTTCCTATGACAATATCGACGAAATAGTTTCAACAGTAGGTACATGCATGCCAGCCGCTAATTTTTAACCGACTTCAAAATCCGTGTACGAAAGTTTATTTCTTCCTTTTTATTGGCATATTAATGTAATATTAGGTAATATATTAATTATACCATATTATTTGTTTTATGTTTTTTTAAAGATAATTTATTGTATAATTATTTACTTTAAAACACATCATTAAATTCGAACATTTTGGAATAATGGTTGTTACAAATGTATAGGTGGTATATAGTGTTACGTTAAGATTAATGTCCTTTTAAAAGCACATAACCAGTATAATAAATATCCTTCTGCGGGGACACTGAAGTAAAAGGTTAATGTGTGATCAGGGATCAAAGTTCTAAAGAGAACTGTAAACTGTGATTAGTAGGGACCCTTTGTATATTTAAACAAGGTGGAAACATTTCGATCTAAAACGAAACTAGATGGCAGCAATCATACATATCTACAATTCACAAAAATGCATTGCAACACATCTGTTGATCTGCAGTGTAAAATAGTACGTAAAAAAACTTTCGCATTTATAATAATTACTGTAGAAGTGAGTAATTTTGTGGTAATTCACATCCATAAAAGAAGTACCAATAACCATGGCCACAAGGAATAATAGATCTCCATTATAACTACACCACATTATTAATCATACCGCACCATTGGTATAATTATAAGTTTTTCTCACTCTTACAATAAAAGCAGATCAATTCGTGTAAAACTGTGTCAGTATACTTAGAAGCTTCCACTTTACAAAGACGAAATATAATTATGACCGCTTTTTTTACCGCCTTTTTTTTTAAATATAATTATGACCGCCGGTTTTGATGAGCGAGGTGTTGTTGGGTTCCTCAATTCAATTCAATTTATTGGATTCCTCGTCGGACTTTCGGAGTGACATTGGCTACATTTTGCAATCGGGTGTTTTGTTTTTCTTGTTACAATTTCTCAGGTTTCCTTTACTGTGGGAATGAGACTACCATGTTGCGTCCTCTATAGCTTTCTTTGTCTACGCTCAAACCAGTTTTAGTTGTTTTTTCTTCAACCAGTGAGCTTTCTCGCACTCGAACGTGCTCGTGTAAAGTTTTTCTCAGACTCGCAGTTTTATTCGCCTGTCAAATAAAATTCCTTCGTCTGCGGTAACCCTTTTTCGAGAGAAATTATAATCTATCCACATAATATAGAACAAAACAAACATTATTAATAACAACAACAATTGAATTTTTTTTGACCACTAACAACGAAAAAATTGCTAAATTGCTAATTGCTTGTGGCTAATATCTAGACTTTTTATCACTCTGGTTAATAGTTCACATTGCTATACAGCCAGCTATTTAGCTGAAACTATCAGTAGCTGTAGTATTTTTTCCTAAAATGTTCTGTTTCTCATCTAGATTTCTCAGTATTATGTGGTTATTAGTTTTCCCGAAATAGTATTTTCGGGAAAACTAATATCTAGAAAAGGATGGTACAGCCGTACCTGTGTTGCTCGACACGGCGGGGGGCACTACCGTGCCCCTAGATTACTTACTTAGGTATCAATTTAGGTACAATAAATGTTCATTTCACGCAGAAGCACTCTAAGTGTATATTATTCGTATTGTCGGTATCAAATAAGGAATTATTATAGCCCTAACAGACGCGACGATTTGGTTCGGTCCAAACTCCATCCAAGGGGATGTTTTGGCGGGAACGTGAAGAATTCATGTCGGGTCAATTTATTATTTTCCAAAACTTGTGTTATTTCGAGTTTTAATGTGTAAAAACAGTGAATTTTTACCCGTTAAGTGTTCGTGAACATGCACGAGCGTTGGTGAATGGCATAATGTCGTGAAACATGAATTTTCGTGTTGTTTCCAAAACTCCATAGAAGGCTCTAGTAAAGTTTTCACCACTTTATTAGGGTATGACTTGGACTTGACCGTGACTTGCTTTGCTCGCCTTTGACCGTGACCATGACTTGTTTGATAATATCTAACAAAATTTGAGTATATATATGTATAAATACTTGACACTGGCAAATGCTTGACGTGCGACGCCAAAATTCTCTTAGAAGGAGAGAGAAAAAAAAAACTCCATCCAAACAAATATGAGAGAAAAAGAAAAATGTACTTTTATTCTATTTTCTCTTGTTGGCCCGCCGTAAAAGGTAAAATCGCAAGATAGGCTCGCCTTAAAATCTCTTACAACTCCAACGTAAATGCAAAACATTTTTCCTCAAAGTAAAAGCTCTTTTCAGTCGTAAAAAGTTGTGCGAAATTGAAAATTTGTACACCTTTCACTCCTTTTCATATGCGCGGTCACGTGCCGACACTCAGATGTCACGGGCTTTCGCCAGCGATGTATAATGCTCGCTTTTAAAAACACCTTTTCGCTGAAACTCGTGGTGAGTACCAGGGTGTGTTTTGCGAAAGTAAATACTTGTTTGGACACAGAGTAAATAAAAGTACATGGTTTTGGTAAGACCCGAAGGCGGAAATTATTAAGAAGACTTCACTAATGACATTATTACTTATAAGCTGCGCCCCCGTGTGTTTTAGTGGCAATTTTTTAGTCTTTCACATTATTTCCGAAGTAAAAAGGATCCGATGTTTTTTTTTTTTTTTTTTTTTCTCTTTCCTCCTAAGAGGATTATGGCGTCGCACGTCTTATGCATTTGCCAGTGTCAAGTATACTCATATTTTTTAAAGTTTTGGTGAATATTGTCAAATAAGTCATAGTCACAGTCAAAGGCGAGCAAAGCAAGTCACGGTCAAGTCCAAGTCATGCCCCAGTAAAGTGGTGAAAACTTTACTAGAGCCTTCTATGGAGTTTTGGAAACAACACGAAAATTCACGTTTCACGATATTATACCATTCACCGACACTCGTGCATGTTCACGAACACTTAACGGGTAAAAATTCACTGTTTTTACACATTAACACTCGAAATAACACAAGTTTTGGAAAATAATAAAATGACGCGACATGATTTCTTCACGTTCCCGCCAAAACTCGGATCCGATGTTTGTCTTATGAGGCACCCAACATTGCCAAATGACTTTGACATTTCGTCGTTAACAAAGTTTAAAAAGGCAAAGAAATAGAGCTAATAATATTAGAGTGCTAGTCTAGAGTTCTACAACAACTGTCCTTTAGATATCAAAAACTTTTTGACTCAGTTCACTGACGGTCTATACTTAACAACTAGACAACGCAAAAATTTGCGTTTCGGGGGTAATCTGTTATCAGTCCCTAAATCTTAACAAAATCTTTTGTTTTTGGTGTCAATATAATGTTATAATGTAATAAATAATGTTTTTGGCTTGGATAAACCATAATCTATGCCACTGTTTTTTTTTTTCATAAAATGTTTATGGTATTCCAATAACACCTACTTTTCTTCGTCGTATTCAAAGAAACAAAGACGAACAAAGAAGACAGCGATTTAAAAAAAAAAAGCATATTTTCTCACGGTGTAGATAACATATAAAAAAATCATCGAAATCAGATTTATGACTTTAACGTTTAGGGGTGGGTATCAGACTACGCTTTTTAAAAAGACGAGACGGCTGTATTCTCTATTCTTAAGGCTCCTGACACACCTGACAACCACGAACCGCAGACGAACGAAAGAAAAAGATATGAAAATATATTTCTCTCTCCTTCTCTCTTTTGTTAGGACGCGGTCGGTGCCAACCAATTAGTTACGTGCCTGAAAACAACTAGGATGTGTAGACTAGTGTCACTAGGATTTATACGAACATAAGTAATAACTAAGGACATAATGTTAGAGTCGAGAATACCGTGTGCTTCAACAATCCGTTTCAGATCCGGCCGATATCTCGAGTCGTCGGCTTTTACTGCTGTTTTATCTCTTCTGAAGCTATTAAGACAATGAAACTTACTGCGAAGGGACAAATTGGACTTTTTTGGGTGATCTTGAGAGAATTAGTTTGTAGTAGAATGACATTTTGTCCCATTTTTGTCGTTCGATTTCGGTTCGAAATATCGTTCGATTTCCAAAGTCTGGCGCAATTGTACTAGAAATAATGGCGGCTATCCGCTATCTTGCTCTATCGATCTCTTGAGTCTATCGCACTATCTCTATCGGTATGCAGTTCTAGTACATGTTTCATACAATCGCCTTTTTTTTTATTTTTCTCTATGGAACTCCCTCCCGTCTCTTCAACGTAGTGATGATATTCTCTTTGGATTTCGATCGAATTCGATCTTACCCAGGTCTGGTATCTAAATACACCGAACTTTCCCCTTTCCAACTTCATTCCGAGTGTGATAGATCAATAAGATTAGTGTTAATCTGATAGCCAATTGTTGATTGTCGCAATCAATTCGGTATCTTTCTCAGGCACAAACAATTCGAAAGAGATCAATAATGGAGATAGGACAAGTCAAAGGGCACCATTTGAAAAATTACTACCAGTCGGGACAAATCGCGATCTGGAGATGAACAGCCGTGATTTCTTGAGACTTATTGCTTGGGGACACACGGGCTTAGGGTTTTACGAGCTGTTTTGGGCTCGTATTTTTGTCGCTATTTTAGGACCCGGATATATCAAAAAAGCGACCAGAACAACGGGAAGGCGGGCAGCAGCGTCCTCTAAGTTGACGGTGGGCGTTCTTCGATCTCCAAATAGCCTGTCAAGCTTATGGATTACTAAGGACTTTTCTAAGGGCGAGGCCTTTGTTCGGCAGTGGATGTCTTCTGGCTGATGATGGCGATTCTTGTTGCTCGAGATGATCTCCGTCACATTTACTCTCGTGACATTTGTAATGAGAGAAACCAGGAGGCATTATAACGTTTCAAGATAATCTCCGTCACAGAATAAGAGTGGCCGCAACGGAAAACCCAAAAGAGATCGATATGATTTCAACGGAGCAAGAGACCGCCTTTTATTGTTATTACTGATAGAAGTCTAGACTCAGACTCAGGAGCTTACCTGGTGTGATCGTTAATGGTAGCATTATGTCGTAGCCTGAATTAGGAACCATAATTGTCTCATGTGAAGTTACCGTAACGCAGCCGCTACTAGGTAGTTTTTTTTTTTTTTTTGTTTCGAGGAAGTGGGATATCTGGGCAATGGACGAACAATGAATCCTAATCCTACTATCGTTTCCACGCGACTTTTGTCTCTCTTGTGTCAAAGCTACAGACGGAAATCTAGCCGTATGGTTTCATTTCAGTTTTTCGGCACACAACAACCCTTACCGTGCGGCCACATACTGCTATAAAGACGCCTCAACACGCTATTTTTCCTATATCTCTGGCCTTGCCATCCCTTTATCTCTATCTGAACAGCCGCGCACCGATCCATTGACTCGCGCTCAAAAAAACCGACAAAATCGGGAGTGACGGACAAGGCGAGGAGCATGACGAGCTACATCTCTGCCTACTTCTCTCGCGACTCCTTGAGTAGGTATCTGGCCTCAGCATAATTAAAAACTGATGCCTTTTCAGCCAGGTACGCCTGCCTTGCCATCTATATATCCTTTCTCAGTCCTCAGCCAGTTCCAGCCATTTGTTTGCAGCCCTAAAGGACGCACCTGTACAGGGGTATAAAATTAATCGCCTGTCAAACCCCTACCGTGATTAATTAGTTATGACAATATTACTCGGGGGCTTTGTGACGATTGCCTTTGTGATGGATTGCCTTGTCATTGTTAATTAGACTTTAATTTATTTTAGGGAGATAAAAAGACATTTATATAGACACTTCCTAGCATCAACCTCTGGTAGCTATGTAAGCTCAGTGGTTAGCGCAAGTCGCGCAGTCGTGGGTTCAATAAATGCCAGCAACGACTGTAGGAAACATCGTATGTAAAGAAACCATAGCACTCAGCGACGCGTGTTCAGGCAGGCTCACTTGATAGCTAGTTCTCTTTCCATTACGATAGATATGTCGTAGCTATAAAGCAGGTGAGTTGTATTCAAACGCCTAGCCTCTCAACCATAAACACTGGCGATGAGTACGTTTCCTATTACAGACCTCTTGTTAAACCATTCGATGCGATCATAACGTAAATATGAAGAACTAAAAAGAACGAGTCACATAATAGTTTTAAATGACTGTGACTGATTTTTCCGAATTCCCAGATGACAGTATCTGGAGTGACTCGTAATAAAAACTGGCCTATATCTTTACCTTAACAAAACATCTTTGTTGCTAAACATTTACCTACCAAGAATAGATCAAAAAACACCCGCATGTCCAAGTAAAGTTAATAAATAAATAAAAACCTGTTTCTAACAGAGCAGCGTATCCTTATTGTTCTAATTCAAAATGAATGATTCTCAAAAGTCGTAAGATCCGTCCCTTGAGAGGCCCCGCTGCTGGCCCCACACCGAGGCTACCGTCTACATGACAGAGCTGAATGAAATTTATCAATTGGTTTAGCTCTTACATTTTATGACATTCAGGGAATGATACTTGTCTTTTTTTTTTAATATCTCAGGGTGATGGAGCACAGTGCATTGCAACTCTGAACTATTGAAGTTCAAAATTATGAAATGGTTTATACGGAGAAGCGCGACGCTTATACGGGCAAGCGTGACGTTTACTATAAGGCAGGTGTGCGCAACCTTTAGAAAGTCGAGGGCAAAACTTTTAATCTTTAAGAAATCACGAGCCGTAGGGAGATAAGATGTGTTTGTGATAGGCAAAACAACGGTTTGTTTTTAATAATAGATGACATTGAATATCGCCGCCCAATATATTGTAGTTTCTACCGTGGACAACTTTTTTCTTTAATTATAGCTTTAATTGTCAGTTTATTTAGCTAAAGTACAGTAGCTCTTGTAGATAATTTAGTACGACTGCTAAGTATTATGCAGGCCAAATCAAATGCTGCACCGGGCCATATCGGGAGTAGCCCATACGTGCTAGAAGGCAAGCGACTATCTAGTCTCGTCACTCAGATACATAAAATAATGAAATGCCACGTGTGTTCCGGCAGCCTTAGAACAATATTATAACCACAGAATTCTTCCTATATAACGGGTGTATCGAAAAGAGAATCTTACATTACTAACAACGCGAATACCAGAGTCTATGAACTATTACTTATTAATCATAACTAGGTGCGCCCCGCGGTTTTACTCGCTATTCTACAGAAACCGAATATACATATACATAAGTATATAAATATTTCCAGGATAAAAAGTAGTTTATGTGTTAATCCATTGTATAAGCTATCTTCATAGCAAATTTCATTCAAATCCTTTTTAGCCGTTACAGAGTTGCACAGGAACAAACACACTTACATACTTACCTACTTATATACTTACACACAAACTTTCGCATTTAAAATAATAGTGTGAATATCAGCTTATGTTATTGTTTTCCAATGTATAAGTACCTATAGGCTCTTCCTGAGCTATCTTGTTCGACCCTATGAAAGATATTTGTCGAAATGTAGGGAAAGGGAACCTAAGAACTAATGAGGACCAGTGCTTCGCATATACTCGTTTGCTTACGAGTTTTAAAGTCCAAAATCATTGACCGAAATGTTGTCCAATAATCACAGAAAACTGAAACCATTTACCGTCGCTGAATTTCCGATATTACGGCAGTCCCGGACAAGTCCCGGATCGGTCTCGGAGACGTGTCCCTTCTGTACCTTTTAAAAATGAAAAGAAAATACTCATCCAGGGACCGGCGCCAGTACAAAGGGTGTTATTAAATAGACGATGAGAATAAAGAAGAAAAAAAATGAAAAATATTGCAACGCGCCTTCATTACTTATTCCGTTTGGACGATTTGTTTCCGAGTATTGTTTTAGGGTTCCGCTTTGAAATGGAGTCGGGAGAACGCTTTTCTTAGACAGTTTTTAGAAGTTTGTATGATAGAACAGGCATTCCAATTGCTAATGGCGTACCAGTTTTAATTAAAATAGGCTGAATACTTTCCAAGAGAAACTACTTATATTTTTTTAGCATCATTATCATTATCATCAACCAGAAGACGTCCACTGCTAAATATATGCCTCCACCTTAGAGCGCCACACCGACAGACAACGTGCCACTTGCATTTACCGGTTGCTCGCGACTTTCACAAAGTCGTTGATCCACCTAGTGGGAAGCTTGCCTACGATGCGTCTTCCACATGGTTGCCACTCAAGAACCTTTCTTCCTCAACGGTTATCTGTTCCTCGGGTGATGTGGCTTGCCCATTGCCATTGCCATTTTTAAATATGTAATTTAGTAACTTACTTTTTGTACTATATAGTAGTCTAAAAAAGTTAACTTAGCGATTTTGTTTCTTTGCAAGTTTAGCTCCAGAATTGCTTGCCCCTATTTTATAAGTTCTTTCACTAATAGAAAGCTACACAATAATATCAAGTGACATAAGCTATTTTTTGTTCGGAACGCAGTTGAAGCTGCTGAGAAGATCTACAATATAGTTAAATTAAAATACGTGTAAATGATGCAATCTCCATCAATTTTAAAGTAGTTAAGTACTTAACCGCCAATCCTCCTCTAAGCCATTAGATTGTCCAGAAACCCAAACTGAAAACAAATAACACATTATCGTCTAGCTATCAACTATCCGGAACCCTTTCGACTTATCTCCCTGTTACACTTGCCCATTTATCCGTAGATGCTTCATAAATATTGAATTTGTATGGAACCTTACCTTTTTATTTACGCGTATTTATTTACCGCCCCATTCTGAAATTGATATTTTTTATTTAGTTGTTCGCTGAATTAGATTCGTTTTTCTTTTACGAGAGGTATTTCTTCGTGACTTCTCACGTGAAAATGTTGGAAACTGTTGTTATATTTTCTCGGTTTGATCTTAAAATGTGTGTGTGTGGTATTGAATTATGTAACGAGTACGTACCACTACACTGACGTTTTTCTATCGTTCCATCTAAACGATATTTCATAGATCTATTTTATTAGGTTCACCTGAATTAGTGTTTGTGAAATATCTAAGAAACTAAGGCTTGTGGCTCAGTGGGAGGATTTCCACCTTCTGAACTGTATGTTGTGGATTCGAACCCCACCCACGACAAGCATTTGTGTGATAAGCATGGATGTTTGTTTTTGTTCTGGGTGTTTCTGTGTATTTTATGTATGTATTTACAAAAAAAAAAAGTATTTATGTATTCTGTCAGTTATCTGCTTTCCATTAATTTGGAGCTAGGTGACGCTGTGTGTGAGAATGTCCATCAATATTTATTATTTATTTATTATTAAGGATCTTTGATATGCAAGTAACCTCGGGATTCTGAAACGTCTGTTAACTTTGACAACAGATTAAGTCTAATGCTGTCTTTGTCATTTGCTTAGTGCCAGACAAAGGCAGCATTAGAATTAATCTGTTGTCAAAGTTAACAGACGTTTCAGACTCCCGAAGTATGCACATCCGAAGTCAACTTGAACGGGCTGGAACTGTGGCCTTTTGTGTCTTGACAAAAAATAACTTGACTTTTTAAATGATTTGAAATTCAATTTATTTAGCCCAATTAATTTTTGCGGCTTATACGGCAGCAGAACTGTTGCAGCGCTTTATTTGCCTTTTACATGAGCACTTGCAAATACAGCGCCCTGGCTAGCAGAAGCGTCCGAGTACGCTGCCTGCTGTCCATCTTTTCCAATGGTATGGATTGCGTTTACCACGGCCTTATCACCGGCTGCTACGCCGTGCGCGGCGCCGGCGGGGGAACAGCTCGCCGAGAGGATGGCGAGGGAGAAGCATAGGATGAGCTGGAATAAATAATTTGAATTTAATTACCTATCCAGATAAGGTCCCTCAGATTTTTTAATTTTAAGTAAACGCGGCAATGCACTACGTTCGTCATATTTGTGATAAATTTAAATTCAAATTTATGAAGCATGTGGGCCTGGGTTATAAAGTTAGTACGGTAAAACAGTTTAGATTCTCCAGATCCCGCTTTATCAGCGTACAAGCGAATCCGTAAATTTTAGATATTAAAACTTATTTATTAAATAAGATATTTTAACTTATTAAATAAGGTATTTTAACTTATTAAATAAGGTATTTTGTCCCTTTACGCCCAGTAATTTCGCTTGAAATACTACCCTGTAACCAGGAACACAGGAATGTGCGCACACTATGCAAAAATTTTTTTTTAGTCATATAAAATGTATATTATTATAAATAATTATAATTATTAATTTATATTATTGTTTTTTATTTTTTTTATTTATTCATCAACATCATCATCAGCCAAAAAACGTCCACTGCTGAGCAAAAGCTTCCACAAAGGGGCGGTATGGTCGTACAGCACTCATTAAGACTAAGAGGACGCTGCTGCTTGTCCTCCGGTGGTTCCGGCGGGTCCATTCTTAGATAATAAAATTCAATGGTTCATCATCAACAAAAGATAAATAATTGAAAAGATCCGTTCCCTCGAACAAAAATAAAATAAAAAGAGATAACTATACAAATAACTATAGTGAGTTTTGGTGACTTCAAGATGTTTCCAAAACTCCATAGAAACCTCTAGTAATGTCTCCACTATCGTCAAACCAACGTCATGCATAGGGCATGACGTGGGTTTGACGGTGAGTTACTTTGCCTGTCTTAGACTATGACTGAGGCATATTTTAATTCTGAAATGTTTGACTTCACTTGAAATATTACAATACTTAAAACTGGCTAAATACACAACGTGTGAAGCCAAAACATAAGAGAGAGACTCTTTGGCGATTGATTTACTTGCAGAAGTGTGATACTTCCCCAGGTGTCTATAAAAGAGTACTACCACTACAAAATTATTTATTTTTAACTTACCAAAGTGACTTTCATGTTGACTAAAGAATAATTAAACTGTTGTGTGTGAAATAAAATTAGTGTCTGGTGTATGAAACTTCTTCGCTTACCTTTAAATACTCTATCTTATCAACAAACAACCCAAATTTAAATAGATTTGTCTTAATTCTATTTTCTTCAAAAAATTCTATGAATTAAATTACAATTTATTTGATAATAATCCGGTTTTAATTTTGTAAGCAATTAAATATATTTTAAAACCCAGTAATTGCAACATAAAGTATTTAGCGACAATTTTTTTTTTTTTTTCTATCTTACCACAGGATTTATGAGACAAGTAGAGTATAATAAAATATAACACTTACTCCTTTTTTTTTGCCCGACTACCCAAGGTGAGTTTTTGGGATATATTTATGTATTTTTTTTTTTTTGTGTTCCTGTATTACCTCCCAAATCATCAAATAAATGAGTTTGGAGTCCCTTTTACTTCAGGACGTAGGCTTCATTTTGCAGTCGAGTAAAAATTTTGTGCTAATATTATAAATGCGAAAGTTTGTGTGTAAGTATGTTAATATGTTAGTGTGTTTGTTCCCGTTCAACTCTGTGACAGCTGTAATGGATGAAATTTGGTAGGTATCTCTATACCAAATTTCATCCATTACAGCCTAGCCCAGCTAGCTTGTACCCTACTTTTTACTTTTTACCTCGGAAAAATATTCGGTTTTTGTACAATACCGGGTGAAACCGCTGGGCGCTGCTAGTAATATTATAAATTGTTGAGTCGTTACTAGGCAGAATCGTGGTAATGTACTAACTGGTTACCTCTAGGTAAAACTATTCCTATTTTGTTGTCGCCTCTTAGCGTTACCTATATTTTAGCGGAAACACATTAGCGCTATCTATAGTATCTTGTTGATTTATATAATTAGTATAATTATGACTATTGACCTATACCGATTAAAGTTTTGCGTAGAGGGCGCTGGCGTAGCACCATCAACCAATCGAGGACCGTTTACTTAAAAAGTAGTCTTGGAGGGGGTGATCGGGCGGGTGTTGGTGCTAGGCTGGCGAGTCGGTCACTTTGCATTAGGTTTTTAAAAGAGTAAGACGTCGATCTAAAAATTAACATATAGAATAGATAGATAGATATAAATAAAGTTAATAAGATCAAATATTGAGGTACGTCTGTATAAGTGATAAAGAGGATATTATATTTCTAGTTACATTAATGAGTCTTTTCTATCCTATGTTTGAGGTTTATTACAATTTTTTGTAACAACGTGACGTAAACAGTAAACAGAAACAAATTTTGATGGATTTGGTATGGAACAACATCGTTGATCGGCTACACTATACGTACTACGAATGTTTACGCTCATTTAAGCGCAGTTTAAACTTCCAGGACATCTGCAGTGTACCTTAAGAATAACCCATTACACGACGTCTAACTTCGTTTAGTCCCTGTACACAATGTCCGGCTTAGCTCTGCTACTCTGCTAGACTATTCAATTAGTACCGCGGCATCACCATCGCATGCAATAAGCCTTTAATGGACCAGACACCGGTACTTACAAATACATACATAGGTGTGTTTTGGCGGGAAGTCATGTCGCGTCATTTATTTTCCAAAACTTGTGTTATTTCAAGTGTTTATAAATAAAAGCGATGGATTTTTATCCATTAAGTGTTCGTGAACGTGCACAAGTAATGTCGTGGAACGTGACTTTTCGTATTGTTTTCAAAACTCCATAGAATCCTCTGGAAGTGACCGCTACTTTACTGGGGTAAGACTCGCACTTTATCGTGACTTACTTTAGTTGACATAGACTATCCTCCAGTTTCTAAAACGTATGTTAACTTTGAAAACAGATTAAGTCTATTGTTGTCTTTGTCATTTATTTAGTGCCTGACAAAGGCAGCATTAGAATTAATCTGATGTCAAAGTTAACAAACGTTTCCGAAACCCAAGGTATGACTGATACAGAACGAGGATATTCGCCGAAGAAAATAACATAACTCGACATAACTCTCAGGGTTTGCAAGCTGAAGTGACAATGGGCAGGCCACATCTCTCGAAGAACAGATAACCAAATGGTAAGAAGGGTTCTTGAGTGGCGACGACGTGCTGGAAGACGCAGCGTATTTAGGTCTCCCACTAGGGGAACTAACGACATTTCGAAGGTCACCGTTAACCGGTGGATGCAAGTTACAAATTGTCGCTCAGTGAGGCGGTCTAAGGAGTAGGCCTTAGAAATGGAGGTCTTCAGGCTGTTGATGATGATGATGATTATTATTACAAAACTTGACACTCATCCTATAAAGATTCTTTTTTTTTCCTCTTGAGGTACGGTACCCTAGAAATCCCCCGATATCGAAATCCATTGCAATCAGTCCCCATTTTCGAGTCGGTGCTTAAAAAACTTAAACATCTATATTCTATTAGGCTATCAATCAATAACTTACCAAAGCGAATTGCACATCCCCTAATAAGCCCTTAGATCTGTCTCGAGGGGCAGGTGCGATCGCAAATTGGTTCTATAAATTACATAGCTCATAATACGCCCCCACTGATTTCGCATACATTTAATTTTTCCCTCCCGGAGACTATCACATTTGTGTCTTTTGTCGAGGTTTGCGTTGTTCTCGATGGGTGATTGTTTTCTAGTTGAGTAAAATAAAGTCTTGTGACTTTATGTTGCTCCACTAGCAGTAGGCTTACAGCTTTGATTTTTGCTCTTTGTCGCGACGCTTCACAATATCGCATGAACTGCTTGCGTGCTGTTTCAGACGATTAGTTATGACATTCAGCGCTGCGAAAAAATCCGCAGCATTATCGCTGAGCATTGACCTTTTTTTTAGCACTGGACATTACAGCGACAACTGAACATAATCGTACTATATTATCCTTTCTCTTCATTATATTTTTTTTTTTGTGAAGTTGGTGTTGTATTGTTGTGCGTAAAATAAATGATTTTCTTACTTCTTCTTTCTCATGAGGTAGTTCTATGTAGAACAATGCATTTTAACTGTAGAATTTGATGCAAACGTAAAGGTCTCACTTGTTTTATTGAACTGCAGACTTGGAAAATGCTTGTCCAGTAGTCAAGTGAATCGGACAATATTTTTTATTATGTATATAGTTCAGTTCCACGTAGAATTATAAACTTCAACAGTTCTAAAACATGCACGTCAATGCACAGAGATGTATGATGTTAAAAATCCTAATTTCGCTGTAAAGGCCGATCCGGAACACAGCAATGTTTGTATAGCTAGCAATGGTGTCGTCCGTCTTCAGGCGAATACCACTACAAAAAACTGAATCATGACAAATTTGCCTTGAAAAGAAAATGAAATTGTGTTTATTACTTCAATAACATATAAAATATAAGGTAGGTAATAAGATCTGTTAAAAGCGCTAGTGTGAAAACGCCTATTAAAAAATAGACCACGGGCATTATATATTTCGCTTAAATTAAGATAATGCCTCTCAGATCCAATTTGATTTGCGTTGCGCCTAGGATTAGATTACGCCCACAATTTTTATGATTTATGGGTGATTTAAGTAAGTAATTAAAGGAAATTACCATTATCTTTAAAAAATTGTACGGCTGAGATATATAGACACAGAATCCTTAGGGTTATGTACTTTTTACTATTTAACTGTTCAGCAAAATGTAGTTGTAGGACGTCGGCCAGGTGCAATGAAGGAATGACCTCACGGAATGCACCTGCTAGAAGTGGATAGGTAAAGAAGAAGATTGAAGTGGTTTTCTTTAAAAGTATATACTTCTTCTTCTTTTGTTGTCATGGCAGCGTACCAAATTTAAAAATTGTGATCTGCCCAGTAACTGGCCCCACAGACTGGCAGAGCTTACTCGTTGGAATCACTCAGCGTGCTCGTGCCCGGGCACGGTGTCTGTGCTTTGTTTGTGGGATGTCTAACATAGTCTAGCAGAGTCAAAGTGGTTCATTAATATTTCAAGTATCGCTTCTGTACATTTATTTGAGACTACACAAACTTTACGATAATTAATTTTTTCGCGATTTCTTTGTTAGTTCCATAGTAAAAGTTGTTCAGAATAACGAGTACTTATACGTGTTTTCAGCTCGGGCACTGATGTCCGGACAAACTGTATAATTATCCTCACTTTTATGTGTTGTATAAATAAAACCATAATGACCAGCGTGCATCATGAGACCCAAACCCAGACCGCTCGGCTGGCACTCCTTCGGAAGCGAACTGTGACACCCTCGGGTTCGATTTCTATTTGTGGACATTAATGGAGCTTGATGAAGGGTTAGGTTAGATCAATACATGTACATGGATGTGTGGGTAAGTTTAATATCGATTGATAAAAACTCTACAGTAGAGATAGAATAACGTTCAATAGACACCTCCATACAAGAAAATTTAGGTGTGGGTGAGTAGGTGAGTTAGTGGGGAGGCCTCCCACTAGGTGGACCGACGACATTGTGAAAGTCGCGGGCAACCGGTGGATGCAAGTGGCCCGTTGTCGTCGGTGTGGCGCTCTAAGGGGGAGGCCTATTTCCAGCAGCGGACGTCTTATGGCTGATGATGAAGATATAATAAAATGTAAATAAGTATAGTAAGAACTCATATTGCAATCAAAATATTAAAACATCAATACAAAAAGATACCCAAAAGTCCGTCCCGTGGTACTACCTCGTACAGAAAACATTAACGTGCAACCAGTAAATGCAATTTTGTTCTCGCTTCAAGACATTAACTTAGAATTTCAGCGATCTTTCAACTGTTTAACTTCCTTTTTCAATTTAACTTATCTGTTAACTGATATCTTAAAATAATTCAGGCGAAGGACTTCTTAAAAAGAATAAATCTCCATTAAAAAGGAGCCGAAAAACAAATCCTATAAATGAACAATAAGGATATTTAAATAAATCGGGGAGTTTAACAAGAGACGGAATTAGGCGGGAAGATTTGCATTGTTTTAAAAGTTTTAAATTAAATATCCTTCCAATTAAGGCTGTGATTTAGAGGCTTGTTTTACTCTATTGCTTTTTGGGAGATAAGCGTATTTTTTATTAACTTAGCTGCGAATAGGTTTTACATGGTTTTTGATCTTTTTCTAGTTCTTAGTTTGCTACCGGGTCAAGTCGAAATTCAATCACCAATCGTCTAGCGTAACGCCCATTTTCTGTGCTATATTTACTGTCTTAACGCAAATGAGTTTATTAAATAAACTACACACAATATATACAAATTAAAAGTTTTTCAACTACTTAAGATATAAAACGAACTGTTTCCAGAGACCTTTGAATGTCTACTGATAATCCCAAACTCCCAAACTAGTCATAGACTGTGTGTCGGGAGCAATATATTTATTATAGCAGAAAGTAATTTGCTGTTACCGATTCTGAAAATTCGTTTACTGGTTGAAAGCTACACTTATTATTTTATGGCTACACTATCCCTGAGAGACAAAGATTTTGTTTACAGCGCGAGTGAAGCTGCGGGCAAAAAAACTAGTTTAATTTTCCTTAGTCTATTTAAACATTTATTTTAGTAATAGTAGTCAAGCACATAGCGTATCTAGTTTAAAAAAATAAGTAAAAAGTTGTTATGTACGCCTAACTACCTAGTGCCATCACTAATCTCAATGTTTAATCGTAGTTTCTAGCTAGTTATGTAGGTACATTTTTTAAATATTATTGTACGTCCGAGAGGATAATTACTGTTGATACTTATTTTGTTATTTTAAGACCTTTGCCACAGTTATTTACAATAAAAGTTTATCTTATCTTATCTAAATGAATTATACTCTGGATTACAACCATGAGTTACAGCGATTCATTAAAACCATGGAATATCTGCTTTCATCGCGGATAACTATTACGTGAATAATAATTATACTTATTTTAGACTTAACTCTCCTTTTATTGTTTCAGGTCAGTTAAAAATCAAAGTAGAGAGCACGAGCCTTACGGCTAATATATTACTGTAAGTACTCTTCTTCACATTCTTCAGAAAATAAAGCAAAGTAAATCCTTTAAAGCTTAATAAACTTTGCGGAACTGAAGAGTTAAGAAAAGCATCTGAAAATTGTAGGGAATTGGGTTGAAAATGTTGCTCACCCCCTTCATTCGTTCGCGCTTTTTCAATATTTTTTAATTTAAAAAATGACTGCAGAAATTTAATTAAAAAATGAAGTATTTTCTGTTATCTTTAAAATATCTTTGGAATTGTATTGAAAGAAATTTTGTATTTTGACAAAGAAGAAGGAACTAAACACAAAAAAATGTATTTTTCCTTCTTTCGTCAAAATAGGAAATATCAATATAAAACTTGCTTCAAAGATTTGTCAGGTTTTTTTTTAAATTTCTTTTGCTACAAGTCATTTTCAACGTCAAAAATGTTAGATTTTATTTAAAAAGGAATTCTGATGTTAAAATCATCATTAGGTTTATTCTGAAAATGCACAATGCTAAAAATGTATGTTTTTGGGAAAAATACCCACCCAATAAAAAATCGCCGAAGACACAAAAAATCTATGAAATTGTAGAAATGAGGATGTGCAAAAAAGTTTGTGCTCGCGAGGTCTACTGTTCGCAGTACTAGTTCGTAGTTTATTTTATAGTCTGAATAACAAAAATCTAAATCTATGTATCTTTAAATCCTCAATACTAGTCGTCTAAGTTATGAACTTACCTCTAACCATTCGAGATTAGACCGAGAGCAGACAGCGGTCAGCTTTATAAGGCCAGTGCCTTATAAAGCTGACCGCTGAAGAGCTATCAGCAATCTTATCATCCGCCGTGAATAGATGTGAAATTTGAAATGTAGGGTGAGTTATGAGATTAAAGCGATTTGAAAATGGTCGAAAAATCATTAGTAGGTAAAAATTACACTAAAGACACATGGTTGTCAGAAGAATTCGCGTCGATTAAATATAAAGAATCTTTATTCGTCAAAATCGGTCAAGCTGCTTAGGCTACGGAAGCTAATGCAGGAACAACAAACAAACATACTTAAATCAATACATACACTTATATACACCCAAAGAACATTACCCTTCTTTCTGGGCAGTCGGGTAAAAGGTAGGATAACGTAGAGTAAAATTAGTTCTCAAAATTGAACATTTAGAAATATGAAAAGACTGAGACAAATAAAAATAAGATTTGTCAGTATAGGTAATTGTAATATAATTTTAATTTTCCTTGTAGAAAAAAAACTCTTTATAACAAAAAATAACAGACAAAATATAAATAAAAAAACAGTGTAACAACTCTAAACCCCTTATTAATAAACGCGGAGAAACCTTGGAGCAGTTGCTCAGTCTTCTGTCTTTTTCAATCGGGTTCTAATTTCGAAAGAGCGAAAAGGACTAGACACTTGGTACCTATTCCAAGGGCACTCCACGTATATTAATAAGGGGGTAAGTGTATAGGTTTCTAAATTCATCGTTCTATCGTACGCTTATGACTTGTCCCGTGTCCTTAGTCTTGGGACAAGATGTCCGGGACAGAGACTGACGGACAATAGAAAAGCGGGGCGGTCCCGTTACACTCCGGTAACGGGAAACATACGGGATCAGTACTTGTGACAAATTTATTACTAACTAAATACATAGTTTCAGGTAATTTATAAAGATTTATTAATTCGTCTGGTCGAAACTTATCGTGACCAAAATGCTGGCCTCTACCTTGCTCAAAGGATTGCAATCGCAACGCTTCAAAACTTCATTATCGTATAATATAATATATATAAATTAAATATAAATAAAAATTCATATCGTATAATATATATAAATTAAATATAATAAATAAATAATTATCGTATAATGTTCAACTCTGTAACGGATTTGAATGAAATTTAGTATCGAGGTAGCTTATACTCTGAACTAGCACATCGGCTACTTTTTATCCCGGAAAAATAGTCAGTTTATGTAGAATAGCGGGTGAAACCGCGGGGCGCAGCTAGTATTCTATATATTCTATTTGGTACTTAAAGTTTAGTTCAATATATTACATTTTAATGTTATTTAAGTTATGGGAGGCGAAAGACAAACCGTTTTATATAATGATAATTTTCTTTTATGTATTCGATTTAGGTAAAATAAGTTTTGTTAAAATACTTTTAGTAAAGTTTATTCCTTCTTTTTATTATACTAGACCCAACTGACATAATTCTGATGGCTGCTGAAACTGAAGGTCCCGGTGATTTGGTCTAGATTAAACATATTTTAAATATTATGCAGTATTGTTATTAATATTTATTTATATTAACTGAAACTCTCAAAGTGTTTGAAACCCCTGGCAGAGCGGACCAGTCTGACCACTCAAATAGTTTGTTATTCATGTTAAATCATCTCACCAGGACCGTACGTGAAATCGTCCCTTATAAACCCACACCGGGCTTTATATGAGAGAAGCCTGCTGCGAATTTTGATGGCTATGGGGTGCAAAATTGCATTTAGCGCCCCGTGGCTTAACGTGCCACTGTCTACCCCTGAAATGTCACGTCGTGTGGTCACTATAGAAGTATAAATAATCAACCATGACATAGAGCTATCTTATTTTTTTCCACGGACAATATTAACAATAGATATTTTAAATAATATTACTAGAAATATACTTCAAGTGTAAAAATGCTGGCGTTTATTTGGCTCAATGCATCAGCATTGCCATTCAGCGTGGTAATACCGCCAGCATGCTAGTTATGCTGCCAACTGGTAGTGGGCTTGAACATTTGGAATATCTATAGACCTTTAATAGTCTCTGGATAATCCAACTGATATTTTTATATAGTAGGCTAGGTAGTTGTAGTTTGTATGTATTTTGCTTAGTTAATAAAGGCACTTGCCCGTTAAAAAAATATTTGTCAAATCTTTTGAAAATCAATAATAATATTTACGAAGCAAGAATTACGGTTTAGTTAAAAAAAGTAACCACGAAGGTAACAATCTCGAATAAATATACTAGTTGCAGACTAATAACAGGAGTAGCTATTTATTTATAAGACCTAATACCTATTTATTCTCCAGAGATCAAAACTGATCAAGGATGAACTATTCAGGTACTATACAAAGAGATGCAAAGCCTGCGAGGTGAGGCAAAGCAATCAATGATCAAATCCTGGGGGAACTCCGGGAATTGCCGGAACACGGGCCCGGTAACGAAGGCACGGAGCGAACTCTTGCCAAAGCTAACGCTAAGTCTAACGACACAGAATAGGAAAACATCATTTTAAGGTAACTAGCGTCAATTAAATTCAATTGATTTATTTCGGGCTATAGTATAATTAAATATACTCTTAGCAACGTCATAAACAGCTTAAATAAAATAAAAAAATATATTTTAAAATGCAAGTACAAATTCATAGCGGCTGTAAAATGACCTTGTCAGTCGAGCGGAGCTATAAAGAGGCTTTGTCAAGATATACTTAACTTCACTTTTGATACGGTTTTTTTTCACGGTCAAATTTTCAATAAACTTTATTTGTTTATGTTGGTATCCTACTAGTTTCAAATAGTCAAGGACATGCTGTAAACAGAAAACAAATAAAAAAATCGTGGGGAAAAGAGCGGGAAAAGCATCCTAAAAATATTAGATTTTTGTTTACGGCAGGCGCTTGGTTACATGAAACTGATATACATGACAAAATAAATTTTAAAAATTACTTTTCAGGTATCATAAATATATATTATTTTAAATATGAGTAAAGGCACATTATTTAAACACTCTATTACTAAAACTTAATTGTTTTTTTTTGTTGCTTCTTCTTCTTCAGTTTCCTGTTACGATAAAAATAAATTCGGACCTGTACAAATCATATCTCATAATTATTAATAAAAGATAGTCAATAAGATGATAATTTTGTATAGTATATGTTTTTTAACGTCATTATCGTCATCATCATCCGTAAGACGTCTACTGCTGAACATAAGCCTCCCCTAATCGGAAGGATTAGGGGAGGTTTAGGCGCATTCGATATTTGAAATTGTATAGCTGTCGCGCTGTGTGCAATAGAGAGAGCTAGTGGTGAAATTAACGTGGTGGTGATCTGTTATCACCCCCTTAATCCTGACAACTTTTGTTTTTGGTGGCTCGGATAAACCATAATCTATGCCGCTGTTTTGTTTTTTCAAAATCCGTTTATGGTATTCTGATAACAACAATTTTTCTTCGTCGTATTTTCGACGCAAAAAAAGTCACTATAAGTTCATATAACAACGAAGATTTTGTTTTAATAAAACGGGAATACTCACGTTAAATTGAGTCGGTTATTCCGACTATAGTTTCGATCACATTCGGTGACCTTTATCAAGGAATGCTCAGCGAGAACATTATATGATGAACATTATTATTATATTATGAGATGCTCATTTAACGTGAGTATTCCCGTTTTATTAAAACAAAATGTATCAAAACCACGTCAGTTTTCATAGTAACAACGAAGATATTGCGATATTTAAAAAAAAAAACATAGAAGCATAATTTTCCCCGGTGTAGATAACATATAAAATAATCATTGAAATTTGATAACATTTAGGGGTGGGTACCAGACTACTCTTTTTGTGTGGACGAGACGGCGGTACATTGAACGACAATGGGCCATTTGCATCCATCGATTGCCCGCGACATTTACAACGTCATCAGTTCACCTGGTGGAAAGCCTGCATACGCTGCGTCTTCCTGTTCGTGGTCGCCACAAAATAATCTTTGTTACCAATCTTCTTTCTTTATGTTATTTGTGTATAGTACGAATGTACAGTAGAACATAAATACATCACTTCATTATACACAGGTGTAGTGACAATTTCCAAAATTAAGTAACATGTCTATTTTTTTATACGTCTTTAGCTAGGTTTTTTTTCTCTTTCCTCCTAAGAGGATTTTGGCGTCTCACGTCTTGTGCATTTGCCAGTGTCAAGTATACAAATATATTTTCAAGTAAGATATTATCAAACAAGTCATAGTCACAGTCACAGTCAAAGGCGAGCAATGCAAGTCACAGTCAAGTCCAAGTCCTGCCCCAGTAAAGTGGTGAAAACTTTATTAGAGCCTTCTATGGAGTTTTGGAAACAACACGAAAATTCACGTTTCACGGCATCATACCATTCACCAACACTCGTGCATGTTCACGAATACTTAAAGGGTAAAAATTCACCGTTTTTACGTATTAACGCTCAAAATAACACAAGTTTTGGAAAATTATAAAATGACGCGACATGAATTCTTCACGTTCCCGCTAAAACTCCTTAGCTAGGTTAATTGCATTGATAAATTACCAGTTTGGCATAAACCGGTAATTTTATTGCCATCGCTGACGCGAAAACTAAATGGCTTAGTATGCGAAGATAAAATTTAAGTTAACTACAAACTCATATTCAGTAGAACTGAACAAAAGCGCTTTCGCGTCCACGTAAGGGGAAACAAATCGGCTAGCGGGGTACTGTAGCCAAACGACTGGGATTTTTGGGATAAGTACTTACTAATTAATTTAATGATATAAATTTAACTAACATTGTTTCTTCTCTTTCTTGATTTATGAGCTATTTGAGGTACCCAACCGTAACTTCGTGTTTTATTTGTTTCGGCTGCTATGATTATGACATAATGTTTTATATACACATAAGTTTTACCAGTACCTACCAAATTGGTCTAAAATTGTAATAAATCGAAATTTAAATTTTAAAACTAAAACGCTTTTAAACAAAATAAATAATAATAATTATACCTACTGCAGGAAGAAAACCCGAGAAACCGAGATACAGAATATCTTGTTCTTTAAGATTTATAAGATAAATTTAGAATAAGTTTTTTTTTAAACTAATTTCAGGACTTATCCGCGAAATTTCCAAATTTTCATTTTCAGGACTAGCAATGATATTATAGAGCGGCGACCATTTATGAGCTAGTACGCTTCCTTTTTTTTTTACAGAAGATCATTCAATTTCGAAAATGTGCTCTAAATGACAAATACCCATTATTATAATAATGATCATCAGCAGCCAGACGACGTCTTCTTCTGAATAAAGGATTCCCCTTAGGGATAAGAGGCATAATCTCCACGCCTGGTAGGCGGCCTAAGGATCGCATAACGCTCACTCTTTACTAAATGGACGCTGCTGCCCATTGTCCGGAGTTTCTGTTCGCAGTTTTAGGTCATTCCCGGATCGGCGTAGCCATTATCAAAGTTTTTTATTTTTGTTTCATATATCTTTCTAAATGTCTAGTGAATATTACCTGACAAACAAATAAATGTGAAAACAAAATTATCCGCATTATTATGATGCCACTATTTTTGTTTTATATTTTGAATGCTAAGAATGGGTTTCCTGTTGAAGAGTGTTCAATAAGCCATACTGGCCATTTCAACGTGGCAATAATTTTCGATAGTAGCCTCTGCACTACATTCTATTCTGTATATTATTTTCTGATAAGCTGTATAAGCACGAGAACTTTGTACGTAGTTATTACAAGTATACTTTTACTATGAAAACTGACGTGGTTTTGATACATTTTGTTTTCAAACTGTCAAAAATAACCAATATGTAGTGTCTTTCCGCTGTAACATTTTGTTTTAATAAAACGGGAATACTCACGTTAAATTGAGTCGGTTATTCCGACTGTAAGATCACCGAATGTGATCAATTTGTGAATAACCGACTCAATTTAACGTGAGTATTCCCGTTTTATTAAAACAAAAATACAAGTATACTGTTTTGTTTTCTCTAGCTTGTCTCGATATTTAAAAGTACTCAAATTCCAATGTATTTATGTTGGTCACCCTAGTAAGAGGCCGACATTGACATAGGCCCCGTATTCCCCCTTTCCCCCTTTTCAACTCGAGTAAATAATTGTTATTTGTTGGTTGAATATCGTTTTTGTAGGTTTTTCTTCGAGATAACGTACCTGAATGATTGTATTATTCTTTTACCCCTGTTTCGGCGAGGAACATTGAATATTTTTTTATTCGTGTTTTCAGAGTTTTAAGATAACATTGGGGAGAATTGATTTATTTTAGTTGCAAATTCGGGTTTGCTTTTTTACGAATATATAGCTGTTTTATTTTTTATCTTTGGTTCGTACTTATGCAATCTTTTGTGAATTATTATTTTAATTTCATACTTTTTTAACAGAACGGAACGTTTTTGTTTTCAAGAAAAAAAGTTATTTTTATTTTACTTTTACAATGTTGAAGATAACGATAATACACTACTAATAATAATAAGTTAATCCAAGACCTATCCCATCCTGCGGCCTAACACACACACACACTACATAATATAACACAACAAACTACATAACACTAGGCTCTAGGGCCGCATTGTAGGGCTGGAATTATTGTGCTTAAAAAATGAAAAGAAAAAGCCCCCGAAAATCTGTCTTTAAAAGACAGATTTCATTGTAACCTATATATCTTTTACTTTCTTAATTTTCGCATCTTCTTTTGCACTCTTTAACGGAACCTGGTTGTTAGGTTACAATTAGATGTAAACAGAATTTAAAGCGCAGTTTTGAAGGTAAAAACCTATCTTAAGTAAAATATCATTGTACAATTACACGGTATCTATTAATGGAAAGACAATTTGTTCACATGTTCTTTAGAGATGAGTAAGTTCGTAAAGGCCGAGTGACGAACCCTGATGACAGAGCTTTTAGACCGAGGCGGAGGCCTTTGACGCTTCTTTAGGGTAACTCTTGCACTGCATTACTAACGTTTTTTTTTTTCAGTTAGTGCCGTAAGACGAATTACGCTAGTAATAATATAGGCCATTTAAATTAAAAACAAACGTAAAACATAACCAAACATTTTTACATTTAAATTGCGCTTTGAATTCTAGTTTATAGTAAACAACCGCAAAAGCCTAAAACAGTGTTTATAAAAACAAATAAAATTAAAATTAAGAGAAAATCACGTCAAATGTTAAATACAATGATGAAAGATAAAACTAATAAATTAAAATTAGTGTAAGGGTTTTAAGGTTAATACTTAGGGGAATGCCAGACAGAAGAAATGTCAATGTCAAAATGTGATAAAATGTCACAAACTAAGTAAGTTACACTAATATGTTTAACTATAGTTAAATGTGTTACTATAATATGTTTAATTCGCTGCCTGCTGGCAAAGGTTTATTAGATAAGTGTTCGTTTTGATTCAGTTCCTGGCCCCTTGTTCATAAGGTATTAATATCTTACCTCTGTCAATAAAAGTACGGTTGTAATAAAATGTAAAAATATTTTATCCCAGACTTCCTTAGTACCTTTATCTATCCTAGATAGATAGAATTCTATCTTACATATTAAAAAAAAAACCTAATATATGCTAACGTAATATCAATTGAGTCTAAATCATACGCCACCGGGGCGATATAGTATGCAGGATAAAACAAACGGGCTTGTTCGGATATACGGTACACTGCGCTTTGGGGAACCATACAGAGTGGATGATACGGAATAAGTAAAGAGCATTTCAGTTTGCGGGAATAATAAGGGTCGTTCATTAGCTTATAAGACATAGTCAAATTTAGGGTTAATTGTATAGAAAGTTTTCAAGATGAAAAACATGATTTCTCAAGTAATTTTTTAAGGTCAATATACAGTGAAAGAATTATGCAGTTTTCAGAATAGCTCATAAAGTAGTTAAATAAAAATAAGTAAAATTTTAAATTGAGTAATTTAGAATCATAGGGTACATAAATGCCATTTTAAATGTCTTGAAATCTACAGTAAATACTTACCTTCAATGAAAGTGTGCTTTCGTGTGTGCTCCACTACATTACTTAGCGTCAGGCAGTATATTTAGAATTAAAAAAAAATATACTGCAAAGTACAGTCTCTTAAATTTACATAGCACATTTCATGTTTTTTTTTTTTTCTTGGACTAAACACCTTCGATACAGGCAGGCGTTCTAATCAGCGCATGACTGTCAATATTAGAAACGTGAGACGAAGAAGAATACCTTCTTCCATATGTACGCCTATTCTTCTGGCTCAGTTGGTAGCGCGTCTACCTTATGAGTAGGAGGTTCGATTCCCGGTCGGACAGATGCTTGAATGATGTATATAAAATTCTGCTCTGTATAAAAGTTAGTTGTCCGTGAGTGTTCCATGGCAACTCATATACAGGAAATCCTATAGGAGAGCTAGTGGAGTCATTTGAAAAATATCTAGAGGTTTTTTCTACTCTATAGAGACACCAGAATTGGTAGTCAAATCGCGTGTCACACTACACACAGTGGTTTGTACTCGATACCATCCATCAGAGGGAAAATACTGTCATTTATCTAGAAAGGGAAGATTGAATGCATGTTGATATCGCTGACTGTAACATTAACGTAATTACTTTTCCAGGAACATGCTCGGTTACTGGGTTCGTAACTGTCGTGGTATATACGTGAAGTGCTATATAGCACAAATATATATGTATATCCTAACTAATATTATAACTAGTAGTTCGCGCAGAACTGAGACCTCGCGACCCCTATATCTTCACAACCACTGGACCGATTCAGCTCATATTCGAACTTTACGATTTTATTGAAATGAACTACTTGCCTACATAATTTCATGAAGATCGGATCAACGGTTCGCAAGTTATCATCGGACAAATATACACACAAACATGCCGATTTGTTCGCTTCGCTCGGTCAATAATTCAGAGGAATATAGCCGAAGTCATATCAGGGCCGATAAAGCTTTGAGGTATAAACATTAATACGTTCGTCTCGAGTAAAAACTTCGCTTGCGCGATTTAGGCCTCGTACATTACAACTGTCAGCCCAAACAAAACTTCAAAAAATGCACAAAATGGAACAACGCCATCTAGCGAACTATAGGAAGTAACTCTCTGTCTGGATGTTTGTCGCGTTATCACGGCTAAACGGCTGAACGGAACTTGATAAAATTTGATAAGGAGTTACACCACACACAAACGGACATAGGATACTTTCTTAAGTCCACTTGACCGAAGTCACGGGTAACAACTAGTAGTACAATATAGGGTTCTTTAAATATATAGTAAACATCAGTTCAGCGTGCTCGAACCTAACCACATCATTGCGGTTAAACGCAAACCCGTTCTTTTTTTTTTTTAATATACTCGTTTTATTACTTAAAATACACTTATTTCTGTTTTACAATTTTATTTTATTTTTGTTTTTTTTCCCTCTTTGATACGTTATGTTACAAACAATGATATGAAGATGTCTTTACAGAATGGTCCAAAAGATGACGTCAATCCGAAAAATGTAGGTTCCTCATGCCAAGGGCTTCGCGAAATACCCCATGTATGTTCTACGATTTTTCGTAGTTTTGGAGTTACCATATTTTTATTTTCTTTGGGATTTTCCGAATGAGAAAAAACAACAAAACAAAAAAAAAACGATCAATACTAAGTCCTGTCTCATTTGAAATGCAAACGTCCGTTTAGTTTATTGGACTTTTGCGTTTATGGCTCCTTGCTACGGAACCCTCTTTGCACATAAGTTCTCGTCCAAACTTTTGAAAAGGTCACACATTTCATGAATAGAGAAGTACCTGGCAGCAATAATAAAGTTCGACTTCGAGTAGCAGAGGTATAAACTACTACAAACTACTCTACTAAGATATTTAAGAACCTGACTCTGGTACACATACCACAGGTTTAGAAGGTAGATGATGCAATATGTCAAAGCGCGGTCAAAATTGGAACTACAACGTCGTCGCGTCGTCGTTGTTTCGTCGTACGACTTTCGTGTGTTGGAGACTCGTGGGCCAAAAATCACAACACAATGAGTCCCACAGGGCGAACAAAAAAAATGGAAGATGGCGATGGATATAATCTGAGAATAATCTGGAGATGGTTTTCTTTTAATAAAACGGGAGAATACCCAAGTTAAATTGAGTCGGGTATTCCGACTATAGTTTCGACCTATAACAAAAATGAAAGCCATGACAAACCACACAAGATCAAGCTTAAAAATTTGAAATGATGAGATAGAATATGTCGAACTGTATATTTACAGCAGAAACAGAGATGAACTAGAGATAAGAGTCAAAAGTACGTACAATAAATATTGGAGTTGCAAAAAAATATTTAAAAGATACATGCCTATATAGTGCTTAAGACGAAAGTTATGGATTCGTGCCTTATCCCAACGTTACATACGCATGTCAAAAATGGAAATTTACAAATCAGATAAACAATAAAATAATCACATGTCAAAGATCAATGGAATGGAGCATGATGAACATTAAAAAGCTACACAGGATAAGACACACAAAAATAAGATCAAAGACGAAAGCAATCGATGCACTAAGCCACG
Source organism: Apocheima hispidaria (assembly GCA_947579745.1). Classification (NCBI taxonomy): domain Eukaryota; kingdom Metazoa; phylum Arthropoda; class Insecta; order Lepidoptera; family Geometridae; genus Apocheima; species Apocheima hispidaria. The sequence continues at coordinate 14,773,489 of OX388154.1, forward strand.
CACAAAAACTAAGTGGGAATGGGCGGGTCATTTAGGGTGCCTCACAAAACACTAACGACCTTACAAACTGTTCGCAAAACTGAACATACAACTGTAAGTCCATACAAAACGTCAAAAAAATACACCAAAATGCATCAAAGCCATCTAGCGAACTAACTAACGAAGTAACTTTGTCTCTCTGTATGTATGTTTGTCGCATTATTACGGCTAAGCGACGGAACAGATCTTGATAAAATTTGATAAGGAGTTACTGTATATCACAAAGACGGACATACGATACTTATTTTATATCGACACGAACGAAGTCGCGGGTACTAATATAAAATGTATAATATAAATACAAACGCGCAATGTTTGTACATAATGATAATATTATTATTATGCAAATTCCTATGGAATAAAGATTTTTGACTTTGACTTTCACTTTGATAAAATCTAAATTAAGTTTGAAATATATAGCATAATTTAAATGTATCAGGAAATGAAATAAACAAATCATATTTAAGTGCAAGTGTATGCCTACAATATAAAATAACATAAGCTTTGAAGGGATGAGTTGGACTCTTACGACGAGAAAGAAAGAAAGAAAAAGAAGAGGGAAGAGAAGCCTTTGCTCTGCAGAGGAAGAGTATAGACTAATAAAATAATGAAAATACTTTGTGTCATTTACTTTCATACGGTTTTGCAAACCCACGTCATCTATTCCGCTAGTCAGCGCCATGTACTCAGTTTTCGCCGTTAACTTTCTAACGATCTCTATAGTGTAGAGTGTAGTGCTTTATACACACTCTAGCGAGTGTCGAGTGCGCTACATCGCTCGGGTTGCAAGTGGCTTCCTTGAAACGACACGAGCCAATAACGGGTAACGAAAAACATGAAATCACGTCACAATTATGGAGACTTTTTTTTGTTAAAACCGACTGCCTAGAAAGGGCGTGCAATATTTTTAGGGATCGTGTATTCTGTATACAAATTGTGACAATATTGAAAGGTATGTATATACTCATCATTGTGAACAACTTTCACTTTGGGACCAACCCTGAAATCAACAAAAAAGGCAACTGTTCCATACATTTTGTCGAGTGTCATTGACATTTTTTAAGGAACAGCTTTTTTTTTCGTAATTTCAGTGTTTGTCTCATAGTAAAAATTGTTCACAATGATGAGTATACCTATTACTATTTTCACACCCTTTTTGTAACAGCCTGTATATGATGTGGGATTCTTATTTCCACCATAACTGCACTGGTATCCATAGGCGACGGTGATCGCTTACCATCAGGCGGCGCGTCTGCTTGTTTGCCACCTATGGCATAAAAAAAAACTCCTAAATGCCTGCGCTGATTTTGATGTGAGTGGTATCGTTAGAGGCCTTGTTCTATGACGTCACAGTCCCGTAGAACAAATGGTAGTAACCGGCATTACTTTGTACTTTGATTGTTACTGTTGTTGCAAAATAAAATTATTTTCTTTCATTCTTTCTTTCTTTCTTTCTTTCTTTCTTTCTTTCTTTCTTTCTTTCTTTCTTCTTTCTTCTTTCTTTCTTTCTTCTTTCTTTCTTTCTTCTTTCATTATGTCGAGTGTCAGAAGCCAAAAAAAGGTACGAATCTATCGGCTTTCAATCAGCTTTTTACAAGCTTACAGATGTATGAACGCTTATTAGCGCGGCTCGGGTATAGAGTGATTTGGTACTCGTACCAAATCAGGGGCTCGATTTTTGTATCGCTCGTATGATATTTCGCACGAAAATTATCATGCGAAATGTCGGACTTTCGAACGAAATCCCAAAACAAAAGCATTTTTTAAATAATCGCAATGAGCGGTTGAACCATTCGAATTTGATTTCTATCAAGAGAAAATCTTTCATTTCGCACGATATGTTCGTGTAAATTCATACGAGCGATTTAAAAATAGAGCCAGTCCTCAATAAAAGTTCCTAAGAACTTAATGAATTGGTTTTTGTACAGGTTTCGCGGAAACCCAATAAAAACGGAAACGGAAGTGGCTAGAATTGAGCAAAAGTGGGCTAATAAACCGGAAATACGACATGACGTTTTATTACGCATTTTATTTCGCTTTTACTTTTATGGACTAAAGGTTTTAGTAATTGATATCACAAGATGTGGGTCTGTTTGAGATTTATTTTTTTATTACAGAAAAAAGAAAGCTTGTTTTAAGACGTTACTGTGTTGTGTAGCTTTTTTTTTTTGTGACGAGACGAGCAAGTCGCTCACCTGATTTTAAGCGTCACGCTTGCCCATAACAGTTCAGTGCCACCCAGAATTTTGAACTTCAACAGTTCAAAACTATGCGCGGCAATGCACTGCGCTCGTTACCCTGAGATGTTAGATGTTAAATCTCTGTATGCCCAGTAATTACGCTGGAAACATTGCCCTTCAATCCGGAACACAGTAATGCTTGCACTACTGCTTGGCGGTTGAATAACTGGCAAAGGTGTGGTACTTCCCCGGGCGGACTCTGCAAAAGAGCCCTACCACTAGAAAAAAACAGGCCTGTCAAGATAGTGTAGTGTAGTTTGTTCCGAGATTATCTCCTAAAAATAGAAACAGAGTTTTTTTTTTTTTATTGTACCAGTAGTTCGCTCCGAACTGAGACCTCGCGTCGCTTATAACTTTACAACCCCTAGATCAATTCGGCTCATATTCAAACTTAAAAATTGAATGGAAATGCACTACTTGCTTACTTTCACGGAGATCGGATCAACGGTTCAAGTGATCGTCGAACTAATAAACATACGACTGCCAATTAGACCGTCGCTTCGCTCGGTCAATTAGTTTAGATATATAGATAGTAGAGATTATGTTAACAATTAGTAGTTTTTTAGGTTTATTTAGTACTATAATATGGTTCGCAGAGCTAACGATTGACAACAATTTAATTGATTTTAGGTGTTGGTGTGGCCGAAGATGGTAACGCCTAATCGCCAACCAGGTACTAGGAATTATTCTACCATGCTTTGGTTTCCTCACCAAGTTTTTCCTCACAAGTTGTTTATTGGGATTCGAACCCATAAGCTGTGATCCAAGCGTGGCAGGCAATGAGCTACGATCGCTGCCTACGAATTGTAAAAATAAAGATATCTTTATCACACTAATACAGTCAAACCTGGGTAAGTGAGAACTGGATAAGTGAGAAAACTCTTTAAGTAATATGAGATGAGAGTAATATGGCTATTAAAATAAAAACTGGCGGGCCCGTCATTTTAAGCTCCCAAAACCTCTATTAGCGAGAAACAGAAACCTTTGTAAGAGAGAGTCGTGCTGCTACTTATCTATACCTCTATAAGCGACAGTCGAGCTTTATTTATTTATATTATTTAGGAGAAACAAATGACAAAACAAATTACAAATTTAACATCTGTTATTTTATGACTCATTCTTAACTTTCGTGGAACTTTCTACCATTGTTTTTGTATTGTTTTCTCGTCAATATTGTACCTATTCTATTTCGTGAAACGAAATAACGAATATTTTATCGCATTCTTTTCGAATGGACACGTGTGCCTGTGTACCGTCCTGTTTGTCGGACTTACTCAGTTTATCGTAAATCAATTGCTGCGTACCTCTATAAGAGAGAAACGCTACCCATATACCTCCATTAGCGAGAAACTCGGGTTAGTGAGAAACCTCTATAAGCGAGAATGAGATTGTGCTCCCTTGAACTCTCGCTTATCCAGGTTTGACTGTATTATAAATGCGAAAATTTGTGTGTAAGTATGTACGTGTGTACGTGTGTTTGTTCCCGTTCAACTCTGTAACAGCTGAAACACTTTGTAACAGTTGGTATGGAGGTAGTTTATACACTGGATTAACACATAGGCTACTTTTTATCCCGAAAAATTTTATGGTTCCTGTAGGATAGCGGGTGAAACCGCGGGGCGCAGCTAGTGAATAAATAAATGTGCGGAAACCGCGACTTATCTTTTTTATATATTTACGTTGACTCTTTTTTTTTGTTGGTTTCATTATCAGTTAAATCGATTTACCTTCACTAATGCTTCCAAATAAATAGACTCATGAAATTACTTAACTTTGAAATAGTCGTAATCAATAGCCATTAAATGCCATTAGGAACCATTCATAAACAAACCGACTACCATAAAATCATAAGAATCACGATTTTAATGCTTTTTGTGTCATCGTAAACGGTTCTGTGTCACGCGGTACAGTTAGCTACAAAATTACGTAGCCTAGAAGTCGAGCCAAAAATTTTCAAGATTTTCTGCTTCTTAATTTTTTTTTAAAAATTGTATGGGTCCTGCGCAATACAAAAAATAAGTGCTCAATACTAAGTAACAAAGAGGCATTTGTAAGTAAGGCCCTGGGTTTGTAGTGAAATTTAAATATTATAGAGACCTTACCTTTTGAAGCTTAATCAAGCTTCTAAAAAACAACCATTTAGGTTGTAAACAATGTTTTTAAAGTGAATTAAATTAAATTCGTTTATTGAGATTAGAAACAATCTAGCCACTTACACCTATCTTACGAAAAAAAAAAAACAATATAAAATGAAGATGTCGCCTCTTTACGTATAAATAATGTCTAATAATATCTAGCGCATTTACTTACGTTTTAACTGCTCGCTTTTTATAGTTAAAAATCTAGTTACATTAAGACTTGTGTGGTTGAGTGTACCACTGTGAGGCAGCCTTCACGGTGAGTGGAGATAGTCTGTTCTATGGTACATTGCCACATCGGAATCCATAGGGTCACTTGTGCCTATAAAATCATTTGATTGATTATTAAAATTAGTTAGTAGTGACTTAGGCATCTACCTACTTATTGGCGTAATTTTAGTAGAGTCAAAATTGCTGTGTTACTTACATTACTACTACAAGCAGCGCCCCGCGGTTTCATTCGCTATTCTATACAGGAATCATATACATTTTACCGGGATAAATGTAGCTCATAGTAGCCCGAGTTAATCCAGGGTATAAGCAGTCTCCATTCCAAATTTCATCCAAACCCGTTCAGCAGTTTTAGCATGAAGAAGTAACAAAATATTCTCACTCACATACTTACATACTTACTTACATACTACCGCATTTATAATATTAGTATTCTAATGATGAATACTTATAATGATTTATTTAATCAGTTGTAAATATTATAATAGCTGTTGCAATTACTTATTGGTAATTAATATAAAACTGCGACAGCTATTTATATTATATGTACTAAAAGTAATAATTTCCATAGAAAGATGTCGTTAGTGCTTTAAACTACGAAATGATCGTCACAGAGGTAAAAAAAAAATCCTCTTCTGTGATCGTCACACATGAACGTAATCGTCACAACATCTGCTTGACTTGAAATTATAACCCAAGTCAACTCATTCGTAATGGTACGAAGAAATTAACGCCATTTGATATGAATATTTTTTCATTAGTAATATCAGTAAAATTATTCATTTTAGATTTTATTTGCATAACACGCCAAGCGCTCAAGAGATGGCGTCGAAAACATTATTTTGGAATCATATTTTTACGTCGTATATTACAATATTTGTTATTTAGAACTAAACCTTAAATTGTGGACATATTATACTAATTGTTGTGTTTCTATATTAACCATATTTTCATCGGCTTTTAAAGCGGCTTGGACATTAGCTGACTAAATACGTAAGCGCCATCTTTTTTGCAGGTACACTTTTTTGTATGCGATTGTCATTCTTCTTGTGTACATTTTTTGTAGTCATATTAGGTGCACCACACACCAAATATACATTTATGCGCAGTAAGACATTTGTTTTACGTGACACACTGAGAAGAAATGTGGTATGTCGTCTATTAGCGCATTCGTATTTAAATGTAGGTCTACAATAAATGTTTGGTGTGGTGTAGAACATTTGTAATATTGGTGTGTGCTGCGCCTTGCAAAGCTTTTACTTATAGGTACAATACATACGCTAATTAGTAATCATATTATGGATTCTGCATACAATTTGGAATAGCTGTAGAGGTTGGTTTAAGTATATACAAAATATACAAACAGTTTTTTTGTTTCCCGGAAAAATAACTTCAGAGGCCTTCATTCACCCTAAAATCTGATATCAAATCTGGCCATTCACACCATACACGAACTTACATTATCCCGGAAAAAATAGGTTTCCGCTAGGATACCGAGTAAAACCACGAGGCGCAGCAGAATTATAAACAGCACCAACAAAACTACAGTAAGAAAAGGGTAAACAACATCTTTCAACAATTTTGCATTAAAATTCGATTCAATATGAGTCCGAGAATAAAACTAAGAACCGACCTCAAGGGAAATAAGGAGGGTAATACACTCATACAATTTGCATGGCAGTTGCCGACGTAATTGACAGCCCTTAACTTGAAGGAATTGAATAACCCTTAAACCCTTCTACGCTCTTGCTTGAACTGCGCTTACATATTATTTTTTTTATGTATAGGGCTACCAACTTGGCTGATAGTAAGCAACAATGAAAAATGAATGAAAATGAAAATGAATGAATTTTCGTGGAAATCTAAGGGGGAGGCCTATGTGCAGCAGTGGACGTCCTGTGGCTGAGATGATGATGATGATGAAGCAACAATGAAGTCCAACTTCCTGAATTACGTGACGATCCCCAATATCAACTTTAATTGGTATAGCACGACAGCGATAGATTTGTTAATTACCTATTCTTTAAGTCTTGATGCTGTTCTTTCGTCTGGCATTCAAAAACACCTATTGACTATACAGTTTAGTCCTACTCCTAATAGGGACGTCAAATTTTAAATGTAATAAAGCTACAAACGCGTTCCGCGGTTTCACCCGCTATTCTACCCTAACCGAATATTATTTCCGGGATAAAAAAGTATGTGCCTGTGTTAATCCTCCATACCAAATTTCATTCAAATCCGTTCAGCCGTTACAAAGTAGAACGGGAACAAACACACTTACATACTTACATATAAACTTTCGCATTTATATTATTAGTGTCATAGCCGCGGTTGTTCGATTCCACTCGCGGTCATGTACACAAAAACTAGCAGCGTATGTGGACAAACGCTAAAAATGTTTTTTCCTAAACTTTAGCTGTATCTTTCTAGATCCTATTTTAGGCTTTTGCGTGCTGCTATTCTCGATTAGATATTTACAGAAGAATAGAAGCCATAGTGCGAAAAAGCCTCAAATGCTCATGTTTGTCTACCTCTTACCTTATTTATCAAAATACGCAAAGTAGGGTCGCCCAATATCGCATTTTTCGCGGCAAAAATATGACAATACCATCAAAGATGCCATATTAGAGGCACTCGCATTTTTTATGGGCCACTTATAGAGATAAGGTTCCATTTGTTACAGCATCAATGACGAGATAGAACCTTTGTAAAGGAAGGGTCCTTCAATAAATAGGATTGAAGGTGTCGGGATGATCTGTTAGGATTTTCGGTAAATATTTTGACGCAGAATCTGTTTTTTTGTGACGCGTTACTCTTTCGTGATCATTTTATTCGACTCACCGAGAAATCATAGGAATCTAACTTCACATTTAGTACCCAGTATGTATGTTTTTACAGTTTCCTCACTGAGAACAACCGATGCAACCACGCATAAGTCATTTAAAAAAAAATAAGTTCATATTCTTTGGTTCGTCGGTTCATCACTAGGTGCGCGGACGCTGTTGTAGGCTTAAACGTCTCACGACAGGTACTAGCTGTCCCGGGAGGAGCAGAAGCGTGGTGCTGAGGGCTCCGGTGCGTTCCCTTGGAGATCCCGGAGCCCTCGGTCAAGCACCAAGGCAGGCCACCGGGGGGGTTTTAGTGGGTATAATCCCACATAACCCGGCTGCACCCCAAAGCAGACGGGTATCTTGGTGAAGATTTCCCCCTCGCAAAAAAAAAAAAAATTGTGCGGCATAGATAATGAGAACGGCGACCGACGCTTTCCATCACAGACATTTTATCTTTACATCCACTTTGGTGCATTTTTGTCTAATTAAAAATCTTTTTTTTTGTACTTTATTGTCTATTTCGTCCTCTGAAATGAACAGAGGCTTTGCACAGCGAACACACCTTGGTTTGTACCAATTTAATATTTGTTTGCTGCTCAAAGACATAGTGATTAAGGATAGATACTTTTTGCAAGTTGCAAGTTTTTTTTTATTAATAAAATAATTATATATATATATATATTATATAAACTTGCAATACGGTTGCTATAGGGCGTTGTCTGTGGTTTTTGTAATCGACACTGTATATACATAAAAATAGGACAGGGCTTAAAGTATTTTTTAGTATTATTATTTTAACTCACTCAGATTTAGTAATTTTTGAAAGAAAGAAGAAAGAAAGTGTTATTTTGCAACTACAGTAACATTACTGAAGGGTAGGCAGGTGATATCATATAACTATAGCTAATCAATGTTATGCGTCACAAAAATGGCCTCAACCCAGCATAATGCTGTTTACCAAACAGCGCTGATCTCCCGTTGAAGCCCTTCAGTGAACTCACGAAAGGCTCAAAACAGTAGTGCGACGTAGAAACAAGAGTCACTTTTTGGATAAAAGATACACATGTTGCTGTTTCGTGATTTAAAATATTTACTTGTCCATTTGTAAAACACTAAAATCGTACACCAATAAGGCCTGAAAAAGTCTGAAAAAGTAACAAATCAATTCTTAGCTGATCGGTCGGAACACCTGCCCGGTATTCAATTCAGGTTGGGCGCCGTTTGGGCGGATAAATTTATTCAATAAAGAAACCCACGATGTTATGGGAATTTGATAACTCGGGGTATCTTTTTGGAGGAAATAGAAGACTAAATTGTACAATATTTTTATTATTTACTTTAGCCGTTCCAATTCGATGAACCTAAATCATGTAAAAGGTATATATACAAAGGTATTTTTCGTGGGATACTTTTTGGAATAAGTTGTCTCCTTTTCGAATGAGTGATAAACATATCAATATTGATAAATAATTTGATTATTTTGCATTGCAATGTTATAGACCCAATGTAATATTATCTATATTTTTGTCTACTTACGCTTTCTTCATAAATAAAAATGCGGGTAGCGCGTTCTTTTCCCAGACTTGGTTATATGACTTTTAAGAAACTTAATAAGTAACATTCAAAAATTTATGAAATCGTAAATTTACCCGTCTGCCCCAGAAGGAGGGTAATGTTTCTGGGGTATTGTTGTGTTTCTGGATTAGACCATGTAGTAGGAATGATTTTGATGAGTGAAATGTCGAACATGGTAAGGACGTAAGGGGAACCAACGACAATGAGAGAGAATATATTTTTATCAATTTCTCTCTCTCTCTCTCTCTCTCTTTCTCTCTCGTCTTAAACGGCAGTCCGAGCTTACCACGTCTTTTAGGGTAGACCAAGTCGCCATCGTGACAAAAACATCCTATTTATGCATATCACGACTGCGCGTGGCGAGGCTCTAGGTGTGTAAATGTGTGGGTGCGACAGGACGCGCGTACGGTTAGCATAAAAAAAAACCATTCAATTATTGAATTAGTAGCTATGTAGCTATTTAAAATAATTATTACTTTCAGGCGAAATAACAATAGGATATTATTTTTAATGGTTTATTTGAATTGTCACTGAACTCGTTTGTGTTCAAGTGCAATTATATCATTCCCTATACATGGGATTCGGAGAATACTTTACAATAATGTCATTTCATTTCAGGTTATTAAATAAAAACAACAACACTTATGTCCGTGATCCCATAAAAAAAACAAAGTCTGGCATTCCGGGCCGTAACGTCACTATCCGCCATTTTGTCGTTTGCCGTGATCTATTTATTAATTTAATTAATTACACACACTCTTGCTTATGCACGTGATGACGTAGGCTGGTGTCGTGAACTATCGTATCTTGAAATGCCAAACCTGGCAGAGTCCGTTATCACGTCGAATTGAATTTACGGTGAAGGAAAACATCGTGAGGAAACCTGCATATTTCCGGAGAAGTAATTCAATGGCGTATGTGAATCCGCCAACACGCACTGGGCCAGTGTGGTGGATATGACCTAATCACCCTTCGAGGGTAGGCTGATATCCCAGCAGTGGGATGTTTAAAAAGCTGATATAGATATCGGCGAAATGTTATTCAAATTTTCGAATTTCGGAACCGAGTCGTCCACTTAGCTATATATTGACACCATTCTCTTCGAACTCTTCAGTATCACTTTAAGTCTTCCATATTAATCACAACAGTTCATTTGTTTTGCTTCTTTTGCTTTCTCTTTCTTTTTCTTCTTCTTTATTTCTTGTAATACACGCTTGTTGCCAACTTTTTGATATTTATAGCCCAGTTTCAACAGTAGTGAGCGTAGGCTGCTCAAACATCCATCAAATCCCACTTTATCTCTTAGAACTAACTTAAGTTTGGTTAAAGTTGGCTCCTCCTTGTATTCTACGTGATAATTTTCAATCGTACTTCGAATTAAATCGATATTGAAACTGTCAAAATCAAATTTGCTAGCTCTTTTACGTCGCCTGTCCATCGGTGAAACAAATTTGCCTGATGTTGAAGGCAATTCTTTTTCTTCCTTTAAAATTTTAGTCACCGTACGTTCACTAACGCCAGTAGCGTCGGCGGTTCGACTTATTACTTTCGCCAAAGGACTCAAATCACAGTTGTCATGATTATTTATCTTCATGAAAATATATTCTTCTTGGAGAAAATGATATACCCTGGCGATCATTTCGCGACCCTGCAAACAATTGAAATTTGTAATGGACAAAACTCATTGACTTACATTTCAGCCCGCAGAAAAGCACAAACAAGAAGTTTCGCACAAATGTATAAGTTGCTTACTTCGCTGCGAATAACTTTGCGCTTCTTATTGGTGTCTGTCATGCTGACGGTACTTTCTGGAACGTCGTAGAAACAACAAACACGAGTTAACTGAGCGGACGCCCGACCAAAACTGAAACTGAGCTCTAGCTGTGCCACGCACACTAACGTAATGTGTACATACAATATACACACAAGTAAGGTTCATGCACACTCATGAATTCCATGAACTATTTATTGGAGTTGCAAATCCCGAACGCGCTTAGATTACTTTTACTTGTACAGTGGCGTCGATTCTGTTGTGCCATTTTTTAAACTAAACTAAATTTGTCAGTTCTAAGACCGTTTCCATCTTATTTTCACATAATATATTGAAATAAAAAGAGATACAAACATTTTAGTCCTGTCAGGTTGCTTTAGTTAGTGACACAACAGAATTGATTAATGACTTTTAATGATACACGGCTTTTTTCTAGAATTGGATGTGTTACACCCACGGAGTTACACCCTGTCCGCGCTAAGAAGCAATCGGGCAGCTGCAATAATATTGTAAAAATGTGAATGAAAGCATTCTGATTGTTTTCGTAATTTTTTGGACGTAGGAATGCTGTACAGGGTTATAAGGAGAGGGTATGCTAAGCCGAAAAGGCCTCATAGTACTCATTATTATCAACAACTTTTACTATGGGATCAACCCTGAAATCGCAAAAAAAAAAACAGCTGTTCCATACATTTTGTCGAATGTCATTGACATTTTTCTACGCAACAGCTGATTTTTTCCTTGATTTCAAGGTTGGTCCCATACTAAAAGTTGTTCATAATGATGAGTACTAAGAGCCGTTTTCGGCTTAGCATACACTTTCCTTATAACCCTGTATATTAAGGAGGTATAACTATGTGCAATATATTATTTTAAAAAACATTTAGTTTTTGAAATATGAATGCAGCTGTCAAACAGTTCAACTCCTCAATACAGGGAAATTTTCTGTCAGTACATAATGTTCGGAATTCTCAAGTATCTGTCAGATTTTATCACACCTGTATAATTATTATGTTCATTGTATTTGCAAGTATTTATTATCATTTTGTTTCTTTTCAGGTAAAAACTAGTGACCAGAAGTACTTTCTGAGGTAACGTAATAAGTACCTATGTTAATCCATGGTATATCTACCTCTATGTCATCCATATCCTTTCAGCCGGTACGGAGTTAACTGGGAACAAAGATCACATCCTAGATTCTGCATACAAGACGCTCGATGCGCACCACGCATCAGTCTAAATACACTTATAAGAAATTACTCTGATTGGTTGATTGTTGGGAGCGAGTAGTCGTAGCCTTGAGATAGCCTTCGGGTCGCGGGTCCCACTCCCCGCGACCCGCGCCGCGCTTCAAACTTTGGTGACTTTTTGTAGGACCAACGTATCTCGTAATGCGGTATCTAGTGTGATCCGTGACTGGGAACAAACGCGAAGTCTCGTTAGATAAGCGTTAGAATCGTCTTTAAATCCGGAGTGTCATAGGCTATATTTTGCATACGAGTGATTTTTATTTTCTTTTAAAAAAATACTGGTTATAAAAGAATTCTAAAAAAAAATGCACGTGTATGGTAGGCATTTATAATTTTACATCATACTGTAGCAATTCCCATCTGTTTAAGTATTCTCACATACCTACTTGTAATTCCCAAAACATTTGAAATTGCTCTCGGTTGGCTCAGGGCCGAATCTAGGAAACAAACCAACATGTAGGGATAAATAATTATTATATGCTCCTTCTATAAAAGGGTGTCTGGAAGTTCTAGGGTATCCAGCTGTAAGGTCACCTAACTTAGATGAGGTTTATATATATTAATTGTTGAACCTTTTCTGTACAAAATTGAGTTATTGGCCGAGCGAAGCGCAGGTCTACGAGGTTATGGCTTATAGCAGTTGCCCGATAAAAAAAAGTCATAACTTATCTATATAATGTAAACCTAATTTATCTAAGGTATTAAAGAATCACCTTCAAAATATTATAAGGCAAAATGATTTTTTTAAAACAAACTTTATTTCTGTAAAATGAGAATTCCTTTTTTTATTACTATATTTAGAGTCTAGACAACTAGCTCTTATTGTATATCGATAACAAATGAAGATTATATTGGTTTCATTTGTATATTGTTAACTAAATTAAATGTTAGTTGTATCTTTTTGTATTTTTTTCAAATAAAAAAATGTTTTTACTTTGAGTTGTTTTGGCTGGTGCCTTAGTCCGTCCCGGACTTTCCTAATTCTACGTCGTATTAACTATGCATGCGAGATTACACGTAAACGTAACAGCGCGTTTACGTTACTTACGCATGTCTGAGACCTCAGCGATTGTAGGATTGTTTTTTTATATATTTATGATTATTATGCAATGAGAGTGTTACTCTCTTGAGTAGGTTGTCTGCGGTTACCTTTACCTGCTTTATTAGGTAGGTATCTACTTATGTTTTTGCTAATCAAAAGAAAATAATATTATTATATACCTACTACCTAATTATAATAAAAATACTAATAACCAACATAAAGTGGCAGGCTATGCGTTCTGGCGGACATGGCAGGCCGCCAGCTCACCTGAAATGTTAATTCTGTGGTTATGTACGATTTCCAGTAGGTATATCTATATCTACTTAGATTATACATCAATCATTCGATGTTATACCTACGTATAGTTTTCATTTTCATAATAACTATCTAGTTAGGTACAGAAGGTACCTACTTCATTATGAGGATACCTATCAACCAGGTAATAAATAAGGGTTTAAATGTATCTACCTATACTAAGGTCATCACCAGCACATGAAACACCACATTTTAATGTTATAATTTTCCGTGTAATATGTAAGTAAAATATTTAAGGTGAACCTTTCGCTCCGTGCGCGAAATTCGTTTTTTTGACAATTACAGCTTAATTACTCATTGTAGGTTCATGAAAACTAATTTTGCGATAATAAATAGATTGTTTCAATAAATTACACCAACCCAATATTCAAATTGAATTAATATTAATTAAAAATAATATTCTCTGAATAATTCAACTGTTTTTATGTAGTAGGTTAAGTAGTTTATAGGTAGTTGTAGTTTGTATGTATTTTGCTTAGTTAATAAAGGTACTTGCCCGATAAAAAAAAATTCAAATTGAAAGCTAGTTTAAGTACATTTCTCACTATATCATAAACCAAGATGAAAATCAGCTTATTGAGATTTGTAGCTAAACCAATGTTATAGAAGTGATCATTTTACCTGTAATTTCTTAAAACAGCTTATTTATTGGCTCAAAATTGGTTTTAATAAATCCACGATGAGTAATTAAGCTGTAACAGGCAAAAAACGCAAGAAGATTGAACCTTAATAATTTTTTATATATTTAATGAATTTATTAACTGTGCATTTTAGCGCCATCTATGAGATTGACTTGGAACCGTAGAATGTAACTTGTAAAGCGCCATCTGTGAAGGTTATCTAGAACTGTTATGTTAGTCGTGACTTGCGGCATCTATTGGCGAGTAGCAGTACTACAGTAATTGTTGGAAATAGTTACCAAGGCGGCTATATAATATTACTACTCAGCACTAGATGGCAAACTGTGCTAATCGAATTCGTGCATTTTTTACAAACTTGGTCTTTTTCATCTTCAAAGCTCACACAATACGTAATATATTTTATTTTTGTTTCAATATAGCTCCGTAACCCACATATTTTGATGCTGATGAAAAACGAAATTACAAAATCAAGCTCAAAAATTATAATATAAATAATAAATGTAATTTTTTTATTAAAATTGATGAATTACTTTTTGAAGTTTTTTTCCAAGCTATAAATCAAAACGAAACAAAATAAAGTGCAAAAAGCAAGCTCCACCGTGACAATGTTTACACATTGCCGTGACCAGGATTCGAACCTGGGTTACTACGGCCACAACGTAGGGTCCTAACCACTAGACGATCACGGCTATCGGAGCGCTGAAGTTAGTGGCAAAATAACCATACTTATACTTGTCCAACATATTGTTTTTTTGGAAGTTATTATCTGAGGGCATGGCAGTGCCGGCCAAGTCGAGCGAAAACAAGGGCACGGCCATACCATCCTTTTCTCGAATTATTTATTCAGTACTGATATAGTGTTGCAACTATGTCTTATTCTGCACATTGGACTAGTGACATCATTTTGCCCACTGTTGGGTATAACACAGAATACCTAGACTGGTTTTCCATGTTTAGTATGCCTTAGCAAACTCGGCACCGTTATAGGTGCACCATGAGCGTCTGTCTGTCCATCCGTCGCGGTCAATTCGCTACATCGCTGAAAAATACACATATAATTATGTAATTTTACCAGCTAATATCAAAGAAAAGAATTGAGGTATTTTTCATGGAAAGCGAAAGCGGGGATGAAAAAAACGTTCCCCTTCGCAGTCTCATTGAAAAGGTAATTCAAAAAACCGTTGTTTTAGGTCACGTCACATTTTTACAAAATGTGTGTCCAAAGATGTCAACTCTATCTTACCAACTAGTTGATTTGATTGAAACAGAAGGCTTCATCAAGTTCCATCCTTCACAACTAGTTGGCTCGTTCCGTCGGTCGGAGTGGGATGACTTGTTTTGCTGAAAAAAGGCTTCTTCTTGCGGTGGCGTCGTGTGGCGCGTCGCCCTCTTCCCTCCAATATGGTTGAGGAGCGCGATGGCTGGCACATGCGTCAACTCGTGAACGGGTGCTCGAGAGCACGCAAGAATAAGTATAGTGTATTTTCCTCTTGTGATGTTGTTAGTTTTATATTATATTAGAAGACAAAAAAAAAGTAAAAGTTGACAAAGGGCATGGACCCCGGAGTCTGTAGAGCTGCACCAAGACCAATAAAAAAAAAGAAAATAAAAAAAAGAATACTTATACCTACTAGACTAGTCATATACGTACAAGCATATAGACTTAAATTAGGTACTTATAGAATTACCTCGAGATATGACCAAAGCTTATAGCAATCAAAACAAAACGTCTTAAATATAATTATCTACTTATTTACATAAAACCTTAAAAAAAAACTTAATAATAAGTTTAGTAAAAAAAAATTATAAGTTTACCAACCTGTGACCATCAAAATGTAACGGAATAGATATGGAAGAGCATGGTCTTCTGACACATGTATAATTTAGTTACTAGAAGATCCCAACCTATCTTTAGTTAAACAAGTTTCGGGAAAAAAAACGCATAACAACTTTGTACACATACGATACGTACGATGTAGAGAAGCTACAATCGAGAAGTTTTGCGTATTTCAAAAGCCCATTGTTGAAGATAGGTGCCTAAATTATTACCAAGACACGTAGAGCACAAAATATAATCAGTTTTAATACATCATGATCCTGACCCCTTAACCTAACCAGTTTGGAACATCAGTTAAACAGAGATAAATCAGATATCAATTCGTACGTGAAATCATGGGCCAGATTAGAGCTTCAGACAGTGTAACGCAACGTGTAATGTAACACGATCATCTTGGAGGAACGCCCCGTAAAATGAAACAGGCATAGTTTTACAGGCATTGCGAAATCATTCATTCGTTAATTTTTTATCATTTCACAGCCAATTCGAGATCTCGGCATTCTTATGTAGAGTTCGAAGCGCGTTCGGTAAGTTCATATCATTATCTTACCAAATGCAAATCGGCACTGTAGCCCGCAAACCAAATCCAGCATCCATCTTCATTGCGGGTGCAGTTTTTATGGACCAGGATAACTGATGGATTGACTTACGTTTGGCAAAGATAAGACATTGCAAAGTCCTGCGATGTCCACTCTAGTTCATAACAGCTCGAAGGTTAGTCAACAAACAACATGATCGATTGAAGTTGGTTATTTATTTTAATGTAAGCATATTAACAAATATTACTAACACAAACAATAAAGACTTGCCGAAGTTGTATTCGCAGCGCGCCATCGTCCAATGTTCGTGTTGCGTTAGTCTGCACAAAGCTTTATACCAGTGGTCTGACAGACCGTGGGTCATACAGACCGGGGGTCATACAGACCGGGGGTCATACAAACATCTCTGAGACATTGATGGCCTACTCATATTTCACGCTTGTTTTGTGTTGCGGTGAAGTGCTGAAATTAGTTATTCTATTTAATGTATAGACCTCTCCTGCCTTGACATTCTGTGTACTGGCAGAACAACTGTTTTCTGACTTATTATTTGATGGCTTATAATGTATCGCTTTAAATTCTCACTCGTTATACCCCACTACATTTTCCGTACCCCCACCACTAGAGCAAATAGTTTACGTCGTTTAAACTTCAGTCCGGTCGGGAAACGAACCAGATCTCCTGATCATAAAGTGGACGCGCTACCAACTATAACAGGAGAGTCGATTCCATTGTGGAATTATATTTTCTGGAATAAAAAGTATCTTGTTATAAGTTTTGATTATTTATATCATTAATGAAAGTATACAATTATCTTATCTGTTATTCTATTTCTTTCCTTTCAACAAGATTAGTTCATTCGTTTAATCTTGAGAAGGTATCTAACAAACAGACTAGATGCCTAGCTCTTTCCCGCACATTGAGCGAAGCGAGATAAGGCTATGTTCAGTTCACTCAGTTCACTCAATGTGAGTTAGCTAGCACAAAAGCTAGCTCTTCCACATTTCATATTTTTTTCATATGGTTCATTAGTATACGAATACGGGATATTCACCACGATCTCACCGTGCAACTGCGCCGAAATATCAGTTAACCAGTTTAAGCTACAGGAGGTACTATAGGAACACACAAATATACTTATATACCTACAGGGTTTGAAAAAATCCGATTTTTATAATAAATATCAAAAATCCGATTTTTTTTATATATATCGGATATATATCCAGGCTAAGAAAAAGAAGCAAATTTTCCCAAGAAAGTGAAAATTATTAACGCTAGGAGCACCAGGGAATCCCCTTTTTTTTATTACCTCGTAAAATAAAAGTAAATAAAAAAAATTATATGAAGTTCAAAAGTTAACATCATATCATTTTTTTCATTTCAATTTCAATAAAAAGCTAGCCGTACTGGTAAGTTAAAAGTAAAGGGGATTTCCTGAACTTTAAATTAGGTTGCCATTCTGGGAACAAATCAAAATTATTCTGAATTGTAGTTTTTCGCTGCGTGGTGCCAGGGTAAATATTAATCTCCAACATTTTTAGTTCAGACAGTAAGATAGGACAAGACAGGAAAAAATCAATTGATATTTATCGGCGAACCCTGCTTATATATATACTTATATAAACCCCAAAAACATTACCCTCCTTCTTGGGCAGTTATCGTATTATAGCCCAGTCAATTTAGCGTTTGACCCAGAAGTAACTAATAACAGGTTTTATTTCTGTGCTTAAACCAACCTCTTATATTAATATACAATAATTAAATACAATGCATTTCCAGAACTGATTCAAATTTAACATTTTGCATTATCGTCTCTGTTTGCGCTATGTTAGTCTATTTCAGACGACGTTTGTAAGCACAGCAGTGAGTCGTCGGCGACGATAATGTATTATGGCTCAAGCATTAATCCTTTTTTTATGTTCTGTACCTCCAGACTGTTTAATTTAATTTAATATTGATTCTACGTCAGCAAGTTAAACCAAAAACAATTTAAGATTTTTGTTATGAATTATGTCCGGGTCCTCCATGCTATTAGTGTGATTAACTGAGACACTTTAAGGAAATACTGAATTCCCACACAACACATGAACAGCAGGGTGATGAATAAAAATGAGCTCGAGTATACATGGCGATCGCATTTGTTCGCGCCCCTCGGTGGTTGCAAGTTGTGTTTGTAACAAGCCTGCTCGATTCAAACTGGATTCGCTTGATTGGCTTGCTTGAACTTGGCAAGTTACATGTTCTGAAACTTGTATTCTAGTCGGAAGTCTTGTTAGGCATTTTTGTAATGACCCTTGTTTTGTGGCGGCGATTATATCCGAGCTTGAGCATTAAGCTTGAAATATGAGAGAAAACATGAAGAAGAATCTATAGTAAGGTAGTGGCACCCTCAAGCTACAAGTCTGTCGCCAAGCACCTAAACTGTGCAAGTGTGCGTATATTCCGGCAGCCACACTCGAGGGCCAGTTCCTAGTCCAGGCTAGATGACTGTGTTTAGCATCCTCTACCACACCGTCACTTAAGATGAGTTTGTAGTCAAAGGTTGTCAAACTTTTAAAGAAAAATACGTCAGTTTGTTAAGTGATTATGATAACCGCTAACCAATAGCGTCGATTATGTTGTACCATTATCTAAACCAAACTAATCTTACAGCTCTAGAATTATTTGCGTCTCTTTTTAACTTAATATGCGAGAACGGGAAGGCAATAATTTTAAGGCTGTCATATTTAGTTTAGAAAGTTGTACAGCAGAATCGACGTCAATGACACTATCTGATCCTTGAACCTTATTTTTGAGGATTCTGTGTATTCCCATAGTAAAATTTGTTCATAATGATAATTACAATGATACCCTACTGTCCCTTGGTCAAATAGTCCAAAGCTCAACCCAGACAAGATTTGTCACATCCTGTTACCAAATCATCTCGTCAAAACAAAAAAAAACCTACCTTCCCTAACCGTAGGCAACCTTGAAAATTGTACCACGATCCCTGACCTTAGGCTATTGTTGCTTTCAATCCCGTTCTTTTATAGTAGGGTCTGTCTAACACAAACTAAGCAAAGAAAAAATAAAAAAACTAAGCCACAGAAGTTTAATCTTTTACTGTAAAAATCTTTTTCGCGTCAAATGTTGTCTAAGCCCAGGACCCCTAGTCTCAAAAGCTGAGATTCGATCTAATAAAACTGTCGAACGTCGAGATTTCTTATTCTCAACGCTATCTTTCGAGATATTCACGATGGCTAGCGTTCGAGATACGTCGAGTGGTCGGAGGCAATCGAGACGAGAGAAGATCGAGGTTGGGAACTCGAATTCGACATAAATTTTTGATATTTCCGAATATCCCTGGGCCTTTATTCTGTATCTTTGTTCAAAATCGTAATACGGCCTCGTCAAGTGAACTCCATGGAATTCGCATGGAATGGTATTCTTTACGGAATAAACAATACCATTCCATGCTAATTCGTTATGAACTTGAAAGAAGATAGAGAATAACGGCCCAGAGGCGAAGATTAGAGAATATTTTATGAGAAGTTTCGTACGCACTCGTTATTGTACTTATTTTTTTGTACTTGCATCTGGTATAATAATTGTTTTTTTTTTCCTTTTAACCCTTTACTTCTCACTGCAAAATTCCATGTTATCCTTTATTGTTAACATGTATTTGTATTAAAGATAAAATGCTTTTAAAGCAAACTCGGCGCAAACTACATTGCTTGAGAAATTAAATAGCTCCTTCTTTATTGTATTAGTTAATAAGAATTTTTATCAAATTTCACAACAGAGAAACTACGGATCTTCGTATTATCATAGAGTATTGTGAATCACAAAACGTTATACTTACATTATAAATTAGGTTTTTTTTTTTTTGTTTATGTCATACACAAGCATTGTAAAAGTAAAGCATTGGGAAATACTGTCTACGAAGCAAAAAAATCTATCTTTAAATTTCTGAATACACTGAACTACAAAGAGAAGGAAAATTTACTAAAGATCTTTTCCTAAATGTACTAATACCATTATAAAATTATAAATTATGTAATTCGAAAAGTTATATACATTGTAATTTGGTTACCTTTATGCCTTTAGGTATACGAGTATCATGCTGTTACAAAATAATGAGTCCTTTTATAACCAGTAAAGAGAAATACGGCCCATTTCTCTACCCACCTCAATATATAAATTTTGTATGTAAATAAGTATCGAATATACAGAAAAATCTAACAAAGAGCTTATTGATACCCAAAACCCAGCGAAATATCGGAATAATTCCGATCAAATATTTACGATTATGGTTTTTTTCTTCGCGCGAGGGTCTTATTGAATACCACAAGCCCTCTACTTTATCTCTTTGATTTAGTATCAAGATATTGAAGCACGGGAAACACAAAATTAGAGAAAAATAGGCTCTATGTAAAGCCACAAGTAAGCTAAAATAGTATTCTGATATTATGTCGAAATTGTTGAAGAATTTTGGAAATGAAATATCCCAAAACACATTTTTTTTTTAATCTGATACAATTTTGAGGACTTGACAAGCATATTTGCGGAATGTATAGAAATAATAAAGTCGCATGATAGGAAAGTTATTGTTTGTTATGTTTATTGAAAACTGAGAAAGCCGGGAAGATTATAGTATATTATAGTATTATTTTGTGAGATAAAAGTTAGAAGTTTATGTTCCACGTGAAACTGACGCGGAAATATTTTCTAAACAACGTTAGTGTGAGAAATAATATAACGCACTTTATACAAGATACGCTTTTCTTGAATTGAGAATTATAATGTTTCTTTGCAGTGAAAACTGGTCAAGTATTTTTTTTTTAAATTGACTAAATAGGAATTGTTCGATTCTGGTGTCTTTATTGCAGAAATATAATTATGAAAAAAAATACGTTTTTTTTAAATAAAACATTTTAATAAAATCAAAATTTAAAAGACATTCTAAGAAGAAAAATTCGATGGCTCACTGAAAATTATGCCGATTAAATGTTATACAGGAAACCCACAAGTTTACTCGAGCCATTTACAAGGTATTTTTCCGATAACCTTATAATAAAATACCTTTTAATTTTATAGCCTCCTCTAGAGGCTTTAGTAACTAGCTTTAGATAAATCTAAGCTTACTTAAAGTTCTCGCCGAATGCAATAAAAATACAGCTATTAAAATATTCAGCAAGAATAAGTCTGCGAGCTAAAGCTCGTTCTAAGACTGAAATCAATCTGATCAATATCCATATCAAGCACGTAATCAGTGTCATGTCAATCAACAATTCGATCAAGAACCTTGATCAAATGACTTTCGTGTGAAACTTCGCCCCTTGCATTGCATTCACTTACCCTTATTAAATTGCATTTTGACATGACATGACATCTTGACAGCTTGCGACTCATATATTGTTTCTTAAAGGGTTCAACCCTAAGGTCAATGCAGTCATAACAATATTCCTCAGGTTGAATCGTTTAGGCTATTCGATAGATATGAATGAAACTATCTATTGTATAATATTTATAATCTCATTGCGATCTACGAACGGATGAAATTTGATTCTTATCTAAATAAGATTATTGCTTAATCTTATTGTAATTTATTTGATCTTGTTAATAGTTTCGAAATATAAAGGAGGTAAGTAGGCCAAATTGCACGAAAGCTCTTTAAATATTAAATGGAGAGTTGTTTTATTTGTATTATTTTAAGGCGATACCATAGGAAAATTTAGGTAAAAGAGATAAATTACGATATTTTTCCCCTGGTATGGTAACAGGTCTAAAAGGTTCTTTGTTAAACACCAAGTAGTAAAGAATATAAACTATATACTTGGTTCCGGATTGAAAGGAAATGTTTCCAGCGAAATTACTGGGTAGGAAAAAAATTAACTTCTATTACCTGACTGCTTGCTGACCGTAGAAACCGATCCTGCCATAGTCTTATTCCGAGCACGATTTTAAGTTTAATATTAAATTTTAGAGAGTGAAACCAAAACAGAAGATTTCTCAACCTTTGCATAATTTTTCGTACCAGTGTCACGATTCCCATGAACTTAGTGCGTGCAGTTTTAGCACATTTTATTGAAAAGTACCGGTTTTGCGACCAGGAAGCTAATCTTACAATTCTTGGTCCTATCCAAAAGTTCAAAATGTTCCACATCTGTCGGTTCCGTTTTGTTAACTTACTTTTGTTATTAGCTTTAGCTTTGTCGGGTTTTGTAACAACTGCGTCCGTTGCATCCTCATTTTAAACTTATGCATGATTGACATTGTTAACGTCTTGTCAAACTTTCTTGACGTGTTTTGATTGAAGGATGCTTCCCTTGTACTTTGTTGCTTAGGTTCTTACCTGACTGACCCCTTAGATGCCCTATTCTGCCTCCAAAACATAATATACTGCTGTGGTGTCTATTATTTACACTCTACCTCTACGCTATCATTTTCAGTTTATATAATCTAAGTGCCACAGACTCATGTAAGTTGGTTATACGTATTCGAGTCTTTTCAACGAAAATAATACCAATAAAATAATAATTAGTTAGCTAGTAGGTACAGCTTATTATTTTTCTATGTAAGCAAACAGTATTATGTATATTGACTGAAAATACGTGACAATGCACATTTATCTAAACTCTATCAAATTTATGCAGAAACAGTTGCTAAAGCCATTGAACTAGAATAAGATAAACAACCAATGAACCATTTCCTATGTTTTGTTTTAATAAAACGGGAATACTCACGTTAAATTGAGTCGGTTATTCCGACTATGACATTTCCTATGTTATAACTTGTGCACAGAAAATATCATACTAAAGCATAACTTTCTGAACTAAATTCACTAACGACGTTCACAAAGTCTCAAACCATTGGCTTTCTATTTTTCATTTATCATCTGTTAAAATTATAGCAACGTTAGCGATCGCTGGTGCCTCAGAAATAAAATTCGTTCTATGTTCTGTTATAAGACTTTCTCTACAATTTCTGTCCTTTTCCAGATTAGCTCAACGACCCATAACCAAATCTCAGAAGCGAAAAATTACAATGCGTTTCCTATGATTTATATGGTGTTGAATAATTCTAATGCGGTGTTACGGATCATAAATTCGTTCATGCCTTTGGAAATGACTTAAATACAGTCAAGGAAGAGGATTACGCTATTGTAGATGTGCGTGTGCGCGTGAAAGGTGCATGTTATTTTGATTTATGATTAGTATTGTTTTTGGATGTAGTTTTGAGAGGAACATAACAGATGAAATATACATATACAATATTTAAAGGACTGTCTATTTCTTAATTTAAGCTGAATGGCTAGTCTGACATGCCACGTAGATTTTTATTAAAAGCATTCTAGCTGCCCCCATGGTCTTAGCCGTAATCTTATAGAAATTGTACATTTTCTGAGATAAAAAACAGATTTTCTGTATCATGTTTCACAAGAAACACAGAAACAAACAATGTGGGATTTTCGTCCACTATTAAAGCTAAGGATGATAAGGTTTTAAATTTTGGAAACACCACCAAACAATAATCATCTACAAGCTTGAGGTAGGTCTGTATCAAGTCCATATATATCAGTGTCCATAACTCTGTCTGTCCTTAAAGCAGGTTATTAGTGACACTATTCGGAACACTTCAACATCTTAAAATACTTCCCAGAAGCATATTCTTCTTCATCTAAAGTAAGAACCGCCCTTCCTTTCCTTTGGGTGTCACCCTTCGCAATCTGTCCAATGAGTGTTTCATAAAATTGCAACTTCATTTTTCTTGGCCCTTCAATTTTTGCTAATAAAAAATACAGGGGGTCTTGTGGCCTTTGATATATATTTTTCGAATCGATGGGGATCGGGAATTCAATTTAGGGTTTCTTGTCTTGTTTTCTTGTGTTTTGTGGTATTTTGGCTGAGCTCAGGTTTTGAATGTACGCAGTGTGTGTTTGTTTTAACATTTTTTTTATTTTCGAATATTTGAAGGGTATGGTCTGGAGAGTGTTTAATACTTTTAGCAAATTTTTGACCGAGCGTAACGAAGAAATGTATTGAAATAAATTACTGGCCTAGAAAGTTTCATGAATATCGGATCAACGGTTCGCAAATTAAATTTATGTTTGTAAATAAACACGGAAGGTTAAAACCACAGAAGAGATCTAGAGGTAAAAATTTTTCCTCTTCTGAAAACCACAGAAGAGATCTAGAGGTAAAAATTTTTCCTCTTCTGAAAACCACAGAAGAGATCTAGAGGTAAAAATTTTTCCTCTTCTGAAAACCACAGAAGAGATCTAGAGGTAAAAATTCTTCCTCTTCTGTGGTTAAAACCCTGACGTTATTGAATAAAATTATATTATGGAATGCTTCTCACGATTTTAAAGTCTTCAGCGTCCTCAGCGCGTAGTATTCGTGCAATATATTTTTACCAGTAGGACTTGACATGTTTAATATACATTATTTGACTGTTTTTGCTATACAACGTGTCGTATACAAGGGCGTACCGATAACTGACAATAAATTAAATAGCGCAAATTGAAACAGCGAAAAAAATCTTTCGTAATAATTATTTTTCAGTTTTGTTCATATGGTGATGTGAAGTAGAATATCAAAATAATATATATATAGTGCCCCTATCTAAATTTTCAGTTCTTGCGGCACAAAGTTGTCTATATATACCACGCGGTACAACTACGTCAACGTAATGTCTGTAGTATGTACTAATAATTAGTTTCATGTTTCCTCCTTCCTTGTTATCATTAATTAGTTACCTTTCAAGTAAATCCTTTTGAAGTAACCATACAAATGCATATGAAAAACTAATAATTATATTGAACAAAATTGCACTTTCTAATAAAAGATTCGTTTCTCTATGGCATTGCATTATGAAAGAAGAATGACGACTTACCTATCTTTTACCCAATTAGATTTCTTTTATAAAATCAGTACAATACACAACAACACATTTACTACATTTATGACCAAATTAGTATCGGAGTGACAACCGGTCCAAATTAGCAAATCAAGAAGCACTCTCTAGACCCAAATACAAAGAGAAATAAACTAATTACTGGGTAACAGCATGAACTATCTATTTGGAGAGGTTCAGCAGTGGATAAAAATGTAAAGGCTAAAAAGTTACCAGAAGTCTGCATGCATTCCCGGCTGCCGCCTCCGCCGACTACACGTGCTGTTGCCGCGGCGCTTGGAAGTCAGTTCATATAAATATATAACCAAATCAATCGTGCAGCTGCAGCCAACTGCATGCAGTCGCTGCACGTGCTGTCGCCAGTTGCAGCACGCAGTTGCTCAGTTCGAAATTGTAACTTAAAGCCAAATTATTTTATAAAACAGAATTAATATTTTATTGAACCCAAATGTATTTCTGCGATTCCGGATTAAAATGGGTTTGTCTTCTCTAAAATATGTTTACTAATGACGTACAAAACCCGATGCAAACAAGGAACTCTGCCGACTCTAAGTCAAGGGCAAGCGGAAAAGTGATAGTTACAAACTATTCTACTAATCTGTTACAGGTAGAGCACTACTAATATTAGGTGTACGAAAGACTACCGTGATGATCACATTAAATCACAGTACGCTAACTATGATCTGCTAATATTATATCGTAATGTTCGCATTAATTTCACTCGAAACAATTTCTTTAAATCAGAAACACAGGAATGTTTGCACACTACTGCTTGGCGGTTGAATAACTGGTAAAGGTGTGATACTTCACCAGGCGGACTCTACAAGAGTCCTACCGCTACAAAATACCTCCTGACCCCTTTAGTTGGCCCTAGTGTAGTTCAATTCTAATAGTAATGTAATAGTTGTATTATTAGTAATATTTTTACCCTGTTTCCATGTTATCAGAGATGTTGCGCATTCATTTAAACATTAATCTTATTTTCATTTGCTTTTATGCAACTTCCTGTAAAGTATATCACTTCGCTTACGCTGCTTGCTCCGTTTACGTCGAAGTAATACAAATCGTTGCCAAAATGACTCGACTAAACTACATTAGGGAAGTTGAAAGCCGTTGAAATGCTGTTTTACAAAGAAAAAGTCATGAGATTTTGGTCAATGCAAGCTTTTTTGATAAAGCATCACACACAATTATGCCATAAAAGTGACATAATCATCGATTATTTTTGATCCTTTTGAGTCACTTTTTCCAAATTTAGATTAATGATTATAATGGAAAAGTATGTTCTAAAGGTAGTGTAATAAAAGTGTGTTTAATGTAGTGTGTAAATGGCCTTTCGCAGACTCCACCAGAGGAAGTATCACACGTTTGTAAATTATTCAAACGCCAAGGTTTTGAACGGTCGAAGTTCAAAGTTGTGAGTGGCACTGAACATTTATGGGCAAGCGTGACGGTTACTATCATATGAACGCCTTGCTCGTATCGTTACTCAATATCATTTAAAAAACCGAGTTTCCACGAGTTTCTTTTATCTTGCCACTTTTAATAATTATTATAATGATTGAAATGGGTCAGGTAACGCGTCAAAATCCGTGACAAAACAGCAGGGGACCAATTAAAAAATGATTTGTTTACTAATCTTCACACTTAAATAATAAATTCAAGCGGAACAAATTACGTAAAGCTTAAAGACATTGTTATATTTTTTAACGCAAGACGGCTTAAGTCGTCACAAATGATAAATCCGGTCCCTTGACTTAGATAATTAAGTCAGACAAGTCGTATTGTGTATCTACACTTGAGGGTAAAACTTGGTTCCTATGCTGCTGTGAGAAAAAAAAAAAAAAATTGTGATTAAGGGCACTATTGTAGTTACAGTTTTGTTGTTTTATGTCTGGCGCTCTCTGACGGCGGACCACAACGCAAAAGTTATTGAGTTCCAATATATTAAAAAAAGCCAAAACAAAAGTAGGTAGAAATAGGAAGAGATTTAGCCTGCCTGGTAGATGCAGGCAGTTCGTGTCAGAGCAGGACAGCTTGCAAAGAAAATGACTTCCAAAGGAAAGAGTGAAGTGGTTAAAAGCATGAATCGAATCTTTAGTTGGAGACCTGGAGGGCAACTAAAGACCGTAAGGACCGTAAGGGACTGTAGGAGCTTAACTTAATTTAAAGCATTAATTTAAATGACATATTCACTTTATTTAAAGTAAGTAGTACTTCTTCTTTTTTCCTTCTTTTAACCCGTCTGCCCAAGAAGTTACCCAAGAAGGGTAATATTTTTGGGGTGGGTATAGAGTTATAAGGTACTATGCTAAGCCGAATAGGGCTCATAGTTCTAATCATTATGAACAAATTTTACTATGGGCCCAACCCTGAAATAGCTAAAACCAGCTGTTTCATAGAAAAATGTCAATGACACGTCACAAAATGTATGGAACAGCTGTTTTTTTCTCTCTCGATTTCAGAGTTGGTCTCATAGTAAAAGTTGTTTACAACCATGAGTACTTTGAGCCCCTTTCTGCTTAGCATACCCTTTCCTTATAACCCTGTATTTTACGAGCAAAAACGGGTTCCGCACGAACAACTAAATTAAAAATGAAAAAATATATTCATGATGAGCGTGCGGATCACCCTGTAAGTTTAGTATAGGGTAGCGCAAACAGCGCATCGCATTATATTTTCACTCGAAGTGTGTAATCAACATTACACTAAACAACATTTTTGTAAATATGAAACATGAAATTTCTCAAACAAAATAATTAACACTGACTTTAGCTGTTCTGACCTCAACATGTCATAAAATAATTATGAATCACTTATGAAATAAAATTAAAATAATTCACCCTAACCACGCGATCGACATCCGCAGATCGGTATTATAAGGGGTGTAACACACGCGTGGTAAATCACGTCGCGTTAGGGTTGCGTGCGGTGCCACTCAGTCGCCTAAATGCGGGGGTGTGTCTGCAGCTTTTTAAGCACTGCCCTTGAAAGAAAAAAAATGGCTTCTGTGATGTAGTTATGGTATGTTAATATAAAGGCGCGGATGCTTTGTTGATGATCAATTTCCATAATTCAAATAAGTAGCTATCTGCCATTTTAATTAAATCGGTCTGAGGTTATAAAACAATTCTGATTAAGTTTAGGCACATGATATTCGCAGACTAAATTAATTAACTATATAGTTAGCCTAACTTTTCACGAAGTTTAGTATTAAATTATATATCTCGATGTTATAGAGTTAGTACCTACGTTATATGTGCCGAATATACTACACCGAGGCATTTATCACGCGATTATCACCACACAAAAAAAACCGGGTAAGTGCGAGTCTGACTAGCGGATCGAGAGTAATAATAAATTCTAGATTAAAATAAACTCTGGGCAGTTTTCTCTTTGTGCTAATGGTTGCTGAAGGGTTAAGACAGCGGAAGATAATTATAGAACTGGCAATACATATTAAGGGCACAAATTTGGCGTCAATGGGTTGAGAGCGTGACCCATACGCCACGATCACGCCCTGCCGACGCCCACGGTGCGTGTACGGTCCGTACGATTCATTTTATGATAAAACTGAATATACCTATACCGTTGAAAACCTTCAAAGTTCAATAACTCGGTGAATCGACGCGAGAGATGCACATCGCCTGAAGCGATACAAATCGCATTACTATCGAGCATCGATTCGTTTACTCGAGTTACTCGCCACTGAGCCAAGCGAGCCAGATAATGCATCACTGAGACATGTTCTTCTTTTTTTTTTGTAATTAAATTGATAATTTAAGTGAGTACTCATCATACATTTAATTTACAATGGGACTAACCCTGAAATGAAATCGCAATAAAAACGTACTTACTTATTACGACTTATTTTGATACTTATTGGATTACACCGTTGCCAGTACCACCAAGTATTCTACCACCAAGTAGTAGTGTAGATACAAACATTACCATTTTCCGGATCAAAGGACAATGTTTCCTGTAAAATAAGAGTAACGAGCGCAGTGCATTGCCACGCATGGTTTTGGAACTGTTGGGGCTTAAAATTTTGAGCAATCGAGCGAACAACCTGCTCGTCTCGTCACTCGGGAGCTTAAACAATAAAATATCTCAGAGTTAGCTTAGATTCCATTATGCATTTGTTCTAGTCTTCTCAATCTCCTTATTTTGCACTCTTAATACGGTATATTATCTCGCTCAGCAGTTATTTGTATTCGAGACATATTCTATGGCACATGTCTATGCAGACCACGTTTTCCACCAATCGCAATGAAATCGTCATGCGATACGCGAATGGTGATGTGATTGTGCACTACGCCTTAGAATGAAACATTTTGTAAAGATATCGATTAAATACCGGTTAAATACAATCGATATCTTATCTATTTTTAAATTTTAAAATGAAGTTCTAAACAGTATTAGTACTTCATTTACAATTTAAAAAAAACAAACATTACAGTGACTCTGGCTTTTTGTGAAGAGCCTCCACAATGCACGTTGGTATTTTATTTTTTACCCAAATACCCAGGAATATGGTAATGTTTTTAAAGTTTATGTAAGCATGTATTTATGTATATTACTTAAACTAAACGGCTTGACCGATTTTGAATAGTGAGGTGTCGTTGGTTTCTTTTTTATCTCCGGAGTGTCAGAGGCTGCATTTTGCTTGCTGCTTGCACTCTCAATACCTAAATAAGAAAGAGGGTCATTCCCTCCGCAATTTCCTCTCCACTTAAAGTGACATTTCACCCCATGATTTCTCGTAACTATGGATGCAGGGGTGCAATTTAATATTTCCATTATAGTGTAGATTTCTCCAATATTGATTTGATGGATTATTCTGTAAATCTGTGGATTTTTGTAAAAGAAATCAATTTTGTGAAATGTAGAAGAATTTATTCATTCTTTTTAATCCTTGCTTTTATTGGTAACTAACGCAAAACCTCTCGTACGCGTGTTATGCATAATTCCTAACAACTTTTGTTCTTTGACTTTTTACAAAACTTTATAAATTCACCGAAAACAATTTTTAAACTTTTGTGGGGAAAAAAATATCCTTCAATTTTTTTATCTAAATGTCAGCTCCTAGGCTTCACCCGGGCCCCCGCGTTCCTTCTCATTAAAAACGGATTAATGTTATTGTCGTTTGGAGCTTTAATTTATACATTTTTGTTATTATTTTGGGAGAGAAAAATTACGAATTATTAAAAGTCGTGGAACAATATGTGTTAGGTATGATGTAGGAAACATGCCATGAGGTTTTGGGTTAGTTACCCCTGTATATTTTTGGAAGTTAGGTTTTACAATTTATTTTTTGTTACGCTAGATGCCTACTTATTTCTTGTATAACCACTACCTAATAATATATAGTCTAATACTAAAGTTATTGCTAATTTATACTTTACTGGAGTTCCTTCACTTGCATTCGCTTGAAATCTCATTTAGAAGAGCTCTCGTCAATTTCTGGTTCGCTAAAGTTGTGCGAAAATCAGGCGCTGCGTTACCTTCATGTAATTCAGCTAATTGACACTTAAGAGGTAAAGTTTGGGAAACGTAATTAATGCATAATAAATACACTTGTAAGATAACAGTTAATTTGACTAATTTTGTTAATAAGTATATTATGCAAACATGGATTATGCGAAGCTTAGACTTGGATCTGAAGCTTCTAATCATTCAATAAAAGTCTTAGAAGCGATGCAGCATTCATCTACCGATGACACTTGATGGGAAAATGTTATAGGTACCTTATTTAGGATTCAGCACTAAAAGACAATTCATCTACCACAGTTACGGGGACTACTTCTGTACCCTAATCAGTGAACCTTATATGCTCGGCTATGGCTAATACCAATAATAATATAATTCGCTCTAATAATGTATTTGGCTCAGGCAGTCATTATATGTAATGCAAGCCTGCCCCTACACCCAAGTAACTAAAAAAAAACATTAAACAAGCAAAACACCCGATTTTAAAATGCAGCCTGTCACTCCAGACGTAAAGAGGAATCCTAATACAATGACACGTTCACTCGTCAAAATCGGTCAAGCCGTTAAAGCTACAGGAAGTAATACACAAACACAAACATACTCACATACATACACCCCAACAACATTATCTTCCTTCTTAGACAGTCGAGTAAAAATAATTGAAGATCAGTGAGGTACATTGAAAGCAGACAAGGTATATAATTGCATTGCCTTGCATGCAATAAACTAGTAGTTCGCGCCGAACTGAGACCTCGCGACCCCTATATCCCTATATCTTCACAGCCCCTGGATCGATTTAGCTCATATTCGAACTTAATAATGGTATTGAAATTAACTACTTGCTTACAAAATTTCATGAAGATCGGATCAACGGTTCGCAAGTTATCATCGGACAAATATACACACAAACATACATACAAATGCCGATTTGTCCCAGTAAACTCTGAGACCTTCGCTTCGCTCGGTTAATTAAGAAAAATATGTATAACTTACTAATTAAAATCACAAACTCGTAAAGTACTCTGTATTGAGCACTATATAAGTCCATCATCCTGCATACAAAGTATTACTCCACATCTCAATAAATATAAATATACCTATTTATATCAAAATGCTATATTTATAAACCGTTTTACCGTCCGTCGACCTTGCCTTGGCCACCGGAGTCGGTTGGCGTGACAATTTTCTTGCTTCAGTGGTTGAGGAACCATGGGCTAATATAGATTATACGAATTATGGAACTTGGTCTAAGCGATAAGCTCGTGTAACCACTAGATCGATATTTCAAACCGCGTGTCCAACACTTGTAGAGCGGAAACAAACAATCTACAACATGACAACCTCAACTACATGACAATATCAAAATGACAACTTAGTGTCATGATGTCTGAAAAACTGAGAATTTAATCTAATGATGGTATCCTAACTAATATTATAATTCAGAGGAATATAACCGCAATCGTATCAGGACCAATAAAGCTTCGAGGTATAAAAAAGAATACGTTCGTCTCGAGGAAAAAACTTTGGTTGCACGATTCAGAACTCCCGTCATTAAAACGTCAAAAATGCACAGAAATGGATCAACGCCATCTAGCGAACTATATAGTAACTTTGTCTCTCTTTCTGGATGTTTGTCGCGTTATCACGGCTAATATATCACAAACTATTAACAGCCCTTTTGAAGAATTCCATAATTATATTTTTTGAATATAAACTTGCTCGCCTATTCTTTGTACTTACTTACCGGCTCTACCCACCAGATGTTACAAACAGTTTTATTTAACCAATCCACCCCATTTTTTGAACCCTGGAATTGTTTAATTGATTCTAAAATTGTTTTAAATTAGCGTTATAAGCCCACCTAATGCTTATGTAAGATCAATCATAATTTATAAAAGTTTTGGGACACCATTGTTTTGACATTCGTTTTTTCAGCTTATCTCAAGAAGATTTTCTCAACAAAATATTTTTTTTTTTTGCTATGAGTTGCCCTGCTGCACATTGCCGGGTAAATCCACGGGGCGCAGCTAGTTTGTAATCCACAAGTAATATTATTGAAACAACACAAAATACCCGTCTGCAAAATGTAGCACTCTCATGTGTCACTCCGGACATAAAGAAGAATCCAACGACACCGCAATCGTCAAAATCGGTCAAGCCGTTTAAGCTACAAGAGCTTATATAGGAACATACAAACATAGCTCCTTTTTGGGCAGGCGGGTAAAAAAGACTAATCAAATGGATTATTTGATTATTCAATTATTTTTCTGCGGCCTAGTGAAAGGCTAGACCTAAGTCTTCCGCCTTCGCTCGTCGGAAAGGAAAGTCGTATAATTATCCACAATTTCTGCATAACTGCAGTAATTGTCACAGTCTGAGGTCACAGGTTATAAAAACTACCCTCGTCTCACCGATTACGCCCGAACGATTTCCCCCAATAAATATTCGAGATAATCGATATTACCGATCGAAATTCACTCGATCGTTACTAATCGTTAACACGAGGGATGTGCCTAGTACATTTTCGGCAGTTTTGGTTCATAAAGAACTCGAGCCCATGGCTGTACGATGGAGCATTGTGATAGCTTATTTATGTGGGATGTAGCCGATTAAATTATATGGTTGTTAACATGGTAGTATCTTGTAGACTTCGGGTTCAGAAGAGCTACCAATTATTTGGCAGAATATTCAGCTTTATTGTTAGTTTACATCAGTCCAGTTCAAGCGACTTTACAATTTTTTTGCTACAATGACTTATCGGTCTGTGAAGCTATCTGATAAATCACACTAATATTATAAATGCAAAGATTTGTGTGTAAGTATGTAAGTGTGTATATATGTAAATATGTAAGAATGTAAGTGTGTTTGCTCCCGTTCAACTCTGTAACGGCTGAACTGATTTGAATGAAATTGGTATAGAGGAAGGTATTATACCTTGGATTAACACAGGCTACTTTTTATCCCGAAAAAATATTATTATCTGTAGAATAGCGGGTGAAACCGCGGGGCGCAGCTAGTGTGTAATATCATCATCATCATCATCATCTCAGCCACAGGACGTCCACTTCTGGACATAGGCCTCCCCCTTAGATTTCCACGAAGAGCGGATGGAAGCGGCTCGCATCCAGCGTGTTCCTGCGGTCTTTATCAGGTCGTCTGTCCACCTCGTGGGGGGACGTCCTACGCTGCGCTTGCCGGTGGGGTGTGTAATATATACGTGTGTAAATAGTACGTGTACAAGTAGGTAATAGGCAACTTAGCCCGATCCTCTGCTTTTATTGCTTTTCTTCTTTCTTAGTCACTGCCAACTATCTTTCGATATTATTGTCAACTATCGAGTAGCAATACCCTAGGCAACGTCCACAGAAGAGAAAAGTGCTCTATCATGGAGTTTATAACCATCCTTGATACGATTCCTAAAACTACACATACTCAACACTAACTGGTCTTTACCTTGAACAATAAGAAAAGTACCTACCGTCGGTACGCCGCATAATTATGTATACCCATGTTAACTTTTCAACGATTCCGCGTGTCACCTCTCATTCGCGATACGGCCCACATGCGGCTGAAAAGTAGCAACCAAATAAATTATTCGTTGATTCGGATAGGAGCTGGATTCACAACACGGTTTCGTACTTTACCAAATGAGATAATGTTTTGGTATCGGCGACCTACTGACGGTACCTTGATAAATTCAGCTTCAAAAAACATTATTACGTAACCCAGTTAAACAGCGCACAAGTAACGGGTAAATATTTCTTTTAGGCAAGCGTGCTTCATTGTAGACCGTATATATGACCAGATAGGGAACTAACGCAAACCTATCTTACTTCGTCCTAAAATTCTCTCAAAGTTGTGACAAATGGGAGAAGCCACTGGTTCCCGAAACACAGTTTTTACTAGTTCGGAGCCAGTGGATTCAATCAATTTTTTGTGCTAAATTCATTTGTACCCAAATAAAGTATTTGTATTTGTTAACCACTATAACTGCCTTGGACAGATTGTTCAGATCGGTAGGTCCAACTTCGACTAAGAGGTCGGCCGAAGAATCCAATTCGGAACGGCAACATTCAGGAAATTACGCGGAAATTGTCTAAAGACAATGTTGTTCAACCAGTGTGTGCTGCTAGTAATGACATATGCAACTGAGACGTGGTCCTTAACTGCTGACCTGGAGAAACTCTAGAGTCCCACAGCGGATAATGGAAAGAGCTATACTCCGAGTTCCTTTGCGCGATAAAATCTGGAACGAGTCTATTTGCCGAAGAACCACAGTCACCGGTGGCAATGGGCAGTTGGGCAGGCAGCATCCCTCGAAGAACCGATAGCCGATGGGGAAGAACCTACTTCCCGCCTGTTATCGGTTCTTGAGTGGCAACCACGAAACGGAAGAGGCAGCTCTGGTAGGCCTCTAGGTGGACTGACGACATTGTGAAAGTCTCGGCAATTGGTAGATGCAAATGGCAGAATACGTTCAGTTTGGTTCTCTATAGGAGAGCTTTCGGCAGTGAACGTCAGCTCAATCAGAAGAATTGAGATGATGTAAAAATTCTTCATATCCTATTCGAAATCCCAAATCACAATAACAGGATCAGGAATATTGAAGAAAGACATTTATTGGTGATATTTATTATTAAAGACATACACTTTTCTCCTCCATCATCATAGCGCCCCCTACAGTCAGGGTCAAGTTATTGGACTAGGCCCATGCTTAGGTACCGAGTTGTAACTATGCTACCAATAAATGTATATTTTTATTTAGGTCACCTTAGGTAGGCTTTCGTGTGCCTAAAACTGTGCCACAACACCAGTTTACACGATGAAATCATGACCTCATCTATTTATCTTTTTGGTCACTTTTATATTTATATTATCTATATGCGATCCTACTTCTGAGCCCTCATAATTTAAATTTAGGTAATTTTGTTTTGATAACATGAGTCAGTTTTCTCATTCCAGCCCATACGGAGTGGATAGTCTAGAGTTAATATGTTGTGATGTATCGCCTTGACTTTTTAGGTTGTGACCTATTTAACTTTCGCTTTCTTATAATAATGTTTATTTATAGCAAATTGACGTCAGTTTAGTTTCAGTGTCAGGTATCTATTTACGAGTATGTGAAGGAATAGCTACAAATTCTTCGGTTGATACATTTTCAACAAAACATTTAGGTGCTGATACTTAGTTCACATTTCGTTCTTTTATTCTAAAAAACTTTCATATCGCTAATGCAAGTAAGCTCTCTCTCTTTTTTATTTTTGCCTATTCCTTATTTTGTATTTTAGGCCATCACGCTTGTTAGATTATCATTTCAGTAAAGTGCATTTGCTATCTTTGTTTATATCCCGAAGCTATGACAAACTCTTTAACTTCTGCTAAAGGTGTAGCTGATTTTTTTAGTATAATTAATGACATATACATTATACTGTATATGTCATTAATATGTAGTATATTATCTGTAAAATATCTGCATGTGTAGTGTGTAAATGGGCTTAACGAATTAAATGACTATGACTACATAAATAATTTTAGAATGTTTTGATGTTCCTTTAAATTCTACGAGTTTATTTTTTAAAAAGCTTGTCGTGTAACTAGTCGTTCGCCCCAAAATGTGACCTTGATACCCCTATATCTTCACAATCCCTTGACCCGTTTTTTGCATATGACTAAACCTTACTTTTAATTTCATGAAGATCAGATCAACTGCATGTACGTAACGCCAACGTGTTCTCGTATATTCTAGACCGTTTCACTCGGTCAGAAATGTTTTGACAGTATATAATGTTAGCACTTAATTTTGGTAATATTTATAACAGTAGAACATAATATTATCAAGTATTTAGGCCAGTTTGGTTGTAATGGCTAATATTATTTATAATTTAGGAGTTTATTGACTTGCAATGACGTCAATAATCCTATATTCTGGATCTGAAGCACTCAGAGGAATGTGGATGTTCTGATTAAAAGTTTTCATGTTTAGGTCGGGTTAGCTCAGCACAATACTTAATCTTGCCAGAGGCGTCAGAGCGGTCAAAAAATGCTATAGTTCGTAATATGTAAAAATATTTACACATAGTATAACCATTTTTGTTAGAATTAAGTACAGCAGTTTATCTCAATCAAAGAAAAATATAAAAAATAGTATTGAATGAAATAAATACTATTGTCATTATTGGAGTAAGGAAGTACGCTACTTTACAATTTTTTGGCAAAGTAACTTAAGTAGAGCGGCAAGGCTGTATTTGTTTCCTTTTATTGATTTCCTCTTTAAAGTTTTTTTTTATTTATTTCGTTCTATATCAGTATCCATTGAATTAGTTTTGTTTTGATCGTGGTAACGATTTTGCTGTAACTTTACCCGATTGCAAAAGATGGAGTGTAATGCTTTAAGGATGTATATTTTTTATGTAATTATGTACGTTTGTATGTACTATTTGTGTTTGTGAGTGTCATTGGATTCCTCTTTACGCCTGGACTACTAGACTACATTTTTCAGTCTGTTTTTTTTAATGTTTATGTCTGTTATTAGTAAGGGGGTAGTGTTTATCGGGTGTATTATATGACCTTGCGTAACTTAATCGGTTTCACAGATTTAAAATAGAAATTTAAGATAAATAGATAGATTCTGTGTGTGTCCGAAGTACCGTCATATTATGCTATATGTTGCGGTTCGACTCGGTCACTGATGTCTATTATATAGTCATAGTATTGTAGACGTCACTGCCTCCATTACTACCCCTGTTTTTTATTTTTTTCTCAATCCAGTCTCGCTCACCCCATTCCCGTCTCTAACCATTAATAAGTGTTTAGTTACTATAGTTTAAGTCTGCCCTTGGTTCCGACATTTTTGAGCGCGAAATCCATGTTTGTAAATCTTTTTTCGTTAGCACATATTTAAACAACTGTGTTAGCGTTACCGAGTCATCGATTTGGTATGGAATGAAGTCATTTGAAGAATATATTTTACGTATTATTTAGAACAATTACACGTAATTATTATAATTATTCATTCATACTCTAATTTACAAAGTAACAATAGGTTATAAACTTTTAATTTACCTTATATTAAAGCTTGCTTCAAAATTATCAACAATTTGTTTTCATCGTACAATTCTTCATTTTATTAGAAAATGGTGTATGGAATGTAAAATAATTTGCAGCTATTTTAGCCGACCGTTTATGTCAACTAAAATTTACAACTTGTCACCAAAATCGTAAAATGTTCAACGCCCCGATGTGACCCGAGCTATTAAATTCTTCCCATCAAATACCACACTTTTATCTATAACAGTAACTGTGTCTATTATTTTATTGCCGTTTAAAAGTCATTCTTGAATGTCACTTTTATTCACTTTTACGATGTCGTCAACATTTTCTTTGTGTTTATGAGTTTTAAATTTAATTTGGGTCCTATAGTTATAAAGGAGAATCGATGATGATGTTAATGTTAAATTTGTTTCTTTTACAGGTAATAAATCTTTTTAGAAGTATTAACAGAAACGTGGCTGAGGTTAGTATTTATATTCCTATTTTATTTTACGTTACATAAAAACAAACAAAAAACCCAGGACGCATTTTTTTTTAAATATTTGTACCTATTTCCTCTATCTTGTTAAAAAAAGTAAGCTGCTATAAGGTTATGCTAACATTGAATTCAGCCTACACGGCGTACCACAAGGCTAAGTTCTAGGTCCTACACTATTCCTAATACACGTCTACTGCATCTGTCCTATACTTCTTCATTAGTTAGAAAGAAACAGGTATATTGTAGGAGGACAGGTGCGTAGGATAGATAAAGCCAGTATATCCTTGGGCAATCTAATCTTGTTCATTGTTAGGAATCTAAAAAGGAAAGGTCATAAAAATACTTTATATTGCTTCGAACTTTAGGTGTAGGCGGTTAGGACAAGTAAATTTACAAATCAGCTATGTAATTTAATTTAATTATTAAAACCGCTAGACCAAAAAGGGATTTGTTTTTCGTAAAGACAGAACTTTGAAGTAATTCAAACAAAGTAGAAAATGAGTCAGTTAAACGTTAATTGAAACAGAGCACTCTATTCAGATAGCCTGCAGGGGCCACAACTGTACCCATGTCAGGATAAAGCCTCTAGCTGTGGTTGAAATAATATTTCCGTGCTTACGTTTATGCCTTTGATAATGAAACAAGTTCGAAGTTTCGGGCCATTCTATTCTGTGAAGTATGAAATCTATAGTTTAAGTGTTCCGTACTAGAGGTACAAAAGAACAGTAACTACCTCAAAGTTTGATTAGTAACGTGAGTCCAAAGACATTGTAACATCATTTACTCTCCAAGCTTTACCGACTTTCAAAATAGGATAAGGTCCTATTTTAACTCTATTAACTATATTATTTAACTCCTCTAAATGTATTATAAGCTAGCTATTACCCGCAACTTCGTTCACGTGGACATACAAAAAAAGTAGCCTATGTCCGTTTCTGACCCTTAAGCTATATCTATACAAAAACTCAGCTTGATCCGTTCAGCTGTTTTGCCGTGAAAACGCGACAAACACCCAGACAGAGAGACAGAGTTTCTTTGGCATTTATACTATTAGTTAGGATAGACTGTGTTTTTATCCGACTGCCCAAGGAGTGTAATGTTTTTGGGGTGTATGTAAATATGTGAGTGCATATGTGTGTTTGTGGGTTCCTTTATGCAAAGAATACGTATTGCCTCCTGTAGTCTAAAAGGCTTGACCGATTTTGATGAGTAAGATTTCGCTAGATTCCTTTTTACCTCCGAAGTGACACAGGCTAAGTTTTTCAGTAATTTTATTAATATTTATTACTTAAATTCTTGACACTCATAACTCTCCTTTAGGTTTTCTTGTGAAGAATGCCACAGAACACACATAAAGTCACTAACAACTGTGTTATGTTCTGCTTATAGTGAACCTCGCAGGGGATTGTCTAACGTGATTTCTGGAGAAAGCCAACAAAATTTATTGTTTTTCGAAGTTTTTTCGGTCTCAGTAACCATCAGTTGTTACCGCTTTGAAATCTGTTACTATGGGCATTAAAATCACGACAGAGGCCAGACGAGTCGGCGTGTGAATGAAAATTTAATAGTGAGAGGGACAAGAGAAAAATTCTGCGTGAGTTACAGCAAACCTTTTTATATGAATATGACTTGGATTATTACTTTCTTTCCTGTTCCTTACATTGTACATGTTACATCATCCCACACTCTAATGTTGAGGAAGGTTCGTTATTAAGGCATAATAAAGTGAAACCAACGTATGTGTAAAATTGATTGGAGGAGCCACCATTGCAATTTCTAAACAAAACTTATAGTCACCCGTGAGAAATTATAGTTCCCATCGTTAACCAACACTACAAATAAGTTGGTCGGTCTGTAGGACCGGTCCACATAACTACTATTATTTATTCTATGGTCCGGTCCCGTGTGGGCGTGACAGCATTCTGTACCTGTCATTATGACAACTAAGCTGTGACATATATTAAGTTATAGTTTATCCAAAACATTTAGCCGCTTCTCGAGTGAATTTCATCGGATGAATTTAGGTTTGGTAACTGGGTTTGAGCGGGTAGTATTCACGCGGAGTGAATTATGTTTTGGAACGAGGGACCTCATTCTGGCGCGCTCAAGACTGTCTCGGTTATTGTCGCTCTCTCTCTCGTTAGGCATATCATGATTGTGAAAGTGACCGAGATAATCTCGAGGGCGCTAGAATAAGGCCCGAGATGTACTCTTGTCAATTGACCATTGACGTCATCATACCAAAATAACCACAAAAGCTTCAAAAATTCAAATCGTTTTAAAAAACTATGCTGTTTTACGCTTACTATTTGTTTTTTTCATAACTTTTCCCCGGTTCCCAACTTATTTTTTAGCTAATGGCGGCTAAACAATCAAATAACTGTCAATATTCTGTGTCTGACAGCGGAATGAAATTCAACTCTGATATTATTATTTTTTTCTCTTATGTTTTGGCTCCACACGTTGTGTATTTAGCCAGTGTCAAGTATTGTAATATTTCAAGTAAAGTTAAATATTTCACAAATAAAATAAATTTCAGTTATAGTCTAAATCAAGCAAAGTAAGTCACAGTCAAATCCACGTCATGCTCCAGTAAAGTGGTGGAGACTTTACTAGAGGTTTCTTTGGAGTTTGGAAACAACACAAAGGGTCACGTTTCACTACATTATACTATTCACCAACACTTGTACACGTTCACGAACACTTAATGGATAAATAAAACACAATTTTTAAACATTAACACTCGAAATAACACAAGTTTTGGAAAATAATACAATGACGCGACATGACGTCTTCACGTTCCCGCCAAAAACCAACTCTGATTTGACCAGGGTGAATTATTTTAACTGTCAGTTGGATATTCGCTCTATCGGAAGGGTACCAAAACACTACAGTAAAATTCCACGAAGCGTTTTGGAACCGGCATCGAGTGAATTTCACACTTTACCGACTGAATTTGCCTGCTTAGCAACGTAGCCTAGATAGTTCGATACATATATTTAGTACTAGCTGTTACCCGCGACTTAGTTCGCGTGGAACTGGTTGTTCGTCTTCCCGCAACAACAGAGCAACGGATCGACCCAAATTTTGGCATCATAGATAAAGTGACTTTTATACTGGGAAAATGTACGGTTTCTGAGGGATTTTCCACGCAGGTTAACCCGCGAGGCACAGCCAGTCCTAAATAAATATCAACTTTAATAGACAGTTTGAAACATAGGTATGTAGAACTCGTGCGAGTGGAAACCAGCATTCTGAAAGCTATCACCGATAAGTTTAACTGTCCCAGCCTGCAACATCACATTAAAATCTAGATAAAATGATTTTATTTCTCTCTCTAATAAAGTATAATATGAATATTTAAATATGAAAATGCATGTATTTCCTTCTTTGTTTTTTCTATAATAGGCCCCCCCGCTACGACAAGGCGGGAAACCCACGGGGGGGTGCATGGATTGCCTACAATAACATAATATTTAACTTGAAACTCGTTTTAAATGTAGTAACCTAAGTTGAACGAGGACGTATCTACTTAGAATGAAACTGCTTCGTGCTCACTGCTTAGATGTAGCGATAACCATCTGCACGACTTGTGCTAAGTTAGCTAAGGAAATAAGCTAAATAGCGCTTTCAAAGTAACATTTTTTTTTACTGAAAATTACTATTTTGTTTGTGCGTGAGTGAGTGAGTTTATATATTTGTGTGTTCCTATATTATCTGCTGAAGCCTAAGCGGCTTGACCGATTTTGAGTGATGTGTTGAATTTCTCTTTATAGCTGGAGTGAGATAAGCTAAATTTTGGAGTCTGGTTTATTTATTTGTTTTAATAATTAATAATTGTCCGCATTTACAACAGAATATTAGCAGCGCCCCGCGTTTTCTTCCGCTATTCAGGAACATATTTTTCGGGATAAAAGTCCTATGTAGACAATGTACGATGTACGACGATAGATGTAGAGTATGAACTACCTCCATACCAAATTTCATACGAATCCGTTCAGCCTTAACTGAGTTGAGTGGGAAAAACATACTTACACACAAACTTTCGCATTTATTATATTATTGTCATTAATAGATCTATCTCAAAAATAAAACAACAAAAACGCAATATAAAGAAAAATATTAAAGGAGCTAAATTGAAAAAAAATTGGTTTTTAGGGTTCCGTAGTACTAAAAAGAACCCTTACAAGTTCGTTATGT
Source organism: Apocheima hispidaria (assembly GCA_947579745.1). Taxonomy (NCBI): domain Eukaryota; kingdom Metazoa; phylum Arthropoda; class Insecta; order Lepidoptera; family Geometridae; genus Apocheima; species Apocheima hispidaria. Next base: position 14,816,051 of record OX388154.1, read on the forward strand.
CCGTCTGTCTGTCTGAATCCGTTACAGCCTTATAACTTCCAAAGCTATAATATAATTTTATATAACGATAGTCAAAGTATAGCCTACAGTTTCGAAAAATAAAGACTTTTTTTGTAATTTTATACCTTTGATTAAAATTTATAATATTACTAGCTGGAGGAATACCTCAAGGAATTACCCGTGATTTTTCCGTATTTTCCTAAAGAAAAAGTATCTGATAAATGTATACGTCATCATGACGGCGCACTTTACCAAAAAAATTGAGGTTAAGGGATCCCTAATTCAAATTTCAGATCAGTTATTAAACTCGCAGTTGGAACATTATCAAAACTTCAAAAAAATATCACAGCGGAAATTTAAAATAAATAACAGTAATTTATTTATAGATTTATCATTTCCTTCTTTTTCGTCAAAATAGAAAATTTCACCATTAAAATTTCTGTGAACATTGTTATTCTAAAAAGTTCTAAGGACGGTCACCCATCCATCCAACTTCCATCTTTTGCATAAATCGCTGATCTACGCCACAAGTGCTACCTGACTGATAACAAGTGAATAATATACGTGGAAAATAATACGTTTTCTGTACATAGTTCTCACTCGCCCCACGACTTGTTAAAGGCGCACGCCAGTTCTCGATCGGCCTTCGAGAAGGCCATACGTGTCGCGCCGGAGCTCTCCACATCCACAATTCCAAATATGAAACAAGATAACACGTAAAGAATAGTGATGAGCAAAGACAATAGTGATTAGTGACACTTTTCGAAAAAGGAACGTAATGCCGGTTTGAAAAGAGAACAGAATTTGAAACGGCCTTGTGATGTGTTTTAGTGCGACATCGAATTAAAAAATTATATTTGAAAATGGAATTTGCAATTATAGTGATGCGGAAATGTATATCTACTGAATTGTAAATTGATATCGTGTGAAGAGGATCATAAAGTTACAATGACGATGTTGGCGGTGAAGAATTTTTTTATGCCGGAGAAGAGAGTGGACTCTCCCAGGTTTTCGCGCATGCCGGAGGCCTTAATGAGGTCCATAAGAAGGAGGTCTTTACGAGTGAAGAGAACTAAATCTCTTGTGCTTGTAAATGAGAAGAGGAAATCGGGTGAGTGGTAGTGTTGACTTAATTTTTTTCTTTAATACACTTACCTATAATACTTTAAGTAGTTTGTAAAGGAGATAGAGAATAGAGAAAATTTTCAGGATGATAAGGTGATAGTGTTCATGTTTCTTACGAGATAAGTTTTTTATCAGAAAAATAGTAAATATTGTCTGTGTTGTAATTATCTGCAGTGCCTACCATACATTATAGTCATAAAATATGTTGTAATAGCAAATATATTTTATCTTATGTCTACCTTTTCTGCGATATTTATGTGACTGTTTTTAAATAAGTAATATTGTTGTTATTTATTGCAAAAACTTTGAAATAGAATTTAAAGTTCTTATATCAGAACTCAACGAAATAGAAGTAATACACACCTCCTCTAATAGACTGCAATGAAAAGAAAAAAAAGATTTTCAGTTAATTGAGTTTCGCAAACACGAAACAGTACTGAAAGCAAGTGATGAGAATATTTAAAATACATTTTTCAGATATTGTGTACGTACTAGAGTCGACACCGCAGTGCATTGCCATGTGTCAATGAATTGTGGTTATTTTGCCAAACAAGCTTATTCGCATAAAATAAATTAACGCCCGAGGTTCTCGTCCGGCATATTTTATACAAATAATACAATACAAAATAATTTTTAATTAAATTATTTTAAATTATTTTTTTGATTGCAAATCCAATACAAAGCCGGCACAAAGCGAGCTCTATCGAGTAACTGAAGTTGAATAAAGTGACCACTATTAAATGGCACATCGCAATGTAATGCGGTATCACCTCTAGTATGTACTACACAATAGCTCAATGCTATTAGAAATAATACTAAGGGCACTAATATACTCAAAATGAACTAATTAATTTGAAATAATTATATACTACTTGGAATACACATCCAGAATATTCACGTCTAATGTTTTCAAAAGTAATTAGACTTAATTAGTGAGTACTTCACTACAGTACTGTGGGATCATTATACACCCATTAATGAGCTGAGAATTTACTAAATAGATAGTTAAATGATAACAATCAGTTAAGTACAGAAACTTATTTTAGACAATTATTAGGAAAAATGCGACTTCGTGAAAGATATATACTCGTCCTAGGTGTATAGTCCGCATACAAACGCTGATTTTTCACGATGACTGAGACTTTCGCTTAGCTCGGTGATTTCGGCCATCTATTTCGTTTTATTCTATTAGACAATGATGTAAGGTTAAGGCACCGGAAGACGCAGCGTAGGCAGGCCTCCCACTATGTGGACCGACGACATTGTGAAAGTCGTGGGCAACCGGTGGATGCAAGTAGCACGTTGTTGGTCGGTGTGGCGCTCTATGGGGAGGCCTATGTTCAGCAGTGGACGTCTTCTGGCTGATAATGATGATGATGATAAGGTTCAAGTAAAACTTCTACCATTTTACTTTGGACTGTGACTGAAATCATTAACTTCGACTTTGACAAAAACTGGTTTGTTCTGTGAAATATTTCGATCCATTTGCAATATAGTTATATGATAGTTAACTAAAAAGGATAAATACGCAACGTGTAAAGCCAAATTTGAAGAGGAAAAAAAGCAGCAATAAAAAATATGTTGTGGATTTTAATACAGCAAAAAAAAAAACTGTTCAAACTAATGAATAGACCAATGATTCGTTATCGAGGATACATCATTCATAGCACGATAAATACCACGTAATTACAATTAGTGTGCATGTTGTTGTTCATATCAATGTTCCGTAAAATTACAATAGGTAATCAAGTTGCATCAAAATTCAATACAGAATGGTAACAAGACAAGTGCTAGAATAAAAAATATATTGCCTATGAGCCTATGACAGTCCAGGCATGGGATTCCAACGACGACTCAATCGGTCAAGCCGTGTAGGCTACAGAAAGTAATAGAGGAACACAAACGTACATACATAAAATACTCACAAAATTATTCTTACAAATGCGCCTAAAACATCACTCTACTTCTTGGACAGTCGGGTAAAAATGTGAGTTCATCCTCGCCTTTTCATAGCTATTGCATATTGGTGTAATGTTTTATTAAAATTCGCCAATTTTCAAACTATTTAATGAAATAAGTTCTGTGTTATTTAAATTAAATTAAAAACAATTGAATATTAAATTTAAAAAAGAAATGCGGACAAGCGTTTGTTTAAATGATCAAAAGAACTTACCTGAAGTGAAGTTCGATATTAATTATCTTGCCTTCGTCGAAGTGATTTGTAGTGACCATGTAGTTAGCGCTACGCGTGAACCACAGATGAACTCTGTGGCGTGAACATACTCACGTAGCAGGGCTAACTACATGATCAGTATAAATCTCGGAGACGAAGACAAGATTAATTCACTAGCGCAACGTGTCTCGTTGCATAAAAAACACGTATGTATCTCACTGACTAAAACAATTTTAATTCATCATTACTTACTGTGCCTTATAACAACCCTAACTTTTTTACACAAAAATTTAAGCCGTAGCAATAGAACCAATAGAACGAAAAATATTAAATATTTCCAGTTTTATGATTCCTTTTTACAATGGAACCATTATTTTATTTTGAAAACATGCCCCATGTTTTCTACATTGTTCTTTTGAAGTATGATTACTATTACAGACAATGTGCAGTAAAAAGGCCATAGCTCCGTCTTATGTATGTTTATAGGCCATTCTACGGGTCACGTGTGGATTTATATGTACATATTATTTTATGCTTGTTCTTATGGAGCACATTTGGTTTTGTTTAAAGTAATATTGTGATGACACGAATCTCACACCGTGGTTACTGATTCCTAAGAATGAACCGTGCTTCGTCGCATATTTTTTTTACAAATTTGTGATGTCAGATTTAAATGAAATAATAATCAAAACGTCCAATTACAATACTGCAGATATACAGTAGGATGAAGCGTCAATGGCGTCGATTCCCGCTAAACCAAATTTAGGGCTATTGCTGTCTTTTACTAATAGAAACACAAGAAATAGATAGCATGCATTTTAGTTCTGTCAAACGAGTTTACCGAATAAAGCCGCGAAGAAAAACGTACACCAGCGCCACTTAAAACTTATTTTAAATCGGCACCCGCTACGGTCTTGTCTATGTTTGTATGGAGAACTAAGATCTGACTAATTTGACAGCACTATAATTCTTGCTATCTCTATCTTGTGTTTCTATGTAGTAAAAGACAGCGATAGCTTAATTGCGCTTAGTGAGTGAACGGTGGAATTGATCAATGTATGGATAAAAAAAAGTTATTACTAGGAAGTTGAATAGGTAAATATCAAAATTTGCCTTAATAAAAGTAGATTACAGACATATTTTTTTTTTACATTTTTCAACTATTTTCAGCCCTCTACCAAGCTATTCAGAATTTACAGAATTTTTGTAAAATTTAGAATGTTCAAAGTTTTTTTTTATTTTTTTTTTTATTTTTTTTTTATTTAGATGCACAATACATTGATTTGTTGTTAGACGAACCCTGTGCCCCACACTAGGATGAGTCCTGTGTCGTGGGATCCAGTGCCTTCACAAAATAGAAAAATGATATTAGTAGACTTAGTTATATCAGTTATATCTAAATGATTAAAGAGCTTATGACATTTCCCCCATGCAGGCCGCCCAGTGGTGAAACCTTTACCAATGCGCCGCCTGCACCAGGTCGAAATGTACATAAACTTACTAGGGCATATAAAACAAAACAAAATATTATATATAGAGGATAAACAATTACGATACTAAACAAGAATCTCAAGTTCAAACAGGACTTACTTATATGTGTAGTGTGTAGTGTAGTACTTGTGATGTTGGTAATAATAATGTTGGTGTGTGTCTGAGTGTGTTATAAGAGTGTGAATGTTAGTGTTTTTATGCGTATTACCGTAGTATTTACTATTCCTGCGTATTGGTGAGTATATATATACATACATACACACACACACATACATATATATATATATATATATATATATATATATATACATACACATATATACATACATACACACATACATACACACATACACATATACATATATAAACTTTACTAGTTTGTCAGCATGGCTTCGCTTACATAAGCCACTACGGTAACTTGTGGTTTAGGAGTAGGGGAGTAACAGTAGCAGAGCTAAAGAAGGGACCTGAACCCTCACGAATCGGTCCGACAACCATTTTAATTATATGGCAATGATGGTTTCAGCCTCAGTAGGTCATAGTCGTCATACGGAGGTGAGTGAGCAGGCCCCTTTAATGTCATTTATTTACTATGAGGACATTCTCCGTTTCAGCGTAGTCCAACGAAAGTAACCAACACGTGAGTTTACGCTTACAAACATAACGCGACGCTTCTAACAAGCTAAGGGAGCTGTCAAGTTTCTGATATAAAAACGGACCCTTGAACTGGTACGAGCGTTGAGCAAATGTAGTTCTTGTACGAGGAAGCATCCAGGAGTTGCGCCGCGCAGATCTTATGGAGGGTACCAATGTACTATGAGCCGTTTTATGAAAACGCAAAAACACGGCTAGAATATATAGTTGTCGAACCGTGAGGTACTTTGTCTCATCATAAAGTTGATACGTAGGGTAAAGCATTGGCTTCTTGTAGGCAATTTTCAATATGAAGCGCTGAGCGCGTTCCATTTTCTCGAAAAGGGTTTTAGAAGCAGATCCCCAACACACTATGCAGTAGTTCAATATAGATTGGCAAAGAGCCTGGTATACAATTTTAAGTGTGTTTGGATCCGCCACTGACCCCATTTTCTTGAAGATATGGGTCATTTTTCGTAAACGAGAACGCAAGTTATTTATTTGGCATTCCCAGCTTAGCCGGTGATCTATTGCGACACCCAGGTATTTAATGACGTTGACACGCTCTAACTCTGGACAGGTACACAGATGAGAAGAGGATGAACCACATGAATGGAGTTTTAAATTAATCGAGCTTGGGTCAGTCCGTCGGGTTATCGAAAAAGTCATATATTTTGTTTTGGCTGTGTTGAGAGTCAACAAATTTTGTTGCAGCCATTGAGCTACCTTTGTTAGCCCCTGCTGAGCTATATCAGTAACCTCTGTCCAGCTTTTACCATGGAAAACTAAAGCTGTGTCGTCGGCAAAGGTATACAACTTGGCCTGATTGATTTCGAGCTGGCAGAGGTCATTGATATAGATCAGGAACAGGGTAGGTCCAAGGACACTACCCTGTGGGACACCAAAGGAGACAGATGCGTAGTCACTATAGAGATTTGATATGCAGACCCTTTGCTTTCGGTTAGACAAGTATGAGCGAAACCAGTTTAGGGTTGTTCCACGCACGCCATGTAGTTCAAGCTTTCGAAGTAGGATTGGCCAAGACACTGTATCAAACGCCTTGGCCAAATCAAGGAAAACTCCTACACATTTTTGACTCTTATCAAGACTGTTGGTCAAGTTATCAACTAAAGCTACTACTGCATCTTCGGTTGACTTATTTGCTCGAAATCCGTATTGGTTAGGGGACAGTAGTTGGTTACTTTCCAAAAAGCCCAGGAGTCTTTTATTTACGACTTTTTCTAAGATCTTAGACAAATATGGCAGCAAAGAAATTGGACGATAGTTAGATACACTTGACTTGCTGCCTGCTTTGTAAATCGGACAAATATTTGCAGTTTTATGGCAATTGGGAACTACCCCTTGCGACATGCTTAGGTTACAAAGATGGGCAATCGGAGATGCCAAGACATGGCAAGCCCGTTTGAGCAATTCGTTGTTGATCTGATCGCTGCCTGGAGCAGATGCTAATTTAAGGCCAGATATTATCTTACTGATTTCGGGTCCATCTGTGGGTGTTAAGAAGAGCGAATCAACAGGTGAGCTATCAACTACAGTGGATTTCATTAAGTTTGTCTCATTTGTATCGAGTTTGGAAAGAATATTTTGTGCAAGGTTGTATCCAACTGATGAAAAAAAGGTATTAACCGAGTTAAGTGACTCGGTGGGAGTGGATTTTGTTTTGAGAAGATCGTCAGAGTTAGATTTAGATTGTTTAATATTGCATATGTTTTTCACCGTGTCCCAAAGCTTCTTGCTATTACACCTGTTTGCAGCTATTAGATCAGAATCGAATTTGTTTTTCTCAGTTTTTAGCAAAAGATTACAATAATTTCTTAGTTTTTTGTACTTATCTTGTAGCGCTTGGTCATCGGAAGATCTTTTGAGTTTTAAATGCAGTTTAAACAACTAAAAACAAGGTTTATTATTATTTTAACGTGATTTTAACATATTTTTTTTTAACATACCTACAGTCGAAATCGGTGACTTAATATTGAAATTAAATACTAGTTTTTTTTTACGGCTTTTGGAAATCTTCCTAAGGTTGTAGAGGGCTACAAGAGGTATTGAAGATTGTTTTGGTTATTTTTCCATAATCTAACTCAATAACACAATTTTTACACCTCTTCAATAATATGTTTTTAAGCTCCACGCGTGGATTTAAAAATAATAACTTCTTAAAAGTAACTTCAAGTATCATTTTAATATAAAAAAAAGGAAATTCGATACGTTAGCACGAATTGACAATAGATACACTACCTATATATTACAATCAGAAAAAAAATTGTATCATAGTTTATTGAAACGTGTAGGTACGTAAAAATTCGCACTTTACTCCCCAGTAAAGCTATTAGCATAATAAAAGAAACATGTTTTCCAATTAACTTGATTAATTAGAAAACTTAACCAATTAGATTGTAAAGTTAATGCATCGGTCGTCGGCCCTTGTCGTCTGCCCTCCAATTACGGTGAGGTCTTTATCACTCTATCGATCTAAAAGGTAATCAAGCTTGCTCTGATAACTGAATTTAATTAAACTCATGGAGATTCTGTTTCATTCTTACGTGAACTAAAATAAGTTTGTTTATAAACAATACGATAAGGATAATTCATTATATAGTACATAATGTACTTACCGATAAAAAAATTTTTTTTATCTTTCTGTCTCTTTATAGACAGTCGAATTGAGAACCTCCTCCTTTTTTGAAGTCAGTTAGTAAAGGTTGTTACAACCATAGATTTGTAACACAATTATCTAAATAAAACACGTTAAATGTTGAAATCAAGCTAAGAAAAAAATCAACGTTACAATAGAATCAACGTTGTTTTTATACGGCATGAGTTATGTATAAAACACTGGGGTTTTTTCCAAAGTTTTCGAAATTGGAGTACATCCAAAGAGTATTATAAATACTTTTTGCTTACATTTAATTTGCATGTGTCATCAGCGAGTAACGCGGGTATGCACATAATGCAGTCGGCAAAAGCCAAGTTGTTTTTCCTGATGCCAAATTGCGTTTTGCTATCATTAGTTTTACGTTGTTATTACTATAGTGTTTCGTTTTTATAGGTATAATGTTTCGTACCGATGTTGTGACTCTACTTTTTTTTAACGCCTATTAGTCCGCGTTTTACCACCACCTCCCCTGTTGGTAAGTAACTTACCTTATTATTCTTATATGTAATTTTTTTCGTTACTGCCTCTTCATTAATAATATTAACATTAATAATTATAACAACATATAACATAACATAACATAATAATATAACATTATTAATAATATTACCTTTTTATTTCTGTGTCCACAACTTGTCTATTTACTTAGTGAAAATCGCATGAAAATCAGCAGTGCAAATACGGTATTTTATCGATCGTTAATTGACGCTTGCCATAGACAAAATCAGTTTTCTAGTTTCTAAACGTTTTATTTAGCATTGTTCGTCGATAAAAATCAATATTATGTATTCTAAATGTCAATATGTTTCGATTAGAAGACATATTTGACGCCGCATTTATAATAAGCTCGCATCGTTACATAATTTATTATGTGATGTTATTTCTGTGACGGAACTAATATTTTATTTCATAGAAAAAGAAAAATAATGTATAGTTGCCTTACAGTTTACAAATAGACTGGTATTTTAGTTTTTTGGTGGAGTATTAAATAATCTATTTAGCTCGGATTATGTTTTTCTATTATTTTATATATTAATTATATTACATTTACATTCTGGAAAAATCCAGGCTGTAATTTTTTTTATCCGGATGCATTATAAAGTCGGTATTGCATTTCTCCTAAAAACCAACAATTTTAAATCATAAGTTGTATTTTTGACTTGTAGATGAAAATCTACCAATAAATAACTTTGACTTTGACTTTAAGTTATTATTATTTTGCAATATGTATTAGTGAGTAACGACTTTGAGATGTACATATTTCATCTAATTATATAATGAGTTTTAACAATCATAATGACTTGTCTCATTATGTGGAAAGACAAGATTGTATTTACGTAGGTGATTAATTTAAATTCAGTTGTTTACCACATAATTCCTAGAGGTCATTAGTTTTTCAAAAAAACATCGTCACCAAAATTTTAACCGCAATTATTTTAATAAATCCACTAATTAACGAATTAATTTAATAATTCCACGTTTAATAAACTATCAAGTTGTCGTGACAAGATCGTGGTAATGTTCCGTAATTGCTTTTTTAATGATATCGAAAGATTTGACGAGCAAGTCGCTCGCCTGATGTTAAGTGTCGCGCTTGCACATAACAGTTCATTGCCACCCAGAAGTTTTTCATTTGAACGGGCGGCAATGCACTGCGCTCGTCACATCATTGCTGTGCATTGCTGAGTTATTTAGAAACATTGCCCTTCAATCAGGAACGCAGTAACGTGTGCACACTACTGCTTGGCAGTTCAAATAGCTGGCAAAGATGTGGTACTTCGCTACCAAAACTGCTTACATTATTCTACCACTTATATATACATGGTGCTTTTTAATCGGATATGGAACTGTTTTGAGGATGTTGTATACAAGATAATATACAAGATAACTTTTGTTAATTCACGAAGAAAAATAGGTGTTCCATACAAAAGGTTCGTGGATCTTGAAATAAAACGTATGGAATAGCTTTTACTAAGAAAACTGACGTGGTATTGACACATTTTGTTTTAATAAAGCGAGAATACTCACGTTAAATTGAGTCGGTTATTCCCAGTTGTTGTTGTTTATAAGATTCCGGGATTATTTCAAATAATGCTATATACGTGAGCGTGGATCAGAATAACCAACTAATTTTAACGTGAGTATTCCCATTTTATTAAAAAAATATATGAAATAGCTGTTTTTTTCCCCGTGAATTTTCAAAAGTCCCAGAACAAAAGTTGTTCATTATCTTGCATTGAACATACTGACAACCGCTCCCTAGCCGATTAAAAAGCACCATGTATAAGTGTTTGTTGGGTGTTTAACGTTTTATGTGACATTTGAGACAAGCGCGCGAGCGGCATGCGCCAGGTGCATTCGAAGCAATTTCATTTAATTATACTGGAAGGTCGTCATGGCTGAGAGGTTATGGTTATGAGCTCGAAATTGGTTATAATATGAAACATTAGGAGTGGTCAGTATTCAAATTATAAACATATTTATTCATATAGTATTTTATTTTAATTAAAACATAAACAAAATACTCGTCTGCAAAAGAATTCAAAGACAACCGACTCGTCAAATTCGATTAAGCCGTTTAGGCTACAGGAGATAATAACATGGGAAAAACACAAACATACTCACATACTTACATAGACCCCAAAAACCCCTGCTTCTTGGGCAGTCGGATAAAAATTAATGTCCGCTATCGCTAGCCTCTCTATAGTGCAGCAGCGAGATTTGACCACAGAAAAGTGAAAGACTAAAAAAAATCCCTTCTTGATTTGATTTTCAGTGTTCCTCGTTAAAAAATCGTTCGGGTCAAGGAAATCAGAAATATGTTCCAGTCTTATCCACTTTTGTTAAATGGCGCTGTTTGTACTTTGCACTATCCGGCTCAGCGCCCGATGAGTCCACAATGTCCACATTTTGGACGCACTCCAAATGTAGTCTAATCAAGGTTGAAATGCTCTGATCCTGCTCTGATCAGTTTAGAACAACTGCTTTTTTAGTATTAAGATGGTCAAACTAGCAATACATTTTAATTAAATTTAATTGTACAGTGACTAAGGGCCGTGCTCAGTGAGGTTGGCCGACGACGCTCGATGACATCTGCAGCATACTTGTAATGTCATGGAGCGTCGTCGGACGATCTTACTGAATACGACCCCGGTGTCGGCTTATGTTACGTGACACTACATGACTTGCTAGAAAGCTTGTCACATCACAGATCACATGTTTTTAAAAACTAAAAATAGGTCTAGATTTCAACACTAACTTACGTGATGGTAAGTGATCATGATTGTGGACTATGAAAAAGCCTTTGATTCCATCGAAACCTGGCCGGTATTGCAATCCCTTCAGCGATGTCATATTGACTATAGGTATATCGAGGTGATGAAGTGTTTGTATAGAAACGCCACCATGTCAATCCGATTGCAGGACGAGAGCACGAAGTCAATCCAATTGCAGAAAAGCGTGAGACAGGGAGATGTTATTTCTCCGAAACTGTTCACGACCGCATTGGAGGACGTTTTCAAGCTCTTGGACTGGAACGGATTCGGCATCAACATTAATGGCGAATACATCACTCACCTTCGTTTTGCCGATGATATAGTAATCATGGCAGAGTCGCTAGAGGACCTCAATATTATGCTCAACGACCTCAGTACCGTTTCCCAACAGGTGTCGAATGTTGCACCCGTACCGGTAGTTGTTGGTAACGATGCGCTCGAAGTAGTAGACCATTATAACTACCTTGGACAGACTGTCCAGCGGATGGGCAGCGTTCGGGAAATTGCGTGATATCTTCTCGTCCAAAATCCCGCAGTGCCAAAAGACAAAGTTCTTCAATCAATGTGTGTTGCCAGTGATGACATATGGAACTGAAACGTGGTCCTTGACTACTGGCCTTTTGGAAAAACTCAGAGTCGCACAGCGGGCAATGGAGAGAGCTATGCTCGGAGTTTCTTTGCGCGATAAAATCCGGAACGAGGATATTCGTCGAAGAACCAAAGTTGCCGACATAGCTTTCAGAGTTTGCAAGCTGAAGTGGCAATGGGCAGGCCATATCACTCGAGGAACCGATAACAGGTGGGGAAGAAAGGTTCTTGAGTGGCGACCACGAACCGGAAGACGCAGCGTGGTAGGCCTCCCACTAGGTGGACCGACTACATCGTGAAAGTCGCGGGCAACCGGTGGATGCAAGTGGCCCGTTTTCGGTCGGTGTGGCGCTCTAAGGGGGAGGCCTATGTTCAGCAGTGGACGTCTTATGGCTGATGATGATGATGATGTGATCAAGTGTCCAAGGATGTACCACGTCATACTGTCCTTCGGATGGTACGATTAAATGTATACTAGAACACAATGATATTTTACTGGAAATACGATTTTAGCCACAGAAGAGGAAAATTTTTATACTTCTCTCTTCTGTGATTTTAGCGCACATAAAATGACCCCCGCAAATCTATCCTTTCGGACAGATTTCATTACAACTATCTCTTTTACTCTCTTACTTTTCGCATCTTCTTTCGACTCTTTGGTGGCTGTAAGCAGAATGCAGTTTGACAACTTCGACGTCACAAAAGCCAAATTCAGAGCGCCATTTTTAACGTAAAACCCTATCTTTAATACAATATCATTGCTAGAACACAATAATATTGGCACTACTACTTCGCGGGTACTACTACTTCCCAAGGCGAACTCTCCAAGAGTCCTCTACACTGTAGTGTCTGTAGGAAAAGCTATTCTTCTAATTCACCCCTACCTAGCGATGGTTTACTTGACCCCTTTTGCTACATATCCCCTATCCTCGGGGATCAGTCTCCAGAGAGCGATGCTCAAGCAACGGTAGGACGGGGTATTGAATATCACCCTCCCGCTGACCCCAATAAATTGGAAGAAGACACGGTTAGCGGGTGGTCGAAGATAGAAGCGACTTACTCTGCAATGCTGGAGGCCTTGCTTTATTTGTACTGTTGAGGGAACGAGACAAAATGCAGAATAGTACTGGTTTTGATAGTAGAACCTTTAATATATACTTTACTTGGCTTTGTTAAAATATATTTTGGAGACTATTGTGAAGTTTGAGCGCAGCTAACAACATAAAACCATTTGTTTTTAAATATAATGGTTGACAAATCATCCCTCGGGTGAAAATAATAATTCATCAATTAAAAAACACGAAGTGCTCGGTAAGATGGTTTTAATGGGCGCTAACTCGATGGGTTTACTAGTACTCATACAAAATTCGTATTTACCTTCCAGATCCATCATCAGACCAGCTCAATTATACCATATTATTGTACTGTCATTAGAACATACATTTCACAGTTTCAGATAGATACAGATAAAATTTCACAGTTTCAGATAAATATTGAAATCGGGTAGTAATAAAATTATTGTTAGATTTTCTTACACAATTTCTGTAAAAATGATTTTTCTGTATTAAGTGAACTTAATATAAAGCCTTATACAAAATGTCACTCCACGAACTGACAAACAGAGACCTGGTACTTTCTCTTTTTTTCTGCCCCCAGATTTCGTTATGGGACCTTTTATTCCCACCTGCCACCCAAAGAAACGCTACCGCTTGTAACGTTAAGCTCTATAGTTTCTAGTGTGAGCCGACGTTAAATGAATTTATCATGACTTCGGTCTAGAGGTAGAACTTTTGCAATTTTGATGTCTTTATGTAACGGCCACTTTTCTAACTTTATGTGGTGTCTTGCAACTTGAAACATCCTCGACCAAGTTATCATATTATTCAATAGTTCAATAGTGTTAAGGTCGCCAAGACAAACCTCTTCGAGGTTTTATGGTGTTATTCACACTAATATTATAAATGCGAAAGTTTGTGTGTAAGTATGTAAGAAGATTAATAGAGAAGTATGTTTGTTCCCATTAAACTCTGTAACGGCTGAACGGATCTGTATGAAATTTGGCACGGAAGTAGCTTATATCCTGGATTAACACAGGCTTTTTAATAAAATTAAATAATTAATAAATATAATATTATTTTAACTAATAACACGTTTTGTCCCGGAAAATAATTGTTTTCTCTAGAATAACGGGTGACATCGCGGGGTGCAGCTGGTCACCAATAAAAAAAAAAAAAAAAAAATAACTAGTGACGCATTCAGCGATCGCCGACGGTCTAGCGTAGCGTTACATTCTCTCTGGCCGCGCAATTATTATTTTTAAGTTCCTTTTTCCTTCTATCCTTTTTATCAAGTGAAGCGGCAAGTAGCGGGTATAAAATAATCTTGAAAACAGTCAGTGAGGCTAAAACCCTAAAACTGAGTTTGTATTAGTTTGTGTAAGTTTTTCATCATTCGATTAGCAATAATACTCGAATACTCATACTTAGTGTACAATTCAGTTCAGACTTGGTAATGGGAGAGGCCTCGCAAAGCTGATGTCGCCGAGGCCCACGTCTGCTCTAACGCCGCCACTGCAAGCTACTGGATCACAAGCACGGCCATATTTAGCGCTCGCAGGAAGGATATTATTATTATTTCCTGTACATCAGCCAATATGGGTGCCTCATGTGTAAATTAAGAAAAAAACTTTATCTGATGACAGCATCACTTATTTTGCACTTGAAATCGCTTCGAGACACTGAGTCATGAGGTGACATTGACTTGTATGGCTCGACCGAGAATTGACCTTTTAATGCTTCGTTACTACTACGCAAACGAGACAGAATTATTACGCACACGATTTTTAGTGCGTCAAAATACAACATACAGAGAGCGACCACCACAGCAGGCCTAGCACGGACGCCGGGATAAAATCATATATATCGTATTTATCCCGCGGGAACGAGACGGATGTATCCATATTCTAGCTTTGTCACGTTGATGCTAAGATAAAACGGGACATAAATTTATCCCGGCGCCCGTGCTACGCCTACAGAAAACAATTTATATTTTTCTGTTTTCTCCTCGCTTCTCCGCCATTATTTTAAAATTGTTAAACACAGGGCACCGGTACTACAAGACAATTTCATATTATACACAATTCATTTTGAGAGTTGGTTCAGTGGCGTTCGAGTGGTAGAGGATCTACCACTATAACTACGTGATGGCGTAGTTATAGTGGTAGATCCTTATCCTCATAAAAACGCGAGAAAAAATATATAGCTGCTTTATAGTGAGTAGAAAAATGTATCCGACTGAGCCTGTAGGAAACGAACTTTCCGCTGGAGGTTTTATTTCCTCTCCTTCGCCAACATAAAAAAAGAATAACATCAATTACTATCAAACTTTGGTAATGGTATACTAAGGATACGATATTTTTTTTTTTTTTGCTCTTTTATTTATTTTTATTTATTATATTATTAATTAATTTTTAATCAAAATTATGTAATATAGATAATTTTGAAAAAGTGCGACAGAGACAGCTGACTAAAACGAACGGGCCCTTAAAGTGCCCGCATATTTTGCACGCAAAATATACTAATTCAAAAATGGTTCGTACTTTTTTGTGGTTTAAATAGGCAGTAAGGCACTACCTAGGTCTTTACCTGCCACGTGACGTCACTATCTCACATTACTGCCTTACGTACGTCTCGACACCATTTATCGCTATCTATTCTGTGGTGTTGTCACAGCCTAAAAGCTTTTCTTTCAAGTTGTGCTTTCAGCGCTGTAAGCCGCTATATAGGTCGCGCTGTGCAATCGGAAAAGCCATTTACCCGGGGTGGTGGTCTGGTGGTGGCTGGGAAAACTGGTATAAAACAGTACCCAAGCTCACCGAATTCGTAAATGAATAATTTCAAGAGGTTTTTACGATTAAATAACGTTCAGTTGGGTGCTTGCCGCTTAAAGCTTGACGATGGTATATTTCCAGGCAAGCGACCACTTTAAAGCGTCTTGGCACTTTCTGTGATTTATTTACTTTCGTTTCATAGGTTTTGAAACGACACCCAGCGGCGTGATGGTGGTAGCGGTGCGGAGTTCCATTGCACTGCGCCAGTTGAATCGATTAAAAATCGGTTAAACTTCGACTTTTTTAATATTATGATAATTGCTGTCATTTAACGAAAAACGTCTATCTGGACGTTATTTTACTTTGACTACCCTTCTCTCTTCTAATTTTTCTGTGGCCTTAAGAAATTTCGTTCTGTACCCCAATACATTCGATTTTAAAGCCTTTTTTGCCTAGTTATTCCATAAGAGTACAGTTAATAAATTTAGTTACTTAGAAAGAGAACAGTTTATAACTAGGTTCGCTGTAAACAGAAATAGGTTTGTTGAACAACTGTAACTCGTAACTCAGGTCAAAAACTGGCGATTTGTTTTCATGTCATTGTACTCGGCTTTAGTACTGCTTGTAATCTCCATGGCCACTCAACTCCGCTGACCTATATTAAAGATTGCATCTCTTTTTATTTCCGACTCCAGTGCAACTCGTTAGGGGCATAGTAGACATATAGGTATAGGCCTGTTGCTGTGAATTATGAACGAATTGGCGGCATTTTCGTCAATAGGGAAATATTGTTGAAATTATGCTTTTTCTAAGTCTAGCCCGAATGCTTTTGAACCATGTGTTTAGTCCTTTTCGCTCTTTCGAGATTAGAACTCGATTGAAAAAGACAGAAGACTGAGCAACTGCTCCAAGTTTCTCCGCGTTTATTAATAAGCTGATAAAGGACTAGATTTTGTTGACTGCTCTAGGTTATTTCTAGCAAATAGTTCACTATAGTTCATTGTTGTTGTTCTAATTACTAATTTACAATATAAACTGATGTGAGCCACATAAACTAATTAACGAACCTATATTTCAAGATGAAGTTACACTCCAAATCAAATAAGTACTTACATAAAAAAAACAATCCATTACGAAAATTCCCATGCATATGAGTTTGTGAGCAAATAAAACTCAGGCGGATATGGCAAACACGGGAAGTCAGGGCTTACACGAGTGGCAATGATTTTTCGTAATTATGGTAAAGTTTGAAGTAAATGACTTAATTACTAACTTACTTCAAAATTATTAATCATGAGTTTAGACGCACACGTTTTTTTTTTAAATTGTTTGTATACGGAATATGAGCATTTACGTACGTTTTTTACCTAACCACTCTATTTAATAAACTTATCACAGAACATAATCATATATTTGATTCACGAAATAAATTTTAAAGATAATATGATAAAATTTATAAAGCAAATACAATGATGATTAAGTTCTATAAGCAAGTAGCGACCCGTCCCGGCTTCGAACGGGTGCCAAACTTCACAGGATCACCCGCTGGACTGATCTGAAGATTGCCTGAAAATTTCATTAAAATCAGTCCAGACGCTTGGGTCTATTCGGAGTTTGGGGATGTTTATGTATGAATATATAATACATCGCCTCATCAGACCGAAAGTCAAAATTCTGTTTTTACTTTCCTACAAACTTTAATTATGGGTTTTTGCCTGAAAAAATAAACATTTATTATTATTATTGATAACAGCTTTGTGTTTTTTTGGTAACCAATGAAAGCTTAAAATGTATGGCTAAGTTAAATTTTTCAAGAGTGTGATAACCCTACCTTGCTTGCCAAACAAATCAACTGCGATATTGAGCTGCAACTACGTGCAGTAGCTGCTACAACGATCCGGCTGCAAACAATTTAAGTTCAGTTTGGGTAGCATAACTTTGCTACACATGAATGTAAGGTAATATTCCTCTTTTAAGCACTGGAATACTATTTACGTAGAATGTTGACAGAATTAGATATGCAAAATGTTCTTAGCAAAAACTATTAGCTCTGATTCCCTTTTTCGGGGATGCCACGGACCATACACACAGACACAGACAAGCACCAAGTCCCGGAACAGATATCTGAATTCATAATTCAAATATTTGTGGCCGGGAATTGAACCCGGGAGACCTGCCGCAGATAGATAGATAAATTCTTTAATGTTCACACAAAAAAATTACACACATTTAAAAATGAGGCTTAAAACACTGGCGGCCTTATTGCTGAAAGCGATCTCTTCCAGGCAACTAAGGAGCAAGGCAACTAGGATGGAAAAGTTTTAAAGAAGAGGTAGAAGACGGGGGTTGCAATGATATCGATAACACCATATGGGGGGCAGATACGCTAACAACAGTAACTATGATAAGTTATTTTTTAAATTTATGTTGTAATTGACGCTACGACTTTTTTTTGTGTTTACAATAAGTGTTATTAGTTGAGGCTTCACGCGGTCTCGTTTTGCACCCGCGATGACGTGTTTTTTTGTATTCTAAATTTATGATTGTGTCCTTTGCATCACCATCGAGCTAAAAATAAATCTTAATGTAAAGAACTCTGAAGGAAACGGAATCAAAAGAAAAATATAAGGATGTGGAGTGTGATGATATTTTTACGCGTGATATTTGAAGAACATCAAAATAAACTTGTTTTTCCAGAACGAATGAAAATCTTCCGAAAGTAAATGCTTTTCCGAGGCGGAAATTGATTCTGTCGTCTTATTTATATATAAATATATATCGTATATCTAGGAAGTGAGGATACCTCCAAGATCACTCATTAATTTCATATCATGCAGTACCTATGTAGATGAGAACCTTAAATGGAACCTGACCTAAGTAAATAAATCATGAACATTGAACGAGTTGTTCATCTAACCCTCGAATACTGAAACGTTTGTTAGCTTTGACGACAGATTAAGTCTGTTGCTGCCTTTGTCATTTGCTTAGTGCCAGACAAAGGCAGCATTAGAATTAATCTGTTGTCAAAGTTAACAAGCGTTTCAGTATTCGGGGGTAAGATTATTAACGCTCGGTTGAATGCAGTGTAGGTAGAGTTGTAAATATTTCCTTCCTAAATATTATTTAAAATGTATATAGTAACTTATACTGGTAAGCAAAACGTTTTGCATGTAAAAAAATCAGATATTGGTAAGATGTGGATAAAAAACTATATAAAATTTAATTAGGATGAGTGTATTTTCTGTTGCCAATTATCATAGGTGTGGTGATTTGTATTACTTTATCAAAAAACATGTTATTTAAGACCAGCATGCATCCACAAATATCTCAATAAATGATTGAATTATTGAATAATAAAAAAAAGTAAAATGTATTTACAATTTAATATCATATTATTAATTATTGTATCTAAAATCATTTTTTATGAAAGTCCTTTCAACACTACAATATGGTCGGTTTTAGAGGTTTTAGCTAACACAACTAAAGTATTGATTTTTTTAAACGTGCCTGCTACGAAAAGGAGATTTTAATCAGTTTATTTCAATCAACTAAGGCCTTCAAAGTCGACTACAACGCACCTAAGCCAATTGGGTGTGCTACTACCACTAGTAAACCACTAGTAAACTATTGGGAACTACACAATTGAACTAGTGGGAGTTTTATGTCCTAGTAATTCAACCTTTTAACTTTTCACATTCAAACTTTTAACAAATATAACCCAAAATTTACTTTCCTAATAAAAAAGTTCAAACGCGCACGTGGGCTGTTACCGCGACA
The DNA here is from genome assembly GCA_947579745.1 of Apocheima hispidaria. NCBI lineage: Eukaryota > Metazoa > Arthropoda > Insecta > Lepidoptera > Geometridae > Apocheima > Apocheima hispidaria. The sequence continues at coordinate 14,835,619 of OX388154.1, forward strand.
GGAAGAGGAAGCCATTGTTTAGTCGCGACTCGAATCGTAAATTGTTGATCGAATGCGTGCTCTCGATTCTCGAAACAACGCGTGCGTTTTCAAAACCTTAGTGAGTTCGATGTTTGAAAAATACCGCGAAATACAGTTCCAGGAAGCGTGTGAGGATGAGTAAACCAACTAAAATCAGCGAACTCGAATGCGATGGACTTACAGTCGTAGGGTATGGAAGATGAGAGACGGAAGAAAGAGTCAAAAAAAAAAAAGTCCATAGCAAGCGGTGTACTCATAAAACGAATTAAAATAATTAAGTTCCATCTGAGTACGTCAAAAGTAACTAAAGTAAGTCATATCATTTTTTAACCTTACTTTTCAAAGCGAAAAGAAAAGAAAAATAAATGCTTAGGATATCTCCTTTACGCAACTGGCCTAGTGGTGAAACCTGAACCAACGCGCCACTTGTACTAGACCGAAATGTCCCATCCCGTGTCTGTTAAGTAATTTTCAATTTTTCAATCTTAGTTTAAGCTAGTCATCGGAGATACATCCATATAACCAATTATATTTATAATTTAACTCGATAGCATCTCAATATTCTGCAGAATACGTAATAAGTCTTTTAGAAGAACACAAACGCAGAAAATTGCAGACTCAATATCATAATACCACTGTCCAATATTCTGAAGAAGTTCAACGTGCGAATTCAAATGAGTGAGTCATGACGTGAATGAATGAACAGAAATAGTACGTGATACAATATTTGACCTGCGCTAACCGTAAGCGGTCCATGACGTCATAATAGCAAAACTAGCACTTTAGACTGACCGATCCTGATATACGGGAGCGAAGCTTGAATATTAACCCTGAAAAAGGAGAAGAACCTCTTAGTAGCGGAGAGGAATGCGTAAAAGCTTGGATCCAACCCAAAGAGAGGATGCTAGCTGGAGGGTGAGACTCCGATGGGCAGGCCATCTACTGGGATGGAAAAGAATCGTAGTGTCAAGAAGGCATATCTTGAAGTTGCAATTGGCCACCGACTCGTCAGGCGGTCTCTTTCAACGACGTCGTGTAGCCCGACCTGCGCGAACTTCAAGCCGAGGACTAGCAGGACGCAACGCATGACAGGGACGAACGGCGTTGTCTAGTGGCCGAGGCCAAGATCCACTTTGGGTCGCTGCGCCAGATGTGTTAATAGTGAGTAAGTAACTGCTTCCCTATATTATGATACAGTGCCTAACGAGCTCCTTCTATGCCCGTACTTGGGTTGTTACGTTGTTACGATATGTCCCAAATAGTGATGCGTGTGAGGTGGTCTGAAAAAGATTGACGTAAGTAACATTGAGTAAGGAGTAGACACTTACTATAATGATGTATTGTTTACCGAATAAACGATTCGATCGATTGTCCTAGTTTGCGTCTACACGTTTTAGTGACGTAGGTCTTAGGCCTATGCCATGCTTAGTTGACATGATATTATCGTATTTTTTTTTAATATTTGTCATATTAGTGATTAACCACTTCTCATCTGGGTGGTCTAATTAGACTTAGATTTGACTAGCAGAGCCCTACCTTTTCACCCGCTATCCTACAGGAACCCTTTTATTTTTTCGTGATAAAATGTTGCCTAAGTAATAATCGCGCGTTCAGCAGATATGGAGTTGAGTGGATAAAACACACTTTCGTGCTAACACACTTACACCCTTTCCCGTTTATAATATAAGTTTGGTGTGGCGGTGCAAGTTAAGATGGTGATCACACTGTTCAGAATGTGGATCAGTGGTCGTCAAAACTTTTCAACTTTTATCATAAACTGGAATTCTTTTGAACTCGTAACATTTAACGGTAACTATAATAACGAGACTAACGCCAAATTTGTTGGAACCAAGAATTCTTGTGAGCAATGAAGTAAACGGATAACGCAAACATGACAAGATGGTACGATAACGAGTTTTTTTTTTTGTAAACTTTTTTTTTCGTAGACATAATCTCAACGTAACATGATTCGACTGTCAAATATCAAAATTAATGATAAGGACTGCAAACGCAATTCAACGCGGTAATTCGGCATTTTAGGGCGATGCCTGCTGGGAGCGGCTCATTAGATTACTGTTAGTTTTAATTTATAATTGATTTTTACTTACAATTTATTTATTATTTTGTATAAATAATAAAAATTAATACGCAATTAAATAAATTTAATTAATAAAAAATAAATAAATTATTGTCACAGCACAAATTACCGCTGATCATCAGCTGGAAAACGTCCACTGCTAAACATAGACATCCCACAAAATTACCATTACTTATAAACAAAAACATAGACAAAATAAATGTAAAGCTTTCAAATCTTGTTCTACACAAAAAAACGTCTCCACATTAACCACTATTAAATGACTTAATAATGATCCAAACCAAACCAATTTACGTATTCGAAAACATATAATTATGGCTTACTATACCAGAAGAGAAGAACAGAAAAGAATAGGGCTGCGAAATTATCACAAAGAACTATCGATAAAATTAAACATAGGTAAGTTAGATACTTCTTAAATCGTATAATATATTTTTAGATTTAGAACCTATAAAAAATCTAGGAAGAAGTTAAAAAGTGTATTGACGATGCTAACATCGTAAATTAAAGTAATAATTACAATGTAAATAAACAACAGTTGAGCCCTTTATCATTAATTTACGGCACTGTCCACTTCACTTCCTTTCATTTATCTATCGATAAGATTATCCAGCACAACGACCTCGAAAGTGTTACAATAAGTCAACGATAACGTCATGTACTCAAGATCTAAGATCAGCTATCGATAAGAGCTTGTGGAACGTTCAAGTTTTTCTTTTGTCTGCCTTGTATAATTTATGATCGATATGCCTGATTTCCGATAACATTGAAGACACTTTATTGACCGCTCTGCACGCACATGAAAAATAAAAATCAATAAAATAAATAATAATAAATTCCAAAATTATTTTTTAACGTCCCCCTAAAAACACCATCAGTGGGGACGTTGGGAATTTAAATTCTCAACGTCCCAACTACTTAAAACTGGAAGGGAATTTTAATTCGCAGCGTCTCCACGGATGTAATTAATTTGGATGATGATGAGACTAAATTCCCAACTTCATTAAACCGATTTAAATGACTGCATACGGTATACCCTGAATTCGCAACAATGATTAAAAGCGAACCCTTTTTGCGGAGAACTGCCGGTTCAAGTAGAAAGCATAATGTACCGGTTCTTAGCCTTAAAGTAAGACTGTAACTATGGTTGGATTATTAAAATATTGCATATTTTAGATTTAGAACATGCCCTGGTCCGGACATGTTCTAAATCTGCGACCAAAACCACCGGGAAGCAGCATCTTCTGAATAAACCGTGAACATTCTGCAATCTCTAAGCTACCTGCTAAGCGTAGGGATTATAGCGAACACCTCAGAGCCATTGTCCAGTAGGAGATGAGTAAAAAAAAATGTATTGAGTTAGCATTTAGAAGCAGTTTATACTCGTTATAATAGACAATATTACATTGTTATTAAATTGCTTTCTTCACAGTCATATTAAAAACGTTTCCGCTTTATCGATTCATATATGAATTTAGTTAGTTTACTTCCGGTACGAGTTGTTAGGTTTCTCTAGCCAGTCTATCGATAAAAATTTGTCAAAATATTGAGGCCCTAGTCACCGCACTACTCAAGATTAGGGTTTCGCATTTCTTTCCACACAAAGCCTTGGCATGATCTATTCGCAAGGGCTCGCACAAAAGCATTGGAGCAGATGTTTGCTTCAAACTGGAGCACGGCAGATGCTGGTAGAACAATAAACTGACAGACAGACTGATGCTACTTTTGTTGAGATTTAATTAAATTATTTATAGTTTGGAACTTTAAGGAATCGAGTGGCTAAGTGGCAAAAAATTTGTAAGGAGTTAATTAAACTTTGAAATGGATACTCACGACTTTTATTCACGCCGGTAGTGTGGTAGTTTTGCGAGAAATACATATTTCTTGTATACTAGCTGTTACCCGCGATTTCGTTCGCTTGGACCTACAATAAAAGTAGCCTATGTCCGTCTCCGACCCTTAAACTATATCTATGCAAAAATTTAGCTCGATCCGTTCAGTCGTTTAACCAGGATAACGCGACAAACACCCAGACAGAGAGTATTAGTTATAAAATACATATAAGACAATAAGATAAATAATTATTGATCTCTTATTCCTACATTTAAAGCAATACTCAATACATTTATTGCAAACATTATGTAAATTACATGCAGGTCTTAACTAGCATATTTTAAATAAGTAATCATAATGACCCTGATTGGGTATGGCGATATCGTGCGGAGCGGGACAATCTATTCCATAACTGTCTTATCTGTCAAAAAATCGTCTAGGGTATAGTAGGATTTCGTGATTAAAACAACTTTTAGGGCTTTAGCAAATTTGAATTAATCTTCTTTCTCTGATATGTGTACTGGTAGTTTATTATATATTTTAGCATCCATTGGGTCCATTGGTTTGGTCCGGAGCTATGCATTGCTAGTTTAGACGGCGGTACTATTAGCACTAGAAGTAGTTTTTTCCCCACTTTTTTATCATTTTTATTCAGCGTGTTAATGAGCGTTTTAATTATCTTGTGACATTCAATCGTACAAATTATGTATTTGTTTTTTGTAGTAGGTAGTAAGTAGTTTAGGTAGTATGTATGTATTTTGTCAAGTTAATAATGGCACTCGCATTTAAAAGAAAAACTTATTCTTATCTTACACCAAACCAAATAATAGAATCAAGTGTCAACCCTACGTTGGCGAACAACAACTCTATGGCAGTTCCATTTCACGGTCCAGAAAGTTTCGCCCAAAACGTGACACCTTTTTATGAGACACCTCTTTTTACAGCAAGTATTTTCATTGAAAAAAAAAAGCAGGCGCAACTATTCAAAATTTGAGCATCAGTTTTAAAAGAGCCCGTTACTTTTTTTTTCGTAATTTTAATTTGGTGAAACTGTTGGCTGAATAGACACGACAGCGCAATGTTTTTATTTTTAAAAATGGCGTCATGTTCTTCCTTTTATAACTAAAGACCTGCATAAAAACCTACTTTGTTAAAAACAGTTTTGAAAGCAAAGTAACTAACCACTATTATTTTCTTTTACTGTTTTGATAATAAATTGTCTGCAGCACAGACAAAATTATTTCAGAGGTCATAAGCGAGCCCTAGCTTTTTATGAAAGAACCTTCGACCTAATATGGGTGCGTATCCTAAAAGTCTTGACACCCAAACAAAAATTACGATCTATAAACCGGTTTCTTTTTCAAAACAACACCATCATACACGTACACCGCCAACTGACTGTTGGTTTTCGGCACAATCACACCTGCATTCAGGACGCTCGAAGCGCACCACGCATCATTCTAAATACACCTATAAGAAATATATATATACTATTACTCTAATTGGTTGATTGTTAGGCGCGAGTAGGCGTAACCTTGAGATAGCCAATGAGAACGCTTGGTCGCACATCTCGCGACCCGCGCCTTCCTCAAACTTTGGTGACTTTTTGTAGGATCAACTAGTGTGATCTGTGGTTTTCAGCAACCTCACTTGAAAGACATTTTTATTCCCACTTTCCATTTTATTACGATCCTTGCAAATACCGTCACTTAACATCAAACGAGTTTGAAGTCGAATGCAAAGTTCATATATAACACACATAGAATTATTATTAAAGGAAAAACAAAATACACAACTGCAAAATGTAAGTACTTTTCATATGTCACTCAGGACGCAAAGACGAATCCAATGACACCTCACTCGTCAAAAACTATAGTCAAAACTTATTACAAAATATAGTCTACGAATTAGATACAAATTATATCAAGTTAATTTCCTAGAAGCCAAAATTTGATAGCTGAATACACAATTCACTTGAATTACTTACTTAGCTCTTCTAAGGGAGTTAAGTTTTAATTTTTAACACGAAACTTACAATTAGTAAGTGTTAAGTTGCAAGCCTAATTACAAACTAGAATAGGTATATGGGAAATCTGGTTCTATAATTACAAAGTTTGTAAATTTAAGGATTTTAGCTAAGCATGTCCATTTCGAAAGTTTTAGATAAAGATGCCTGCCCAAATGTTGCTGTCCTCGGTTAAAACACTGCAATGAAACAAAGTAATATTTTTAGTTTATTCAATGACGTCAATTAAAACTTCCAAAATTTTGATTTATGTGTAGTTATTTTAAATTATATCTGCTACAAAGAAAAATAATTGCATTTATTTATTCACTATTCATTCATTCATTATTTAAGAGCGTAGCTCTTATCGGTGGAGTAATTCCCATGCCTAGGGGTGTTCTGCCACATTTCTTCCTGTACGATATGACTGTCACCTTCTCTTTTATCTCGTCTGTAAAAGTTCTCCTTGGTCTTCCCGGTCCTCTCTTTCCTGCTATCATTCCTTCTATGATGGTTTTCATCAGTTTGTCATGTCGCACCAGGTGGCCTCTTGTTAGGAGGCCTATAGTTGTTAGGAGACTTATTTTCACGTTCATTCACTAGCTACTCGTTTTACTTTGAGGCGATCCGGAGTTTAGTGGGAACAAACATACATTCATACTTTATCATTATATATTAGTTTGACGGGATTCTATGAAAAACGATTTCAAAGAAACTTTGTAAAGTCCTTATTGTAATGTAAATTGCTACAATAAATCAAAGGATCAATAACTCATGTTTAAGACAAGTGTAGACGCTAAATGCGTAAGCGCATTGCTGACACCACACGATGCGATTGCGTCAATTAATCAATGTCACTGACTAGTAGCGCCACTAGTGACCATTCCGGGAAGTTGTGGAGCAACTTAGGCTTTTTAGCCGACTAAACAAAAAAGGAGTGTATCGTGTGTGCTATCAGGGTTTATTTATGTTCTTTATTTCAATCATAAACGCCGGAACCAATTTAGAGAAGCGCATTTTTTAGGAACCTCTTAAGTTTGTTTATTCTAACCACAAAAGAGTTTTTATTAGAATTAGGTTGCACCTTGTATTATTAAAACAAAAAATATTATTTAATGCTACAAAATACCTTGTTCTACTTGTCATTGTCTTGAAGCGGAAATATAGCTAGTTACTTTGACTATATGCCTGGGTAAATACTACACATTTTTTTAATGCATAAAAGTGATTCTACTTTTATTATAAAAATTATGCAAATAAGTAAACCTACCACTCATTTTCCCAGAAGTCCTAGTTAGAATTCTGTCGGTAACTTCTACCGTAAGCACTTCTTAACAGTAACACTAGGCAAGTATTTATGAAAATGGCACGTAACACTTTTATATTTTTTATGTATTATGCCATCGCCACACATTGGTATAATTGCAACAATATTGTTTCGGTTTAACTCCTGGTTTTGAGCTGTTTATTAAAATTAAAACGCTCTAGATATTAATCTTTCAAAGTGAGAGTTACTTACTTTAAAATATATCTGTCTTTTATTGCAATCTAAGGCGTGACAGTTCAAAAACGAAGGTACATAAACGAAAAAAATATTGCTGGAGAACGATATGGGTCCATATGGAGCCGATACAATAAAATATCCTTTTATTACGCACCAACAATAACATTACAACTTAAACCACAAAAATAAACCATAGAGACCATAGGGATAGATCCTAACATCGCGTTCTAATATGATTAGTGCTTGTAAAATGGTGCCATCCGCCGCATCCCAGCGTGTATAATGTGAGGTAAACATGGTTTGCATGTCTCTCAACGATGACGCGATGCTCGATAACTGCGCACCAACGAAACTTTCGTGCGACCGATTTCACAGTGGTACTTACGACGTGTACTTGTTCGCACTACTGTGTCTGTGCCATTCGAAATGTCCTTTCGCACCATCCTTACGCAGTAATGTGCTAACTCTATTATAATTATGTATCCCGCAGTACAATGCCCCGCCTTATCGGCTAATGTGTGGCGCTGTCATTATACCTACCTTTAATTCAACCTTTTACAACTTGGCAACTTACGCGCATTACCATGAAACCGCTCATTTATCCAAGTTATTTTTAGAATAACTTATTCAGATAGTGCTTAATTGATTGTAATTAGGTTTATTCCTGTCTGATGTAATTTGTAGGATGTATTTACTGGACTTAGCTGAGGATGAAGGGTTGGCATGCCATCATTAGTTAATATTTAGATAAGCAATGCATAAATAAGTCGTCATTCTAAATTATAAGAATTTCGGCGGTACATTTTTAATATTTTTTTTTTATTTTGTTGGACGTGTTTCACACAGCGCCATCAAGCCCCAAACTAACCAAGCTTGTACTATGGGAACCAGGTAACTAACATAAATACTTTTTTTTTAAAATAAATACATACATAGAATACAGAGACACCCAGAGAAAGAACAAACATCCATTTTCATCACACAAATTTGTCCTGTGTGGGAATCGAACTCACAACCTATAGATCAGAAGGCGGAAATCCACGCACTGAGCCACAGGGATAGTCAAAATATTTTTGCAGTATAGTCAGTGTTTTGGTTAAAGTCAAAATATCCTCCGTACACTCTACTACAGTGTCAGCGGCGATCAGAAGCATGTTTCCCGCGCCGTGTGTACCAGCTCCATAAAACTCGCTGCGCTGGCGCCGCTACGTCGCATGCAATTCGCATACGAGATCGTTGTGAGCCTTATTAACTGAATAATTGGTTTAACGCACCATGCAAATGTTAATTGAAAGAGCAGATTGTTGTTCCAGTCAAGTGTAACTTGATTTAAGTATACATTTTATAATTGTTGGAAACAGAGAGCTCGCGTTTGCGATATTATCATTTATAGTATTATTCTCGTAATTTGCATTTATGATTAGTAATGGCTGAGTCTATCTATATTTAATATCTTAGTATTTTTATGATATTTTGATGAGCAATCAGAATTTTGAACTTCAACAGTTCAAATACACGCACTGCACTCGTCGATTTGAGATATTAGAAAAACTTTAGAACACAACAAAAAATGAAATCAACAATAAATGAATCGAACAAAAAATATTTTGTTTTTATATTAATCAACAACCAAACAAGAATAGTCATTTTTTCACAGTCTTTTGTACAATAATACAAAGTCATTTTTCACATTACCTTTCAATACAGAACACAGTAATGTTTGCACACTACTGCTTGGCGTTAGAATCAATTGTGTTACTTCACCTGGTAGACTCTGCAAAAGAGTCCTACCACTAATTAGTATCTATAGTCATCATTAGGCTTGCTTGTGTAGATATACAGGGTTACGAAGAAAGGGTATGCTAAGCCGAAAAGGGCTTGTAGTACTCATCATTATGAACGACTTTTACTATAGGACCAACCCTGATATTATAAATAATCCTATTTTTGAAACTCCTCCCATGCTCAAACAGCCCCGACTGTTTTTTTTTTTGGGTACGTGATTTCCTATTCGTAGCGATACCTCCTACATTTAATCGGCTAATCTAATTGCCGTTAACAGTATCTTGACATCGTTCAAAAACCACAGAATCTTTCTGCTAGATTAACCACCTCGGAACAATAGGTTATCCTTACCGCATGACTGGGTCGACCTTGCAACTCCTTGCGACGGCCGTGTAATGCTCCTATTCTATTGTTAAATGGCAAACAGTAATGCCAGTGATTATGTAAGACGGTCAGAGTATGTAATACTATTAGGAAGATAATAAATTTTTGTTTGATATTATAGGAGAACAGAATAAATGCTCCTGTTCACTTTAATTCTTCAATTCAAGCTGTAGTTTCTATACCGTGTTCTGGATTGTAGAAAAATATTTCCAGTTTTTTTTTTACTACTTAAAAAGACATATACTTGACTTCAATCTCACCTGATGATTCAGAGTTTCAGAGTTTGCAAGCTGAAGTTGCAATGGGCAGGCTCACTCGAGGAACCGATAACCGGTGGGGAAGAAAGGCTCTTGAGTGGCGAGCCCGAACCGAAAGACGCAGCGTAGGTAGGCTTCCCACTAGGTGGACCGACAATATTGTGAAAGTGGATGCAAGTGGCCCGTTGTCGGTCGGTGTGGCGCTCTAAGGGGGAGGCCTATGTTCAGCAGCGGACGTCTTATGGCTGATGAATTTGGTGATGAATCTCACCTGATGGGAAGCAATGGTAGTCGAAGATGATACAAAGAAGAGGCACATTTAGCACATTTGGCAGGGTTTCGAACTATTGAATTTCAAAATTATTTTGGTTCTGAACTGTTTGGAGCAAACGTGGCGCTATGATATGATCTGGCAAGTGATTTGCTCGTATCCTCTCTTAATTGTATTATATAATTATTACGTAAATGTGTAGAATGCAAAAAAAAAAAAATATTATAATTAATTAATTTAATTATTAATAAATTTCATCGTGAAACATTTTTGGCAGTTATTAGCTAAAGTTGTTACTTTTTTTCAGCCCCCGCTTCGTATAAATGCTCCCAGCTAACAATCGTACAAAGGTCACCTTTGAAGGAAATCCCTAAAGTTATTTGAATTTTACGCCATTGTTTTCTTTTCTCGGCCACCCGTTTGACCTTTAGCATTGTTGGCGATCTTTTGAAGTGGGTGGACATTGTGTGCCTTTAAGAAATGGCTTTGAAATATTTAGTACCCAATCTAACATTGTTTGAATGAAATATTTTGGTTTCTCTGAAATAAATCTGGGGGTTTCAAAATTGCCGGTACTAAAAGTCTGACACGTGACCAAAATGCTGGCGTTTATTTGGCTCAACGCATAAGCATTGCCATTCAGCGTGGTAATGCCGCCAGCATGCTGGGAACGCTCCAACTGGTAGTGGGCTTGAACATTTGGATTATATATAGACCTTTAATGGTCTCTGGATGATCCAACTGCTATTTTTATGTAGTAGGCTAAGTAGTTTAGGTAGTTGTAGTTTGTATGTATTTTGCTTAGTTAATAAAGGCCCGATAAAAATAAAGTCCGATATATTTCAATATTAAAAGAAAAATGCAAAAAAATATAATTTTAAAGTCGCTAAATGTGAATGTCCTAACTAATATTATAAATTCGAATGTAACTCTGTCTCTCTGTCTCGGTGTTTGTCGCATTATCAAGGCTAAACGGCTGAACGGATCTATCAAATTGTTTTCATAGATATAGGACATAAGCTGTTTTTTTTTTGTAGGTCCACGCGAACGCGGGTAACAGGTAGTAGTATATAATCAGTCAATGTACAAACAATACCGCTAATTATTCTCACAATGACATTATCACAGTTACTGGATTTAGGCAACTATTACTAAAATAATAAAATCCGAAAGTTTGCGTTTTATTTTGTATATGTTTTTTTCTTACTGAACTTCACGAACGAATTAAGGAAGAATTAATTAATTGAACGAATTAATATGAAAAACATAAAATAATTTTTAATCCATAAAAATTGCAAATACTGCAGAATAACGGATGAAACCAAGTGCAAGCGCATTAAAAAAATGCATTTCAATACAACATATTCATCACGAACTAGATCATTCTTTTAGAATAATACAATAATAACGTACAGCTTCTTCAATGATAAAATCAGCACGTGTCCACTCAAAAATTATTATAATTTGTACTCCTGTATCCAACTATCGGACAGATGTTCCAAACAACATTGGCGTTCCATTCAGCATCGACCTTAGCAAATAGAAGCCGACGGCCGACTTACAACTTTGAATAGAGTTATTTGTAATAGCTTTGAAAAACAACAAAAAAGTCTTCGCTTTATATAAGCACGAATAAGAATTTTTGACAATATCAGGGATTGCGTAGCATTTCTGGCTAGACGTCGCGTCGTTTATATCTGTTTTCATCGATACAATAAGAAAGCTTTGTTTCCAACAAAGATGTGCGAGCTACATAGATAGATAGATATAACTCTTAAAAAAAGGCTTAAAACTAGTGTAACTAGCGGCCTTATTGCTGAAAGCGATCTCTTCCAGGCAATCATAAGATGGAGGGGATTTATTGAAGACGGGACTAGCTAAACAGTGCGCTAGGATACAAACAAACAATAGGATTCTAGGAGGCTAAGAAAATGAATTCGATTTTGGCCTCGTGCCTATCCATTGTCTTATCTCTGGTGGTAATGCAGGGCGCATTATGCTGTAAGAAATTAAAGGAAGAACGGCGTAGTTGATTTATTCTATTTATAAACGTGGGGTTTCGATATTATTACCCGACTGCCCAAGAAGGAGGGTAGTGCTTTTGGGGTGTATGTAAGTATGTTTGTGTGTGACCGATTGTAACGAGTGTAGTGTCGTTGAATTTCTGTTTACGTTCGGAGTAACATAGTCTACCTTTTGCAGTTGGATATTTTGTTTTTAATTCAATAGTATTACTAATCTTTATAAGTATTTTCGCGTTTCCGCTATACTTGCGGTTTGCTGTCAGCTCAGCAAACTTTCTTCTAACAGTCCAAATAAGACTTCTTTCTGAAGAAATTAATAGACTAAAAAAAACTAAAAATATACTATTGTTAAAGAATAATACAGCAATAATGTTTATCTAGACGTCTTTTAAATCAATACTTTATTTTTATCTTTTGACATTATCATTTTTTTTTTAGATAGGTCGATTTGAACACATTTCCATAAAACAGTTTGGATACATTTAAAAAAAATTGAAGTTTTATAGATACTGATACTACAGTAATATAATGTTCGAGTCGAGCCGTAAGGCATGACTATTACCAATGTGTTTAACCTTGACAAACATTTAATGACCATGTCACCAGTTCCTGTGTAATTTTATGCGCAGTGATTATTCTATAACGTATGTTATTCTATCATGTTATACCGAACGTAATGGGTTAGCCCCCGTATGCCACAGCCCTGCTATGCCACGTCATAGTAATAGAAAATGTGGTATGTTGTTTTGGTTTAATTTTTATGAATAATTTTAATAGTGACAACATGATGACATACACAAGTATACCATCTGACCTAAAGAAATTACTTAAAGTAAGAATTATTTTGTAACAAGCAAGATAATCTAAACAATAACCAGTCGATCGATCGAATCGATCTCGAACGCACATTCAACATTTTTATTGATATAAAATTATTGAGGATGACATTAAACAATGTTCATGCAACATTTTATTACACAGAACATTCAAAATTTCTTGTGATTATATCTCTCATATTGAGTCACGCAAGTCTTCATTTCATGCTAATGAAGATGTTTTCTTTATTTCTCTGTTGTTATAGTATGTAACATGCTACCTATTAAATAAAATGTTGAAAAAACGTTTCTGAAATATCTCTCAGGATTTTCATCATCATCAGTCAAAAGACGTCAACTGCCGACCATAGGCCTCCACCTTAGAACGCCACACTGGTCTATCAGACAACAAATGACAATCTGCCATTTGCATCCACCGGTTGCCCGAGACTTTCACAATGTCGTCGGTCCACCAAGCGCGAAGCCTACCTACGCTGTGTCTTTCGGTTCGTGATTGCCACTCAAGAACCTTTCTTCCTCGTCGGTTATCGGTTCTTCGAGCGATGTGGCCTGCTCATTGTCATTTCAGCTTGCAAACCCTGAAAGCTACGTCAGTGACTTTGGTTCATCGGCGAATATCCCCGTTCCGGATTTTATCGCGCAAAGAAACTCCGTGCATAGCTCTCTCCATTGCCCGCTGTGCGACTTTATGTTTCTCCAAAACGCCAGCAGAGAATCACTCGAGAGAGCGTATTATTTAAAAGCAGCCCTAATAAGAAATCAAATAGATAATAAAAATTTGTACTTAGATATTAAGATTAGATACTTATTTTTTATTGGAATCAAACACAATCAGTCTCATATTACGCCCCCTTTGAGGAAATATCCTTAGACTAAGCTTCTATCACTTGAACATAAGAGCCCTTGTGCAGAGGAGTAACCCTATACGTTGTTGTCGAGGGCACTTTGCGGGCCGATTTCGTAAGATATTGGACAAAATGATTTAGGAATAAGTGACTTTAATAAATGAATTTATAACTAATAGTTCGCGCCAAACTGACACCTTACGACCTCTATCTATACGTTACAAACCCTGGGGCAAATTCGCTCATATCTGAATATTTTTGTTTTTAAATGATTTGCCATTTTAAAAATGGTTTCAGTTCTCTAGTTATAGTCGGACACCGACGGCACAAACACCAACTTTTCCCTGTAGACTGAGTCTTCGCTTCGCTCGTTCTATTAAATTACTTTAAAGATAAGAAATATAAATGTTAAACTAACCTAACAGAATCGTATCATATTATAATTTAAAAAAAAACGACATGTGTCGTGCCAATCGAACACCTCAAATGAGAACTCGATTCAACTCTAAATTTCCCGAGCACACTAATGTAATTCTACTAATATCCTTTCACCGTGGTGTGATGTAATACTCATTTAACCGTTCGAAACCAAAGCTGCGCCAGTGGAAGAGTGGGACAGCCGTTCGACGGCGGAAGGAAGCCGTATCGATGCGATGACTTCCCGTGGCGGCGTGACACATCACCCTTCGGCCCCGGTTGGATACCTAGAGGGGAAAGCTAGCTGCTGGGAGCTGGTACGTCCTAGACCCCACGTAACGAGCGACAAAAACGCACCAAAGATTACACTGGTTTTGGGGGGACTGAGACCATGCATTTCCATCGGCTATCTGCGGCTTCGCCATCTCACGCTTAGCAATGAACCAATGAGATTTTTTATGCAAGTTTTTTGTCCGATGCGTGGTGTACTTCGATATGTCCTATGTCGTCTATGCCTATTCTGACTGATATTTGGAAAGGCTGAAGACTCCGCCGACAAGAGCTAAGCTTAAGAACAAAAATACCTCCGGATAAAATTACAAGCGTTGCGTAATAATTATATTATCACGAGAGCCTTCTTAGAGCAAGGCACTTTTCGCTTGAAAATACATACTAACTTATCCTAACTTCCTGGCTAATACGGGATTATAAGGAAAGGGTATGCTTAGCCGAAAGAGGGTCATAGTACTCATCATTATGAACAACTTTTACTATGGGACCAACCCTGAAATCGAGAAAAAATAATCAAATAACAAAACGACAAAAAATGCACAAAAATGAATCAACGCCATGTAGCGAACTATACGAATTAACTTTGTCTCTCGGTCAGGATGTTTGTCGCGTTATCACGGCTAAACGACTGAACGGATTTTGATAAAATCTGATAAGGAGTTACTGTATGTCACAAAGACGGAGATAGGATACTTTTTTATGTCCGTGCAAATGAAGTCGCGGGTAACAACCAGTTTGTTATAGTTTTGTTGTCATCTCAGTTGAAAGGTTACTACAAAGTAAGAATGCCCTCATAGATAGATAGATAGATAACTCCTTATTGTTCACACCAGAAATTACATACATAAAACAAAAATCTACTTAAAACTAGTGTAAAAATTGGCGGCCTTATCGTTTGAAGCGATCTCTTCCAAGCAACCTTAGCATGGAGAGGATTTATAAGGAAGAGGCAAGGGACGGGTGTGCCTTTATAAAAGAATATGTAACACACAAACAAAAAAAATAGACAAACTCATCGTCATGTTATACACAAAACGCCTTCATCCGTATCGTACCGTATTTTAGCATAAGTAATTATTACTGCTGTATATAATTATATTCATTTCTATTACCGCCAGGGTCAAAGCTTCCATTTTCATGATACGTGCTCGCGACATAGCCTGAGCAATACCAGACTAATTAATGTTTTCGTAGAAAACTGACGTGTTCAAAGGCTTGGAATAAAAACATTATTATTACAGTAATAGTCTTATACAATATCATTTTTGGTGAATTATTGTGTCTGAAATACTTTGAATTGAAATGCTTATACATTTATTTTTGTAGTGGTAGGGCTCTTCCGCAGAGTCCGCCTGGGGCAGTAACATATCTTTACCAGTTATACAACCGCCAAGCAGTAGTGCGCAAACATTACTGTGGTCCAGATTGAAGGACCATGTTTTCAGGGTAATTACTGGGCATACAGAGAATTAACATTTAATATCTCATGTTGACGAGCGCAGTGCATTGCCACTCATGGTTTTGATTTATTGAAGTAAAAAAATCTGGATGGCACAGAACTGTTATGAGCAGGTATGAAGCTTATCATCAGGTGAGCGACTAGCTCGTCTCGTCACTAAGTTCCATAAAAATAGGAAAATATATATGCGCATTCAAATATTATTTCCAGGTGAAACGTGGAGCATCGATAGACATTATTATTTCACCTAATAATATATACTTTTTGGATTCGTCAATTAAATGTCGTTTTTTTTATTGCCCGAGCGAAGCGAAGCAGAGTTTACTTGGAAAAATCGGCATTTGTAAGTATGTTTGTATGTTTGTGTGTATATTTGTCCGATAATAACTAGCGAACCGTTGATCCGATCTTCATTAAATTTTGTAGGCAAGTAGTTCAATACAATTTTTAAGTTCGAATATGAGCTGAATCGGTCCAGGGGCTGTGAAGATATAGGGATCGCGAGGACTCAGTTCGGCGCGAACTACTAGTTTATTTAACTAACACGGTTAAACTAATTACTGATGTAATAAAAAAAGTAAATTGTCACAAGTAATAGAATTGAAATACACATTCAATGATCCAAAGTAGGTCGAGTAAGCAAGATAAGTGAATACAATGTAAGCGCTGGAACAATATACATTAATTAACTTTCATGCTGTTCACTTTAGCGATAAAGTGAAGAACTTAAAACCGGCGGATACATCAATTGATACATTAATGTTAGTGAATATTCAATACAGACGCTTCCTTCAGGAAATCCTAACTATTATTATAAATGCCAAAGTGACTATGACTCTCTCTCTGTCTCTCTGTCTGCATGGGTGTTTGTCGCACTATCAACGGCTGAACGGATCGAGCTGAATTTTTGCATGTTAGGAGACAGATAATTATAGGCTATTATATTTATTTTTTTGTAGGTCCACGCGAACGAAGTCGCGTTTAACAGCTAGTTACTTATACGTTGTTAATTTAAGTATCGTCAGATAATTAAATGAAAGGTTTGATGGTAGCTATCACAGTGGATTAATAAGGTACTTTGTATCCCGGAAAATTTAAGTTTCTTATAGTATAATATAAAACCGGCGCTGCTAGTTATAAAATAATTAACATTAGTCAAAAATATTACCAATAAAATAAAAACTTATAAGGCCGTGTGAAATGTGAGGCAATAATATGAATTATTCTCAGCATCCCCACACTTTAATCGGTGGGGGATGTGAAAATTAATGTGGAAATTAAAATTCCTCACGAAGTAGAAAAAGAAATCTAGTCAACTAAAAAGTGGGTTGAGACGTTTGGAGTTTAAATCCCTATCGTCCCCGCTAACAAAAATTATAGCGACGTTAGTGACACGTTGGGACCAAACCAAATTTTTATAAAACAAAATATTACAAGATACATGCCGTAATCTATCATAATTTATTTATCTCGTATTAAATTCATAAAATGTGTATTCAGTGGATTACATCTATTCATAACAACAAACGATCTGAAATAATGACAAACAAAAATAAACCCCTATCGTTTCGAGTGGCAGAACACAGAGAAACACTCATTTCACACCTTTACGACGTCGTTAAATCCTTGCAATGGGCGGGTCACATAAATGTTAATATGGGGTCAAAATAACCACACCTGATTTGGGACTAAAAGACCCCATGCTTAACCCCTGATTTATAGATGTCTGGTTAGCAATAAAAAGTTAATTTAGTACGGGAAAGAGTGGTAATGACCGAATTGAATGGATCCAAAGGGTTTGGAGTTTGTTGGACAAGTTTTTTGATGGTTGTAAATCTAGAGATAATAAATGTCGCTCCAACTTCGACTCAAAGGAATTCCTTCTTATTTTTATACGGTTTTATTTAGCTTGCTCTGTTTTTAGAAGATAAAATAATGTGGCATTTGTTGGGCTAGGCATTTGACCGCTTGTCCTGATGCCGGGGCACTAGAATACTGCATCGGTAACCTCTGCCTGTAGTAAGAGACTGCTAAAAGGGGATCTCTGGGCTCGGGGGAGGTTAAACTGAATTCGACAGAACTAAGAATTTTAAAGAGTTGTCTTTGTCTTATATAAGAAGACTAAAGTTTAAAAACAATTTAGGGCTTTTTCTTATAGTTTTCAAGTCCGTGTTTGACAATTGGTAAGCTGTGTTCGAATATAAAGCCTATTCATGCCTATTCAATCAGGCCATGAAAAGCCCTAGATTGTATCTCTCAGGAAACAAGGAAGCCGGCAGTTTGTTCCTGGCTGTACGGATTAGAAAACGTAAATTCAAGACGTTTTCTAGCTATCAAATTATATATTTTTGGGTATTGGCCTTTATCTCAAGCGACACGGTCATTAAAACGGAAGTTTGCGAATGAGAAGTGGCTTACGCTGTGCAGTAGGGTGGATAAGTGTATTGGGAATGACTCGGTAATTTGTCTTTTGACTAGTGAATAGCGCAACAGCTTTACATAATATTTAGGACCTTACCTAAATGCAAGAACCGTAGATTTTCAAATAACGAGAAAATGATTAGACGCTTTTACATAACACATTACTGTTGTAACTAGTCTCGTGACAGCTTAGTTATTAAAGATGCCACGGTTGTAAGAATGCTGTAATGACTGTACCTATGTAGCGTAGACCGGTCAAGTCGTTGCCAAACTGTATAGCAACCGTAAGGCGATTCTACAGTGCAATCGAATTTGCAAGTGAAGTACAGCGTAACTTCAAAATATCGAGTAACTAAACTACTCATGACGGTCTAGCACCTACTCTATCTAAATCACTTGAGTCTTGAAGACTGAGCCCTATGTTGTACGACTATTTCAGAGGTTGTACGTGCCAAAAAGACCATCCATCCATTCCAAGTGTAATCCAAAGACTGAGTGTCCATATATAATAGTGCATCGAAGAAAAACTGCCTTCGTTGATTAATGAAATGAACGAATTGTAAAAATGTTTCGTTGAAATATGTACGCTACGAGCTATACAAAAAGATAAGGCCAACAGACCTGCGGACTTGGTTCGCGCAGACCGCTTTCTAACAAATGAAAGAGAAAGAGAAGAATTTTGCTCACCACGGACAGAAAACAATCTCTCGTCCGTTTCGTGGTTTTCAGATGTGTTAGCGTACCTCTTATTTCGGATGTAAATATTTTTACGTACGTGCACTACGTGCTTACGTACGGTCTACCAGTTCTGGGAGGTCATACAATTTAGCACGCAGTGTATAAGCTCTGATGGCCTCTGCCACGCTCATTAGGGGCAAAGCGAGGCTTTGTGACCGATTCGACGTGGTGGCAGCATCATACTCAGAGCTACTAAATAAACGGCTTCGCTTCTCTGTACCACTCATCTACTCACTAAACTAATCTAAGAGGGCTAAAACTCCTGCGTCTCTTTACATTTCAATATTTCAGAAAATAATGGCCACAATTTTAGAGCTGCCAAATTTAGTTTACTTTAGAAAATGGGATAACAGAATCAACGCAGCTTCAAATCAGTAGACATTGACCCTAGTTACTAACCCAGTACTTACTCGCCGACTAAACTGTCTGCCGTCTGCGCAGGTCGTTACATCTCATCTGTTACTTCACTTGTCTTGTTTGTTTATTGTCTTGTTTACTTCGTGTTCTGTTGTTCGTGTAAGTATGTATTTAAAAAATATCTATGTACGTATATCAGTCTCTGGCAGCCATATTACAAGCTTTGCTTAGTTTGGGGTCAGATGACCGTGTGTGCAAAAATGTCCCAGATATTTATTTATTTATTTATTTTATTATTTATTCTCTCCTACAGCATTCTAAATTTAAATGTAACATAAGTTTTTTTACTTTTTTTTCTCTTTCCTCTTAAAAGGATTTTGGCGTCGCACGTCTTATGCATTTGCCAGTGTCATGTATACTTATATATTTTCAAGTTTTGTTAAATATTATCAAACAAGTCATAGTCACAGTCAAAGGCGAGCAAAGCAAGTCACGGTCAAGTCCAAGTCGTGCCCCAATAAATTGGTGAAAACTTTACTAAAGCCTTCTATAGAATTTTGGTAACAACACGAAAATTCACGTTTCACGATATTCACCTACATTCGAGTATTTTTACGAACACTTAACGGGTAAAAATTCACCGTTTTTATACATTAACACTCGAAATAACACAAGTTTTGGAAAATAATAAAATAACGCGACATGAATTCTTCACGTTCCCGCCAAAAAACCTTTTTTTTACTTTCCCCGCTGATATAGAGCACGACACTGCCACTGGTCTATACGTACTAGTATTATAAACGTCACATACATCAATCGATAAGTACCGTACTATTCGCTGCCCTCGCTGTGCTCTGTCTTCGCTGAAGTATTTCTAGCAAAAGTGTACAGATAATCTTATTGATCGACGTCCTCCATCCTCGGCCCACCGCTGCTAGACATCAAGAGCGTCGATGGCCAAATGCTGATCTATTCCCAATAAAATAAAAGATTTTTTTATCGAGAATTTTCACGTTAAATTGAGTCAGTTATTCCGACTATACCGTGACTTTTTTTTAATTGAATTTGGTGACGAGATGAATAAGTAGCTACCTTGGCGTTTCTGTATCTTTGTTCAAACTTGTAACACGGCCGCGTCGAGAGAACTCCATGGAAATCGCATGGAATGATATTATTTACGGCATTAACAATAACATTCCATGCGAATTCCACGGAGCTAACGTTACGAGTTTGAAGGAAGACAGAGAATAACGGAACTGTGTCACCCAGAATAGTTAAAAACCATGAGCTCGTCATACTGAGATATTAGGTGTTAATTTATTTATTTATTTTTTATTTTATGCTATACTTAACTAGTTATTCAATTTTACAATTTCTAAAATATCCTAGTCGTCTAGCATTCCCGTTTTTTTGAAATAAATAATGTGTATAATAATGTGTATGTACACAAGTATATAATCAAAGTGTGTACATTAGTTTTTAGAATCAGATTCTTATCTTATTTAAATTTCTAATGCGTATAACTCAAAGATTATATTTATCTGAGGCATGACTACCTTTAATTGAACCCGCTGTGTCTCTGGCCCATTGCTAGTGGAGTGTAACAAATGTCAGAACTCCACTCTTGCGCAATCGCAGCACGCGCCGCAACTTTTATCTAGAAAGCGTGAAGTTAAGTTTTTCGATTAAGTTTTCACGTCTAAGTATACTTCGTAATCTGAAGGCACGCGAGTAATCATCACCGGCCTTCTTTAGATGCAGAAATCAAGGTCAGAAACGAATCGTACTAGTACCTACTTTGTACCATTACGGTATTTTTTAGAACCAAGTACGATACATTTCTGCCCTTTTGAATTTCTGCATCTAAAGAAGGCCGAAGATGGTTCTTCGGTTTCTTGCCCTTCGATATACTCGTAACATAGTTACTAAGGCAGCGTAGCGAGTCTGTGGCCTTAGCAACTATGTTATCTAAAATTGAAAAAGCTCTAACAATTCCAATCAATAATAAATAATAAATAAATATCTGGGACATTATTGCACACATCGTCACCTGACCCCAAACTAAGCAAAGCTTGTAATATGGCTGCCAGAGACTGATATACGTACATAGATATTTTTTAAATACATACTTATATAGATATTAACACCCAGACATAGAACAAACACAAATATTTATCACATAAATGTTTGTCCTAGATGGGAATCGAACCCACGCCCCCAAGCACAGAACGTAGGTTCACTACCAACTGAGCCACCGGGGCAGTCAATCATCAATCATCGATAAGATAAGCTCGATTGATTATTAAATATTATCGGCAATGAATATGAACTGTTAGTAGACAGGTTGGTGTCACATTTTTCACGCTAGTATTAAAAATGCGAAAGTTTGTAAGTAAGTAATGTGTGATTTAATATTTTTTCTGTGATCTACTCAATTAAATTCTCTTCCATTGTATGGAAATCTATTGACGTGCGTTATTCTCGCAAAAACTCGAAAATGGCTCGACCAATTTGAATATATATTTTTTGTTTTATTATCGCCTCAGTAGTGGGATGGTTTGGGAAAAAGAAACTTAGTCCACGCGGGTGAAACCGCGGGACGCAGCTAGTTTTAATATAGCCCTTGAATCTATGTCTTTATTACTGCATATTTATTTAATATCAAACAAAATGTCAGTTACACTAATAGAGCCAAACACTGACGCGATTTTTTCTTTTATTGCCTACTTAGAACTTATGTTCATAAATACATACCACATTTACGTAAATAACGAACCGTACAATATTGTTTGCGTACGTATTATGTAAGTTGCGTAAGCGGTTTTTTATAGGGTACTGTTGACATAACATTTTTGCGCCTTTTTTGCGTAGAACGACATGATTTACCTCGAGAGCATTCAGATAACAGTGATAGATATTTTATTTATTTACATATTATACAATACTTACAAAATACACAGAAACTACAACTAACTAAAACGAACATTTAGATTACCCAGAGACCATTGAAAGTCTAAAGCTTATCCAAATTTTCAAGCCCGCTACAAGTTGGCAGCGTACCCAGCATGCTAACGGCATTACCATTTACCATGCTGAACGGTAATCCTCACAGAAGAGGAAAAACTTTTATTTACTTCTCTTTTCTGTGGTAATGCTTATGAATTGCGCCGAAGTACTAAGTACCGACTCATACTAGACCGAGCAAAGCGAAGATCTCCGAGTCCACGGAAACAAACCGCCTTATCAAAAAATCATGCTTGTACTTCTCTCATTCTTTCTCGTTTTTTATAAGGCGGTTGGCGCCAACTAAGCTGTTAACTAAGTTTAAATTTAAACTGAAAAAGATATTTAAAAGAAAAACTCTTTTATTTTATGTGCCAAATATTAAAAGTCAAAAACCGGCGGAAACACAGAAAAACATCTCTCCCGTTACTATCAATTACCTACGCTATTTAAATCTAATGCTAAAGAAACGTTTTAAATAAGCTAATGCTAAGTACCTAGGTATGCAAGTTTTCTAGAGATATTGATCGAACTACCGGGCTGCCTACTCGTAGTAGGTAATAGTATTGGGAACGCTTTCTACGTTAATACGAATATTATACAATACGCCGGAACTAAAATACCTATAAATAGTGTCTAATGAAAAATACCTACTGGTTAAGCCCTGGCTAGTGCCACAGAACATAAATATAATAATACTAGAGTGTTGCAGAGGTGTTATGGACTAATTTAGATGCACACAAAATTACGAGTAAATGTTCTATATTTTTTTTTTTTATATATATCTGAGCTGTTAACAAAATGGTTAGTTTGATGTGGTATTTAATTTTATTATTTGTCCTATCGAAATACGGTTGACGCTAACTCACGTGAACTCTTAGTGACGCTACTCGCCCATAGATGGCGTGGCCTTTGAACGCAAAGCAACTACATACTAGGGTATTTTAGAAATTGTAGAATAGAACAAAAAAAATATAGCATAAAATTAATCATATTTAATTATAAAACCAGTTTGTTATTTGTTAAAACGATATTTATTATCTTTTGTTTTGTTCCAGATTCATTCGTAAATAGCCAAGAATGGACGGCAGCTCGGGGAGTCACGGAACTGCGGGTCGGTGTTCTAGGCTCTCCGGACAGCGGAAAATCAGCCCTAGTACATCGTTATCTAACAGGGGCTTATATGCAAGAAGAAAGTCCAGAAGGTAATACTCCAAAACAATTTATTATAGTTTTCGTAAAACTAACTTTTTACATCACCGCCATCTATCGAGTTGCGTGAAAGCATTTGGGCGCTTACTTCAGGTGTGGACTTCAAATACATTGAACTAGTTACAGCATATTTCGTTAGATGGCATGAGTTAGTTTACGTAACAGATTGCACTCAATAATTATTTTCGTATTTTTAAATTTATAATAATAATTATGTATATAATTATCAGTTATCGATACTTATTACTCATATACCTACCTGTTCCAATAAATTATTGCCTTTTTAACTGATCAAAATACAGGGTTTTAAGGAAAGGGTACCTAAGTGCTAAGTACCTAGGCTAAGCCGAAAAGGGCTCATATAGGTACTCATCATTATGAACAACTTTTTCTATTGGACCAAACCTGAAATTATGTTAAAAAAACAGCTGTTCCAAAGAAAAATGTCAATAACACTCGACAAAATGTACCTATGGAACAGCTTATTTTTTTTTCTCGTTTTCAGGTTTGGTCCCATAGTAAACGTTGTTTACGATCATGAGTACTATGAGCCCCTTTCGGCTTATCATACCCTTTCCTTATAACCCTGTATATTTAAACGTTTATTGATCATCATCTCCATCCTCTATTTTAGGCGGTCGGTTCAAGAAGGAAGTAATCATCGATGGGCACAGCTACCTTCTGCTCATAAGAGATGAGGGAGGATCGCCTGAAATGCAGGTTAGTGCATTCTCACGAGAGAAACAAAGACAAAGCTACCTACGGACGGCGCGACCTTGGTACCTACTTTACATCGAAAATTATAGGTAGGCAGGTACTAAATCACAGAATTTGTAAGGGCTTAAATCACAATCGTTGTCCGTACTATTCTGCTACCTACTAATTGAGACAGTACCTACCTATATTATATTACTCTTTAGTACCTACACAGATTGTGAGAATGAGATGAGAATCTAAGATGCCTCTTATACCTCTAGCCCTAACCATAGACTTTTTTTTCTTGACCTTTGACCTTTTTTCATTGTACTAACAAACCTACGGACGTGGTACGGCCGGACCGCCACAGGGCCTGTCATGGCCTCTAATACTGGGGCCCCCGGCCCGTAACGTGAGGAAAAACCTCAGTAATTGCGAGGATGTTTAGGTTCAGCCGCCAAAGCAGCTGCGCGACTGTAATCACACAGCGATACGAGATGATAGCAAGAGCTACAAATTATATTAGTTTGTTCCTTTTACTCCTATAAAAAAAAACAGGTGAACGTATAGAAGCAATTTTATTTTTTTGGTCTTTTGTCGCGCCCCATGTCTTCTTGTCTGTCACTATTAGCACTGACAGACATGAGTATAAATTTGCTGCCGGACCTATGACGAAACCACAGACGAAACATAGGCATTTTCTATCCTTCTTTAAAGTATGTATCGAAAAAATCAATAATCAAATTATCCGATAATAAAATATTCAAAACAGTAATTTGTCGGTGTTATCTACATCGCGTGTGGCCACAACGGTAGTTGGTTTGATGTATTTTACTTTACTGTAAAGCAAAACATAAATACTATAAAAGAAAGATAAAGATTATTTCGAAATAGATCGAGTGACCTACTAGGGTTGCGCATGTCCAAGGATACTTACGACAATTGCAATATTACATTTCAATATTATGCATTTTTCGC
Source organism: Apocheima hispidaria (assembly GCA_947579745.1). Lineage (NCBI taxonomy): Eukaryota > Metazoa > Arthropoda > Insecta > Lepidoptera > Geometridae > Apocheima > Apocheima hispidaria. The sequence goes on from OX388154.1 coordinate 14,861,054, forward strand.
TAGGATTCCGAACCCCTAGTGAATATTCTACTGATCGTTACTCTATTAATGAGGTAATCATAATTTCTAGGATAGCGACAACATTTCGATTACTATTTCTTAGTTTAGTTGTAAAAAAAAAGAATGTACTTTCACATTTGGTAAAATTAGTATTTCTGAAGGTACCTAAGTATCTATCTTTGTCTCTCTTTATGTTTGGTACGTTTTTACAATCGAATCGCCGGTCCTATTTATGAAATAAAAGTATATATCTAAAGTATAGGATAGGTAGATAAAAGTAATCTGACGAGATTGCATAATAATAATAATCTGCATAATGCGGAAAAATTAAAAATTCTGGGTAAAAAGCAGCGTGCAAGCTAGTAAGCTAAGTATATTTTCACCGTACGTAAGTACCGTGTCAAACCACGGTCGTCGGCGGCAAGCGCGCATTTGATGCTTCTATCGATTCGTCCTATAAAAAGGGGGAATACAGTTTAATAGATGCGCTATTTGTAAAGGAATATCTTCCGGCTGTCATGGGTGTACTCAGGAACTTGTAAAATCTTTCAAAACAATCAAATAAGCACCACTGGCCGAACTTACTTTTTTACACGTATTGCATCAAAGTGAGGGTGCGGAGTAGAGGTTTGCACGATCGAGGTGACTATCCATACAATTTGAGATACCTACATGAGATGTATAATGCAAGACCAAGAAAAAAAATACCCCAATAGCAAACCGTCCTTGAATACACTCACGCCACGAATGTCACTTAGAATTTACAAGCGGCTTAGCGGTTTTACGATGTTTACCATAAACAGTGCGTTTACTATTCTGAATTGGTTCGATTTGAAGGAACACCAGAACACGATACTTAAAATGGTAATACCACAGAAGAGGAAAAATTTTTTACTTCTCTCTCTTCTGTGGGTAATACCTACTTACATAAGTACAAAATGGACTAGTTAAAAAAAATGTTGCTTACTCTTAACATGTAGCTCCAAGATTGAGTATTCGGAAATAATTAATAATGTGTGTATCTAATTGTCTGGAAAACGTATTTATACATATGTACTAGGTAAACAAGTAGAGAAGGTGCCAGGTTTATAGCAAATGAAATAATCCTACAATTTATAAATATCGATCGATTGATAAGGAGAATTCATGTTATATTGATTTAACAGTTTACTATAACCCCGCAGTAGTGTGCATGTTTACACAGTTTTTTTTCCTTTGCAAAAGTATCCATCACTCCTTCCTTGCCAAATTGTTTGCCTTGCCAAAAATGATTACCTTCCCCTGTTCTAGCCATGAAAATAATAACAAACAGCACATTTTTGAGTGAAAAACCCCAACAGTCCCAATAGGTACGTGTTTATTTACTTACCATTTTACATAGTTCGTAATTAATTTATTTTGCACTAATGTCTTATCTCTATCGAGCTGGTGATGATTATAGGTTAAATTTGCATCTCATTTAATTCATCAAATTGATGTAACTGCATAGAAATGAGGAAGAGACAATTTGTTAGCTTGTCCGTGGCTTGTCCCTAATTCGAAGTATGACTGTGGTATCCGATTGGACATGTGGGCATGGTGGTTACGACATTTCCGCGTCTTTTGGCTTTCTATAAAGCATGGTTGCTTATTCGCACCTTTCCATTATCATGTAATTTATTTATTACCTATTATAATGATTATCGTATTTGCATAACTCTGGCCAATTATTTGTTTTTTTTTTTTTCTTATGGTAAATTACGTAGGTACGTATGATACTGATACGCATGATAGTATCCAATGGCCATCTTCCAGGGAGAGTTCCTTCAAACTTCACAAAATTATGGTCATGTCCTTTACGCTATATTTTTAACAACAATTGACTTCTTTAACTTCTTTTGATTGTGGTATATTATTAAGTTGAAATTGAAATAATTAGTCTACTTGTTTGTTACTAGCTGAATACGCAAAACTTGGAGCTAAAACGTACGCACTTAGCAAATAGCGCCATCTATCGAATTCGCTGGCACTCGTTTTTTAAACGCCTTTGTGAAAAGTAATGACGGAAGAAAAAAGAGGACCTGTTACAAGTCACGTCATTTGCGGCACTTTGAATACACAATGTGGCGTCAACTCTACCCCTTCCACTAGTGATTTCCTAACACTTCAAAAACATTCGACAGTTTTTGACAGGCTAGGATACAAAACATGGCCGACGTGCCGCAAAGCGGTCCCAACTAGTCCCAAGTGACTCAGTGACTCCCAAACAATACTTTGTGGCCCATCCGTTGGTGAAAAGGCTCGTTAATTGGTTCATAGTGTAAATTCTCTGTATCGACAGGAAATCTGAACAGAATTTAAATGACGTACATTTTCATCGTAAACAAACGACATATTCACTAAGCAAACTAACCAGCAAAACTAATTTAAATAACGACAGCTATCTAACTTGCACTTGCTGAAATCGATAACTGCAGCAAATCGATTCTACTCATAGAATCGGATGTCGACTCAAGTTGCATAATTAAGCCAGTAATTGAACCCTCGACAATATTATAGGTTCTCGAGCAAACAAGGGGAGGGCAGGGCTCGTACCTATGTACAGGTTTTGCTTTGTTTAAATGAAGGGAATATTTTTTCTATTTTAAGACTGTGTGTGATGAGTGCTGCCCGCGACCATAGAACATATAATAATACTACAGCGACTTCGTTTGCATGGACCGTCTTAGCTTGATCTCTCCAGCTGTTTGGGAGTGATAACGGGACAAACACCCAGACAGAGAGTCAGAGAGACAGATAGACAGAGAGACAGAGTTATATTCGAATGTATGATAATATAAGTTAGGATTACATGATAAGCGTCTCCATTGGAATTATCCAGAAGCTGGAATGGGGCAGTCAGTCAACTGCACCTGTGACTGCCCCATTCCAGGTTCTGGATAATTCCAGAGGTTTAATTTATTCAAAATAAGAGGTATGATGTGTCCATAATGCGCAAAGCTAGTGTTAGCATATATTTTTTTGGAGTATGCAATTGTGACGATATAATTATTTCATTTTGATCTAATGTGCTCTATCTTGTCTAGCCTCAGAAAAAAATGTGTCTATCCTTAGAATAGCTGTCTAGCATTCCGTTAATAATTATGCTTAAATCTGTGTTATTTCTAAGCAGATTTTTATTAAGTTTTCCTTCCACTGTTTTCCGGCCAATTTTTTTTACAAGTAAACCCGTATAAGTACCGAGTCTAGCATTCAGTTTAAATGCTTAAATCTGTATTATTTCTAAGCAGATTTTTATTTAAACTGTGGTTAAAATAATAGATTTTTATTTGTTTTCATTCCACTGTTTACTGGCAAGTTTTTTTTATAAACCCGTAAAAACAGTTATAACTTGCCTATTAGAAGTTTCACTAAAAAAATATATTTGATCTTCAGTACTTACAAGTCAACCTACGGTTCCTCACCTATCTAAATCAGAACTAACTATCACTATAACTTTTACAAAGAAAATTGTTGTTGCGACTCCTGATCGAAATACCTACATCTAAAGTCTTTATTCTCGAAATCACGTGAAAAGTAGATAACAAATGGCAGATCCGGCGTTTAACAGCCAAGAGCCACGCAACCCTTGCCCGCATCGGGAAGGTGACGTCACATACTCGAGTGACGCCATCACATTACTTGGGATTGACCCGCGACCTGATTGTCCCGATATAAAGCTCCCTACAGCCCGAATATAGACCTCGAGCTACGGTGTGACTTTCGTGACGTACCAGGATGATGTGACAATGCCTTCGAATGCCCAAAATAGGATTGTTTTAGATTGGGGATAGAAAAGAGCATAGATTGTCATTGAGATAGAGCAATGAGGACACCGAACGCATATTGTGTTTCTAGAGCTTAGAAATCATAAGACATGAGTATAATATAATATAATACGTAGAATACAAATCACACCGAAACGAAAGTTCAATAAATTTAGTGATTTACCTAGCAATAAAGTTAATTTTAACACGCACAGCGAAGCCTATGTAACTGCACAATACGTGCGAGAATACGACAGTGATTGCTCTGTCAATTTTGCACTCTAAGTAATGAGTTTTGGTCTAATAATACGCATTTTAGAATACAAAAAATGCTATTTAATTTATAGCTAACGATCAACTAAAAAGACACATGAAAAACAAAACACAACTAAACTCTTTAGTGGCAAATTGTCAATACACTAAGATAATAGAAAACAAACTAAAACTAGCACTAAACCAAAACAAAGAACTAATAAACCGCTACCAGCAGGAAACCAAAATGTTAACCAAATTACCGCATTGGCTTGCAATGCTGAGCCCTTGAGCAAGGTAGTAAACAGCATTTTGGTTACAAGAAAGGTTATAGTTATAAAAGCAGATTTTAGTAGTGGTAGGGCTCTTCTGCATACTCCGCCTGATGTAGTACCACACCTTTGCCAGTTATTGAACCGCCAAGCAGTAGTGTGCAAATATTACTTTTTTTCGGATTGAAGGGCAATGTTTCCAGCGTAATTATTGGGCACAAAGAGATTTAACATCTAATATCTCAGGTTGACGAGCACAGTGCACAGCCGCGCATGGTTTGAACTGTGGAAGTTCAAAATTCTGGGTGTCACTGAACTGTTATGGGCAAGCGTGACGCTTAACATCAGATGATCGACTTGCTAGTCTCGTCATCAAATTCCATTTAAAAAAAAGCCCACATGATACTCTGTTCTTGCAGTAAGATACGCCTACTTACACTAATATTGATTATTCTTCTATATTTTATGGGACATAAAATGCAGAAACTTTGAAATGAGACAACCTTGCTTTAAAATTCATTGCTAAAAACTTATTAACATTGACCCCGAGTTGCACAAACAGAGCTATACTTGCTGTGACAAGACAATCAATACAGATTGTCCTTGTGTTGTGCCCCAAGGCGAAACAGATTTTCTCAGTAAGGTGAGATTCACAAGGCTATTGAAGCTAGCTGCTTCCCTGGACACGATGTATTTAAATAAAAAACTTTAAAAAGCTTTTCCCAGCCAAAGACAAAAAACAGTATAGAACATCCTGGCGCAGTGTAATAAGGTCTGACCCCAGACGAGTGATAGGTATTACACGTCTAAAAGTGACAGAAATAGCAGGTCAGAAAAGTAATCTATTTACTGAATATTTAAGTAATGCGTCTGGGCCATCAATCAGGTCAAATACCCAGATTACACAATACAATTTAGTCCTTCTAAGGACATGAAAGTTCAATGACTCTAACTTCAATGCTGTTCTATTGTTTTTATCATAAAGAAAATTTATTTGATATACTTACTTTAATAGAGTAGAAAGATAGATAGAGATATTAGTTAAATATAACCAATTGATATATTACCTGACTTAATTTTTTTTCACATCTTGTTGTTAGTAAGTACCTATTAGTTCTTGATAGCTAAGTCTGAACATCCGAATATCCCCAGTCATTGATGATGATGATGATGATGCTACAGTTTTAAAGTAGATACTAAGTAGCTGCATCCAGACGTTTGACGGATTGATCTCCTTACCCATGATATTTAATACTACTCAGTATTTTCTTGTAAAGATATTTTTTTTAAAGTCGATTTTTCATACAGACACACAAATATTTTTCGTGCGAGCGCGACTTTTGACTGGATCGAATGAAGAAACAGTTGCGCAGTTAAAATATTATTGTGATCATACATTATTACCAAGAAGAAAAATAAAGAATTAGAAGAAACATTGAAATTATTGCTTCTTCAAGTTTGAAAACTGATAAAAAACAACACTAGCAAGCTATAACCATTTACCACCATTGCTGGCTATAATCGTTACATTTACAGCAAGATGGTCAGGAATGGTCACCCTATCGCATAAAGCGTCCGCGCCTATTCGCGATGAAACCAAATTGGGGCGGAGGACGGTATAGCTAAAAAACTGGTAAAAATGCAATGTAGGTACGAGGTGCCGAGTTAGAACTTGCAATTGGGATAAACAAAACAGAGGTAGGTTGAAGTCCGAGTATAAACAGTAATCTTTGGGTTCAAGATCTAAAACCCAATGATATTTTACTAGAGATACGATTTTAGCGCCCTAATATATTCTGTATTTTTGACAGATTTCATTATAGTTATTTTACTCCCTAACTTTTGTTATCAATAAAAGTTATCTGATTAATCTGAAAAAAAACATATTTTTATTAAATTTATTTATTTATTTAATATCTAATAGCTTGCATAAAATACAGGAGGAAAATAAATATGTTTACGGTTATCGATTAATTAATTTAAATTATACTTAGCGGTCTGAAATTCAGCTGACTATTTACGTAGCGCCATGTAGTAATCATACGTTTTTTCGGGGGTGCACTTTTTGGAAAGAGATGATAATTCTTCTACGTTCTTTGCTAATAGTTAACATTTTTATTGACCTTTTTTATTATGTAAGGTATTTAAAATGCGACAGTAAGTAGGTAGGTGTGATATTTTTCTGTGACCTCAATAAAATTATTTTTATATCTGCTTGCCCTTCTATCAGACCAACCAAACTCGAAAATAATGAACTTTAAGCGTAGACTGGCGTAGACTGACTCCTTTGAATAAATTAATTCTTGATACCTACTTAGTTGTTTCGCAGACATACTACTAATAATTCTGCTATTCAGGACAAACCTACTTACTCTATCATTTATTCATGGGACTTTCCTTTCGTTACTTTGAAGTTTCCCCTTTTGATGCGTGTACAATTTATATTTCATGCCCCCAACCATTCGCTACAAACAAATTAGCTGCCGTACCTAGTAAGTAGGTACCTACAACCCTAGAGTTCATTGCAGCCACAGATTCTGTGTTTGCAGCGGACATGGTAAGTTCTTTAATTCCTCCAAGGTAAGTAGGTAGGTTAAAAGAGACAAAATAAATCTCTCTCTTACTCTCGCGTTTTTGTCAGTAGTCTGTGCATTCTATATTGTCCGCAGGTCTGTTATGGCTAAAGGCTAAAGACAGCTAGACTTGAATTTCACGGGAGCAAAAGAAACAAACTATTAAGGTTATAGCTTCTCCCTTTCGCACCCCCAGAAATTTATATATAGCCATCTCTTTCGCACAATGTCAGGTCAGGCCATGTATAGCCACTCTAAAATATTACACTGCAAAGCAGCGCATGATTTGCTAGTTTGCTACTTGCACTAGTAGTGACTAGTTTGTCAGACCTGTCGATCTGTCGACGCCAGTTTATAACGCCTTATACAGACACCAAATTTTTTGGACAATTTATTTATCAATGTTAATAATGCGTTACTTGTAGCTGTACTTGTAAATAGAAATCAGTGGTTTTAAACCTGTAGGGGCAGCCACTGAATCAGTGATCTCCTTGCCAATAGGTTAGGTAGGTAAGTACCTAAAATTAAATCGTAGAGAGATAACCCCCCTCTCTCTCTCTCTCTCTCTCTCTACTATTTAAACAGTAGACTCAGGTAGACTCAGTGACGTCTATAATGCCTACTTACTAGACCATGATTTATTTTACAAAGAACGCTAGACAAAAATATCAAACAACAAAACGATTTCATTTACCGCCAAAATATATATTTTCTTTTTTTATTCGCCCGTTTTGGGCACGCTAAAGCCTTTAAGGCCATACCGCCTCGTCTTACGTATCCGCCAAAATAAAATGAATGAACGGTTAAATGAACGGGTTAGATTTACCTGTCAAATTATCTTAGGGCGCTTGTAGGGTAAATGTTCCTTCTTCAGAGGGTAAATGTCCCAGGAATGTCCCCAATATCGACACCGATGTTTGCGTGTGGCGCCACTCTGTCGACTCTACAGCTGGAGGGTGTAGGGTCGCTTGTCAAATTAAGCCTGCTCGTCGAAGTAGTACTTACTAAGTATAACATTTCGTGTACTTAGTACCGTGACCACGGCTTTTGATGAGTATCGTGCAATGTTTGTGAAAACATACAAATGAGTTACAAAAATTTAATGCTATTTAAAAAACACTAAACATTTAAAGTGACATTTTAAAACATCTAATAAAAGGTTCATCAAATCAATTTCCTGGCCATCACAATGGTATCTCTAAACAAGTGACCGTTATTTCACATTGAAAGTGCGTTGATCTCATAGGTCACCAGTCTTCGGTTCACAAGCAAAGCTGCGTAGCTGCGTATTGGAGGTTAAATATTTGAAGAAATGATAGATGTAACGACTCGACTCCGTTGTTACGTGTAACCGTGTATATAATCTTAACGATATATTTTTATTTTAAACTTTTTATTATTTTATACCAAATAAATAGGTAACAAAGTGGTGTCTCTTTTATGACCGAGTGAGCGAAGCGAACGAAAGTTTCTGCTTTAACTGTTAAATTTGCTCTCATCTGTCCGTATATTGGTACTCGCGAACAGGCCGTATTTTTTTACCAATCTTGACGAAACTTAGTATTCGGATTCTACAATTTTATAGTTTTTTTTTGTCGTCGGCGATTTTTGATTGGAGCGTCTTTCCCCCAAAAAAGGGGAAGTTTACAGGCCAATTTTAATAATATTTGGCAGAAACATTTGGTACTCAATTCTAAACTACAATTTTGAATATGGGCAAAATCAGTGAAGAGGTTATCAAGATATAAGGTCGTGAGATCTCAGTTCACGACATCGAATCGAAATCGGCTGCAATCGGCCGGTAAATGGTGCTGCAGCAAACTTCCCCCGTTTTAGGGGAAATACTCCTCCAATAGCCGACGCTAAAAAAAACAAAAAATGTAGAATTGAGGTTGTGCCAAGGAGTTTATGCTCGCGAGGTCTATTGCTCGGAGAACCAGTAGTTTTATAATAGACTAATAACTAACTAAAGTTGAAAAGTTTTATAGGCGCTTTTGGCAATAACAACTGCCGATTCAAGAAAGTCAGGTCATTCTTAGGCAAGTTTGTTTGGACCTGTACAGATCATGATGTGAGTTAAGCTCAACACTCTCCTACTCACGACCTGAAATAAAGAACTCAAAAAGAGTAACTAGCCACGATACGCGTAGATAGTCTCAAAGCGCATTGTTCGGAACGCACCGGACCTTTTGTGCAGGCTCAAAACCTGTTTCGAGTCCGTACAACACAAAAGGCTAATATTGTATTCTACAAGGCTATACAACACAACAACTGCATTTTGTTGGTCGCAGATTGCTCTCTATGAACAAGCAGTTTTATCCATCGGAAATTGCAGGATATGTGTTATCTTTCGTAAGCGAGCAAAATTTTTGGAGCAATGCCCCTAGAGATAAATAAAACATGAGTGGGACAATGGTGAAATCATTTCACTGAGAGATAGTTGTGGCTGGCTGAGATAATATTGCAGTTTATTGATGCTCTGCCACAGATATGCTCTGCACAAAATAGATAGTAATAACATACTGCTTACGTAGATAAAGCATATCATTTTTATAATATTACACATTAAATCACCTGTTCAACAAAGCAACTTAGGATAGGTCCTTAGATAGTTGCTTTGTTGAATCAACAATTGTAGATATCCCTCTAAATTTTAGGCATACTATAGGAGCTCGAGGTAGGGTACGAACACCTCTCTATTAAGATTTGGCCGAGATCTAGATTCTCCGTAAGACTTGGATTTTAAAAAACCTGAGTGTCAGGGAAATTCACATCAATTTCGTTATTCCAGCGTCACGTAGGTGGTAGTGACTACTAGTGGACGCACCGCACGATGCTAGCCGCGATTACTTCCTCATAATTTCGCTTCCACGTGCCTGCGTTGCTCGTAGAAGAAACTGCGTTCTAGACTTCAATTACTTTACTGAACTTGTTTTAACTATTATAATATGAGGTTGCATTGTACAGAAACCTAGCCCTACCCAACCCATTATGAGTAATAGTTTCAAGTTTAAAAACCTATAACCTATATGGTATATACCTCGTCAGTGCTTTACTAGAGTTAACAACTCACTATACATATAGCACTAGAGTAATAGGATAATAATAATTAAGTCCCGCCCTGCAAATATCTGGTATATTATGTACGAGTTCACTCAGAAATTTCACAGACTCTACATAAGAGACGTTTATTTTTGACACCAAGCGACCTTCTGTATAAGGACGTTCAACTGGTATTACAGTTCGTAGGCCCTGTCCGGGCTCAAGGTCTGAAATTGTAGTCCTTGAAAGAACATTACACTCACTTAGATGCCTTTGCTAACTCGGATTACGGGAGGTTATGGCCTTATAACTTGATTTGTTAGATAGCACTCTTGAATTATGTTTTTCATCTAAAGAACATCGCGAATACTGTCTTCGTCTGCTCCGTCAGAATAAGATGAGTATAGGTAGATAATTACTTAGTCTGACAAACATTTAAAGAAAAACAGGATAATACATACCGGTGTTTTAGTATATCTTTTGAAAATCTTTATTAGCAGGAAAAATTTAAACCAAAATAAAGTTTTGCACCGGTTACCTCAAGCAAAATTAAAAATTATATATAATGTTTAGTTTTGCTTAAATTGTCTGCAAATATCATTCAGTAGTGCTATCACATGGGACAGCACTAAAATATATTGAAAAAATGTAGTGCTTTATAGCTAGTTTAGAAAATGGTCAAACGAAAGATTCGACTCCTCTAGCTCTAAAATGCAATGTGAATACATGTCATGTTTTACAGGCCCATTGCGTTACTTTTAAACAATAGCGTGCAATAAAATTACAAATTTACAAAGCGATTGTTTTTAATGTTGGAAAAACATTAGGAGCCAATAATAAAACAAGCTAATAATAAGTAACGGCCAATAAGTAACGGTACCTACCTGTAAATATATCTAGTTCTTTTAATTATTAATAATGCAGTTATAGCACATTTTGCAAAAATTAAATTGTTTAATAGTAAGTAAAGTTTGAACGTAGGTAATCGTAATATTGAATTGCGGACAATTTAAGCAATATTTCAAGCAGTACTGCAAGGTTTGCATCAAACGCCGTTGCATTTATTTTTCATCCCTTTCCCAACTGAGCAAAAATAATACGAACGAGTAAAATGGTGTACCGTGAGGCTTCACCGCCTAAGCGAGGAGTCTCCCGCCCGCCCAGTAAGCGATGGTCCGCCGCCCTGAATACACTGTGCGTTTTCGTCAACTGATATCAGATTTTAATAATCGTTTTATTTGCTAGCCCATCAAAACGTAGTATAATTTTACTCTGTCATAGCTATAAGTTAAATTGTGCGTATAGTTGTCAAATGAAGTGATTGGTAAGTTGGTTGCATTATTATTTAGTTTAGCTAATCTAAATGACTGAAATAAAACACATAAACATGTTACCTATATACCTACTTATACTATAGCTTTGACATTAAACGTAGATAAAAGTTGCCGACCATCATATTATGTAGATGGCAGTGAGTTCAAAAATGTTTAGATATAGCTTGTGTAATCGTAATAACAGAAATATAATTTGCTTTGTTACGGTTAACTGTACCAAAAAAGTATTAAAATCGTGCACACAGTGTAAACAAAGGATACCTACCATAGTAAAGTAATTATTTTAAGATTAATTTTATTTTTTATTTTTTATTAATTTTATTAATTTAATTTGATGATCAAATCCAAAAATGCCTATTAAAAACCGTTCTATTAATCTAATCCAACCGCACGACTGCATCGAGATTTCACGCGTTGATTAGTTCATTTTACTTTTGCGGGTAGGACATAATAACCTTCGCATCAAATTTTTCATAGCGACGATTTGGTATTAACATGCGATTCTGCCGTAACCCTTTATCAAGCTAGTTAGCTGTGCCTTGCGGTTTTACTTGATATCTTGGTTAAACGCTTGGAAAAAAACACATATTAGAAAAACATACGGTTCCACCATATTTTGGTTTAGAAGTAGACTAGTAGACTTAAGAGCACCGTAATATTATGGCTAAATGGCTGCAAATGTTCAATAATTGTTTGTAGCAGTAGGAACTACTACAAAAAAATTATTGAACTTTATTGACTCTTTTGCAGAGTGCGTCCAAGAATGTACTACAACGTTGCCAGCTAGTCAACCATCAAGCAGTACTGTGCAAATATTACCGTGTTTCATAGGGACGGCCAACATTTATAAAAAAATAACTCGAGAGGTTTAACATTTTAAATCGAATGCGTTGCATTGCCGCGCATGTTTCAAAAGTTCAAACTTTGAACTCTAGAAGGTCAGAATCCTGGGGAGAAGTGTCACCGGCCTATTACAGGCAATCGTGACTCTTACCATCAGGCGGTTAATCAGGTCGTCTCCACACTCGGTCACAATAAAAAAAATACTGGCTCGAATACCAAAGTTCATCAAAATTTGTTTACTAATTACAGGTTAAATTAATACAAGAGCACAAAAGCTTACGAATTTGTTATAAAAGTTTTATTTCGCTTTGCCATAACCGACGACATTCAACATGGCCTTGATACACGTGCCAGATTATTAATACCAAACCAGCTCAATCTTTATCAGCTAAAGTTTTGATAATAATTGCTGAAACAACGATAACAAACTTCAGTGACGTTAGTTGTTTTTGGGTTTTTATGTTGTTTTTTTATTTTTTACGGATTCAGTTTTCACTTAATTGGTGCTAAGTAAGTTTGTTCTGCTAGGTGAGATCTATTATTGCATGAATTTCTGATGCATTTTAGTTGTGTACATTGTTCAAAATTCGAGCAGTGTAAATGCGTAGTCTAATAAGCCGTATTAAATAAAAAATAACAAAACTATAAGAGGTAGATTGAACAACCCCTGCTAGTTTCCTTTTTTTATAAAGACACTAATCTTGGCGCCAAGCAATGCGGGTTTTTTCCTAGGATTTTCCTCCCTCGTCACGCACTCTGTCGCCGGATGACGCTCCTCATGCTGTCGATTGTTATAAAGAGGAAGGGGTTGATACCCTCCCACGCAAGTGTCTCCATTGAAGTGGAAGCTGAGTCTTACACACTTTGCCGTTATACATGGTAAATAATGAAAATAGATGTTCCAACAAGTTTTTTTTTATATCGTATTTTTACTCAAATTATGATATAGATTGGTTCAGGCTGCGTCCCATAATTTAACAGAGTCATTTATCTTTTCGTTAAGTTTACGGCCTGCATCCATATTAATTCGTCAAATGTTACGATGGCGTAGATAGTAATCTAATACATTCACGTCTAATTAAAAACACGTTAAGTTACGTAATGCCGGTCGTGTTCATTTTTTTACATATTATTATGGTAAAAGTATAGTATCACATAACCCTTAGGTAACCCTTTAGTTTGAATGCCCTTAGACTGCACGAAATAACCCCATGTAATTACTGAAGGTAGGAAGGGTGCGGTTTTTTTCTTACGAAGTAATTTTGCATTAGTGGGGTTATTGCTGTTGGGGAGGGAGTTTTAAGTAAAACGTTGTATGAAAAACATTGCATCAACATACTAAGTATACGGGTCTTTTTGTGACGGGAGTGTCATTTGCATTTTATCAATATTATCTTGTTTTTCATATTAATACACATATTCATATTACTAGTGTAGTGTAAAAAAAATAGAAAATTTCATAAAATCGTACATTTTTTTATACAACATCATCAAAACAATCAATGTTTCAAATGTGTTTACTCACACTATCATTTAAAGCAAAAATTGCATCTGGGTAATATTTATCATATTTGACTCAATGATAACGACCTCTTCTCTTTTGTTACAGTTCACGGCGTGGGTAGATGCGGTAATCTTCGTTTTCAGTCTCGAGAACGAAATCAGTTATAATACCGTGTCGAACTATTTCAATAAGATGTCCCACTATCGGAATTCCGCTGAGATTCCGATTATATTGGTCGGGACTCAAGGTGAGTGTATTGGAGATTCCATCCAATATCTTAATGTCTGGAAACTATGTAACTGACCACATCCATAATCGGATGTGTATGATCTCTGAGTATATTTTCGCTCACATGCTTCTACTGACAGTTTTGTCAAATTTATCGTGGATCGTATTATCTACATCTGAAATTCCCTACCTGATTGACTCATATCTGTTCTATTTGATAACTATTTCTATGTACATTTTTGCTCAATAAAGTGAATGAAGTAATTGATTTTGCTCTTTTTATAGCCTCATTTCGGAGATCAATGAAAGATCACGACCCTTAGACCATTACTAGTTAATCTAATAAACAACAAACTGCTAATGATACATTTATTTTAAAAGCCTAGAACTCCTTATCTAGGAGTAATCACCATCTAACTCTGACAGTGACGTGAATTATTTTCTACCTACCATTTTCTAAACTCCTTTGTTAAAATTTAAGCTTAAAGAAAAGAGCACGGCATATTATAAGAATTGACACTTATATGTAGTAAAATTGTAATATTACAAGGCAATTAACATAATTGCACACACGTTTCCAATAGACGTATTTCCTATAACATGATTGGTTGCTCTTCCAGATGCCATAAGTGAAAGTAGTCCACGCGTTGTGGACGACAACCGCGCTCGCAAGCTGTCCAATGAACTGCGAAGATGTTCCTACTACGAGACATGTGCGACGTACGGCCTTAACGTAGAGCGAGTCTTTCAAGATGGTGAGTGTAAAAACGTCTTTAGCAGGAGTTGCATTTGCAATAAAACACACAAAAACACGCAAGAGGTCAAAAATCGATGCTATTCACCCTTCATTTATCTATGTCAAAAAGTCATCTTCTGAATTGAGACCAAGCAGTATTCTTTGCTGCTTTTTATAATTATTGTATGTTTTTGTTGCTTTGGGTTTCATTTTCATTGATTTTGTATCCATTTTGAACAGAACGATTAAAATTTAGTGCTATACGGGAAATATATCTTGCCATATCCCGTGATTACTAATTTAAAAATTTAGTAAACAACAATGCTACTCTAAAACAGTGTTTAATAATTCAGTGTTGTATTGAATTTATGTGTCCAAATGCTAGCTATCTATTGTATAGATAGCTTTCAATGTAAATTAGTGTTTAGATTTCTTAACGCCGAAATATAAAGTGTAAAAAATTACCTATTTGAATCCTGATGATGTCAGATGTAGTATTTTTTTCTCGTGGCCATGGATAAAGAATGTTGTTACCGTTTCTCATTTGCATTGACTCGTCGTATTGTTATGCTAGATTGATTTCCTACATTTTGTTCAGTCTCTGTCTCTGTCAACAACATACGCTAGCTTTTTTTGTGATTGTTGCAACAATGTCTTACCATAAATGTGCTACTACTTTTATCAATTTATTTTATATACTAGGTATCGTTACTGCGCTTAGGTTACATATAAGTACCTACCTAAGTACCATTTATGAATAGTCTTTAGGGTAGTTAGTTTCTTTATCTTTAAAGTATAATTATTCAGTTTTAAAATATATCTACCTGCTAAATTTATTTGTTTCAGATAATAGATTTATCGAGAAAATGATTCATAGTAGAATGTAGATTAATTAGAATATATTGCAAATGAACAATCAATCTTTATCTTTTTTTATTTCGATTACTAAGTTATAATCTTTGCACCGAAACAAATATATTAAATCAGAGCACTCACCTTTTGTTCAAAATAACCGTAGAGTTTGAATTTATTGACAGAGAGTTAACATTACGCAATAGAGATTTTTAGCAAGTAACGTCTCGCGTGATTTTACGGCCGACGAGCTACTAGGTACATCTAGATCTCGTTTGGTCCCGCGGGCTGCGGGGAGCCACGGCTCACGCAGTGGCAACACCGGCCTCCAGCCGAGCGGTCGCATAGTCGTCGTTCGTTCCCGTTCATTCGTTCCGCAATTGTGTTGTTTACATTTTTTCGGCGCTTCGAGACGTTTTGTTGTGTGTGGTATTTTAGTGTAATTTATTTTATTCGCATTCTGAATGGAACGATGGATAGAACGCTTATTTTCAAATCGAACATGTCGCCGATATCCAGTTTGAGACGTAGGAGTTCTTGTTACAACATACAAAGAGCAGAAGAACGCGATCGAAGGAAATCTACAAAGTTCGAATGTGCGTGAATACTTGATTAAAATGTGTACATATAATTTCGGTGCGATAAAAACGCGAAAGTTTCGCGTGGTGATTTTTGTTCATGTCCTCACGAATGGTGTTATTTTTCAGCATGTCAGAAAATTGTGGGGACGCGGCTGTCTGCTTCCTCGCAGTGTTTATCGGGGGGCTCCAGGCCTGTTACACCGCAGCCCCTGGCAAATTCGCCGAGCCATAATCATTCCTCTTTCCTTTACAAGGTAAGGTAACCTGCAGTCTTTGATTATTTACATAATGCAATTTGTAAACAAACAGAACAATGTAATTTGTGATTAGGTGAGGTGAGTCTCATACCATTGAAATAGCTTCTTAAATGGAGCCTAAAATAGTCTTCCCTGTGGCAAACCTCTGTGGTATGTTATACCTACTCAGTGAACCATGGAAATAGAGCATGAAAAATTAAATTTCAAACTGTATCTTCAACAACTATAAGGTTATTCCAATGCAACGAATATATATCTATAGATATTAAAATTATTTTTACTCTTCGAAAATTATTTTATTTAAATATTAACATACATACGTACTGTATCTATCTATCTAGTTCTATTCAAACAGTCCTTCAGAAGCGTTTAGGAAGGTTGAGACCACAACAGAAACCTTTCCTTGTCTATCAATAGATCTGATAAATGACGCATTTCTCCGAGGGAATTCAGTCACTAAAGGGCAGTTATTAATTCACAGTCATTGTTTATTAAGCAGGTTATTCAAATTAAAGTGCTATGTTATGGTCATCAGAATACATTCTAGTAACACTTGCTAACCTCTCCATTTCATTGGTTGAATGTTTCAGTAAGTATTGGATATCTTCATCCTCTGTTCGGGCAACTGCTAGAATATTTTATTGGAAGTTCAGACAAAATTCTAAAATATCATTGTACTTATTATGAACAACTTTTACTATGGGACCAAACCTATAAATGCAAACAAAAATTTCTTTTTCATATAATCGCGGTTTCAGCATTTTGCCCGTTTAATAAAAGGTGTTCAAAATGCCGAGTACAATAATATGGCAGGAAACTGCTGCTCGTCCTCCGATAGTTCTGGTAGCTGTAAAATTTCCTGTAAAAACTCAAAATATGCCTGTTTGCCTGATCATAATTTAAAATTAATTTATTGCCTACATGGTATACATGGTGTAAAGTGCCCCATATTCTGCTTTTCGATAATCAACAAATAAATTAAACTGCGAACAAAAACGTGACTAACAAGGAGAATTCTGTGACTACAAGACAAAAATATTAAAGTGATGATGTACCATTCTTCTTTGCCATTTCATCTAGATATCAATTGATATTTTTTTTTAAATGGAATTAGGTGATGAGACAAGCAAGTCTGTCTCGTCACATCATGTCAGTCGCAATGCATTGTGCTTGTCATTTGAGATATTAGATGTTAAATCTCTATGTGCCCTACAATTACGCAGGATACATTGCCCTTCAATCCGGAACACAGTAATGTTTGCACACTACTGCTTGGCGGTTGAATACCTAGCAAAGATGTAGTGCTTCCCCAAGCGGACCCAATAATATCATCAACAATGCTTCACACTCATAGGTCCTGACTAGGACTGCTCACTAACTTTTGACGACTGCAGTGGCTCAGTGGTAGTGTGTCTGCTTATGACCAAGTCCCTGTTTGGATTCCTGGCCAAGGAGATGTTTAAATTCAGCATTTAAACACCCACCTGGCCGAGAATCCAACCAGGTACTTGGTCATAAGAGTGGCTATACATGGCCTGAACTGACAGTGTGAAAGAGATGGCTATATATAATTTCTGGGGGAGCAAAAGGGAGTAGCTATAACCTTAATTGTTTGTTTCTTTTGCTCCCGTGTAATTCTGGTCTAGCTGTCCCTTTCACACGATGTCAGGTCAGGGTACATGGCCACTCTAAACAGTCACGCTACCACTGAGGCACAGCAGTTGCCAAAGTTAGTGAGAGTATCGTGTTTCACCTAGCTACTACTCCAGTAGTGCAGTGGTCTGAAAGAAAACATTTAAGAGAATATTATAAAAATGTCTGTTTATCTGTACAAAACTCATCATACATGGCATGCTGGGTTTGTTCCAAGATTTTGATTTCATTATTTGCCAGTTCATGTTGTGGTCGATCTTGTTTCTTGACTCTGTACTAAAAACAAGAAAATCAAGTCTGCTCAGAGCAAATGTTTACAGACTTATTGTAATAGTAATAAAGTAATAACACTGATAGGTATGGAATTTAAATATTTGTTATTGATTGACACTCCTACATTTTATTACTTTTCCACTAGCTGCGCCCTGCTGTTTTGTTTGATTTAAAAATTTTCGCACATCTTGCTGCAGTAAGTTACCTTACGATGTCCTACTCTCTGCTAAATTTCATCAAGATAAGTTCTGCCACTTTTTTGTGAAAAGGTTAACGAGAGTCATTTTTGCATTTAGGTAATTTGTAATAAAAACAATTTTTTTTTGTATTAATTAACTAGTGTCATCTATTGCACACGATGAGTAGGAACCTCTGCCTTTTTTCCAATATATATATATATATATATATATAGTAGTAGTATAGTAGTATAGGTTTGTACTTACTTAGTTGTCAAAGCACTTTATTTATTGGGCGCTGGAAAACCTATTGACTGTCTTGAGTGAACAGTTACCGATGTCAAAAGCGTAAGCTTGGTCTTAATATATAATACCAACCCTGTAATATAGTTCTAGTATCGTAGTTCTTTAAAAAGAGACAAGCAAGTAAGGCACCGAAATGTGAGCGTCACACCATCTCTTGGTAAGACATAAGTTTGTTCTTCATCCTGTCAGCTCTTAGACGTCCACTTCTGGACGAAGCCTCCCACGTTTTGCCATAATCCCCACGCTTGGAAGGCATCTTGGGGATCACAGAATGTTTATTGTTTACTCAGAGGACGCTGTGGGTCTGGTGATCTGGTCGCAGTGTAAGGACATACCCGGTTTAAATGGTAATTCTGTTTTATTCCACATTTTCTATTCACCGGGTATGGCACAATCACCTCAAAATGTATCTCGGCCGGGCAAAAGATGCCACTCCTCGAAATAATGCGCGACATCTTACCAATTGGGCAGCTGGAGCTCGCGCAGATCTATGCTCATCCTCAGCGTTAGATCTGTGTTCTTGGGAATTGGAACAGTACCATAAGTGACGTCCTCTCGAACGTTCCAAGTCCGTTCTCCACCCGCCGATTATTCTGTAAATATACTGTCATATTTATTGTTCTGGCCAGATGTTTAACAGCGAGCCATCGAGCAGCCAAAGGCGTAAAGAATTTGCCGGACCTAGAGTCAGGAGCCGCTTACCGAGGGGGACCTCTATCAATTTTGTGAGGATTTTAAAAAAATTGACCCCTTTCGTCACCTAGTGTTGATATGCGTCTATGTATACACATTTGATTTTGTCAATGCCAAAACATTAAACGTCTGTTGTTTTGTTCTCTCAGACCTTTGTATGGTCCATGATAGCATCGAAAGGCCTTCTCAGACTATATCAACGTATCGCCTTAGAGATCCATAGCTTTCATCGTTCGCCTCCTGCCCTTGTCACAATCATTCTCGCTAAATTTCAGATGAGTTTTGGTCAAATGCCTGTCAGTAATTTAAATTCTATCCTCCGTTTGTTTCCCAAGCCGCATCACTCTAATTAAAATTGTTTATAAATGTACTAATTCCAACATTACTTGGCCAGACGTTTACCAGTGATCCCAGTGAACCATCATACTTCGCCCAAGAACCGACCAGCAGTAGGAGCCGGATTCCAAGAGGGTCGTCCGTTAACTTCGTGAGGGATTTTAAAATCTGAACCTATTTGCAACCTTGTGATATTTGTCTTATAGACCCCCCATTTTTGTAAGCATTTCAAGCCACAAATCTTGTCGTTTTTATTATCATTCAAATTTTAATATTCTTACATGCTTGCACTTACATTGTACGTTTTTATCCTCTTCTGTTTCTTTTGATCAGATCTTTTCTCATAATTTTGTCCTCTCCTAACTTTATGATTTCTGTATGAAAATGTCGATGTTGTGTGCATGTCAAGATTTTGCTTGTTGCATTGGCGTAATGCCTACTGCTGTGGCCACCCTTCTCTCGCGACGAGTGGCGAGGGAAGTAGGCAGAGGAGTATTTCCACACCTCTGCCTACTTCGATTGAAGTATGCCATTCAGAGGCCTGTGACCACGTTACTCGTCCTGCCGCTCCCAATTGTGTCGGTTTTTTGAGCGCGAGTCAAAGGACCGGTAAGATAGACA
The DNA here is from genome assembly GCA_947579745.1 of Apocheima hispidaria. Lineage (NCBI taxonomy): Eukaryota > Metazoa > Arthropoda > Insecta > Lepidoptera > Geometridae > Apocheima > Apocheima hispidaria. Next base: position 14,881,371 of record OX388154.1, read on the forward strand.
GGCATAAAGCGATGGCAAGGTCAAAGACGTAAAAGGGATGAAGCTTTTTATCGCGTGTGGAACAGTGTATGGCCACAGGGTATCATCACCAAAGCCTAAAAATTGATACTAGGGCCAGCCACTCAGCCTATTACCATATTTAACCAGTAGTATGACGATACAAGCTGACGATAATGATGACGAGTAGCTACGATCATTACGTGTTTTTATTTAATGCTATTCCATTCTCTCTTGACTTGAAGTAAACAAACACTCAGATTCGGTTATCTAATCATTAGATTAAGTTTATCTGTCTATGGTTATTGGGTAATCATATCAATGAGATAGGGCTCGCTAGACTAACTGCGTCCCGCGAATTTACAGTTTTCCAGTTTCTGCCCAAGAAGGAGGGTAATGTTTTTGGGATGTATGTAAGTATGTTTGTGTTCCTAAAGTCTTGACTGATTTTGACGAGTGAGTCGTTTGATTCCTCTTTACGTCCAGTGTGTCATAGCTACAGTTTGCATTCCGGTATTTTATGTCTTTTTTGTTCGCATGTGGCTTTCGGGCGGTGTAAAATCTTAAGGTCCGTTCACACCAAATCCAGTTGCTGTCCATGTCCGTTGCGGGTTCTGTACATATGGACCAATATGTATGAAATTCTAAAGACGTCACATTGCATGCGCAGGAACTGTGCCAATATTAACTTTTGAATTAGAAACATACTGCATGCAGTGTTAGGTTTTTCATAGAATTACATCCATAACTGATAGACATGTACCGTATGGATTGGAATGGCATGGAGATAGTCGGCAACTGAATTAGATGTGGCCGAGTCTTTACATTATAGAGCTAGACACTCGGCCTCTAAGTCACTTCTATGCCGATTTGATGAAATTCGATCTGTATACATCTAACTGCGAGTAGGCAATAGGCGATCCAAGGGCATTATATATAAGAATTTCAAGTATTCAGCGCTTCAGGGCTGTGTCCACTATGTCAATTACAGTTCATTGTGCTGATAAATACAATTACCTACCAGATACGAGATCTACTTAGTGAAGTACAATGCAGGGTAATTTTCGAGTATGCTTGTTATCTATAATTGAATGACTTCGATGATTTTTCTTGTGTTCGCTTTTGTTATTTAAGCTGGATTTCAGTACAATCCCAGTTAAATTAACTATATTTTTAACCTTAACCATGAGGTTTAGCCGGCATGTGTCATCCGTCATTTTAATCACAGTTAAAATGGCGCAACACATTTTTCTGCATAACGAGAGTTTTAACTGCAGTTATGACTGTAGTTTAAAGTTAACCCAGACAGTGCAACCCGGCTTTACTACACTATTTTAGCCACCGACTAAAAAGGGTTAATAAATTACTTAAGTTTATCTGTGCCTGTGTGTCTTATCTGTGGCATCGTATAGCTTTAAGGGGTGGACCGATTTGACTGCCGCTTTTTTATCAACCGACTTCCAAGAAAAGAAAGAGATTCTCAATTAGTTTGGGTTTGTTCGGTCATAACTACGTCGCTTTGAATATAGACAGGTAGATATTCAAAGCTCCGTAGTTTATGAACCGTTTTCTCGTTATTCCGACTAAGTTTCCAAGTAACAAACCTAAACTGAAGACAAGTTAAGAATGACAAAATACTAATTACATTACATGACATTTGTAAGCAATCAACATTCTTCGTCACTTTCACTGGACTCGAGTGAGCCACACACACCACAGTTTTCATAAACGTTGGTAGCAGTAGCAGGTTAATTTATTCCGACCGAAACCCTATCTGTGTAGGAAACAGTGCCCCAATTAGTTTGTATTCCTCTAACATTGTAACACTGCAAGCAGCGTGACCTGATAATGAAATCCTGTTTCAATATCTAAATGAATTTTAAGTTCCACTATTTCGAATTGCTTTTTGATAAGTTTAACTTGAAATGGTTTTTCAACTAGAGTAAACCATTTCTAAATAATTATTATTATTAAAATCATTTATTCAGGCAAATTACACCCATACACTTTATAAAATAAGATAAAACATGTCAAAAAGTCAATAGAAAAAGTTCATAAAATGTCATTCAAAAAAATAATAATATAGATAAATAAAAACAGATAGGTTGCTCGTCATATCGTTACTTTCAAGGACAAAATTCATGAAAAACGTCAGATTAGTTGATCACCCATAACTGACTTTAAAGGAGGACATACAATATGAGAAACTTTACAATGAGGAACCTCATTTAAAAAAATGTTTACAATTAAAAGATACAATCTAGGGGTTTTCAAGGTCAGAATGAACAGGTGCGTCTAGGTAGGAGTGTCTAAGGCATCTTCTAAGTCTGCGTGCTTCATCTTAAACCACATCGTCGCTAACCAACTGGCGAGTTGGTGGTCAAACGCAGAAAAGAATAAAAAAATAATAAAAAAGTAATTGAGTACCAAATAATATCTATGGTAAGTACTACTCATTCATGTAGAAATTGATGCTGTGATAGACTGGGATAGATGGACGTTATACGACGTTCATACAAAAGTTTCTTGTTGTTACCATTGTTACTATGGAACCTTGGAGACAGGATTTGCTAGTTTCTTGGGTATATCGGTGCATGTACACATTTATCGAATCACCGTTAGCCAGAAGACTTCCACTGCAGAACAAATGCCAGCAGACAAAGAAATTATCGGGTTCCTTTGAGTGACGATAGGTACGGCTCCCTCGACAATCGAACTTACTCCTTCTAGCGGACTTATTTTGCTTGCTTTTTTAAAGTGTCATATTACGTTCCAGGACTCGTTGCCTCGCGGTCACCACACACTGTCCGCGTCCTCCCACCACCTGCACCGAGGCACCTCCTCGTTCGACGCGTCCTCGAACAGCAGCGGCATATCCTCAACTCACGTCGTCGAAATACACAGCACTAACGGATCAGATACCTCGTCACGATGGGGGAACTCACTCGGTAATAAACATTATACTTATTTCATAGGAATGGAATCTTCTAGAATGGACGACCTTTCGAAAATTGTTTTGTCAAAAGTTGATCCCAAGTGTACCGTGAAAATTGTTTTTTTTTTTTTTTGTAAACATAGCCCCCTTAATAAATAAAATAGAAGAAAGAATTGAAAAAATATTTAGGACTATCGTCGTCACTCGCAGACTAGTAAACTAAAAAAGCCGGCTTCCCGGATTCTTGCTACCTCGCCACTACAGCGAGGAAATGAAAAAAATAAAATTGAAGGAGAAGTCAAAACCAATTTTTTCAAGTTTTCTATGGTAAAAAAAAAAAAAACAAAATTGCTATAAAATTTAATTTATTGCAATTTTAATTAAAACTGCCAAAAGACCTTAACAAAAATCAATTTTATCGTTATTCAACTTACATAGGTCAAAAGACCTTAATAAAAATCAATTTTATCATTATTCTATTTACATAGGTCAAAAGACCTATTCAAAAATTAATTTCAACAATAATATTGAAAATGCTCTATAATTATAGTACTAACATTAAGAATGTCGACTCCAGGTAGCCACGGTTCATCCTCCGGCCTCGTGTCGATAGCGACAGAAAACAATAACGTCAAGTTCACGGCACCGCACTGTCTTGACAACTTGCCCAAAGAGAAAGACCTCCCCACCCCCTCGTCTACCCCCACCACCTCGAGGAAATCGCGTCGGAGATCAAACCTCTTCACGCCCTCGAAGAAAGACGACAGGCTGAAGAATGGAGAGCTAGGTAATATAGCTTGCTTATTTGGCTTCTTATAAGTACTGTCGATTCAAGAAGGTACGTCAAGCTTTTGCAGAGCTAGAATCGCGCGTTGTTTTAAGTTGGTAAGATTATATAACCTTAACAAACTCGATGTTCCGGCCGAGTGGCGAGCCCTTGTGTCAGTTTATTTGCGACTTACTTGTAAATGACGCTAGCGTAGAGAAATTATATAAAGAAGAGTTCCAATCGCCATAGAAAGATGTGTATCCCGATTGTAGTAACTGATAAGGACGTAAGATGTCGCTAGTGCTTGAAACTGCGACATGATCGTCACAACTTCTGCTTACGTGAAATAGAAACCCAAGCTAACTCATTCGGAATGGTACGGAGAAAAAAAAAAACTTGTTATGAATATTTTCGAATTAGTAATAACAGTACTATTATTAATTTCATATTTAAATTGCGTTAGGTTCAAAAGAGAAAACAGAAAGAAAGAAGAAAAAAAAAAGAGAAAGAGAGAAAGTTCGTTGAAAACATTATTTAAAAAAATATTTTTTACAAACATATTGCAATCTAATTTGAACTAAACCATACATTGCGGACATATTACCAATATTATGTTTCTATATTAACTATATTTTCATCGGCTTTTATAGCGGTTCATACATTAGTTGACTAAATACATAAGCGCCATTTAGTTTTATGCTGTTTCATCGGGGTACCCTTTTTTTATTGAGATTGTCATTCTTCTTGTATAATCGTTCTATGACACTGGTGGTAATCCATCCAAAGACGGTCTAGAGCCCTTATTGCATAAGTCTGGTTCTTCACAACGGTGGTCACATGCCGTCCTTATCAAGCTCATCGTGCAAATAAGTTGGTGCGAGAGGGAGAGGACGCGATCACTACAATACTTACGCAATCGGAAGTGGTCGAATGCTTACGCCGCGGGAACTATACTTTTTTGTAACTACATTACAATATTGTTAATTTTATTTTGACAGGTTCGGGGCGAGCAATACCGTTAAAACAGGGATATTTGTACAAGAAAAGTAGTAAAGCTTTGAATAAAGAATGGAAGAAGAAATATGTGACGCTCTGCGATGATGGCAGACTGACCTACCATCCCAGTTTACATGTGAGTAGTTTACAAACAAACATTAAGTTAAGTGCTGCCCTAAAATAAACAGCATTCCAATTAGCGATGTGCAGGCAAGGGGGTGCGCGGGCGGAGATAGCTTCTTACCTACGGTTTATATGTAAACACGTCAACGTTCGTCGTTGTAACCGGACAATTATGTTTGAAATTCCGTCGTTAAAAGTGGTCGGTCGTTGTAAGCGGAGTCGTAATAAACGGATGTACTCTCATGGTGGCTCATATTCAAACCAAACATATGCTTATACAAACGTCGCTAAAAACGGTTGGTTGTTAAATGCGAAGTCGTATTAAACAGACTGCACTGTATTATAAAATATGATTGACCACTCGTCCGTGTTAATTGGAACCTTATTTCCAGGACTACATGGAAGACGTGAACGGCAAGGAGATATCGCTACAGTACGTGACGGTCAAAGTGCCCGGACAGAAGCCTCGGGGGTCCAAGTCCATCATCACGACCGTCCCGGGGTATAACGGGCACACGCAGACTGCGGACATACATGACAGTATTGGGGGCCTTTCACTCGGTAAGTTGCACTTCGGTTGAAAATCTGTCGCTGAGCGCCATTGTGTGGTCTGGCAGCCACACCAACTGAGAGCCAATTCCCATTCCAGGTATGTTTTACCCACAAACACACTGTCACTTATCATCAGGTGTGTTTGACGTCAAATATCTGAGTGATTGTCAAAAAACAATATGCAAATCATTGGCGAACTTATCTTATTTTGTGAACTCTTACTTAACCTACCTTCATACCACATTTCATCCAAATCCGTTCAGCCGTTACAGAGTTGAACGGGAACAAACACACTTACATACTAAGTCTTTATATTTTTTATAGCGGTGTGAACATTACCTGACTAAATACGTAAGCGCCATCTAGTATTATGCTGTTTTGTTCGGGAGTGCACTTTTTTGTATGAGATTGTCATACTTCTCTTATGAATTTTCTATGGTAATAGCGATAATGTCATTGAGCCCAAAACTTCATCTATCTGATTTTTGTATCCGTTATTGAAGGGTACGCAAACAAGGACAAGAGCCGGACGGCGACGGACAAAGCCCTGATGTCCGCGTTCGAGACCATGAAGGAGCCCGCGTCCAGCCGGCACTCGCTGGCCTCGGAGCCCGAGCTCGGCTCCACCAACGGCGCCGACAAGGACAAGGACACGCCGCACGTCAAGAAACGGCACCGACGGGTCAAGAGCAGCGGGATCAAGAAGGACGGAGAAGAAGGTATCACATTACTACTCTAATCTTAGACAAACTGACGGAATAGACATAGACTTGAGCTTGTAATTACTCTGACAGCTCGTTTGTGCATGGCATTTGTATTATTTATTTTTCTATGTTCGCGCGTTTTTTTTTAAAATGAGACATTCGATAAAGCAACCGAAGCGAACTTAACAACTTAAAAATCAATAATTTATTAAGTTAGGACGTTTTTTTTCTGGTAGAAAATCGAATCTAAAATCGCTTGCGTCAAGCGAGCGCCTACATAATATTTATTTTATTGCTAAACAATTTTCTTACGAGCGATTAAACGTTGAGAAATCAGGGTATCAATAAATAGCGAACATGTGCAGTTCGCGTTCCTCGGTGAAGCGAGGTGCGGCACGTGGCGCCGGCCGGTGTAGTTAAAGTAGGCGCACTACTGTTCCAGAGGAGCTGACGTCGTGCGAGTTCACGATAGTGTCGCTGGACGGCAAGAGGTGGCGCTGGGAGGTGGTGGCGGGCGGCGCGGGCGGCGCGGCCGGCGCCGAGCGGGACGCCTGGGTCGCCGCCGTCGAGGCGCAGATCCTCGCCTCGCTGCAGGGCCGGGTCAGTACACTACGGTACATACGACAGTGGCGCCGGCGGGCGGCGCGGGCGGCGCGGCCGGCGCCGAGCGGGACGCCTGGGTCGCCGCCGTCGAGGCGCAGATCCTCGCCTCGCTGCAGGGCCGGGTCAGTACACTACGGTACATACGACAGTGGCGCCGGCGGGCGGCGCGGGCGGCGCGGCCGGCGCCGAGCGGGACGCCTGGGTCGCCGCCGTCGAGGCGCAGATCCTCGCCTCGCTGCAGGGCCGGGTCAGCACACATACACACACACACACACACACCTTGTTTCGTCGCTCAGATTGAATAAACAGATTAAAAAATAAATAGCGTTGGCTGCAAGGAAGGCCGCAAACAACATGGCGGTTGTGTTTACGCCTACGCGGACATTGATAGCAACTCCCAGTGTGTGCATTTTGCAACGTGTCCACATAAAAAAATTGTTCCCTATCATTCATCCAAGACATTTTGTACAAGAAGGTTAAATAAATGCTGTAAAAGGTTTTTGGGAATTATCATTGTCCATCCGGACACATTCATCTTGGACGACGACCAGAAATTATTGAAGAAATCCGAAATCGAACGGTGCAGCCTCAACAATTTTGGTGACGAATAAACTCGGAACCGAAGCCAGCCGCCGTCCCTACGATAAGGAAACAACACGGAAACCTTGAAGACTTATCCATTGCAGCCACCGCCGGGCGATCAGCTATAGGACCGAACCGCAGCACAGGCCAATGCAGATAAGTTTCCTTCCTAACAATTTCCGTGTATCGATTCTAACCATCCAAACATTCCCAATCACTTTTTACCTATTTATTGGCAAATATTGTACTATTACTTGTGCTAATTATCTATAAAAGTCTTTCTCCACATAAATCAAACATTTTTAACATTTAAAATCCATAATTTAAAGTAAAATTCTCGAAAAAACATTTTTATTTTCTACCCACATTTAACCCAAAAAAATAATATTATTTGCAATTTTGTTCTATTTCATGAAAATAAGATTATTTAGTTGTTTTGATTTAATAAAATCTTTATATTAGTACCCAAAGTTACGTAATTTTGTCATAATTTCATTGTCTATTTTGCAATAAACTCACGCCCATTTGCCGAACATTCCAGCGACGCGATTACGCACGAACCGATCCGGTAAGCACATCCAGACTTGCCAGCATCCTGGAACTGCGAGTCCAGTGCAGCCAGCCCGGATTAAGGTGACGCCTAGTCGAGGAGCGTGAGCGATTTTTGTTTACTATTAAGTTATTGAATTTAAATTCAGCACTTTTTGTACGAAGTTTCACTACTATTTTTATTACTTATTGTGATAATTAACATATCTATTTTTATGCACAATGGGAGGTGAAACTAGTGCAAAGGATTCACAATTATTACTCGATCTTATCGTCAAACGTAGTTCAATAAAGGGTCAAATCACTAAGTTTAAGAATTATTTAAATAGTGTACGTGCTAAGGAGACGCTAACTTCATTTGAGTTAGCCGAATTGACACTTAAACTTGGTAAATTTGAGTCTCTGTCCAATCGTTATGATGACTTGCAAAATCAGATTGATTGTTTGAATTCCGGTAATTTAACAACAGAAGTTGATGAGCGAGATGATATTGAGCAGTTATTTATTTCCAACATTGCCTCTGCTCAGATTATAATTCAAAGGTATAACTCAAGCAAACACGACGAAAGTATTTACAAAGATTTAAATGCAACTCACTCGTCATCAGCTCACTGTAGTGTCGATCATCATAACCCACTGGGATTTAAATTGCCCCAGATACAAATTGCGAAGTTCGACGGATCTTACTTCCGTTGGCTCGAGTTCCGCGATACGTTTGTATCTTTAATTCATAAAAATGAGCGTATTGCACCTATACATAAGTTTCACTATTTGACATCTTATTTAACGGGTGATGCAGCACGCATTATTTCCAACTTTGAAGTTTCTGATTCCAATTATTTAGATGCGTGGAAAATTTTATGCCAACGTTTCGATAATAAGCGCCAATTGATAATTCACCATTTAAACTCCTTATTAAATGTTCAACAAGCGAATCGTGAGTCTCACGGATCTTTAAGATTCATAGTCGATCACATCACTAAAAATCTGCGCGCCCTATCTAGCCTCGGGCTTCCTACAGACAAATGGGATGTCTTGATAATCCATATTATGAGTACTAAATTGGACACTCACACTCTTTTGAAATGGGAAGAGTGTCGTGGCGCGTCGGATGATATACCTACTTTGGAATTATTTTATAAATTTTTAATCGATCGTGCTGACATACTCGAATCAATAAACCGAAACTTACCAAAATCAACTAATTATTCTACAACCAGGGCCGCATCCAGTAACAACAACAACAACCGGTTCAATACAAAATCGTTTGCTTGCGCCAGCGATGCTAGTACGTCTTCTTCTTATCCAGTCACTTGTGTTGTCTGTCATGAAGGACACCGCATTTATGATTGTCCCACTTTCATTGCCAAGACTATAGATGAGCGCATAACCGAAGTTCATAAGTTGAAACTCTGTCCAAATTGTTTACGGGTCGGTCATAAATTACAAACCTGTCGTCTGGGTCCTTGTTTGAAATGCAAAGGGAGACACAACAGTCTCATACACAAGGGATCCAATACAAAGAATAATCATTCTACTTCCAGTGTTGCCACAACCATGTCTGACAACACTGACGATACTATAGCGAATTTTTCGAAGCAAAACTCGAAACAAGTTCTTCTGTCAACCGCTCTCATTGAGGTAGTAAATCCTCGGACGAACCAGACCGAAAAGGTTCGTGCCCTATTAGATTGCGGTAGTCAGTCTTCTTTCATAACGCAGTCCCTCAAGAATAGGCTGTCGTTACAATCCAGGTCCGATTGCAATATCAATGTTATGGGTATAGGCAATAATCAAACCGGTAAGGTCACTGAATCTTGTGTAGCGCAACTGAAGTCATTAGTCAATCCGTTCAACGTTACGTCAGGTTTTCTGGTGCTCCCACAATTGACCGGTCATATCCCGAAATCTCCCATTAATGTTGAATTACTACAAATATCCAAAGATTTAAAACTTGCAGATCCAATGTTTCACCAGCCAGCACCGACTGATGTTCTCATCGGTGCCGATTTATTCTGGGATATTATTGGCCGCGAGCAGCGCGCTCTCGGTCCTAACAAACCAAAACTAATAAGCTCCCAGTTTGGTTGGATTATTTCAGGTCCTATAATGGCAAGTTTAACAAACAATAACGTACAATGCAACCATTCCATCATCTCGAACCAATCGAATAATGACGATATTCAAATTCACCAGGAACTTACTAAGTTTTGGGAGCTGGAAGAGGTTCCCCTAAAATCGAAACTTAGTGAGAGCGAGAAGGCATGCGAATCGAATTTTTTATCACGAACCTCTCGCCTAGAATCAGGCAGATTCTCTGTTAGCTTACCTCTAACGGATTCACCCGATTGTCTCGGTGACTCTTATAAATCAGCGAAGAATAGGTTACTAAACTTAGAAAAACGATTCAGAAGACAACCAACAGTCAAGCAACAATATGTTGAATTCATGCGTGAGTACGCCGATCTAGGTCATTTATCGGAGTATCCGATACCTATACCGAACAATTCGTACTTCCTATGCCACCACGCTGTTTTCAAAGATAGCAGCGAATCTACTAAGATTAGAGTAGTATTCGATGGTTCTGCTCCATCTACATCCGGGCATTCTGTCAATGATATTCTTCTCGTAGGTCCCAATATGCAGGATTCACTTTTCTCTATCCTCATCAGAGCTAGACAGTACAAGTACCTACTAAATGGCGATGTCGAAAAAATGTACCGTCAGATTTTAATCCATGATGAGGATCGAAACCTTCAACTTATATTATGGAGAGAAGATGAATCCAGTCCAATGAAAACGCTACAATTAAATACTATTACTTACGGTATGGCAAGTTCTAGTTATTTGAGTACGCGCTGCCTTTGGCAGCTTGGAGAAGAATGCTCAGACCCGGCAATCAAAGAAATAATACAACACGATTTTTTTGTAGATGATCTGATTACAGGAGCCGATAATGAAAATACATTACATGATATTCAACAGAATGTGTGTGCTGCACTTTTAAAAGGTTGCTTCAACTTAAGAAAATTTAAATCAAATTCATCTTCTTTGCTAAAGTCTGCAGCTACTAATTCAAATGATCATTTGATAGTCAGCGAATCCACATCCACTTTAGGCATGGGCTGGAATCCAACCAATGATCAGCTTCATTTCCCATTTAAGATTTCACCACAGACAAATAATACTGTTCTAACAAAACGATCCATTCTTTCGTCCTTATTTAAAATTTTTGATCCTTTGGGGTTGTTGAGTCCATGTGTGATCAAGGCCAAAATTTTGTTGCAACAATTGTGGTTGCACAAGCTATCATGGGACGATCCAATCCCCGATACTATTGAAAAGGATTGGAACAAATTTGTTACAGCTGTTCCCAGTCTTCTGAGTCTAGAAGTACCTCGACGTGTACTTTGCGACACACCTGTTTCTGTGTCTCTACATTCATACAGCGACGCAAGTCAGAAGGCCATGGGAGCCTGTATCTATCTGCGCTCTGTAAATTCAAATAACGAAGTTACTGTAAGGTTACTTTGCTCCAAATCTAAGGTAGCTCCGATTAAGGCTACTACGATTCCCCGTCTCGAGCTGTGCGCCGCTCTATTGGCAGCTAAACTATGCAAGGCTGTGAGGGAATCATTACGATGCGATATACAAGAGGAAGTACACTGGTGTGACTCCACCATTGTACTAGCCTGGCTGCATAGCAGTTTCCAAAACTTGAAAACATTTGTGGCGAACCGAATACTAGAGATTAGTGAACTAACACATTCTACTTCATGGCGTCACGTGCCAACAGCTGCTAACCCTGCTGACCTAATCTCTCGCGGCATTAGCCCAGATCAACTAAGTAAGACGGATATGTGGTGGTCAGGCCCGCCATACCTATCAGCACCAGAAGGTACTTGGCCTAAACTAAACGATAAAATTGAAAATGAAATTTTACCCGAGACTAAAAATACAACGATAACTAAATTAACGACTAACAACGAACCTATTTTACAATTTACAAACTATTCAAGCCTAACTAAATTAAAACGAGCATTTGCTTATTTACTACGATTTTTGCATAATGCAAAAAACCCCAAATCTCGACTTACGGGTTTTTTGACAGCTAATGAATTGAACGAATCATTTCTTCGTTTATGTCGATTATCTCAGCAAGACTCATTTGCGGTAGAGTATGAACTGCTTTCGAATAACAAACTTCTAAGTCCTAAATCTCAACTTTTGAATCTAAGTCCGTTTTACGGCGATGATAAGGTTATTCGAGTAGGTGGTCGTTTAGACGCCTCAGATTATAAATTTGACAAAAAACATCCAGTTCTATTGCATGCAAATCATCATTTTACTAAAATTCTATTTGAATATGAACACAAACGTAACCTACATGCTGGGCCACAATTATTATTAGCAACGATTCGTGAATTTGTGTGGCCTATCAACGGTAGAATTTTGGCTCGACGTACGTTTCGTAATTGTTTTAAATGTAGACGTCTTCAAGGAAAAACTATGAAACCAAAGATGGGTAATTTACCCTCCGCACGCGTTACGCCAAATTTCCCCTTTCAATCTGTGGGTTTGGATTTTACAGGAGCTTTCTTAATTTTAAACAGAAAGGGCCGAGGCGCTAAGCTAGAAAAATGCTACTTATGCGTATTTGTGTGTCTGCGCTATAAATGCGTACATCTTGAAGCAGTTTCCGATCTATCAAAGAACGCTTTCATTATGACGTTTCGCCGATTCGTATCACGCCGCGGTCGACCCACGGAAGTTTTTTCTGACAATGGCAGCAATATAGTATCTGGTGCTAAAGAAATAAGTCAATTTTTAAAGATTAATGCTAACTCTATATCTGATTTCGCAAGTGAAGACGGGATCAAGTTTAACTTTTCGCCCGTTTACGCTCCTCACTTCGGCGGAATCTTCGAAAGTGCCGTCAAAAGTGCCAAATTTCATATCAAACGTGTAATGGGTAATTCTCATTTAACTTATGAAGAACTCTCAACTCTTTTCGCACAAGTAGAGTCAATATTAAACAGCCGTCCGCTGTGTCCTTTATCCACTTCACCCGACGATTTCCTTTGCCTAACTCCTGGAAATTTTCTCATTGGTCGTGCTCTCACGGCTCTCCCTTCGTCTAAATTGGAAGACTGCAATACCAATTATCTTCAACGCTACGAGCGAGTTCAACAACTATATCAACATTTCTGGAAGAGATGGCAAGGCGAATACATAGCTGAACTACAGCACCGCTACAAATGGAAGACCAACTCTTCAAATCCAAACGTAGGAGACTTGGTCCTGATACAAGAAGACAACGTCCCACCTCTCTGCTGGAGACTTGGCCGGATTTCAAAACTATTCTACGGGCCCAAAGATGGAATACCACGAGTCGCTGATGTAAATACCTCCAGAGGATGCATTCGACGCCCTTTGGTCCGCCTGTGTGCTCTACCTACTTCAGAAGAATTAGAAGAGGGTTGAAAACCGAAGCTTTCAACGGGGGCAGGATGTTTACGCCTACGCGGACATTGATAGCAACTCCCAGTGTGTGCATTTTGCAACGTGTCCACATAAAAAAATTGTTCCCTATCATTCATCCAAGACATTTTGTACAAGAAGGTTAAATAAATGCTGTAAAAGGTTTTTGGGAATTATCATTGTCCATCCGGACACATTCAGGTTGGGCTTTGGGTTAATTTGAGAATAGCACCCAGGTATTTTATTATAGTCTGTGTATCGTGTAATGTGTATTGTGTAATGAGCTGTGCCCGTGTCCGCAGACCTCCCGGCAGCCGCTGCCGACGGGCGCCAACTCGACGGGCGACGTGCGCGCTACCTATTACATCCGGCGCGTGCTCGGGAACGACAAGTGCTGCGACTGTGGCGCACAAGGTACTGTTCAATTATATTACATATCAGCAGACAGATTACGTCAAACGCAGGTCACATTAGATACGCATTTCGGTGTTCGAAACTATAGTCGGAATAACCGTCTCAATTTAACTTGAGTATCTGTTGTTTTTGATGTCAATGGCTTTAATCTATGCCGCTATGTATTGTTCTTTAAAATATATATATTATAAATGCGAAAGTTTGTGTCTAAGCAGGTAGGTATGTAAGTGTGTTCGTTCCCGTCAACTCTGTAACGGCTGAACGGATTTGAATGAAATTTGGTATTGAAGTAGCTTATACCCGAATTTACGCAGTCATAGGCTATTTTTATCCCAGAAACATATTCGGTTTCTGTAGAATAGCGGGTGAAACCGCGGGGCGAAGCTAGTTTTAAATATATTTTTTAGTCATTATCTTTGTGTGCATCCTGCTACTAAATGCAGGATGAGTGTTGATGTGTTGTGTTGTGTGTCGTCGTGTAGACCCGGACTGGGCCAGCCTCAACCTGGGCGTGCTGATCTGCATCGAGTGCTCGGGCGTGCACCGCAACCTCGGCTCGCACATCTCGCGCGTGCGCTCGCTCGACCTCGACGAGTGGCCGTCAGTACAACACCTTCTTATACCGAAGAAAATCTACACGAGAAGAATAACTATCTCATACAAAAAAAGTTTACCTCCGAAAAATCTGCTTAAAACTAGATGGCGGTATTTAGTCAGCTAACGTCCAAATCCAAACAGCTATAAAAGCCGATGAAAATATGGTTAACATAGAAACATAGTATTAGTATATGTCCGATATTTAAGGTTAAGTTCGAATTGGATTGCAATATACGACGAAAAAAATAATGTTTTCAACGCCATCTCTTGAGAACCTAGAGAGTTCTGCAAATAAAATATAAAGTTAATAATTTTACTGATACTAATGAAAAAAATATTCATATCACGTCGCGTTTTTTCTTCGTACCATTTCGAATGGGTTAGCTTGAATGTACATTTCAATGTGCAGAAATTGTAACGATCATGTCGCAGATTATAGCACTAGCGACTTCTCACGTCCTTTTTAGTACTAAAATCGAGTTACGCATCTTTCTACGGACATTAGCACTCCTGTTATAGTTTCTCTATGTTAATACTTACTTTGTTATACTAAACTAAATTATATCAAAACAGATACCACATACAGTTTTTGGAAGTTCACAATCTATCTACACTATCACTATCTGTTCGCGCCGAAATGTGGCCTCACGAACCATAAAACTTCGCAACCCCTGAACCGATTTTGCTCATATTCAAATTTAAAATTTGTATTGAAATGAACTACTTGCCTACAAAATTTCATGAAGATCAGATCAACGATACGCAAGTTATCGTCGGACAAACATACATACAAACGCCGATTTGTCCCAGTAAACTATGAGACCTTCGCTTCGCTCGGTCAAAAAACTTGCAATGGGAATGGGATACACTGTGTATATTCCGCTTTCACCCCTGATATTCCAGGCTATATTGTAATTTAGAATGAAGCCCGTGATGTTGTGTGGTTGTGTGTACAGCCTGGGCCACGTGAGCGTGATGGTGTCCATCGGCAACTCGCTGGCCAACTCCATCTGGGAGGCGGAGCTGCGCGGACACGCCAAGCCGCTGCCCGCCTCCGCGCGGGAGGAGAAGGAACGGTACGTCTGCTTTATACTTTATAATTAGAAACTACGACCAAAGATATTAAAAAAATATAATTAAAACAAAACAAAATACAATTCTTAATGATTTTTAACATGAATAGATAACAGGATTGACACGCGAGTATGCATCGTCCGTCTATGCCTGGAGTCTTGGACCAAAATGACCGAGACGAAGTGTCCGCTGCGCTTGCTGCTCTTTTCCCACCACTCTGAAGTAGTTGCGACGTGAAGTCAGCTAACCACGCCCCCTTCTTGGGGTTTCTATTCTAAAACTCCTAAGAATATATTATTTTGGCTAGCCTTGTGGCTCAGTGGGTGGATTTCCGCCTTCTGATCTATAGGTAGTGGGTTCGATTCCCACCCAGGACAAACATTTGTGTGATGAACATGGATGTTTGTTTTATGTCTGGGTGTTACTATGTTTTTATGTATGTATTTACAAAAAAAGAATTAAAAAAGTATTTATGTATTCTATCAGTTATTCGGTTCCCAAAGTACAAGCTTGCTTAGTTTGGGGCTAGATGGCGCTGTGTGAAAAACGTCCACCAATATATTTATATCAACAAACGGTACGGCTTACTGGTACGGTATGGCGTCTGCCTCACGACCAGAACGTCCTGGGTTCTATTCTCGGCCGAGATCCAGATTATATAGGGACAAACATTTAGTATATAGGTACCTACAACCTATTAACAATACACTCCTGGGTTAGTCCGTTTACAAGGAATACCCGACTGCAAAATGTAGCCTTTATCACTCCGAACGTACAGAGAAATTCACATTCGATACATAATTTATCAGAATCGGTGAAGTCGTTCAGTGATGACGTAATGAGTTCCCTGAAACTTACGTACGGATATACCACTTGCTTTTCGGTGAAGGACAACATCGTGAGGACACTTCATATTTGCGGAGAAGAAATCCGATGGAGTATGTGAATCCGCCAACCCGCACTGGGCCAGCGTGGTGGATATGGTCTGATCACCCTTCGAGGGTAGGCCGATATCCCAGCTGTGGGATGTTTAAAGGCTGATGCAGAACGACTGCTACCTGACAACGTATTATTCCCGAAGTCCCTTCTAAATCCATTTACTGAACTTAGCAGAATGCCAATTATCTAAAATTTCCATGTTTTCCATTTGGTCTTCACATATAAACTTTTATAATAATAATGTAATAATATGAGAATAATAATAATAATTCTTATGAGAAAATAAATATCTTAAACCACATATTGGTGGACGTTCTGCACACACAGCGCCATCTAGCCCCAAACAATCTTGTACTATGGAAACCAGATAACTGATAGAATACTTTTTTTGTTTTTGTGTATACATACATAGAATACATAGAAACACCCAGATAAAGAACAAACGTCCATGTTCATCACACAAATGTTTGTCCTGGGTGGGAATCGAACCCACAACTTACACAGAAGGTAGCTTATTAGTCCTCGTTTCTAAACATGCTGGGAAACCGTCGTGATCGTCTGTCCCTCTCGCTCCAGTTGGATCCGGCTGAAGTACGAGCGGCGCGCGTTCCTGTCCTCCGCGGAGGTGGCCACCAGCCTGGAGGCGCTGAAGGGCGCGGCGGCGCGCGGGCAGGTAACGTCACCACTGCCCTGCCATTAAGAGGATCCTCAATGATCATTGAGACTCCTGCCGCGAGGTTTTGGCGCATTCGATATTTGGAATTGTATAGCTGTCTGTTTCTAGATGTTTTGTGTTTCGTGAATGTTCCTAACTTTTTGATGAAGTTAGCGTTTCGGGGGTAGTCTGTTATCCCCCTGTTCTCATCATCTGTCATCTGTTGTTTTCGATGTTTTTTTTTTTTTTTTTTTCAAAAAATGTTTATGGTGTAATATATGTAATAATAACTACTTTTCTTCGTCGTTATTTTGACACAAAAAAAAATGTCACTTTAATTGTCTATAAGAACGTTGAACTATTGTGATATTAAAAAAAATATACAAGCATAGTTTTTCACGGCGTAGATAACATATTAAAGAAAAACATCTAAATCGGATAACATTTAGGGGCGGGTAATAGACTACGCTTTTCGTATGGACGAGACAGGGTATACTCTATTCTTAATCAGTAATCAATTCCTGCAGTTTCACAGCTCTTAATTTTTTTTAATCAATCAATCTGAAGTTTACTACATCGCAATCCTCTTTTCTTGTTTAATTTCGTCCAGATCAACACCCGTATAGTGTGTTTTTTTTGGCAATGGCCTTCATGAAAGCACGAAAGCCCAACTGAGTTTCATATAGCCCTGTCTGGCTTTCGTGAAGTCAAGTCTGGCTTACATGAAGCCCATTCTGGCTTTCATGAAGTGTAAGTCTGGCTGTCTTGAACGCGAAGGTCATAACCAAAAGAGTTACGCAATAAGATTGCAGTTTAGGCATTTCACCACATAAAAATAAAAACATAGAGCTGCTTTCGCATTCAGATGTATTTTTATAGTTAGCGTGGTTCAAGTAAAACAATCGCTTGCGCCCTATCATCCAAACGCACTATGATATGCGATGGGGATTTACAAACAGGATATTTAGCGCAAGCTTACAATTTAAAAACACTTGACTTAGACTATGACTGAAGCTTATTTTAGTTGTGATATACTTGACTTCACTCGGAATATTACAATACTTGACACTGGCTAAATACACAATAGGTGGAGCCAAAACACAAAAAAAAATCCCTGCTTAATAAGGTTAACGTTAAATATAACGTACCCCAGGTGGGCGTGCTGTGCCGCATGCTGGCGGCGCCGCCCCCGCGCGCGCCCGCGCCCGCCGAGCGCTCGCTGGCGCTGCGGGCCGCCGCCGCCGCCGGGCACCTGGCCGCCGCGCAGCTGCTCCTCTGGGTGAGCCCGCACACACACACACACACAGACACAGTCAAACTCAATATATCATTCTAAGATAAACAACATACCCGACTCCTACTCACTCGTAAAAATTGATCGAGCCGTTTGGGCTATCGGAGGTGACAAAAAAACCCCCGATGTGTACTGATCACGTCGCGCCGCTGTTTTCTGCCGCGGTAGATAGCCGATTTAAACAAACATCTGAAAGATATGGCTTTTAGCGACAAGGCCGCCACTTGTAGCACTAGTTTATAAGGGTTTTCTGTGTGTGATTTATTTATTTACTAGCGTCTTCGTTCGCTTGGAACTAAAAAAAAAGTTGTCTATGTTTGCCTCCGATCAAAAAATAAGATGCTATGCAAAAATTCAGATCGATCCGTTCATCTGTTTAGCCGTGATGACCGATCGGATACATCATATTTTTAGGCAAAGTCATCTTCGTCAGATATCTTATGGCTGTGGGTACTCGTGCGAAATGAGGAAACACACTGGCTTTTATTTAAACCATTTACAACCATAAACAGCAACCAAACAACTTAATGTAGCAGGTAGGTAATAACGAGACGGTAGGGCGGTTCGTAGACGTCTTCACTCCACGGCTGTCGGTATAGAATGACGAACACAGTCGAGCGACGACACCGAGGCTCCGCCGGAAGCGCACGAGGTGACGTCGTTCAGGTAGTTGCCGACTGACACGACGTTGCGCGCTTCTCCTCTAGTTCCTAGATTATGGTCCGGATCCGACAGATTCCCGATGTTGACAATAAAGTGTTCGTATGATGTATAAGACGTGGTGATCGTATGTCCGGCAGCACAACGGCAACCCGAAGTTCCCGGACGCGGACGGGCACGGCTGCGTGTTCTACGCGCGCGCGGCCGCCGGCCACCTCGCCGGCATCCCGCCGCAGTACCCGCGCCAGCTGCAGCTCGCGTGCCCGCTGCACCCCGCGCCGCCGGGGCCCGCGCCCGGCTCCGGTACGTGACCACACCGCACCACACCGCACCACACTACACTACACTACACTACACTACACTACACTACACTACACTACACTACACTACACCGGCCGCCGGCCACCTCGCCGGCATCCCGCCGCAGTACCCGCGCCAGCTGCAGCTCGCGTGCCCGCTGCACCCCGCGCCGCCGGGGCCCGCGCCCGGCTCCGGTACGTGACCACACCGCACCACACCGCACCACACTACACTACACTACACTACACTACACTACACTACACTACACTACACTACACTACACCGGCCGCCGGCCACCTCGCCGGCATCCCGCCGCAGTACCCGCGCCAGCTGCAGCTCGCGTGCCCGCTGCACCCCGCGCCGCCGGGGCCCGCGCCCGGCTCCGGTACGTGACCACACCGCACCACACCGCACCACACTACACTACACTACACTACACTACACTACACTACACTACACTACACTACACTACACCGGCCGCCGGCCACCTCGCCGGCATCCCGCCGCAGTACCCGCGCCAGCTGCAGCTCGCGTGCCCGCTGCACCCCGCGCCGCCGGGGCCCGCGCCCGGCTCCGGTACGTGACCACACCGCACCACACCGCACCACACTACACTACACTACACTACACTACACTACACTACACTACACTACACTACACTACACCGGCCGCCGGCCACCTCGCCGGCATCCCGCCGCAGTACCCGCGCCAGCTGCAGCTCGCGTGCCCGCTGCACCCCGCGCCGCCGGGGCCCGCGCCCGGCTCCGGTACGTGACCACACCGCACCACACCGCACCACACTACACTACACTACACTACACTACACTACACTACACTACACTACACTACACTACACCGGCCGCCGGCCACCTCGCCGGCATCCCGCCGCAGTACCCGCGCCAGCTGCAGCTCGCGTGCCCGCTGCACCCCGCGCCGCCGGGGCCCGCGCCCGGCTCCGGTACGTGACCACACCGCACCACACCGCACCACACTACACTACACTACACTACACTACACTACACCGGCCGCCGGCCACCTCGCCGGCATCCCGCCGCAGTACCCGCGCCAGCTGCAGCTCGCGTGCCCGCTGCACCCCGCGCCGCCGGGGCCCGCGCCCGGCTCCGGTACGTGACCACACCGCACCACACCACACCACACTACACTACACTACACTACACTACACCGGCCGCCGGCCACCTCGCCGGCATCCCGCCGCAGTACCCGCGCCAGCTGCAGCTCGCGTGCCCGCTGCACCCCGCGCCGCCGGGGCCCGCGCCCGGCTCCGGTACGTGACCACACCGCACCACACCGCACCACACTACACTACACTACACCACACTACACTACACCACACTACACCACATCCATGCAACTTGCGCCTGAAATGACCAATCCAATCGAAGAGTTGATGCTATTTTTTAACCGACTTCAAAAAAAAAAGAAGGAGGATCACGAGTCGAGTTTATTTTTAACATCGTCATTTAAAAACTGATTTGTTTTTATTTTTATTTGAACGGATATACTTCCAGATTGGCCCTCCTTTTATCAAAATAAAGTTCAGATAATGAGATCCGTGAGGAATTGGGGAAACTTCTCAAGTATTAGTCATATAGCGATTTTGGTATCTTATCCGACAAGTCGAGCATTTGCGTTCAGAAAGTGCGCGGAACACAGATGGCGACCGGAGTCATCCCTCTCTCTAATATTGAAATGAAAAGAGACACAAATAATTTTAGTTCTGCCACATTAGTTTAGTTAACAATAAAACATAACTGCTATACACCAAAAAGACGATTAAACTAAAAAACAAAAAGAATCGAGTCCACAGAGTAGGGAAACAGAATCGACGCCGGGAACACCGCTAACCTACCAAAGCCTATTGGAAAACGATTTCTCCCGGTTTCCAGGCACGAACTCGACCAGCTCGAGTTCGAGCGCGAAAAGCTCCCTCAAGAACCCGGAGCCGGAGTGTAACTGCATCATATTCGAGCTGCTGAGCGCGCAGAGCGCCGCCAACGCGCTCGTGGAGCTCCTCATCGGGCTCCAGAACAGCCAGTACGCCAACGGGCACGAGGGCGGCGCGCGCCCCGCCGCGGGGCACGGCCTGTCGCTCACCAACGGCAAGTGCGGGAGTATAGTCTAGAACGGTCTTTAAGACGAGATAAAAAAAAACTTTGAAAATCGGGAAGTCTAAAAACAGCGCATTTTTAGTCCAGATAAAAAAAAATGCGGCAGTCTGGCTAAATTGTAAAAATTAAGTTCTTTGAATATAAATGACATCGATTCTTTTGTGACAATTCTACGGAACTTAATTTTGTATCATCCTTGTCTAACATATTAAAATCGAAAGAGATGCAGGTAATGTTAGCGCTATCGGATTCATAAGTTTAGCGACTGGAACGAGAATAGACGCCGTCGCTTAATATACATTCTAAACGAAAAAAAAAACCTTTAGAAATATAATTACGTGGGAACATCTTCAATTGAGATAACTTATTAAATTAAAAATGAGACAGCAAATATATCTTAAACGGATAACAAGTGTTTTTGATTATTATTTTTTACTACAATTGCTTAGAAGCCCTCTATCAAATGCACGTTTGTGTTTTGTGTTAAAAGAGTCAGTAAATTTCGAAATGAAAAAAAAAAAAGAATAGCAGCGTTTTACCTGAAATAAAACGCATATTAAAATACTTACCTAACTGGAAGCTTTTATATAGAGATACGTTTCCATTTCCGTCGAATAGTACCAGCGTTTTTGTACTTTTATCGCCTTGTAACCGGAAGTCGCTAGGGGGCGCCACCTGGCAGCTGCGCGCCATTTTGTTTTCTTGAAATATCGAGCGCCATTTGGAATAATTGGCTCATTTTTCAGAATTTCCACCAGGCAGAAATTAAAGTCAAAGCTTCCAGTTAGGTAAGTATTTTAATATGCGTTTTATTTCAGGTAAAACGCTGCTATTAAATAACTTGACCGTAACTGGAAGCTTTTATATAGAGATCCTGTTTGTTTTCGCCTGGTGGCGTCACCTAGAGCTTTTAATTGCAATTAATGTAACGCCAATGTGAACAGTTAATCATTATAATTATTAACTTAAAAAATTAAATAAAAAGTAAATAAAAGAAACTTTAGAAATGATTTCTCAGAACTTGATAAAGTATTCTAGGATAGCTAATTCTTATCCAAAAAATGTAAACAAGGCTCTATTCATTAGAATATAAAGACTAGCCGTTAGAAAAAAACGGCATAACAGTATTCGTTACCTCTTATTAAAAATGTATCTACACAAAACGGAAACAAGGCAATCATTTACTCAGATCTACTGGTTTACACAATTGTGTAAAATTTTACTTTTGTAAAATATAAGAAACATTTACTGATCACAATTTCAATTATCTAGTGTGCTAATCGAAACAGTATCTAGCAGACACTTGCAGACGACCCCAGACTAATAGCTTTATGGAGAAGCTGTGATGTCAGCTTTTTTGATCATAGATTTTACTAGGCCTGCTATCACTGTGCGAGGCAACAGTTTTGATGACTGAGTGACTGAGTGAGTCCATCCAACGTAATGGATTTAAATTGCGATCATTGTGCATTGGAAAGATAATTCCGACAAAACGGTATCTGACTATTAGTAACTGCATCGAACCCAAATTCAGGTAAAACATTTTTCTCTGTTACTAAAATGATTTTCTAGGCTACGACGACTTATTCGTGAGCCTTTTTAATTTGTATTAATGAATAAAATTATAATATTACCGAGAAGCAATATATGCAAACATAATTACATTCAATTTTAGTTGATAAATAATTGTAAAACTTGACAAAAAGGCACGGACCCCGGAGTCCGTGGAGCATTTGTATTAAACAAACCTAATTACATAGTATATATTTCGAGAATATTATGTTACAAGAACATGCAAAGTTAACGACATAAAGAGTCAGAATTACTTGGCATATAATATGCAAGTTTATGTAAAATTAAGAATTTTACTAATATTAATAATCCAGCAGGATGTTTCGGCTTTTAAGTCCGTATATCTATCACTTGTAAGTTTTAAAAACAGTTTTAGCTATTATCAATTTATCATTTCGGTCTATTCTTCATTTCCCAACTTTAAGAGGGATATTTTGGACCTTCGGTGATGGACATGTCACATTGTCGACGTATCAATAAGATGATTTGAAACATTTTTGAACGTGAGCAACGTTTCGAGCTACTTGAAATTAAAATTCGTTGTAAAATAGTGCTAGGCTATTTCTTAATTCCACATGAGCTACACGAGTACTCTGTAGTTAATATTACTATTTTGAAAAACACAATTTCGACTACATAGGCAGTTTATAGATAATTTATATATTGTCGAGACCTTGACCTCGATACCGATGCATCAGCTACTCGAAAGTTCATTGAAGGCAATATAATCGGTGGTTGAGATTTCACCAGTTCAATTCGTTGCATACACCTTATGACTGTAGGTATTTACATTAAAATTCAAAATCAATATTTGCCGATGATGGAGTCCAACCAATTATAATCCTACTATCCAAGGATAGTATTATAGCAAGTATTTTCAAGTTACCTTTACGAAAGCTACTGAACCACATATTTTATATCATACGGAACTTTACAAAGGTGTGATTATTTGTTAGTCCAAGGGCGGACCTTAGTTTGCTACGCGCAAAATAAAATAGATACAAAAGTAACACACCGAAATAAGACATCCGGGCGGCCATTGGCTAAACGATTTATTCCAGATAACCTTTGATCACCCTTCAAGGGTAGGCCGATATCCCAGCAGTGGGATGTTTAAAGGCTGGTGCAGAATCAATCTAATTGCATGCTTTTGCTACCTAATTTGGTAGAAAATTATTTTAAGACTATGACATGGCAAGGTTCTCTTGCTTGGTTGTTTTCAACGAATCGCAGTTAACACTTTACAGGTTACTTTAGGTTATCAAAGAGGTTGCAACCGAATTATCGTTTATGAGTAACTCGTTCAATTTTTTCTTAAGAGACGAAATATTACACGATCTCTGTTACTTTCTTGATTTTACTGCAATTGTGGTATTCATCCATCAGTCGTTAAAACATAATTCAACCCGCGAGGGTGGTTTATTATAAGAGTTTGTTTAATTAATGCTCGATTAAATTAAATAAAACATTTATTAGGCACTGTCGTCCGTTGTGTCCAACGATGGCGACCCTGGTTTCCTCCAGCAGAGCTAGCATGCGCACCGCGACAAATCTTTTTGTTATGCATGAACAGGACACGACTAGGATTATGTATACGTTTGTGGCTGTGCGCTTGCAAGCCCTGCTGGCGTGTGCACGTATTTGGCTGGCAAATCTAAACTGTCTTTGCACAAGGTCACATGCCGTGCAATAAAACTGACCCGCGCTATTGTACATGTAGTTATAGGAGGATTTTGGTTAGTTCTTGCGACTTTGACGCTCGAGATCTAACTCTAATGTAGTCATAGGAGGGTTTTTTGGTTGGTTCTTGCGAGTTTGACGCTTGAGGTCTAACTCTAAAGGGTTAACGTCTTCAAAGCTACTGACGCTTTGACCTTCCAATAACAGACTGATCTTTTATGAGCAGCCTTCTCCCATTTCATGGTGGGCAACTTACACGCAGTAAGATTGCTTTAGAATATATTTATAACGATAAGAATATATTTATAAGCTTCAGAATATATTTATAAGCTGTTCGGCATTCTTAGCTGTCCATTCGCTAAATGTGGCCGCACCAACGCAGTTGACCTCATAAATTTTTGATTTCCACGAACTTGGAACGTGGAACTTACTTTTAGTTCACTGCACCTTTCCCCTACATGTAGCGGTGGGTAAAAGAACTTGCTTGAGTGCACTGCACTTCTCCCCTTCGAGGGGCGGTGAGCAAAAACCCTGCGGGGCTCTAGGAGCGTAATGCCGCTAGGATGTGTTACAAACCGGTTCCAAAATCACTGTACTAGTTTTGATGAGCTCTTGGTGTTGACCATGATGAGGGTATTTTGCTAACTGATATTCACCCCACGAGGGTAGATTTTTGCAAGGATGGGTTCTCCTTTGTAAAAATAAAACGTTTTTAGTGCACCTCTCTGCTGCGAGGGGCGCGGGGCAAAGTAGCATTCACCCCGTTAGGGTAGTTTCTCATATACATACAATGCGAGTGCATGTTGTATTCGTTGCTTCGATTCAATTCATTTATTGCGGGCTTTAGGTACAAGTAAATATCCTCTTAGCGACTTCATAAACAACTTAACACAATTATAAAAAATAATAAAATAAAAAATTTATTAAAATTCAAGTACAAATTCATAGCGGCTGTAAAATCAATGAATGAAAGAGGGTAGCTTGTAAAAACGCATCCACCCTGCGAGGGCAGTTTGTTATAGCTTACATTACAAATTGACATCAACCCCGGGTTACTTTGTAACATGCGAGCATGTGCATGTTGTATTTATTGATGTGGAGCAAGTGGGGGTTTTTGAAAAATACGGTATACGGTGATAAAGTAATTTTTAAAATTATTTCTGTCCCCATTTTTTTGCCACTTCCGGTAATAAAGCACTAGCTGACCTGCCCGAAACTATTGAAGTAATTTTAAACCACGGCCACCTCTGGAAGCCCCTCGAGAGCTTCCACGGCCTCCGGTGTTACCAGGCTGAGGCCTCGAGCCTCGAACCACACTCTCTCACTATATTAGTTGAGATAAGTTTGAGGAGGGTAGTAAAATAGTATAATTTCATTGAAATATTTACAATATGACATTCACCCCGCAAGGATGGTTTGCCACAATCATGCGATTGCATGTTCGTTCGTATATTCATATCTATCCCGCGAGGGTAGTTTGTTGCAACAATGCGAGTGTTGTTGTTTCTTTAATTTACGAAATACATTGAAGTACTTGCAACATTAAATTCACCCCGCGAGGGAGATTGTATAGTTTTATTTAAATGTTGACGCTTCATAGACACAGCTACATATGGGGGATGCCAAGTAATAAATAAGATATTGACAAATAACACCCAGATCCAGAGCAGATATTGAAATTCACCATTTAAACTGCCCGGCCGGGAATAGAATTCAGGACCTATACTTATTAAGCAGACGCGTCCAATTAAGGCACGATGATCTTCTCGCATACTTGTAACGGTACCTCTGTCATGGAGATTTAACTGCTTTCAATACGATAGAAAACAAAAATTTAACGTTAGTTTAATGGATCTCTATATCTGTAATGATTGTTTAGCGTACATGCTAGGCTACGTAAGGTGTCATGTAAATTCCCATCATCGTTTGATTCTAGGTTTGTGAAACCTGGAGCATGATTATATCTTACGTCGAACTATAAGAGTTACACATTACAAAACATTTTCGTGGTGTATGTATCAAATCAAATAAAATAATTTTTCATTTTTGGAACTAGTCTGTTGAAAGACTTTGTTTATAATTATAGTGATTGACACGTTGTCACGCCACATCAGGAACCTGTCTAATAAAATGTTGCTCAGCTCACCTATTTATCAATCATGGGTGAAGTAGTCACAGCGAAGTTTAGCACGCCTACCGCCTTTCGCTGATGAGAAAGATAGAAGATTACGCCCTCGTTCAGGCAGCATGAACCAAACCAAGACGATTCTGAAGCCGAGACATTATTTTCTGGTAACTAAACTATTCAAAAAACACTGGTAAGCCACAAATGGGTTAAAACACCCTTGGGCAAAATAAAAAATAAAATATCGAATCAGTGATTCGTATCGAACGGGAAACCCGTTTAAATTATAATCACGAACATTAAAATATTATGTGGGTACTTACTCCGTGAAATTGGATGTATTATTTATACATTACACTAATGTTATTTAAGAAAATAACTTGTCTACTAAGAATTTCACCACATTATATAAATATCACTTTATAATAATATATCTATTACCACATAATAATAATAAAATTACGCAACAGACGTAGGCCAGGAAGGCTGCTACAGAGTTGTTGCTTCGACGAAAAATTTCACGCCAATGATTCCAAATGGCGCTCGATATTTCAAGAAAACAAAATGGCGCGCAGCTGCCAGGTGGCGCCCCCTAGCGACTTCCGGTTACAAGGCGATAAAAGTACAAAAACGCTGGTACTATTCGACGGAAATGGAAACGTATCTCTATATAAAAGCTTCCAGTTACGGTCAAGTTATTTAATATTAACTTAAAAATAAAAGCGTTTCATTCAGTGCACTTTGCAATATCGCTCTAAATGTTACACTAGTAACGTAGATTTTTAATATTTCGACTGAAAGGAATGATCGATGTTACATAATATATAGTTACCAAATAAAATACCTATATATAGAATGATAAAAAAATATCAAAATTGAGCAATTCATCGTAAAAAAACGTATAGTTCAATCTATACATTTGATTAAATAACTTGATTGTAAAAGTGGCTATACATTACCTGACCTGACATCCTGCGAATGGGACAGCTAGATTTGAATTTCAATGGAATAAAAGAAACAAACTACTAAGTTTATAGCTTTTCCCTTTTGCTCCCCAGAAACTCAAATATAGCCATGTCTTTCACACGATGTCAGGTCGGGTAATGTATGTCCTTAAACGTCCCGTACGCGGTCAGTCCAGATTGACGACCCCGATTCAAAGATCACTTGATCTTAACCAAAACCGATCATTACAAAAAAAACTGTGGTACAACCGGTTGTAGTTGTACCACGGGTTTTTTTAACCCGCGGTACAACTTTTAATTTTAAATATATTTCTTTTAACTTTAACACCACAATAAGTGACAGGTGTCATTGTACATTTTTAATGTTTTTGACAAAATACTTTCAAATTTTTTTTTTAAAAATAAACAGTTTTTAATTGACATAACTGTTAGACTGATATTCGTTCTAATGATCATGGAGCTATCAGTCTGTATTGACAGAGTATGGGGCGCCTATTAACATTAAAATTGGTGAAAGTAGGTTCCATGTACGTAAAAATACGTAAATAATAACAAAGTCTTACATCAGCTTTATGACGTTGTGTATATCCGGAAAAAAAAAACGAAAATATTTTTTTTGTGTCGTCAATTTAATCGTTAGTAAAAAGTTCTTAAAAAAAGATTAGTGAATCCTTTTTCACACATATCTGGTGAATTAGTTCAAATTATACGTTTATGTTGGTAGTTTAGGAAATTAGGAACGAATGTTTTAGAATTAAATCTCAGAACCATTTTGCACATTAGATTAGTGATAATTATAAAATTTTGCTGGCTTTCCGGCTGACGATGATGATATATTTTCGCTAATTTTCTGCCTAGGCTTATATAACTAGTTATAACATAATTCGTCGAATATTTCTTTGGCTCTGGCAGAAAATTAGCCGTACCATGAAAATTTGACAGTAAAATATTTTTATTATTTTGATTATTTAACTTATTAAACTATACATCACTTGAAAGCATCACTAAAGTCTTAAGCAATGGTTCTTTTAGGCGTTTAGTTTTAGGTGCTGTTTAATAGTTCAGTTCAATCTACAGACGCAACTCCTTTCAACAAATTGCATACGATGCAAGTCTAACGATCTGGTCATGTGTTAGTCTAACGTCACATAGTTATTATACAGGGTTAATAAAAAAATAAAAAAATACAATAATCTTTTGCAGGCAGTCTCTCTATACTGTACGTAACAACTTTTGTTTCGTGGATTTAATCAAAACGTACATTTAGCTGATTGTTATTTTTAAGTTTGGATAAAAACTTTCTATTTTGCATATTTTAGGTGCAAGAGTCGGTTCTAAGCTTCAGAGGGTATTTCGAGAGATATAGCGCTATACATTTTCGCACGCAGATGAAAAGAGATTTGACGCGCGCTAGCTAAAAACAGATAATTGCTAGCTACATCAAAAACAGGAAATCAATCGAAATTATTTTCCATCCAAACCTAGATATTATTATTACTGGCACTACTGGCTAATCACGAGCAAAATGTCTTGTTTTTTTTTTAAGGAGGATAGTGAGGCGCGTCTTGCTCGAATGAACCAACTCTAACTACTGTATTTTTTTAGTTAATTAGCCGAAAGGTGGCTCTTTTAAGTATCGCTACTTGACTAGTTTTTAGTCACTGAAATTATTTGTGCTATTTTATTAAGATAAAATGTTCATGAAATGTGGTTTAGACTAAAATATTAAATAATGTAAATTAGTGTAAACGTAATTTGTTCGGTTAGGGTGCGAGATCTCAGCTCAACGCTACTTGTAGGGTTATACATAGACTAAATATAGTTTAGTGGTAATTATCGCTTGCCCTAACGCCTTGGGTGGACTTTATCCCTAGATTTCTGACTTACGTTTGCTTTAATACTGGACTAGAAGTAAAGGGTACGCTAAGTCGAAAGGGAGTCTTCGAATGAGTAGCTTTATGTTTAATTTGAGAACAGCCTTGAAATCGTGATAACAAAATCTGTTGTTGCATACATTTTATCGTACGTCAGTAACCTTTTCTATGTGCCGTGAGTTCGTAAAATTTCCTCCTTTCGGTATAGCACACCCTGTCCAATTAACCGTCTTTAAGTCTTATTCAATGGCAGTTTCAAGTCTACAAAGATTTCGTTTTCAAATTCTTTAATTTTATTATCGCACGACTATATTAATTAATTAACGACTTTATTCTTGTATAAATTAGGCTTTAAATCGGTCGCAAAATAATTACCTGGTAATTAAAATTATAAAAAAACAAGCTCGGTCTTATTCTTATTTTTAACCGACTTCCAAAAAAAAAGGATCTCAGGTCGATTTAATTTTTGAATTTTCGATCGCGTTTGCGGAATTGTCATAGATCCAACTCGTATTATAAAATCTTATTTATAGTTTGTCGAGTGAAAGCAGTAGTGTCCATACTACCATTTAATTATTCTGCGACTGCAATATGCTCTTGACTTAATGACGTACCTACTTTAAATCTATTTACCCGACTGCTTCAGAAGGAGGGTATAGTTTTTTTTTATGATTCCGATTCTGTACACGATTACGTTGACGGTTTTAAAATTATTGCTATACCCTTCAGATAAATTCAAATCAAAACGCAGATGGTTTTATCGCTGCCCTTATAATCTAGTAACTCGTAATTTGTTAGATTGATTTACTTTAAAGTTTATTGCATAAGTAAATTGCGGCAAGTCGGCCTTGAAATTGAATTGAAGTGAAGGAATGGTTTACAGAATCGATAACTTACGTTTAATATTAGGTATGAATAGACATTCCAATACATCGCCCAAGGTTTATGTAATAGTTGATGTGATATACTTAAGGTTTCCCGTTTAAGCCAAATGTACTGACCCCTTCGTGCCTACTCTAATCGTTAGTTACGCTTTTGTCCGACTCGCGGCTGAAGAAATCTGACAAGTGTTTGCAGGGAGATTACATTTTATTTATTGCACATCTTTTAAATCTAGTATACTAAAAAGTTGTCTTCTTTCCGTGCGCGTTAATTTAGCCAGCGAGGTGCTGAGTAAAACAAAGTACAATAGATTTTATCGTACGTTAAAAAGGGCCTCGCGAACTGGCGTGATCGCTTTACTACCATACGGCGGCGAACAGCAGACGCCCAATCACCGTTCACGGGATCGTGACGTCACGGATTGTTATTGGATGTCAATTGGTCGCCTCGGTTTGCACGAACAGTAATACGGGTTTAAAAGCAACGAGTAATAAAACTAGACCAAATTGAGTTCTATTTGACAAATAAACAATTTAGAACGATTAAAACAATTCAAATAAATTTAATCGAATCACCATTTTTTTTGCTAACGAATAAATAGAGATAAATTTGCTTGATTTCAGTAACATTTCTTCAGCTAAGAGCCGGCGTCTATTTCCTAATAGTACCGGGAGCTAGTGAGATTATTTTCTACAGTAACGTAGGCTCCTAGACTATTATTGGGCGTTCCCCAAATTGTAAAGTGGTATTACGCGTATCGTATAGTAGTTACACGATGATAATGTGGAGATAGATAAATTTTAGTGGCAAACTTTATTTTAGTTGCTATTCTCATTTTACGGATTTGGGCAAGTTTTCAGTCAGAATGAACCATTTAGAAACCATTTTGCGATAACATAGCTTTTTAGGGTTCAGGCAGACGAGCATAATAAAATTGTCATTGCATTTGCTTTTTTATAAAGGGCTATAAGGTATGCTAAGCCGAAAAGGACTCGTAGTACTCGTCATTATGAACAACTTTTACTATGGAACCAACCATGAAATCGTAAATCGTTCCATAGAAAAATGTCAATGACACTCGACAAAAGGTATGGCTCAGCTGATTTTTTTCTCGATTTCATTATTGGTCCCATAGTAAAAGTTGTTTACAATCATGAGTACTATGAGCCCCTTTCGGCTTAACATACCCTTTTCTTATAACCCTGTATTTGTGAACGTTCAAACGCTTCTGGAAGTCAAATGCAAATTGCACCTCATGATCCGAGAACTATTATATCCTTTATTATTACCTTTCTATAAAAAGGTATTTGTACTGTGTAATAATGATAAACATTTACAAACGTGTTAAAATGTTATTTATTAGTAGATTATTTTAGAACACGGTATTAAAATTTACCATCTCTGCATTATCTAAAAAATTGCATCTAGGATACAGTAGTTATTTGAGCATTTAATTTTCTCATCTAATTTCAATATTTTTGACTAATATAGGAATCTAGTGAATTGGCTTTACTGACTGAGCTGATTTTATGAGTCATTTGGACTTATTTAACTTTCACACTCATCACACTTTAATTTCCATTTTAATTCAACCGCCAAGCAGTAGTGTGCAAACATTGCTGTCTTTCGGATTGAAGGGAAATTTTTCCAGTGATTTTACTGGGAATAAAGAGATTTAACATCTATGTGTGACGCTTACTATTTGGCATGCGACTTGTTCATCTCGTCACTCGGTAGAGTAATCCATATATATTTCCAATTGACTCATAACAATTGAGTAATATGCGTGACACTGTTCGCATTTTTACACTTTTAAAATTCTTTCTTGATTTTCAAATTATAGGTTTATCGAAATTTCTCGTTTTTTTTTTTAGATTTTTGTAAATTTTAGCAATAAATCATTTACCGACGTCAGTATTGAAATATTTTAAATGTATAAATGCACGTCAGTATCATTGTAATTTTGTCTTGCACGAGTTTTTTTGATTGTAATAATTTGTAATTTTATTTAAAGTACGCTGTTGAAAAATTGATAATTTTAAATTACGTTACCTTTTGTTTAGGTATTTTATCGCGAATATTTTCTATGTTTGTTTTGTGTATATTTTTTGTACAGGCCAAAGAGCTTAAATTTGTAAATATTGAAATAATGCAGCTGAGGGTTGTAGCTGCGCCCAGAATTAGTTTCGTTATTGTAATTTTTAAGAGATTTGTTGATGTTCTTATCTTGTCGAAAATAAAGTGTATTATGAACACGATGCACTCTCTTATTTACTTCTCATTTCACAGATTATTATTAACTCAATTTTGTTGTACACATACTTAGAAAAATAAAATGAAATAAATAACTGTTGTGTAGTCGGTGGATGCAAGTGGCAGGTTGTCGATTCGTGCGGCGCTCGAGGGCCAGGCCTGTGTTCGGAAACGGACGTCTCTAAGACCCGGAAGGTGCAACGTTTCGCTCGGCGCGCGAAATTCAAATTTTCTTGCGTTTTTTGTCAATTACAGCTTAATTACTCATCGTAGGTTCATGAAAACTAATTTTGCGATAATAAATAAATTGTTTCAAGAACCAACGATGCAACTTAATTGAAATTTTAACTCAATACTCCCGTTGTAATGGTGTAGATTCTGTGAACGGCTTTTTGTGAAATTCCACATCTAAAGGATGGAACAAATACAAAATTTGTATAGAAATATAAAATGTTGTCATGCTAAGTTTTCACTTCTCTTTTTTTTTTTAAATCAACCCCTAAGGAGGTGAAATGGGGTGTTTAATTTACTGTAGCTTAGGCAAGCGAAGCCGTGCGGGCAATCTAGTATGGTATAACTACTTTATGCGTCATCGCAACACAAGCATTAGTCTTCCAAAGACAGCATAAAGGTAGATAAAACGTAAGTAGCGAACGGACATTTTAGGAAACGTAGGTACATTTTAGAAAGGTCACGGTTTGGGAAGCGAACAATTAAGGAAGCGGACATTTCGGGACACTGACAATTACAGATGTGAGTATATCAGTAGCATACATTTTGGGAAGTGGTCTTTATGAAAATAAAGGCAAATAAAACACGCCTCGGAAGCAGCTAAGCTAAACTGTATCACACAACACAATTAGCAACGCTTAATAGTTTCGTGAAACCAACCCTCAAAACTGCTCGTTTTATCCATTTTGATGCACAGTTACCTTTATTTCGTACCTATATTTTATTATTCCGTAATGAGGTACGTAAACCCTCAGATAAATCAGAAGTAAAGCCTTATGAAAGTGAAAACAATAGCTTGCCATAAAAGGCGGAGCGCAGTCTAGATATAATTGGTAGGTACAAAGACTAGACAGCAATTTCCAGCCAATTTTCTAGAGTTGTTTATAGACGAAGAGAGTACAGTTTCAAAAATTGCAATAAGAATAATACCTGAGCTAGCTGTCAACAGCTCGCTCTAACGGTGGGGTCAGGGAAGGTTTTTTTACACACTGTTCTCTACATACTTACTTACTCTAACTTGAAAATAAATTACTAACTAAAAATACC
This sequence comes from Apocheima hispidaria, assembly GCA_947579745.1. NCBI lineage: Eukaryota > Metazoa > Arthropoda > Insecta > Lepidoptera > Geometridae > Apocheima > Apocheima hispidaria. The sequence goes on from OX388154.1 coordinate 14,915,353, forward strand.
AATCGCATTATCAGTTCAGTGAACCTACAGCAAATTGACAAAAAAATATAATATTATTATAGAAATATAAGAATGTTATATTACAAAATTCAAATTCAAAACATTTAATTTGCGGAGACATGGGTAACATGCAGAAGTTAACATTGAGACAACACAAATGAGATCACCATGCTCTAGCACAGTGGCATGCAAAATTATTATTACTATTTAAATTATTAAAACGAAAATGATTACCAATATTTAGATTAATAAATTAAACACAAAAAAAAAATTAGGTACTTATCACACTAATATTACAAATGCGAAAATTGTGTGTTTGTTACCCTTCAACACTGTAAAAATTGAATGTCAAAATAAATAATTATATATCATATTATGACTAACAATTTGTCATTTAGAAACTCATTAATTGAATAATATGTTCTTTCAATTACCTAATAATTTATTAAGCCTAAATTTGAAAATGTCAATATTATCTAATTTTTTTAAATTTGTAGGTACATATTTTTTTATAAATAGTCAGTTGTATATAATTACGATTACGTAAGTACATAGTAAAATTAATTAGGCCTTCCAATTCTCATGGTGCAGGAGCGTTTATTAATGTAGCCCACAAAGCCTAGATTTATTATTATTGCAAAAAGAAGGAAGAACCTTTCAGGCGACCGTAACGAGCTCTCGGCTGTTCAATCACAGTGGTATAAAGCCGTGTCAGGCGGAACAAAGACACACTGCACTCTTGTACGAATTTACTCCAAATATTTTTCTTATACGGTCTGGTCTGTGTCTTCATTCCTAGAAAAAGGATTGTTAATTATATATATAGATAATCATGTCTCAGGAATAGGGCTTGTTGCTTTTCTTGTAGGCATGGAGGAAGAGTTGGGAAGAGCTCTAGCACACAGATACCTAAATAGTATCTGTGAGCATAAAATAAATACTAGTTAGGTATCTCATTGTTTGCTAGCAGTATAGGCTATATACCTAAGGGTTCCCTATTTTTTGGTGAAAAGGTCACGAGCTAAAGCATTTTTTCATAGTGAGTAAATAATCCCACTGATGGTCAACCACGCTAGTCCCCTGATCACAATCAGAATTAATTTATTGTATAACTGTGTACATAATAGATAGTTGGGTATATACTTAATATGACAAAGTTTCAACAGTCTGCCCTTTACAAGTATACAATAGTTTCTCGTTCTTTATTTTGCTACTAATTTGGCGAAGGTGAAGAAAAAAAAAACCCACTAATAATTGTTATTTTTTCTCTCCGTCACCAAAATAAAAAAAAATTACATTAAAAATTCTATAAAACATTGGCAATGGTATATATTCTAAAGATATAAAATTATAATACTTTTTATTATTTCCTGTAATTTTTCTATTAAAAACGTTAAAAAAGTGCGAACGAGATAGCGTGAGCCAGGGGAGCCGAGCCTTTAGTAATCAATCGTTACAAAACTTCGATCTGTTCGGTCCAGCTAATCGTGCCACGAACGTTAGATAACGTTTTGTCAAGGTTGACAATTCTTATCATTAAATTGAGTAATTAGCAACAAATCTTATACTGGGGTTTTTTTATCTCGCAACTAGTAGTTACGTTAAGTGATAACGAAGTGATAAGTGCTGTAATAAGTCTAGGGTCATGTTTAGTGCAAGAGGCTTATGAAGTTCATGGGCATATGCAGAATATTTTTTATTCAACTGAGTGACGAGAGTAAGCGCCAAGCTTGGCCGTAACCAGGGGAGTAGCTACCGTCGCATCAGCCGTATCAATGGGAGCCGAGGCCCCTGGGCTACAGGGGCCCTGAACGTTGTTCCTTTTGTGAATAATCTTTACTCTTCATTTGGACCCAACACAATTTAATACAGGGCCCGTCTAAGGCAAGCTACTTCACTGGCCATAGCAGTTCAGTTCCACCTACTTTGTACTTCCCTTATTAACCATCGCCATTAGGTACTCCGTTAGGTAGGTTTCATAAATAATAATAAATTCCACCACTAGCACACAAAAACGTTTACTAAATTTCTTCGCGAGAAGCCTCCCAATAGGTATTTGTGATTGGTTTGTGTTGTAAAGCAATAAGAATCGAGTCTTATCATTTTTCGTATTCCTGGAACGAATAATGTATGTGATTTATGATCGACGACTGAAAGGATATTTTATTGATTTTTGTTATAATGACACGGGAAGAATCACGTTGATACCACTTCAGGTTTCTTAATTAATTGAATCTGTAAGTTCTGAATATATCCCTCAACTCCATCTAACTGAACTTACCAACTACCTAGTGCAGAATTAAGGAACCCTATTTAGCAATTACCGTTGGCACTATAACTATTGTCGGTTGTTTTGTCGAGTTAATTGACCAAGCGAAGCAAAGGTTTCAGTCTCGCATCTACTCTCATTTTAGGATATAGCTGTAATATTTTCCAGCGTAAACGTCTGGAAAATGTTACATGTCAAATATTATAAGCAAATAATCTGCTTTAGAGGATACTTTTTTTTATCGGAAAATCGGGAATTGAATCTCAAGGAGTATATTTAAGTAGTAAGTATTTTTCTCATATCTGAATCTAAATAAAATAACAATCAGATAGTCTGATCAGACAATGTCTACTAGCTTTTTATTAATAACCATACGTAATTATACGTTTACCTTTTATCATGTCTTTTAACTGTTAACTGTAACTTCTTCAGTATTTTTATTAGGGAAATAGTTCATAGAAACTAAGACCCACAGAATGTTATGAGTTACGGGTATGATGTACGACTTCGGGGCACAGTCGGGACTTTTCCCTTGACATTTTAGTTTCTTATGTGACTCCGACCGCTGCTAATAAAATTTACAACTTCCAACACATTCACGTCAAAATGTGCCTCAAGGGTAGGGTCCTCGTCCCTCCCCGTGGTAGCCGCAGATTTGTGGTCCTTACCTGCAATATACATATAATAGGAGGAATAGTTCTGTTCTGCATAGTTAGTCAACTTCCCAACCTTTGTCAAATATTGTCGCACACAAGTTTCGCTAAACATGTAGACGTGTACGAGTATTTACTTATTCTGACACTCCATAAACCAAGACATTACTTGGGAAAAATGGACGGTTGGCAACCGTCCAATTTTCCAAAAGGTTACCATACCATGTGCTTAGAAATAATTGGTGAAAAACGTACTAACCTACGAGCAAAGGCTATACCTACGTAGCGTTCGGTAGCAAACTACTCAAGTCGTTACTTACTTGCTTCAGTGATACTAAGCCATACCATAGCCGAGCTAATACTACTAATAAAGCATAGGTATTTTCATTTTTCATTTTTTCCGGACTATTTCGTTGAAATTACAGAGATTAAGATTCTTAGCGTAAAGTTTTATTTTTATCTGGTTAATTCTGATATCCTTATTTTGTGTTTTGGTAACATCTGTATGAAAAGATTAAAATAAAATTAATCAAACCCTTATCATAGATACTGTTCAATTTGCTTAAATCTTTATCTGAAGAATTAATCGAGGCATATAAAAACCCATTTACATAATTTATGAAACAGTATAGTTGTATTAAATTGCTCAATTCAACGTATAAGGAATTCGACAAAAAATATGCCTACATTGATTAAAAATAAAGATTAAAAATGTCAAATGAGATAGCAAAGGAAAAATATGATGATATTGAAAGCCAAGAAGTGGAAAACCAGTCGACGGTCAAAGAAAACACAGATGAAGAACCAGTAAGGCAATCTACAGCTGATGGAAACAGAACCAAAGAAAAACGATTGAAGGTTGAGGAAACCCGAGATGAAGCATCGGTAAAGCAATTTACGGATCAAGATCAAGTTCACTACGATGAGCTTCTATCATCTGCTGGAGAGTTTGGGTTGTACCAAATTCTTCTGTTCCTGGGGACATTCCCATTTTACATGTTTGGAGTGTACTCATACTATTCGCAGATATTTATCACAGAAGTGTCCACAAACCACTGGTGTTGGATCCCGGAACTGGAAAACCTGACGTACATTGAAAGAAGAAACCTCGCTATTCCAAGCGAGGATTCCATGTATGGATACTCGCGATGCACGGCTTACGTAGCCAACTGGATTGAAGTACTTGAAACAGGACAGGTGTCGCATGAAACGTGGGAAACGGCACCTTGCCAAGATGGTTGGGAATTCGACTCTTCTGAAATTCCGTACCCGACCATAGGCAGTGAACTAGAATGGGTCTGCGATAAGAGCAGCTATCAGGCAACAGCTCAGTCACTTTTTTCTGTTGGTTCCATTATCGGATGCTTACTGTTCGGCTGGATGTCGGATCGCTACGGAAGAATACCAGCAGCAGTCACTGCCAACTTATTTGGATTCGTTGGAGGAACTGCAAGTAGTTTTACCAACGGCTTTATCTCATTCACAGTCTGCAGATTCATTATGGGCATGTCCTACGACAGCAACATGGTCATTGTATATGTCCTAGTATTGGAATATGTTGCTCCTAAATACAGAAGCATTATGGCTAATATTTCGTTTGCTGTCTTCTACACTATATTTGTGACTACACTACCATTCATGGCCCTCGCTCTTGCGCATTGGAAACTAATTGCACTAGTTACTAGTGTGCCTTTTGCTCTCGCTCTCTTCACTCCGCTATTCATGCCAGAAAGTCCCAGATGGCTCCTCTCAAAAGGGCGTATTGACGACGCCATTCAAAAAGTGGTGATGATCGGTCGAATAAATAAAAAGGTAGTGCCTCCTAAATTAATAGAACAGTTCAAATGGACGATGGAGACGGCACCAAAACAAGAAAATGTCAGTTTATTTTCCATACTGAAAAGGCCAGTTTTAAGAAAAGCATTGTTTTTGATGTGCGTGGAGTATATGACATGTATTCTAGTGTTCGATGGGTTATTGAGAAATATTGGATACTTGGATTATGATTTCTTTGTGTCATTTGCATTAATATCAGTTACTGAGTTGCCATCGATGCTGCTGCTCGCTTTTGTGTTAGACTTTTTTGGGAGAAGATGGTTGACATTGATTGTGATGAGTGTGAGTGCCGTGTTCACTTTTTTAATCATAATCGCAACATCCGGTGCACAGTCAGTGGCATTTGTTGTAGTGGCCAGATTTGGTGTGAACATGTCTTATGGAGCTATTATGCAGTGGGCAGCTGAAATATTACCCACAGGAATAAGGGGTTCAGGTGTGTCCTTTGTCCACATCTGTGGATTTGTTGCTCTTGCCATTTCACCGTACATCGTTATTTTGAGTGAAATTGCCTACTGGCTTCCGTTTACGGTTATTGGATTTGTATCTTTATTAGGAGCAGTGATTCCATTGTTTCTTCCAGAGACAGCTAAAAAAGAAATGCCTCATACGTTTGAGGATGCTGAAGAGCTTATCAAAAAACAACAATTTTGTGAAATGCCTTGTGTTAAAAAACAAGCGGACTTTGAAATCGAAGAATACGTGAACCAAAATTTTGAAAGGGATTCTACCTGACGGGTTTGCTCTAATGGAGCAGGTGAACATGGAGTGATGAGAATGTGGTTGTAAGATGACGGAAATGTTGTGTTTAGAATTATGGAAGGATTTTTACCACTTTTCTAGATTTTTTAATAGTAACCTATCGATCTTTCGAAATTTTTGAAGTTCGAATTGCCCGAACACGGTTCCCTGAGTTTAGGAAGGATTGTTATGCATATTTTTGAAATCTGGAAATTAATGTTTTAAAAGTATCATTCGTGGTTCTTTTTTTTTGAACTAGGATAGATTAAAACATACTAATTCACGTTCGGAAAATCGGACGTGGCGCCTCCTACATCTAGTTTGCGAAACTCAAGCTCGCAAACTTCAGTTCTTCGTCAACCCGCTCCATACTACGAGCGCCCTTATATAAAAAATATAATAATATTGTAATTACTCCACGATTCTAACTAATATTATATAGAAACCCAAAAACCATCAAAAATACGCAGTTTTCGAGTGGTTACTCGCTTCAGTGCAGTGCCTGTGCACAATTTCCATTGGATTTGCACGTGCTGGCCGCGCCGCCATTGTGCCGGCGCAGCCCACCAAAACATCTGCAGGATTTACTGCCTACAGGACGCTGAATTGGTATGTACTATCCTTTTTCATAAGAAAGTCCGAAAACCAGGCCTTCAGTGTTCTTTCATATAATCTCCCCGCTCGCAAAATTACTCTAATGATAGAAAAAGAGAACCAGCGCATCCGCCGGTGGTGGAGACACCAATAATTTGCTCATTTTCATCACCATTTTATGGTCCTTCGAGCCGGATTTTGATATTTTCAGTATTTTCTATCATATTTTACCTATTTCCATCCCTATTTCAAAATTGCATTTTTATACAGGCAACTAGGCCGCCATTTTGTGTGCATCGTTAGTCTTGGAACCCCGCCATTGAAACCAAAGTACATTTTTTGAAAGAACTCCTTTGGTTACCGCTTTATTTTCTTGTATCTCGCTTCAATATTTTCATTAAACCGCATTCGATTGTTTACCCGCTTCGCACTTCAGTGCATTCTGTTATCTCTGAACGATCTCTCGCCGCCGCACCGTTAGGTAAGCCTATAGCCGCTTATCTATCTACCTACTGCTTACAGCTTTTACTCGATCGCTCAAATAAAATAGATAACAATGACGTCGTCGTCAAATGAACAGAAATTAAAACTTCTGGAAGCTCAGCGACAACTATATTTTGAACGTATACAACAAATTTACGATAAGTCGCGTAGTAACTTAACCGATCCAGAAGCGTTAGAGGACTTTATTTGTTCAGTTGAGACGTTGGACGAAGTTAGAAGTAATTTCCAACAATGCCTTAAAGATATAAATTTGATTATGCTAAGGATTGATAAAGATGCAGTGCCAGTTTTTAATAAATGGCTTGCATTCGAAGATCTTTACTGTCGCGTCAAACGTAAACAATCTCAGTTTGTTTCTAAGCCGACTATGGCAGTCAAACAGAATGACAACTCGTCTCACGGAGTCAAGTTGGCCCGCATAGAAATTCCCGAATTCGACGGGAATGCTAAAGATTGGCCCCTATTTTACGCAACTTTCCAAAACGCTGTTCATTTGAACCAATCTCTTTCTGTAACCGAAAAGATGTTTTACCTCGCTAGTAAGTTGAAAAACAAAGCTAAGAATGTTTATGCCGGTTTTGTGCCTTGTGCAGAGAACTATGAAACTATATACAACGCACTTATATCAAAATATGAAGATAAAAGGAATCTTGCTGGAACTTACTTAAGCCAAATGTTTTCTTTAATACCTATCGCTTCCGCCTCCGCTGATAATTTAGAAAATCTAATAGATCAGTTCTCAAATTCATATCTTGCGCTGAACAACTTAAAGTTACCTAGCTTATGTGACTTTGTCATGTCATACGCTTTATTGCAACGCTTAGATAAAGAAACCGCGCGCCTGTTTGAAATGGAAAATCGCGGCAAAGAAATACCTACTTTAGACGACTTGATTTCTTTTGTCCGTGATCGTGTAAAAGTTCTCAATCGCACAGGTGACAACACTAATAACGTTAGTACTTCCGCAAAACCTAAGCCGCAAAGTACTACGTCTAAAACTAACGCACGTTCTTTCGTCGTTAATAACAATGCTTGTCCATTATGCAAAGATTCCAGTCATGAGCGCTTATATTCATGTCCTAAGTTCAAAGCGCTTAACGCACGCGAACGTTATGATTATGTCAAAAAGTTACGTGCCTGCATTAATTGTTTAAGCCTACAACATAGCACAAATGCATGTAAGTCCGAAAATAGATGCTATCACTGCAAAAAACCGCATCACAGCACTTTGTGTTTCTCATTAGATAACGCATCACCTGTTGCAGCGTCAATGACCGCTAGCCAGTACCTACACGGCCGCATAGATAACAAAGCTATTAGTACAGGATCCACGGATCAGAAAACTACTTCGTCATCAAATATGACTTCTAATAAACCAGTAGAAAATGCAGTTCCGTTTTGTAGTATGAGTGCTAACTCAAAATACCCGCGAAAAACTCATAATGTTTTACTAGGTACCGTTCTTGCCGATGTAAAAAGAAGTGACGGAACTGTAGGTCAAGTCAGGATTTTAATTGATAACGGATCACAAAACCATTTTATTTCTCGCCGCGCTTGTAGAAAATTAGGTGTTCGCATCCTTCATGATAATTCCGAAAGGTCCGTGAATGGAATTGGCAATAGCTCCCAAACTATAATTGGTATGGCAGATTTAACTCTGATGTCTAGATACGACATAAGCTTTTGCTTAAAAATAAAACCGCTCGTTCTTAAAACTATTTCCAGTAATTTGCCGAGCTGTGAATTTGACATTTCACCTTTGACCTACATAGGTAATTTAGAGCTCGCAGATCCAAACTTTAATAAACCCGCTGAAATCGATATTCTGCTAGGCGCTGAAATATTTATGGAAATTCTGAGACCTGCAAAATTATTAGGCCCGCCCGGAAAACCGGATTTATTGGAAACTGCATTTGGGTACCTACTCTTAGGATCAATTGCTTCGCTGCCTTGTCAGCATAATTCCACGCATAGTGACAACGATCACGCTTTTTCTTCGTCGAGTGACGACTCGCTTGAAACTTTAGTTTCCAAGTTCTGGGAACTTGAGTCGGTGCCTACTCAATCTCACATGTCTAAAGCCGATAAGGAATGTGAAGACTTCTATGCATCGAACACACACCGCGATAATTTAACTGGACGCTATGTCACCGCTTTGCCTTTCTCGCAGTCGACCTTCATGTTAGGCGACTCTTTGACAACAGCATCTCGCTGTCTGTCTTCGCTCGAACGCAGATTTCAGACTAATACCGCTTTAAAACTGGAATATGATACCGTGATAAGAGACTATCTCGAACGAAATATCATTTCACTCGCTCCCGCTCTTACTGATAAGGATTTTAAAGTCATTCCCAATCGCACCGCTTGTCGCATTGACCAGTCGCAACACATCATTGTAAATGCGACGTGCATCGACACAACCGCTTTCTCTGACGTCTATTCACATTCTGAATTGAACGTATCGCCAAATTTACCCGAGCTTGGTTTAATGAACAAACGTACATTTGTACTTTATGCTCCTTTGTGCCTATATGTACGACCCGCTTCCGGATCCGATGTGATCTGCCTGACTCACGTCTTCTCCTACTACTGTGTACACCACACCGCTGGACCCACTGTGGCCCCTCTGATTATCGCCTTTGTGTACCACATTGTACCAACGGCCGCCGCTAAATCTACCATGGTCAACTTGATCATCACTTTCACGTGCCCCTGTGTACAAACCCCCGCTGGATTGAATGTGATCCTACTGATCCCAGCATTTTTGTACCTCTGTGTACTAACTGCTGCTGGACCCATTGTGGTCTATTTGACACCCGCTTCACTGTACCTCTGTGTACGATACACCGCTAGACCAGACGAGGTCCCTCTAACCGCTGCTTCTTTGTGTCCCTGTATGCAAATTGCAGTCGCCCCGCTCAAGGTCATTCCTTACGCACGCGTAGCGCTTTGCGCTTTAGTGCTACTCGCACACCTGCTTCGTTTCGATTGCGAGATAGTTTGCTCCCGCCGCTGTCATTTTGACGAAATTTCCGCTCCTACAACTTGGATCGTAACTCTTCCCAATGGTTCTTCGCCTCTGCATTGCTCCGATATATTCACTGCGAATCGTATCACTCAAATACAGGACAATATGGGTTCGATACACTCACTTCATTGTGAGAGTAGACTGAACTCCAATGACTGCATATGTTGCGGTATCGCTCCCGATTGCCCGCTGTGGCTCCATGATCCCCCGTGGGCTCATGACGAAGTCTACACCAGGCCGATCAACGTACTAACCTTTGACCCTGCGGGAGTTGAAAATATTTTGAAGCCTAGAAAGCTGTCGAATGTTTTCACCGCTACTGATAGCTTGAAACCTTTCACCTGCACCAGGCTAGTGTCATCTTGGATCCAGCTCCTCCGCGTCATATTCTTTGTATACCGCTTTGTAGATAAGTTCTTATGCTCTAATCAGATGCAACTTGCGCATTTTAAATACTCTGAGACTATCATAATAGCGTCTCAGCAACAATGTATTCCAAACGAAAACAACTTGTTTTCACAGAACCGCAAAGATTACAAGTTGCTTGTCTCAGTATCACCCAATTTTCAAAATTATATTTTCCGCCTTAAAAGCCGAATAGAAAAATCATTGCATTCTACCAGCAATAATCTGATCTTGTCGTATAAAACGCATGCTGCTTCGCAGCTTCTACTGTCGCTGCTAATGCAAATGTACTGGATTAATTTTGGACACGGTTCGGTGAAGCATCGCTTTCTTCTTTACGATGATTATTTCAAGGCTAATCTCCGCATTGCGACGCCTTTTACGGCCTCTTCGCGCGCTCTGCGCATCATCGACGTACGGCCTTTGCTTCCCATAGCCGCGGTCCGCACTACTTCTAGTGCAATGTATACACTGATAATCTGTTATCGCACCGCCCGTGGGAGAAAAGCTCACATGCATTTACAGCAGTTAGGTATCCGCGTTCTCAAGGATTTTCTTTATCGAACTATAAGACAAATTCTTCTCACTTACGAACTACTCACCGCTCTTATACAAGTTATTATACAAATACTACGCTTCGATCCTGCAGAGCCTGAAGCTCAAACGTCGGCACATTTTCTGATTCAAGGTCCGCTTGATTTATTTCACACCAATCCGCGTATAAAATCGGTAGATTTGGTCCGCAATAAACGCCTAATCGATGACATAGTTCAGAGATACTGGAATCGTTGGAGGCGAGAGTATCTTAACACATTACAAACTCGTGCTAAGTGGAACACCAAATCTAATCCGGTAACTGTTGTCCTTCTAAAAACGGAAAATTCGCCGCCTTTACAATGGCTGATAGGAATAATTAAGGATGTAAAGCCTGCGTCAGACGGGATCGTCCGAGTAGTTTCGGTTCGCACACGAAATGGCACCTATGTTCGACCTGTGGTAAAACTTTGTGTTTTGCCTTCCCAATAATTTTATTTAATTGTCTCCATTACACACGCCTATCTAGGCTGCCTTAGTCATAAGCCCTAGTTTAGTTTATTGTTATTTTTCACAGTCATCCATGTGCATTTACTGGATGTACTTCCGCTTTACTCGCAATTATTTGATTTCCCTTGTCCCTTTAGTTCAGGAGCTCTCTTTATCTCCTGAAGGCCGGGGGATGGTTCTTTTTTTTTGAACTAGGATAGATTAAAACATACTAATTCACGTTCGGAAAATCGGACGTGGCGCCTCCTACATCTAGTTTGCGAAACTCAAGCTCGCAAACTTCAGTTCTTCGTCAACCCGCTCCATACTACGAGCGCCCTTATATAAAAAATATAATAATATTGTAATTACTCCACGATTCTAACTAATATTATATAGAAACCCAAAAACCATCAAAAATACGCAGTTTTCGAGTGGTTACTCGCTTCAGTGCAGTGCCTGTGCACAATTTCCATTGGATTTGCACGTGCTGGCCGCGCCGCCATTGTGCCGGCGCAGCCCACCAAAACATCTGCAGGATTTACTGCCTACAGGACGCTGAATTGGTATGTACTATCCTTTTTCATAAGAAAGTCCGAAAACCAGGCCTTCAGTGTTCTTTCATATAATCTCCCCGCTCGCAAAATTACTCTAATGATAGAAAAAGAGAACCAGCGCATCCGCCGGTGGTGGAGACACCAATAATTTGCTCATTTTCATCACCAATTCGCTATAAACATTTTTTTCAAGATTTTTCTTCTGTAAAAGATTTAGAAAATCTTCTTAGTGGGTTGTGAATCTATTGTAAATTCAAAGGAGGATTCATATTTCTGAATGGAATACATAATACATATTAGTAACACACAAAATGGTGGCTCACAGTGAACGCTATAGTGGTATTCAATCCACTGGAGGATCGAGTCAGTAGGTACATCATAGTGGATTGTGGGCTGAAAGTTGTATTATTGATACTAATGTAAATATAGCAGTAGGCTATGGTAAGACGGGGTGGCCCTTAAGCCACCCTTAAGCTGCGAGAATGTGTATAAAATGGGCACAGGCATAGGTTTTTATTAGCCCATGTTAACTTTCCACTTTGAAATAAGTAAAATAAAAGTTATTTTTGATTGGGGCACCTTGTAGTTTTTTCTGAAGTGCATTGAAGTATTTTGGGATTTCATTGGTGGAAGAAAACTAAGTCATAAAAGGCATACTTCGGTTTGGAAAATACTGTTGTTAGCAAATCTTGGTGCGAAGCCGTGTTGTTAAACTTGGCGAACTTGAAATGTAGGCGTTTATTTGTTTTGTTTTTTGAGAATTTGATTCTTCGAAATTGTTATTATTATTAATTTATATTGTTCTAGATTTTGATGATGAGGAGTTGAGTTTCGTTTTGGTGTAATTGGAGTAAAAAATATATACGAAAAATAATATGTCGAAATTCTGAATTCTTCTGGATGTTGTATTGTAGACAAATGAAACAAACAATATGGCTAATGATAATAGGGGTAACGTGTTGGGGGTAGCAATATTCGGATCATCAAAATTTCGATAGTTCGATAGGTAACCATTTTTAATAATAATAACTCTGTTTTGTAATTAAAATAAATCAGTATTTTACTCATTATGCTTTCTTATTCTTTCGTTTTCTTTCTTTTATTTTATTATTTTTAATACATTTAAATCATAGAATATTTATTATTTATATCAGATTATCCATAATGTTACACGCCTCGCCCCGCCTTTTTTACCGAGGGTATACTTACATAAATAAGTAACAAAATACAAACGAACTACCTTATAACTTAGCCTAATACATGACTAATATTTCGTAGACCCAGAGACTATTGAAGGTCTAAAAATAATCCAAATGAAACTAGCTCCTCAGTACGCCGCGCGCCGGCGGCATTACCACGCTGGATGCAATGCTTAAGCGTTGCGCCAGATAAACGCCAGCATTTTGGTAATGCGTCGCATCAAACATGTCATCTGATAGGTTTTTGAAATGAGAATAGCTTCAGAAGTCACACGGACCCAAAGTCATGTGGGGTCTACTTCAAACTGCTCATGTACTAATTATGTATATCAGACGTCATTCGGTTATCACAATATTATTATATTTTGATTAAGATATACGTATTTTATTTTATCTAATGAAGGTGGAAACCCAATTTACCGGGTGATACCTAAGTACGATAAAAAATATTTAATTTAGTTCAGAATACTGTCCTCTATCAACAGATTTTTCTTGAATCATATATCTACCGGATATCTATAGTAAAACATGAGTAGATAAGATAGTTAGATTCTTTATTGTTCACACAAAATTTTACATAATTTATAAACAGGCTTAAAAAGTAGTGTAACAACTGTATATTTTTACCAATGAATTTAATCGTGTTTTGGATAAATTGGACGCAATAAACCTGTACGAAAGTATTCATAATAAAGCACTGGTACACGTATTATCCGAGATATTTAACACTAGAATTTATTTTACATAGCTACGGAACAAGTGTCGCTTGACAGATTTTATATTTGTTCTGAGTAGTTTGGTAGAGCTATTCTGCAGAGTCCGCCTGGGCTTGGAGTTAACATGGAGCTACAAAGACATTAGTTTATATTTACATACTAACGTAAGTGTAGTCGTGGTAGCTCAGTGGGAGAACGCTCGCCTCACATTCCTGAGGTAGCAGGTTCGAACCCGGGCGGGCCCGTACCAATGAATTCTTTGAAACTTACGTACGGATATACCACTGGCTTTACGGTGAAGGAAAACATCGTGAGGAAACCTGCATATCTCCGGAGAAGAAATTCGATGGCGTATGTGAATCCGCCAACCCGCACTGGGCCAGCGTGGTGGATATGGCCTAATCACCCTTAGAGGGTAGGCTGATAACCCAGCAGTGGGATGTAGTAGTAGTAGTAAGTGTATAGTGCATAAATTGAGTTTTGCTGTAGTTACTTCGAGGTTCCAGATCACACTTTTATTTTAACTAAACTTGTAGAGTCTATATTATATTTGACTCTGGTTTCGTTGCAAAACTCAACGAAGTTCATAAAGGTATGCAAGGAAATCTCAAGTTTGTAGAATTTTCAAAAGTTAGACAACTTCGGAAGATGTCAAATAACAGAAATGATAATGGATTTTGTAAAAGTTATCGGGCAAGTTTTGTAATACTTTATGAAATCCAAAGGCTTATAAAAGAAGAATTTGACCAATTTTCTAACCCGTAGTACCCCGTAGCTCTGAATAGATAATTGTACTAAGTGAAGAGACGAGCATGTCACGATTCTGACTAAGCGTCACGCTTGCTCCTAACAGTATCACCAAATATCAGTGTTACTAAGAATGTTGAACTTGAAGAGTTCAGTACTCTGCGCGGCAATTCACTGCGCTAGTCACTGCGATGTAGACCTGAGTACCAAAGAAGGAGCGAGTATTTTTCGCGGATTTACCAGCAAGCTAAATAGACTTGAGCCTAGGGCGGCAGATTGGAGGAAAGGCACATTTCGGGACCGACTGTAAAAAAAAATGTTTGTAATTAATATAAAAAAAACGGGTCCGGAATTTGCCGCCCCTAAAACCTGCAGTCCTAGGCTCAAGCCTAATACTTTGCACTATTTTTGCACGAACATCAACAATTTTTGTATACAATTTCAACAAAATTGCTAAAATAAACCAGGCACTGACAATTGTAGACTTTTAACAGCCTATTTACTTGGAGAATGTGTAAATAAATCCACCAGTAATAGCAAATAATGTATACCTAAGTATGTATGTACTGACTTCTTATTACCTCCTGTAGTCAAAACGGTTTGACCGATTTTGGATAACAAGCTGTCGGTGGATTATCCATGTCCTACATTTTGCGGCGGGTTTTTATGTTTTTATTTTTTTATGCACCCTTCGATCAGATTTGATTCAAGTATGACGATGGTGGTGTGGGTGTGGTTCTGTAGGTGGCAGGTAGTCGTTCGGCATGGCGCTCTAAGGGGTAGGCCTATGTTCAGCAGTGGACGTCTTCCGGCTGGATGATGATGAGGATGATGTACAGTAACTAGTCAAACCAATTAATTTGTGAGAAAATCCTTAGTGTCGCCATATTTTCACTTAACTTTTACGCTAGCTCATTAGTTCTTGTCCGAACTGAGCTGGGCGTGTTTCAATTTTAACATTCGTTGCAGAGCACATTCACTGTTTCGTCGTAGTACTGAAATCAAAATAATATGTTTTTTTAAATAGCTATTTTTATTCAAATAATTATGGACATGGTGTTTTAGCGCCAACTCATTGCGACGAGTCGAGAGTGATAGACATACTTGCCAGAACAAATTGTTTCGTCTCTGCCTTATGGCGAGTGACGAAGTAATCGAAGATCCCAGCACAATTTAAAATGATTTACATTGTTTTTTGTGTAAAATCACCAGTGATCGCGTCACAGAATCTCAAAAATTCCTCATGTTAGCTCTTCTACCAAGAATACGTCGTACATAATACAACGAAGTTAATACTTCCTTGTGTAATCTTGATATCTTTACGACTCTTTACACGTATTCAAAAATAAACTTGTAAAACATCTGAATGGAACTAGCACAAATGAATTCTGGCTTTTTAATTAATTGTATATGTAACAATAAATTATGTGTATATATACAAATAATAATTATTAATTAATAGTTATTATTTGTAAATGAATTGTTTTGATAAAATAACAATTGAAATTTGGTATAATAAACTAACTTCCATTAAATAATAGTAAAAGTAAACAATAAAATAATATACTGACAGGCACAAGATTACAAATATCTTAAAATAAAGCTATGAACATTAAAAAAAATATATGTACCACTCTTTTAACGGTGAATGTTATTTTTTTATTTATTTTTTATTGGTTTACCAACAGGATGAAACAATTAATCAACTAATAATAAACATGATAATACATTAGGACCTATGTAACACCCCAGTAACAGGTAAACTCTGCATGTTTTTAAATTTGTACATGTAATACACTACGCTGGGATCTGTTGTATACACCTGTTACTGGTATACATATTAGATTTAAAAAGTGTTACCCCATAGTTAATAATTAATATCACTTTACTGTTGGTGTTTCTATAAATAAATAAAATGTTATTTTAGGTATATTGAGTTTAATGTTTTTATGCGAACCCTCTAGCTCATTAGTTCCCGGGGGTAAACTAGGCGCTTCAATAGCTCAACTCAAACGTTTGCTGTGACCACCAGGCTGTGACCTCTCTACTAAATTTACCTTTTTAGTATTATTTTCGTGTGGCGAGAGTTTTTGGGTTTGTTTACGGCTATTAAATAACGGCACGAGCAAGACTTGTGGTTCAAGTTTGGACATAGAATATTGTAAAAAGGCGATGTCTCAAATCCCATACGAAAAAACACAAATAATGACTACGTTTAAGATTTTAGTACAAAATAATCAGTATTAGATATGAACGAAATGAATTTATAACAGTATAACAGTACATGTAGGTATTATTGAAAATACATGATTTAATTGAATGATAACGCCTGCAAAACTTCATAAGGCAAATTACCTCATTATTTTTTAGACAAAATAGTTTGTTTTAATTTTTAGATGCATAACTTTTACGCTGGGCCGGGGGTTTGTTTGAGACATCATCTTCGCCCAGAAAAATCCCATTGCTAGCCCGACTCCCCCAAAAAATGGAGCGTTTTGTTTTTAGGGGTTTATGTATGTATTGGGGTTTCTTCATTCCGCCATACCTCCTGACCGCCTGGACTGATTCTAAAGTGGTATTTTTAGAACGCTCGCATTATGCCAAATGGATAGACACCAAAAAGTGTTGTCCAATTTAGGAAGTTGGGGTTTTGGTTTCTGTTTTTACTCGACTACTAGAAAATGAGTGTACTTTTTTTGGGGTGTATATAAGTATGTAAGCATGTATGTTGAGTGTTTCTATATTACCTTCTGTTGACCGATTTTCACGAGTCGAGCCTATACAGGGTTATAAGGAACTTTCCTTGCTAAGGGCTCGTAGTACTCATCATTATGAACAACTTTTACTATGGGACCAAACCTGAAATCGAAAAATAAAACAGCAGTTCTTTAGAAAAATGTCAGTGACACTCGACAAAATGTATGGAACAGCTGATATTTTTTTCTCGATTTTAGGGTTGGTCCCATGTCCCATCCTGTATTTTGCAGTCGGGAATATAGTTTTTTTTTAAAGTTTATAATAATAATACTTGTTTATCGAAGTGAAAGGCAGCCTAGAACTTCCTAACTAAAAATAGCATAATAGTATCTAACGTTAACAAGCTAGTTTTTTTTTTTACATCAAATAATAATTTTTCTGAATAATTATTTTCGTCTTTATTTTCCTATATCGTTTTAGTTCATTAAATTGTATAAAGCTAAGAATATCTGAAGTCCTGAAAAATTCAGGTGAGATTATATTTTTGTGGATGGTGCAATGGTCCAACATTTTTCTCTGTTCAATCTTATTCAGCCGTGTAACTAACAAGACCCTCTCAAAAATCCTCTTCTGCCTTTTTTATAGCTTTTTGTTTTCCTGACGAAAAAAGTAACTTTTTGTTTCCATATTTGGGGAATATGTGAACAAAATTTGACTTTCTTTATTACGAGCGACGGCGACGACACGACGACGGTTTTCATACAAAGTCAAATAAAATTGCTTCCAAATTGAAAATGGTGGTTACAATTTCAAAATATATACGTGCCTACGTAGGTCAAAATATTATAGCAAACTAGTTGTTCCCCGTGACTTCGTTCGCCTAGACATAAAAAAAGTATCTTAAGTTCGTGTTTGTGATATACAATAGTAGTCGTCCTTATTAAATTTTATCAAGATTCGTTCAGCCGCTTAGCCGTGATAACGCGACAAACATCGAGATAGAGAGACAAAGAGACAAAGACATAAGTCCTATATTTCGGTAGATGGCGTCACCGCCATTTTTGTGAATTTTTTGTCGTCTTGTATGGACTGACAGTTGTAATGTAGGGAGGTCTGAGTCGCGCAAGCGAAGTTTTTTGCTGGAGACGAACGTATTAATTTTTATACCTTGAAGCTTTATTGGATACGCCTACGGCTATATTCCTCTGAATTATAACTGACCGAGTGAGTGAAGCGAACAAAAGGTCTCAGTTTTAACTGGCTAAATTTGCTTTCATTTGCCACCTGCACTCGCATACAAGTCGTATTTTCAATCAATCTTGACGAAACTTGGTATGCAGATTCTACAACTTTGTAGATTTTTTTATTCGTCGGCGATTTTTGACTGGTGGGGTATTTCTCTCAAAAAAGGGGGAAGTTTGCTGGGGCATTTACCGGCTGATTTTAATAATATTTGGCATAAGCATTCAGAATTTCGATTATAAGCAAAATCGGTGAAGAGGTTGTCAATATATAAGGGCGTGAGGTTTTAGTTCGGTACATCGAACTGAGAACTCACGACCTTATATCTTGATAACCTCTTGACCGATTTTGCTAATATTCGATATTCTTGTTAAGAATTAAGTACCAAAAGTTTACGCCTAAAGTTATCAAAATCGGCCGGTAAATGGCGCCGCAGTAAGCTTCCCCTATTTTGGGGGGAAATACCCCTCTAATCAAATATGGCTGACGACTAAAAAATTCTATGAAATTGTAATATTGCGATTGTGTAAAAAAGTTTATGCTCGCGATGGCAACTGTTCGCAGAACTACTAGTTTTATAGTTAGGCATATTTAATAATCACATTCAATGTACGTAAAAAATCTTTTCAGAGAAAAAAATTCCACACATGTAAAGCTGACAAGATTCGTTAAAAGCCGACTTTTCATTGCGTAATGGGGATAATCGCCGTCGGCTCCATCCAGTAATCACCTTGAATCGCCTCCCAGGTAATCCGTCCTGATTGGCAATCCCTTTGGAATGGTCCGGATTACTTAACAAAGATTATCTATAAAATCCGGTAGAGCTTGTGCTCTAATTGTGGGAGTCGTTTGGAACGATTTTTTAATACTTTGGTCACAGCAGCGCACGAGTGGCCTGTTGTTATCTTGAGTTCTATCGTTTTTGTGTTACACTTTTCAGTGCTTATAAAGTACTAGCTGTTACCGGCGACTTCGTTCGCGTGGACCTACAAAAAAAGTAGCCTATGCTCGTCTCCGATCCTTAGGCTATATATATGCAAAAATTCAGGTTGATCCGTGATAACGCGACAAATACCCAGACAGAGAGACAGAGAGACAGAGTTACTTTCGCATTTATAATATTAGTTAGGATGTAAGGCATGACATAGGTACGAGTATAATTTTATACTATTGAACTGTCCGATTCGAATATGCTTATCAATAGGATTAAATATATATTGATAAGTTAGCAACATTGACTCATCATTGATAAAAAAACTTAGCTATGGACTTCAAAATACTTTTTCCTCTGATTTTATGGGAAATACAAAAGTAAATTATATCTATTATGTTATATATATCAGTGTTTGTTGATAAGTAAAACCTGATGATAAAACAAACCAAATTACATGATGTGTGTAAAAATAAAGACTGTCCAGCGCCGCCTCACTCCATATTCGTGTGAATGAAAAACGGAGTTTTGCTATGATGCATAAGGCCCATTTTAGAATTGTAAGCAATAATACTTGACCGCACCCGGTCACCGCGGTGTCCACTCGACACGGACTTTACTTCGTTATTCATTCACACGATTGTGATGTGAAGCAGAGCTGGTCTGGCTCGAGTTTAAAAAGTGGACGGAGTCTTTTAATGATATTGAAACAATCCATCAAACTGTTCGCAAAATGACTGTTAAGGCATCAAAGTTAGAGAAGTAGATTATTGTAAACATTTTGCATTTGCAGGCAGAACACAGCTAAATGTTGTTATACGACGCACATCAAAATTCAAAACTCTTGTTAACATGTTCCTCAGTAATAGATTCTACTCGTACTTTTACACAAGGCATCTCGAAAAATTTTTGGCACTTCACTAGATTCTCAGCATCATCAAACGTGTGGGGCATTTCTTTCTTAGCCGTTTCTGGCAAGAACATGGCGATTACTGCTCCCAAAGCTGCTACAGATCCAATGATAGTTAGTGGTAGCCAGTAGACTATCGTGTTCAAGTACACTATGTAAGGCGATATAGCAGTAGCAACATATCCACATATATGTACTAATGATACTCCGGATCCTCTCACCCCTGTAGGTAAGACTTCAGCAGCCCATTGCATGACAGCAGAGTAAGACATATTCACTGCAAATCTTGCCACCACGGCATACATCACAGATTGAATACCGTTTCCCACAAATACAGTCAAAAAGGAGAACACACAGCTTACACACATAACAGCTACGGTTAACCATCGCCTTCCGAAGAAATCTAAGATAAAAGCAACTAGAAGCATTGATGGTAGCTCAGTAAATGATATTGCTGCAAATGAAAGGAAGAAATCAAAGTCCAACTGTCCAATGCTTCTAACTAAACCATCGAAGACAATGGTGCAGCACATAAACTCCAAGCATACAAGTATCAGCATGGTTCTTAATATCGGCCTCCTGAATACTTCTATTATGCTAATGTTTTCTCCTTTTTGCTCCTGCGACATTGTCCATTTAAATTGCTCTATTAACTTCTGCGGTACCTTTTTTCTATTTATTCGGCCGATTGTCAGTACCTTTTTGACGGCATCGTCAATGCGCCCTTTTGCGAGGAGCCATCTTGGACTCTCGGGAATCAATAATGGAGTGAAGACGGCGAGGGCTAGAGGCAGACTAGTGACTAGAGAGATCAGTTTCCAGTGACCTAGAGCGAGAGCTATGAACGGTAGTGTAGTCACAAACAATGAATAGAAGACAGCGAATGATGCGTTGGACATTAAGCTTCTGTATTTAGGGGCTACGTATTCTAAGATCAGGAGATATATCATCATCATGCAGTTGTCGTATGCCATGCCCATGATGAACCTGCAGATCGTGAACTGGACAAAGTTCTTGGCGAAAGTGCTGCTAACTCCACCGATGCACCCGAGTAGGTTGGCACCGACCGCCGCTGGTATTCTTCCGAAACGATCCGACACCCAACCGATGAGGAAACCTCCAAAAATAGAGCCAACCGAGAACAAAGATTGCGCAGTAGCTTGATAACTGCTTTTGTCGCATACCCATCCAAAATCACTGGCTATGGTTGGATACGGAATCTCAGTTCTGTTAAACTCCCAACCGTGCTTACATGTTCCTATATCCCATGATTCGTCAGGTAACTGTCCTGTTTCAAGCACTGCTGTCCAGTTGGCAACGTAAGCGTTGCAACGAGAGTATCCATATATGGAGTTGTCGCTTGGGATTGCAAAGTTTCTTCTTTCGATTTCAGTCAGGTTGGCCAGCTCCGGGATCCAGCACCAGTGGTTAGGTGACACTTCTGTGATAAACATCTGTGAGTAGTAGACGAAGACTCCAAACATGTAGAATGGGCATGTTGATAGCAGCAAAAGCAGTTGGTATCTTCCGAATTCGCCAGCTGATGATAACAGTTCATCGTAGTGGACCTTATCTCCTTCCGAATATTGTTTGGTTGACTCTTGACCTTGTTTTTCTTCAATCACATCCTTGTTTGTTGCTACCTCGTTAGACATTTTTGTAATCAATTAATCTATGTTTATTAAATATTCAGTCTTAGGTGATACGTAGGTTGGTATCTTTTGATTGTTTTAAGTAAACTGGCTATTAAATTATGGGGCTGGGTGTTTTATACTTTATTATTTAAAGTTTGTCTTTGGATCATGTGATAAAATCAGTGTTTACCCATGTATGATACCAGATAAAGTGATAATATGTACATTATAGCGATTAGGAACCTTTCTGCACCTGTTTGTTTAGCGCTTACCTACCCACCGAGCGGCTAAGGGTAACTGGTATTATATAATATTATGAAATTAAAATATAATTTAAAAGATTTCATTATCTTTCTTTCTTAATATCATTTCGAGTTTCTTAAAATCACTTTTTTCGAATCACCACAATATGCGAGTTGATAATGATTACTTAACCTAAATTTAATATATCAAGCTTCATTTTGGATTAAAAAGGAACTGTCCTAAGATAGTTGATTGATTCAGTTACTTTATGAAAGTTCATTTTGTTTGTTTCGTGTTTTTTTTTTGTTCCTATTGTACTAGACGCGATATTGCAGCGGAAATACACTACAGATTGGTTATTATAGACTAAGATTGAAAATAAGTGTCGTTATTTATCTAAAAATAACTCAGTAACAATAAACGTCCAATTTCCAGGCATGTAAAAACACGACGCAAATTAAATGGGCTTTTGCCGCCACTAATCACGGAAAGCGAAATGGTTTCAGTCACGGAAACATTGGCTGTTCCCATAATTGCTTTTAAGAAGATAGGTTTTAGCGTTCCGTTCTAAAATGGCAAGGAAAAGGACTCTTATAGTGAGACTTCGGCTTCTGTATGACTGTATATCACTGCCAATTATTTTACGCACTAAATGTACGGATCGGGATAATGTTAGCCACACATTTTTCAATTCTTTATTTGTAATACATATTATATTATTCTGCTGGAAAGTGCTTGAAACAATGGGCTAAAATTTTGCTCATCTAGAGTGTTTTTCGACGTTAAATATATATTTTTCCGTCATGCACGGCTTATTTTTTTTTTTCGCGTTTGTAATAGTGTGTGTGTGTGTGTTGCTATAGCGGAAAAACTGACAAACGATTAAAGGGTTTTGTAATTTTAATAAAATGCAACAAACGACAGCTACGGAACCCTCGACATGCGAGTTTTCTTTTTGGCATATTTATTTATTTTTAACAAAACGACCGAAATAATTCCGCGTTAATTGAATTTATCAGCACTCGGACTCTTTTAAAATTAATTACCAAGAACTTGATTTGATTAGTTGGCGGTTAGAGATATCGCACGAAAATTTACAAATTATGAGTACACAAATGTTAGTGTACACATCCGTTTTTATCTCAATCTAGCATTTGAATTCTCAACAAATCATCATCATCAATCATTAAAAATCTCTTAGAATAAATTAAAATCTCTCTGGGATTACCAAAAATATTATCAATTGTGTAAAAAAAGTCATATTTAAATATCCCACGGGAGCTGTCACATTTTTTGGAATAAAAATGTCCATGTGTTAATCCAGAGCTCAAGCTGTCTTCGTTCCGAATTTCATCTAAATCTGTTCAGATGAAGACACACAAACTTGCATATCAGTGTGATTCTTGGACAGTACAGCGATGTTGAGAGTACTATACAATGAAACGATAACTATTATACAGTGTCACAATCTACTGGAGGAAGTAAGTAAACAGAACTACACTACACTCAGATAATTTAAAGGGCACAACGGGTCCAGAGGAAACGACAAGAAGGGTGGGAAAAAATTTATATACTACTGTTAGGAATCTCAAAGATAAAACATAAAACTCATGAATGTCTATAGAAATATATTATCCTCTTTATTATTTATCACTCGTATAAACTCCTTAAGTTTTATCTTATTATCTATCTATCTTCTATCTGTATATTGATAATTTATTTAAAGTATGTTTTACTCTTGCAACAGCCAAATCAAATGCAAATCAAAAATGTGACTGAAACGCAAGCTTAGCACCAACAATCACCCCTTCCAAGACAGGTGTTAGGTGGTGGGTAAATGTTACTCGATTGGTTGACAGCACAGAAAAGAGAAAGATAGTAAAAATAATATCTCTTCTGTAGTTGACAGTGTTACCCCAGCGCCCTGTATGCAACTTAAATCTGTTTATGTTAATAGTCAACTTCATCCTAATTATACAAATCAACAAGATACTACGTTGGCGCTGGTGTTTCCGCCTAAAATATAGGTGAGGCAAAGATGCGACAACACACCTCTTCAAGTGGGATGTCGTTTTAATATTTATAGCTGTATTTTAAAAAGTTATTTCTTTATGGCCTATTATTTTCTTATCATCGACATTATAGACTTTAGAAGCTTTATCTATGTGCCTATGTGTAGATCCATGATATAAGCTTCGCATTTATAATATTAGTGTGATTCAATACTTGTCAAACTTACAGCAATGCCAAGGCATATCACGAGCCGATATTTTGTTTTGATATCTTTAAATTTGTTTTGATTAAAATTCGAATGAGATAGAAAAAAAAAAAGTATTTTTTTTCGATTTCGTAATTTAAAGATTTTAAAACGTAATTTTCTTAATAACATTTGTAATTTCATCATAATAAGATATATCAACTAATGTTATTAATGCAAAAGTGTGTCTGTTACTTTGTGTGATGCAAAAATGCGCGAGCGAGACAAGTCTGGATGCGACTACGGGCCTTAAACTACCTTCCGTTAAATGTGGAAGTGAATTCTAGTTTTTACTGGAGTATTTATTTTCTAGAGGATTTAACTCCGTATCATTTGTTGGGTACACATCCCGACGTTGTTCAGTAAACATACTTTTGTTATCTCAGCTTGCACACAGTTGTAGAGCTGACAACTGACTACTAAAAATAACTATAAATGAATTATTTATCCTATGGTATTGAGTAAATAGCAATACCACAAAAATAGTTACTTGAAAGTATTATACCGGGCTATTCAGAAAGGGTACCAGAGCAATTACTGCTGATCGGTCAATTACCAATTTTGCGAAAAAATTGCTGTACCATTGAAAAATTCATTCACACTCGACGACATTTAAGGGCATGTTCCCCATTGTAAGGAAATCCTAAAATCATTTTCAATATGTTTAACCTTTAATCAAATAAATTTTACTGATCAAATAATCAAGTTTTCATTGAGATGTGGTTAAAGGTAGACAAGTTAAAAAAATGTGTTTCCATAAAAAATATTAGCACAGCTCAATGATTAGCACACATTTTTTATTGAATCCAACCAGATTTGAATAATAAATTTTACTAAACATATTTCAAGATCGGTTTTATGATGCTGACAATGTCTAAAATCGATTACAAGAAATTGAAATGCTATTTTGTTTAAAAGCTTGGCGGGCCAGTTTCCTCGAAACTGGGCCGATTGAATCTAAGAGGTGGCGGGAGCCCCAGGGAGCTGAACACACCTCTACACTGTAGAACTGTTCTAATAAAAGTCGATCGATATAGCCGTTACATATTGCATGCGGAAACAGAATGAGAAACAGAACCAGGGGCCATATTTTGACGTATTCGAGTTTTTTTGTCTCTCAAGTTAGAACTGTCATGAGTGTAGCACTCGTTTGCAAAGGTGCCCGGGAAGGACTTTGCCTTTGCTAGTTTTTCAACCGCCAAGCAGTAGTGTGCAAACAGTATTGTGTTTGGTATCGAAGGGTAATAATATAAAGAGATTTAACATCTATAATGTTAGAGTGGCGAGCTCATTGCATTGCCGCGCCGGGTTTTTAAGGAGCGGCTTAGTCACGAAAAAAAAACAAATAGATGATAGATGACGCTAGACGGCGATGCTCTGATTTCATACAAATCATAGTTATCGTAAACGTCATCGAGTAAGTAAGTAAACGCATTTGGAAAACCTCGCACTATGGACTAGGCGAGATACATTTGAAGCGCAAGTTACATCACGTCGCCTAACTTTCCGCCGCTCACCTAGGACGATGGGTCATTCTTCTGCCAGGTAGAATATCGGCAGAGCTAGGATAATATAGGTTCTTACGTCATGGTAGTATTTTGTGATGTAGCCAATATTCTTGATCAAAATGTAACAGTAGAAGCAGTAAAAATATAAAAGTAGTACCTATAAATACTCACAACACATATATTATCTTTTTACGTCCAAATAGTTGAACCAATTAAGATGTTGGTAAGCAAATACTGTGAATTTACGTAGATTCGGATCTTTGTTGTGGAGTTAGCTCATATTCTAGACTAGCTTGCTGCGCTCGCGTCGGCAATTTAAACACCCCATTTCACCTCTTTAGGGGTTGATTTTCGAAAAATACTGAGATGTGTGTATTCTTTATTTCTTGTACTCTGTTCACAATCCGAGTTTCATTGGCGTAGTAGGTTTTTTTTAAATTTCCTTATAATCTTCCATTCATCTTTGCATTCATCTTCTTTCTATCTTTTGATTCTTTTCCATTTCGCTCCTTTTGGGGTGGAATTTCTCAAAATCCGATCTTATTGTTCACGTAGACCATTTGAGGAATATTGGGTCCAAATTTCACCTCTCTATATCATAAGCGGATTGATCTGTGCGAAGATTCTTAGAAAAAGGCTTGTCATCCTAATCCTAACTAATATTATAAATACGAATGTAATTCTTTCTCTCTGCCTATCTGTCTCTGTCTAGTCGTTTGTCACTATATCACGGCTAAACGGATCAAGCTGAATTTTTGCATAGATATAGCTCAAGGGTAGGAGACGGACATAGGCTACTTTTTTGTAGGTCCATGCTGACGAAGTCGCGGGTAACAGCTAGTTTTATACCTATAGATTACCATAATCACAGTAATCAATACATTTATTACAAACATTAAGGTCTTAAATAAATAAATAAATCTTAGCTAGCATATTTTATATACTTAGGTAATACATAAATGACTTTGATTGGATAAAGCTGCATCGTGCGTACCGGATCGATCAAAATTTAATTTATCTTTATGGAGTTAAGTCTCGAGCATATATGCTATATATATAATAACATTTTGTGAGCAATATGGCTGGCTGGATGGCACTCGCCGGTTAATATATGCCCGCAATTTTCACACCCATAGGATCTTTCAGAAGGAATTTCCTGTTTGTCTCCAGTGGCGTACTTTGCTAGAAACCTACATCTAGCAGGGGGATGGTGATTTTGAATAAAAATATTGCTTAAAATAAAGACTTGCATTAAAAAAATTAGTCCCCACGTTAGCAAATTTACCACGGATCATTCAAAATGGCGAAAGAAGTTTCCCTGTTATGGAATATGATCAGAAAAACCGAAATAGACTGAGCTATTATAGAGTTGCCAGGGTTTTATCACGTCGTAAATATAGATTTATGATCTGGCTCAATTTATATTACTCTGTATTTTATACGTTTAGCTTTATTTATTACTAAATAAACATTTATAACATTAGACCATAATAAATAGGAAGCTCCCTAATATCCGTTGCTATGTCCGATTGAGACATGATTGTTCGTGACATGACACATGACACTTCGTTTGCTTCAAAGCTATAACTCAACGAAAGGATCTTGTAGTATGATGTTTCGTCTAAGGATGTTACGCCTGACTTCATATTAAGATGTGGTACGATGAGTTTTGGCGGGAACGTGAAGAAACCATGTAGCGTCATTTAATTATTTTCCATTACTTGTGCTATTTCGAGTTTACAGATTAAGTGTAAAAGCTGTGATTTTTTACCCGTTAAGTGTTCGTGAACTTGAACGAGTGTTTGTGAATGGTATAATGTCGTGAAACGTGAATTTTCGTGTTGTTTCCAAAACTCCATAGAAGGCTCTAGTAAAGTTTTCACCACTTTACTGGGGCATGACTTGGACTTGACCGTGACTTGCTTTGCTCGACTTTGACTGTGACCATGACTTGTTTGATATTATTTAACAAAACTTGAAAATACTTATATAAGTATACTTGACACTGGCAAATGCATAAGACGTGCGACGCCAAAATCCTCTCAGGAGGAAAGAGAAAAAAAAAAGATGTGGTACATGGGTGCGATATTTTATTTTTTATTATGTTTTGGCGCCACACGTTGTGTATTTAGCCAGTGTCAAGTATTGTTATATTTGTAGTGAATTCAAATATTTCACAATTAAAATCATTCTCAGTCATAGTTTAAGTCAAGCAAAGTAAGTCACGGTCAAGCCTAAGTCATGCCCCAATAAGGTGGTGGAAACTGCTAGAGGTTTCTATGGCGTTTTGAAACAACACGAAGAGTTATTACGATCAATTAGGTACCAAAAAAAAACAGCATCATCATCATCATTTACTGTCATAGGAACCATGCATTACCTATCTGTTATATGCTTTGTTAAATGTCAACTTGATCGAAACAGTTGAAAATGGTCGAAAAATCAATGACAAGTTTTGATTTGGAAGAACAACATATTATTTAGGTATCTATCTATACATTATGAACAGTGTACATTATGTAGGTAAGTAAAATAAAATCTTGTAAAACAGAACTTAGCGAGGTCTCAGTTCGGGGCGAACTACGTACCTAAGTATACGTAGTATACCTAAGTTTTTGGAAATTCAATACAGGGTTGGAATCAGATCCTCAGAAAATGATTGTCTATGGAAATTAAAAATATACTACCTGTGTAAAATTGTACCTACTACGTTTCGTTTTTCTTTCTTGCAACCCCCCCCCCCCCCCCCCCCTTGCCACCCCTCTTGTTTGTATATACATTACATTAGATCCTTTTATTGTAGGGTAAATATTGAAAAACAAAAGGAAGGACCAATAATACCTGGAATTAAAATTATGGCATTTTCGCGTAGTATAGTGGCATTACGATTCTACATACTACACAGCATGAAATAATGGTATAAATAATATAATTATACTACGAATTCCAACACTGATTGTATCTGTTAAAAAAACCTTGCTACTGTGCGAGACTGTTATAGTACCTACGACTTTATAACCCGTAAATCAGTAGAAAATCATAAAAATATTTCAAAACAATATAATTGTTAGTCGGAAAATATAGTTTCCGATTTATTATATTTCCATTTTCCTTTCTATTTTCAAGACCATTCAGTCTGCTATAAAATTCGTTATAAATTGCATCACTCTACACATCATTTTCATATTTTATGATTTAAACAAATACCTTAGTACTGTTAAATTTCCACTATGTACTCGTAGATTCAGGTAATACTTTGTAAACATACCTACATTTTATATCTTTTTATAGCACAACAACTGTGACGACTGACGAGACTAGGACAAACACTAGGTTTTCCCGTTACATCACCTGTTTGGTAATTTTCCACTGCTGAAAGTATATTATGTATTATGTATATTATAGTCAAATTATTAGCTTATAAGTATTGGTAATGTTTTTGTTTGGTTATAAATAGAATGTTGGATCGAAATCACAAAGAAATGTTAGACAGATAGACATTATTTTAAAATGGAATTTACTCTGTATATTTATTAACACTAATATGTATATCTGGGAGTTTTGGCGGGAACGTGAAAAAGTCATGTCGCGTCATTGTATTATTTTCCAAAACTTGTGTTATATCGAGTGTTAATGTGTAAAAATTGTGGATTTCTATCTATGAATTGTTCGTGAACGTGCACGAGTGTTGGAGAATAGTATAATGTTGTGATACGTAACTCTTCCCGTTGTTTCTAAAACTCTATAGAAGCCTCTATAAAAGTGTCCGCCAATTTACTTGGGCATGACGTGTAGTTGACCGTGACTTACTTTGCTTATCGTAGACTATGACTGAGATTTATTTGATTGTGAAATATTTGACTTCACTTGAAATATTACAATACTTGACACTGGCTAAATACAAAACGTGTGGAGCCAAATCTAGAGTAAAAAAATATGTTCATCTGAATTTCACTGTAGCATTAACACACATAAATGCGCACTTAAACAGTTAAATCATAGATAAGAATGTATTGAGTTAAATAAACCGAAATGTTCAATAATTTACGTGTTCCGGCCTTTATGTTCCCTCGTGCTTCATACATCACTTTAAGAGTCTACAAACTACTCCAAACTTGTTCAAGATTACCCTCAACTCGACTTTGTTGCGCTTGCAAGTATAAATAAGTGTCTAGGTGTTGCTTACAAACTTATAAGTTGCTGCTTACAATATTATCCCACAAGTTACTGGTGGAGTACAAACCCATCTGATATCGTCAACCATTACTGAATTTATATTTTTTTGTTTGCTGAGAACCCCTTTTTATTTTTTTAACACATGAACATCAGCTAGAAGACGTCCCAACGCTTGGCAGGCGGCTTAGGGATCGTGGAACGCTCACCGTTTACCAAGAGTATGCTGCTGCCCATCCCGATGGTTCTCGTTGCAGTTTTAGGACAGTCCATTCTCCATTTGATTTCCATGTTGGAGATGGAACACAAATTTATACATACAACACAACTACATCTACACCCGGAACAAATATATAAATACAGGGTTATAAGGAAAGGGTATGCTAACCCGAAAAGGGCTCTTTACTCATCGTTATGAACAACTTTTAGTATGAGACCAACCTTGAAATCGCGAAAAAAATATCAGCTGTTCCATAGAAAAATGTCAGTGACACTCGACAAAATGTATGGAACAGCTGATATTACGCGATTTCAGGGTTGGTCTCATAATAAAAGTTGTTCATAATGATGAGTACTATGAGCTCTTTTCAACTTAGCATACCCTTTCCTTAATACCCTGTATAACCGCCAAATCAGGAGTCTGGAGCCATAACTACCAATTTAAAACAGCATAACTTTACCAACTAAGCTAGGCCAGTCGTTTTCCATCGCTCCAGCAAACCTAGCATGAGCATCGCGCCAAAATGTTCTCTACTTCTTTTTTTCGAGCGAAACAGGACAGCGATATATAATTTGTCTCATTTTTGCGACCAGTGATTTTTGTTGCGTTTAAATTGGTAGGCTTTTACTTCAGTCAGGCGATGCCGAATCCGTATTGTGCGGCACCAGGGCTAGGGCGATTCGCTATCACACTAGTATTATAAATGCGAAAGTTTGTGTGTAAGTATGTGTGTAAGTATGTAAGTATGAAATTATGTAAGTAAGTATGTAAGTATGAAATTATGTAAGTATGTAATACGTAGTATTTATATTCTCTTTGGTATATAATAGGTAAGTGTGTTTGTTCCCGTTCAACTCTGTGACGGATTTTAATGAAAATGAAATTTGCTATGGAGGTTGCTAATACCTTGGATTAACACATATGCTACTTTTTATCCCGAAAAAATACCGTTCCTGAGGGATAACAAAAATCACCCGATGATCACCAGTTTTTGCAAATATTCTAAGAAGCTATTTTTTTCTTTTCTTTTTCCTCCTTTGAGGATTTTGACGTCGCACGTCTTCTGCATTTATTTCTTATTTGATAAGGAGTTACTGTATATCACAAAGACGGACATAGGTTTTTTTTTTACGTCTACGCGAACGAAGTCGCGGGTAACAGCTAGTTTTATATAAATACATATACATGAGCCTCTCTGATGACGATGAAGTATAATATGATGTAATAAACGGTGGTTATCCATTTTTAGCGCTGTTTCGTGAAATACATTTCAAAAAGTTTGAAGCTATTTAATAAAAAAATCGTTTCGAGACTAATTTAATTTAAAAAAATAAACGGATTCGAAAATGGAATAAATTGAACAGCTTTTGTTCCTTTAAAACCACACGGCGCGGCTGTACCGAATACTCTGGAAGAGCGAAAATTAGTTTGAAACTTTTTTCAGATGTTTTTTTCAACGAAGTGACAAAGGCAGACTCGTACGTGGAATTGAAAACGGTTTTAAACTTTTAGAAGCAGGTTTTCATTGGGTTGTTGCTTTGCAAATGCCTATGCAGAACGTATACTGTTTTGTGATTTGATGATCTGAGAATTTTGGTTATTATTATAGTTTTTTTTGTGTTTAAAAATAAACTAGTAGTTCGAACCATACCTAGACCTCGCGTAATTGATCTGCATTGCATTAGAATTAATCTGATGTCAAAGTTAACAAACGTTTCAGAATCCCGAGGTTAATACACGAACATTTTAGGGGCAATTACGGATAAAACCGCTGGACACCGAAAAATCCCCAAAAATCCAAGCAATTATCGGACTCTCAATGATTTACTAGAACTTCTATTGGCAGTTACATTCGAGAGGATTACATTGAATTAGCCCAATAGGTGTGTGGGGCCACTAATTCCGCTATAATGGGTAGGTAAGCTCGAGTGAGCGATGTGCAGAATGTCCTGAAAACTACGGACCGCAGACTAACGAGAGAAAATAAGAGGAAATATACTTATCTCTTTCTCTTTCGTTTACTAGATGGTCCGGCGGTCCGTCCGCAGAATGTTAAATAGCACTACTAGATGTTACCCGCGACTTTTCGCGTGGCCCTACAAAAAAACATACATTTTCCCGAAAAAAGTAGGCTATGTATGTATGTATGTATGGGTCTGACACTTAAAAATTCAAAAAATTATATGCAAAAATTTAGGTCGATCCGTTCAGTGGTTTAGCCGTGAAAACGCGACATGGGTGTTTGTCGCGAGACAGAGACAGAGAGAGACAGAGTTACATTCGAATTTATTATATTAGTTAGGATTACATACTTACATCAGTGTTGGTATAAGTCAGTCGGTCTGAATGAAGCAAAAACAAGGCTTGTTATAGTTTTTATGACGTTGCGTTTTTATGGATTTAATGTATGTGGCCACCAGTCCTATATCACTATGTGTCTCTCTGTCCGGGTGTTTGACGCGTTATCACGGCTGAACGGATCGACCTGATTTTTTTAATATATATAGCATAAAATTAAAAATATTAAAAATATAGGAGATGGACGGAGGTGATTTTGTAGGTTCACGCGAACGAAGTCACGGGTAGCAGCTGGTATTGCTATGAATAAAACAAGGTACATAGTACTTAAATAATAGAGCGGACAATCATAGATCCAATACGGAGGGGTGCTCAAAATGGCCTTCCTGGCTTGGGTACCATTAGAAATAAGACTGGCGACACTCTTTATAAAAGTTATTTGCATTGAAACATTATCATCATCAGCCAGATGACCACTGCTGAACAAAGGCTTCCTTTAGAAAAAGGGGGGAGATATTGACACGTCGCTGTGCATGCAATAAAGAAAGAAAGAAATAAATAAACTGACAGCTCTGTAGCTTAGCTGTGTTACAATTAAAATTAGTTTTTTTATCAGTCAAGTATTTATGCCATTACAACAAACTAAAACAAACTAGTTATATAATGCTTAAGGCTGATTTTTCTTACGTCTTCTTATTTTAGGTATTTTTATTTTCAGCCTTTAGCCTACTACATAAAATGAACAGCTGCATTACACAGAAACCGTGAAGGTCTTAGGTTATTAAGGTGCAGATTTCGCTCAGCGCAGCAAATTCAAATTTTCTTGCGTTTTGTCAAGTACACCTTAATTATTCATCGTGGGTTCATAAAAACGAATTTTGCGACAATAACTAGGTCGTATCATGAAATTACGTCTGAAATTATCACCTAGATAACATTGGTTTAGCTACGAATCTCAATAAGCTGATTTTTATTTTAGTTTTTAGTTTAGTACTTATACTAGCTATCACCTTGATGTTTTGGTTGCTGTAATTTCTTGATTAGCGCAAAATTCATTTTCTGAACCCACGATGAGTAATTGAGTTGTAAATTGACAAAAAAAACGCAAGGAAATTTGAATTTGCGGCGCTGAGCGAAACATTGCACCTTAAAAATGTTCAAGCCCACTACTAGGTGTCAACGTACCCAGCACGTTGGTGGCATTGCCACGCAGAATGGCAATGCTTACGCGTTGTTCCAGATAAATGCCACTTCGGTGACGCGTCGCATCAACTAAGCGGCATTATCATTCGAATATTGAAAATTAGATGAGCCCCGGCCCCGACGGACCCAAAGTCTAAATTAAAATTAATAGTGACCTTTAAAAGCTCTTGTATCGGTAAAAGGTTGGATTTAGTTATAAAAGATAATCTTTAAATAATCATCACGATATGATAAATTGACTCGGAATTTAATAAGTTATTTCATTGCCCTCGCTTTTCAGCAAATGGCATCATTCACACTCAAAACGGCGCATAAGCTGAGAGCTAAGCCGCAAAGCCTAGCCAAATTCCACAGAATTGCTAAAGTTCTAAAAGTTTTGTCATTTAGCTCTGTTTAAAGTGACCACAGTAGATCTCCTTATTAAATTTATTATTGTTTATTTTTTTCCAAACTTATAACTTTCATTACAAGTACCATTACCTAATGCGACAGCGAAGCCAAATTTTTGTTCGTTAATTCCTACTAAGTGTAACACGCTTAATCCCTATAATTACGAATGTATCTATTATATCTATCTTCGTAAATTCACTGAGAGCACAATCAAATAGGTCAATTTCAACCGAAATGACGTTGAGAGTGCGAGTGCCAGAGTGCCAGTGTAAAAGGTACTCGCAGGAGATTATAATAATTAAATAAATGATTAATAACTGTTAAAAACACTAAGCTAAGACCAATGACACCGCGTATTTTAAGTGAAAATTTATGTTTTTCTTTAAAAAAAACCGGACAAGTACGAGAGTGAATCGCTCACCGAGGCTTCCGTATAAACCTAACTTTATAGTTGAAAAAAATCTCTCACATAATCAAACATTTTTTTGTGCCCTAATTATTATTGATAAACAAAGTGAGCCTGGCCCAAACCGATAAATACAAATTATTGATTATCAGATATATTTTTTTACTTGCGCTTTTATTTTAGACCTTGCTTCTTCTCAAATGTGTATATATATAAGTTCATACAGGGTATATTTACTGAAAGGTGCAACTATATTGAAAGGTGTGTATGTATGTACTCATCATTATGAACTACTTTTACATTGGGACCATACCTGAAATTAAAAAAAAAAAAACTCGTGTAACCCCATTTTAATTTTTTTTTGTGTGCAAATTACAAAAAGATAAAAGTAACGTTCGCTACTTTATTGCATCAGGTAGGTACCTACATCTTTTATTACCTTTCTGCTTTGAGTTTCTTTTTTAACTACGTTCGGATTGAATTCCCAAAGCAATTTCACTTTGTTAGTGTGCATTTTAAAACAGAACCAAGATTGAAAATACGAGGAAATTTAATGCAGTCTCTCGCTCTCGCTCTCGCTCTCGTTCTCGCCCAGATATCATTAAAAAGTCGAGAGTGTATGATAAACTGAACGGATTCATACTTTGCGCTTTATCTCGTCCGGTTTCGGGCCAGAGATCCGAGAGTGTTCAATCGGCGTATATCAAAACGATCTGCTGAATATTACAGCTGTGGAAACATAGGATTTAAAAAAAATGTTGTAGTAATTTATGTGGCATTAAACTGTTACGGGAAGCATGACTCTTACCATAAGGCGAGCAATTTGCTCGTCTCATAAAAAAATGTCTCGTGAAGAATAATTTACCTATACAGGTATTTCAGAATATTATTAGATTCCTGGTAGTGCTGGAGTTTAAATTTCCATGACACTACTTGCTTCAGAGTAGTGTCACGAGAAAAGCTATTTTTACCTTTGCACTACCAGGTGTCACGAGAGAGAGAAAATTTAACTGCCAAGCTCAGTAGTATCACGGGGATAAACGTAGCTTGACTATGACTATTTGGTCACAGCAGATCATCGAAGTTCTCGGTTGGCATTTGGATGGGTGAGTAAGTGCTGTCGTAGTAGGCTTGGGCGTACCCACGGTGGGGCAAGGTGTGGTATATGCTCAACCCTAGGGTTGGGTATACCCCACTACTATTCCTGACTCAAAGTGAAAAATTTAGGTTTATTAGGTAACAAAAATAATTTAAGACATTTTAGCTACATTTAAGGAGAACCATTATTATTGAAATAAGGTCAGAAAATAAAAAGGCTTTTTAAATTCCTACTACTTATTGAGTTTATTTACTCCTGCCCCACCGCTAAAAAATGTTAGGTACGCCCATGGTAGTAGGGATGACATGTTAAATCAAGTACAAACACAGCAAGCAAGTAAGCAGTAAAAGCAGCAGCAGCAAGTTCAAGCAGTAGTGTGCAAACATTACTGTGTTCCGGATTGAAGGGCAATGTTTCCAGCGTAATTATTGGGCGAATAGAGATTTAACAACTAATATCTCTGGGTGACGAGCGCATTGCATTGCCGCGCATGTTTTTGAACTGTTGAAGTTCAAAATTCATGGTGGCACTGAACTGTTATGAGCAAGCGTGACGCTTAAAATCAGGTGAGCGACTTGCTCGTCTCGTCACCAAATTCAATTTAAAAAAAAACTTTAGTAATTTTGAAAAAACAGTCGAAAGCCCACAATATTACGATAGTCTAAAAAATTAAGGTTATTTTCAGCGTTCGTCTGTCCACCCACGACGTAAATCTTTAATCTTTTGATCTAAAATTACGACAAGCTTGGAGTGCTTTATCAATATCAATTTTCCCAAAGGGTCCAGACGGGTACTCTGTCAGTATTATAGTCTTGCGACCCTGGCCATAATAGGTGGGCAAACACGTAGGTGTTGTAATTAAATACGGAGGTTGTTTAGAGTTGTTTATTAAGGTGAGAAAAAAAAATCCTGACCTTAACACCGTTGCGTAATCTTTTCTCACTTTCACACTCATTACTGACCACGACCGACTAACCCTCACACTTCTCTCACTGGCGTGACGGTTAAGAACTAATTCAGATATCGTGATTCGTCGGCACTAAATCACGTACGAGTAGGGTTGGATGTTGGGTTGAGAACACGCTTTTAATACGCACTGGAAGCATGTGAACCTTTCTAACAGGGTCTGTGTTTCCCGGAAAATACAATACATGTGTCTTCAAATCTAGACTCTAGAGTAAATGAAAAACCTTTTAGGTCACTTTATGGTCAAAGGCAAACCTATATTGATTTTTTTTAAAACACCGGCTTTGCCCTGTTTTGTTGCCTGATGAGGGTCCGAGGATTTCGAGAGGTAGCTGTCATCTTTTTTTTTACTAATTATACAGGAATACTTATTGTTGGATTGATACGGATACTTCGATTAGTATTTTGGAATACTAATCGAATTGATGATGTGATTGGTCACATCCAGTAACCTCCTGAAGACGGCGCTCGCGACTCGCGGGCTTGTCGTGCCTTGAACTCGTTAGGAATTTTATTGTCATTATTGGCAAGATGCATGCCTTTTATTTATTCTATGGCCATGCAAAGGTTACTTACTTACTTACTTAAGTTTACTATTTTTTTAATTTACACACATTTTCACTGGATTTAATAGGATTTAATACACACTAAGCTGTGGTAGCTCAGTGGGAGCACGCTTGCCTCACATTCGTGGGGTCGTGGTTTCAAGCCCGAGCGAGCCCATACCAATTTGTTTTTCGGAACTTTTGTACGGATATACCACTGGCTTTTTTGGTGAAAAAAACATCGTGAGAAAACCTACATATTTCCGGAGAAGAAATTCGATGACGTATGTGAATCCGCCAACCCGCATTGAGCCAGCGTGGTGATGGATATGGCCTAAGCACCCTTAGATGGTAGGCTGATATCTCAGCAGTGGGATGTTTAAAAACTGATGCAGATACACACTACTACGTTTTTTAATGTGGTAGGCAAATATAATTCCGATTTATCAGCACCAAAAATGAGATCACTCCGAGAGTCTGCAATTCTCAGATAAGATGCTTGATGGCAAAATAATCCTGATAAAATGTGATTGTCAGTGAAATACAACTCCTGAACCGGGATGTTGACGAAAATATCAGAGGTTATTTCAGCGTCGTAGCATCTCGTTCATTTAGTCGACATTTTATGAAAGACTATTAAAGCTTACATCATCATCTACAATTAATAATATTTCACTATAAATATCTAACATTAATATACAAGGAAAGAACCTTTCCCTTACGTTTACAATTGCTCTAATTTGAATATAAATTATAAATAGATGTTATCTTACCAATATTGTTTCTTTAAATAATGTTTGTGTATCAGGTTTTTGTTTACTTTCCTCATATTCGAAATGAAAAGCCGAGTGTTTACTTCGGGCGAAAGACATTATTTATTTATTATTTATTATTTATTATTTATTTACAAAATAAGCAACTTTACAGTTTAGACCAAAACGTTACTTACTCTACATATTTAGCCAAATCATCTCATGTCTAAATCGGTCCCTTTCATCCGTTTGTTGCCGTGGTTTTTAGTCCCACGGGTAAAAAAACTTCCCTTAGAACTACCAAGCCATCCAGCAGTACCACGGAAAGTTTTTTTTAACTGTGTTACACTCTTAGTCGACATTTCATAGTTTGCCACAAGGATCTTGGCTTCGTCTAAGGTTTGCCACCACTGTTCCTTTGACACTTGTCACTTTGACTTTTGCTATTTAGAAATGTCCCTACCTTAATACGGTGTGAAGTGTGAAGGTGGGTCAATAGCGAACATTTTTATAAAAAAAATTAGGTCTTTTATGTACATATATGTTATATTTATAATAATACTAGCCGCGCCCCATGGTTTCACCCCCTATTCTACAGATACCGTTAGCGTATGTGTTAATCTAGCGAATCCGTTCACCCGTTACAGAGTTGAACGGGAACAAACACACTTACATACTTACCTACTTACAAACTATCGCATTTATTCTATTAATGTGATCGTAGAAGTCGAAGTAAAACAATTAAATTGATTCAATTAGGAGAGGACTTTAAATTACAAAATAAATAAACACGTGTACACTTCTCGGTATAATCTTACGTATAACAATCTACTATTACAGAATGCCAGCAAGCGTTGCCTCTCGTCTGTTTACCACCTGTGCCCGTGTATGTGCTACGGCGAAGTCATCGGTTGAGTAAAGAGTATCTACATTGTTTTGAGTTTTAGGATAAATCTTGCGATATAGGTGTTTGTACACAGAAATCTCCCTAAGTAATGTATTTGTAGTAGAACAAGGTCTATATTTATAGACCTAGTTCTACAAATACTCGCAATATACGTTCAGC
Organism: Apocheima hispidaria; assembly: GCA_947579745.1. Lineage (NCBI taxonomy): Eukaryota > Metazoa > Arthropoda > Insecta > Lepidoptera > Geometridae > Apocheima > Apocheima hispidaria. Next base: position 14,954,165 of record OX388154.1, read on the forward strand.
AAAATACATAAATATATTTTAAAGATGTAGCTATTTATATTAGCCCAATTTACATGTATCACGAATTTTCATCCAAGAAACATGAGTGACTGATGCGAAATATGTCTTGAATAATGTATTATACATGAGCGTAAAAAATCTTTGAGTGAAGTGTGAGTGAGCTTTGTTTGACTGCGTCACATTTTCGTACATTTAACACATTTTTTGTTTACACACTTTTTTTTAAACCTTTTAACCCACCTAAAGGTAGCAACATTGTCTAAAAATGTCATTTTCTCAAAACACCTAGGTTATTTTTGTCAGGAAAAAAATATTTTATTAATGTTTTTGTTGTGTTTTCAAAGTTCATCATCATCATCATCATCAAAAGCCTGAAAAAGTCCACTGGAACAGAGGCTTCCCCCTTAAAGCGCCACACTGAACGACAATTTGCAATTGGCATCCACCGGTTGCCCGCAAATTTCAAAATGTCGTCAGTCCACCTATACCTACGCTGCGTTCTTCAGCTCGTGGTCGCCATTCAATAACCTTTCTTACCCATCGGTTATCGGTTATTTTTAAGGTTTTTCTAGATAATTGTTTTCCTAAAAAGTTGATCTGATGTAATTAATTGGGGAACGTAAGCGTCAGGATTAGAAACACAACATATTACGATAAATCCTGGGCTCACAATTCCTTAAAAAAAATTGAAAAATATTCAAACTTTTCAGGTAGGTTTTTCACTATTTTCCTGTTTTTTGACACTGCTTTTAAGCCATTTTTGCTTTTGTTTTCGGTCCTCAGCCGATTTGTGCGACACACCCCTGTCCATAGGCATCAGTGACAAATCGCCCGTAAACAGGGTTTTGGCGGCGAATAGCGGTTATAAATCTGCTAGAGGGCGGTACTAAGAGCGCCAAACCCATGTAACTATTAAGTGAATGATGTGTATGGTTTTGAGTGTATCTTTTTGCGGGCTACCGAGTAAAGTCTTTTGTACAGGTTCAACGTTCAAACCTTCTGATGTATACCCAGAAGATTTGTTTTGCAGCCGAGGTGATTTTTCTAAAATAAAAACTTGTTAAGAGCACGTCGGGCCATGCTTAGTAGGGTTCCGTAGGTGCGTAGGATGTTTGAAGTTTTTATCCGTTATTACAGCATAACTCAAAAAGTAGTAATCACATGGTGACCAAAATAATTTTAAAAAGAAAGTTTTTACTAAGATCTATCAACATGGAAGATTACTAGTTTCTGAGATGCATAGTTTGATTGCATAGTTACAAATGGCGGGGGGGGGGGGGGGGGGGGGGGGGGTGGACACACATTGCAAGCAACTTTGTCAGCCAATATTTCGCAAGCAGTACGTTTGATAAAAAAATGGTATAGGAAACCTTAACATCATTTTAAAAGACCTATTCAATGAACCTCACATGTGGGGTACAGGCGAAAATTTTTTTTTATCCCCACTTTTCATGTATGACAGCCATCCCATTAATATAAAATTATGTTTATTTAATTCTGTCAAAATTGTCACCTTACAAATACCTATTCAACGACACCCAACATGATGGGGTGCAGCGAATTTTTTTTTACCCCCCCCTTTACATGTATGGGAGCTACACTTATTTTAAAAAAAAAGCTTTTTTTAATTTTTTGAAACTGTATGTCTTTACTTAGAATATTGTTGTGCAAAATTTCATGCATGTAAGTTTATAACTTTAAAAATTATAAGGCTGTAAAGGATTCAGACAGACAGACGGACGGACAGACAGACGGACATGACGAACTTATAAGGGTTCCTTGTAGTACTACGGAACCCTAAAAAGGATCTTGCTTACCTCATCTTTAATAAGCAAGTTGCAAATAGATATGCTTCTTGAAGTTGTACGAACGTTTCAGATTTCTTACTATGAACCCTTAGTAGCAACTTCTAAACGGTAAACGGTTTTTCACGTTAAAACTACGAGGCAGTTGGCTTATCTTATCTCACTGTTATTTATGTTCTGAAACGTAGATTTTAGACTTGATTAATTGTAGGCCATTGTTTTGGTTTGTCTTGCGAATTGAAAATGTGTTTTTCTAAGACTAGAAGAAGATTAAAATTTTCGATTTTGAGTTAGTTGTATCAGATGCATGCCAATGGAAGTAATTTAATATTAAATTAATATTAAATTTAAAACTGGTTAAAACTCAAAACATATAAAAATGATACAAATTCTAGAAATGATGATTGAATTCAAATAAAGTTAAAAACCAATAATCTAGAATTTCATCATGATCAACGAGGTGATCAGAAGAGCGCTCGTTTTGGCACATATAACATGCGCTTTAGAGCCATCGGGATGTCGCGTGCGAACGGCAAACGTCTGGATGGACTCACGCTTGGCTTCGCTGCGTTATCTGGGACGGCACCTGCGTCAGTATGTACACATCCTGCCATCTCCGTGTCACCCAGTAGGTAGCTGGCGCGGGATCGGAAACAGCGGCAAAAGGCAAGTGCCTCGAGCCTCAAATACGCTGTCCGTTCGCCGTTGAAACACGGATTCGTGGTGCTTGGAGGCAAATAAATTTGTCTTAGACTTCAGGGCGTGACACACAGTCGGGACATTACCTGACCCAGCATATGTCTCTGGCTATACAGCGTGGGAAAGCCCTAGCCTGATGGGCAAGTTTGGACGAGTGGATCGCGCGGGATTTCATCATGACTAGTTCCTAGTTGGAAACTTATAAGTATGATGACTCTTTTACATTTGTATTTGATTGTTATTTTTATATAATTATTATTATTATATATTATATTATATAAATTATTATATAATTATTGACTTAATGTAATTCATAAATGTAAAATAATAGGATATGTTGACAATTAAAACTAATATAGATTGAAATAAAAACGTACAAGTGAATTCAGATTAAAATCCTAACTTTCTAACTAATATTATAAATGCCAAAGTTACTCTGTCTCTCTGTCTGGGTGTTTGTTGCTTTTTCACGGCTAAACGGATCGACCTGAATTTTTGCATATATACAGCTTAAGGGTCGGAGAAGGACTAAGGCTGCTTTTTTTTTTTGTAGGTCCAAGAGAACAAAGTCGCGGTTAATAGCCAGTAATCTATAAATTGTAAAGTTGATTTAAAACCAGAGTAAGGTAGATACTAAACAAAGTTTACAGAGAAACAGATTAGCAACAGAGACTAAATTAGATCTAATCTTATCCCAGGGAATAATAATTCATATTTTGGTTTGATTGCCTTCAAGATTTAATAATCGCACGATGGAATTTGCTAGAGAAACAATTTATCTAATTTATATATTTAATTCGCTTATCAAATAGATTAAGTAGTCCATAACGTCTGGATAAGGGTTCTCGACCTTTGATTCTCTTCAAAATTATTTAGAACTAGTTGTTACCCGCGACTTCGTTCGTTCCTACAAAAAAAAAAAGTAACCTATGTCCATCTTTGTGCATAAATTCAGCTTGATCCTTTCAGCCGTTTAGCAGTGATAACGCGACAACCACCTAGACAGAGAGACAGTGTTACATTCGAATTTATAATAGTTAGGATGTAATTCTGTTCATGCGTTTAAAGATTTTGAGACAAACAAGTCGCTCGACTGGTGGCCACGTTGCCCATATCGCTCAGAACATGGGTGGCACTGCACAGTGCACAGTGTATGCGTATGTCGCACCCAAAGGCAAATGCTGGTAAATGTCTTCAAGTCCTGTAATTTGTGCCTAAATCCATAGTTGTTTTTTGTACTTGCTACTAAATGTTTTGTAGTTTTTTTTATCTATTTATATCTCCTTCTTATCGCTTACCGATTTCAGTAGATATCGGTGTCAGATAATGATTATGAAGTAAATAGACTGATATTTGATAAACAAGGGACAATTGAAGAATATATCCCATATTCGGTAATCGCCTATATTTTTTTCTGTACATTTTCCTCGAGGCAGTGTTTCGACATTTATGTGGGACGGACTATGTATTGTACGGTATTTGAGGTTTGGTAGCTATTTATTGTGTGCTTTGGTATACTTAGAGGAAAATAAACATTGTTATAATAATAAACACCAACAATATTTACTTAACTATGTCGATATTCTTTTCGTTTTCTATGTTAGATTGTAACAGGAAAATGTGAAGCATCCATAATCATACATAGTCATATTCACGTTATATTTACATTGGAACACAGTTCTTAGACTTGTCAAACAGAAAAATACACTAAAGTAGTCGCAAAAATAAAAATCGGATCCTCAAACTTTCCGCGCCTTCCTCAAACTTTGGTGACTTTTTGTAGGAACAACGAATCTCCTAATGCAGTATCTAGTGTGATCTGTGCCCCAAAATAAGCAAATTGTTGGTCACATGGCAGCAAGTCGTAATGCATCGCTTAGTGAAGACTTGCTGCCATGTGACCTACTATTTGCTTATTTTGGGGCACAGATCACACTAGATACTGCATTAGGAGATTCGTTGTTCCTTTTACCCTTTCTTTCGGGGTACTAATCCTAACTCCGGTACCAACTAGATCGCACCTACGCGATCTGCACACAAGCTATTAGCTATATAAGCTAAGACTATTCGCGAAGCTCCAACCAAAAATTTAATTTGGTGCTTTGCTTAAAGTAAAGTTTTGTTTTAATTATATTACCAATGATAAAAAACGCCTACGAAACTCGTGAAGTTACTTCTTACCTAGTTCATAAGGGTCGTAGGAGTTTCGTAGGTTGTCTCTTCGTAGGCCGACAAAACGTATAAATACCACTTTGTAAATGTCGTATATTGAAAATAAATACACCACATACCCATACACGACCGTGCATGGGCGCACCACGGTCCGTAGTGATCTTATTAATATAAGCAGGTATTGAAACTACGAACACACTATTTATTGTCATAATGAAGGCGCCTCATGCGTTATAAGTTATATGGCCAATATTATTGCCCCGGTGGCTCAGTTGGTAGTGAACCTACCTTCTGTGTTTGGGGGCGTGGGTTCGATTCCCATCTAGGACAAACATTAATGTGATGAACATTTGTGTTTGTTCTATGTCTGGGTGTTAATATATATATAAGTATGTTTTAAAAATATCTGTGTACGTATATCAGTCTCTGGCAGCCATATTACAAGCTTTGCTTAGTTTGGGGTCAGATGACCGTGTGTGCAAAAATGTCCCAGATTTATTTATTTATTAACTATATAGCTGCTCCCCGCGGCTTCACCCGCTATTCTACAGAAACCGAATATTTTGGGATTATATAAGAGTAGCGTATGTGTTCATCCAGGGTATAAGCTACCTCCATATGAAATTTCATTCAAATCCGTTCAGCCGTTACAGAGTTGAATGGGAAAAAACATACTTACCTACATACACACAAACTTTCGCATTTATATTAGCGTACAAATATGAAATTAAAACTTAACTCTGTTTTATGGCTCTCGCGACAGTGTTTCACAAGGAGCGGGAAAGGAGCGGGAAGGAGCGAGAGCGAGCGAGCGAGTCCAAAATTTACATTGACATTACAATAGTACTAATATACTAGTAATATTACAATCACTCTACAATAAGTATGGCATACAATGACGTCTATAATAATTACATCAAAGAGAATACAAATACTACGTATACACAAAATACATTGAGCAACACGGCACCGGCCCGAACGGCCCCGGCCGGAGGCCTGTGTTGCCAAATGCATACATATTATACCTATATGTGATAATAATAATCTCAGAGCAATAACTAAAGCTAATAATAGTACGAGTGTTATAGACGATACTAGTACGAATATATTATACACAGTGGTGGCATATTACATACAATATCTAACGAGTGATCCCGTACCATAAATAAACTAAGCCATGTTCCGTTTTGCACCCGAACACTATCATGGAGTATTTCCGTGATGCAGTGTGTTTTCTGTTTTTATTTCCGAATTACCCTCACCACGGCCCACGGGCCATCTATCTAGCGACCTTCGACAAGGATGCCGGAAACCATGATGGATGGAGGACCGCCTCCGACCTCCATTCCAATGGATTGATGTCAGAATAGTGCCTCGAGTAATGTCGTGGTTGTCCTTAGTGAATAAATAAAACTGTTCCTGTATTTGGAATTTATTCTGTTAGTAAATGCAAAGCTAGTAATATTTAAAAAGTTTGAAAACTTATCCTCGTTATTTGACATATTTTTTTATGTTCGTAGGTAAAGTAGGGTTCATTATTAGGGGATGATCGTTATGATTGTTATGATCATCCCCTAATAACGAAGAAACGTAAAAGCGTTATGGCGAAATTCAACTAGTAGTATGGCGTAAAGCACAGTAAAAAATAAACTGTTCTGTGGCGTAAAGTATCCTGTCTCACATATTCTTCTAATTATAATCAATTCCTTTACAAGTTGAATTGTGAACTATATAATTTTGCGTCAGTTAGAAAACATTTTTATATGATTGATATTAACAATAATTTAGATATGAATAAAATTAATGTGGTAAATTATAGAAAAATATTATCTAAACAAATATGTGATTTCTTATTTTGGAATATTGACTCACTTCATGGTGGAAATGGGAATAAAACCATAATTGAAATTGTATGTAGATCCGAAACTGATTGTTATTCTACCCAAACCTCGGCTGCAAAAAGCAAAGTGACGGAACAATGTCTACCGTTACAATCATTAAATTTTTTAGACAACAATCAGATGATCAAAGCATCTCCATAGTACATCAGAATATCCGAGGAGGCTTAAAAGACAAAGAATTGGAAATAGGTTTATTTCTTGAAAAGTTTAACATTGACGTTTTATGTTTAACCGAAACTTTCCTTAAAGAGCATCAGTTGATGTTGAGCTTTGAGAACTATCATATAGTTAGTAGTTTTTGTAGAGAGTTTTCATCACAAGGTGGCTCTCTAATAGCAGTTAAGAAATCAATTAAAGTTAAAAAGAGAGAGGATATCACTCGCTTATCTTCTGAACGTCATGTAGAAATATCTTGTGTTGAACTTGATAAGTACATAATAGTTAACATATACAGACCGCCATCAAGCATATTTAATATATTTGAAACAGTAACTGACGAGGTCCTGAGAAAACTATGTGAAAGGAATAAACAAGTGATCGTTTTAGGAGATTTCAATATAAATTTGCTTGAAAACTCAAACAAAAAAGATAATTTACTTGCTTTATTTCAAAGTTACAACTTGTTTCCACAATTTAACGAGCCGACGCGCATTACTGATACTACTGCCACTTGTATCGACAATGTTTTTTGTGAATTAAATGTGCTCTTTAAATCTATTTTTAAATGTTTGCCTTCTGATCATACTGGGCAATGTATCACTGTATCATTGAACAAGAGGAATTCTAGCATGACTATCAATAATAGGCAAATAACTACACAAAAACTAAACCAGTTTAAAAATGACATAGAATTAGACTTTGTGTCCAGTTTAAACATTACTGACGATCCAAATGAATGCTATAATAATCTGTTCCAAATTTTAATACGCAATTTTAAATCTACTTTTCCTAAAATCTGTAAAATAATTGACATTAAATTAGTATTTAACCAATGGGCAACACCTGGTATAAGAATTAGCCGTGACAGAATGTATGAACTTTACAATGAAAAATCAGGAAGTAATGATGAAAGATTGATAGATTATGTACGTAGATATAGTAAAACATTTAAAAGGGTGTGCAAACACGCAAAAGCCCTGTTTATACTTAACAAGATAAAACGATCAAAAAATACTTCTAAAACTGTTTGGTCCATAATTAAAACAGAAACGGGCAAAATAAGTAATCGGGACATTGAGTATGGGCTTAATAAGGAAAATAAATTAATTACGGATAAGAAAGAAATTGCAAACCAGTTTGTTGACTTTTTTGGAAATATTCCTTATGAGACTACCGCTTCGTTGGCCACCAACTGTACAGAGGCTACACAATTTATGGTAGACAATGTCAATGTCTGCCCAAAAGTATTTAAGTTTCATATGGTGACAACTGCTATTATTGTTGAAACTTTTAAGTCTCTAAAAGCCAAGAAATCAGAAGATCTCTGGGGAATGTCAGTCAAGTTTATCGGGGAAATCATTGAAACGTTAGCTCCATATCTGTCTCATATTTTTAATTGCTGTGTGGACAGCAATGAGTTTCCAAACCTTATGAAATGCAGTAAAGTAATTCCTTTGTTTAAGAATGGCAAAAAAAGTGATCCTAGTAACTTCAGACCGATTTCAATTCTACCATGCCTTAGTAAAATATTTGAAAAATAATGCTGACTCAACTGACGTCTTACTTCAACATTAATAATTTATTTTATAGTAAGCAATTCGGATTTTCGAAGGGTTGCTCAACCATTGATGCGGCTTGCAACCTCTTAGAAAACGTCTATGAGGCTTGGGAATCCCATCATGATTGTATAGGCATTTTTTGTGACCTATCAAAGGCTTTCGATTGTGTTAGCCACGAAATTCTGCTTGACAAACTATCACATTACGGACTAACTGATGATGCTCTGCAGTTTGTAAAATCATACCTTCGTGACAGAACTCAAACTGTTGATATTGATGGGGTCCTATCAAATGCAGCTAATGTCTCTATAGGAGTCCCACAAGGATCAATCTTTGGCCCTTTCTTTTTTAAAGTTTATGTCAATGATCTACCTTTTCTAGCACGTAAGCATTGTGATATTACTTTGTTTGCTGACGACACATCTTTGTTATTTAAAATAAATAGAAAAAAACTGGATGTGTCACAAATTTATATGTCTATCAGCTTAATTGATAGGTGGTTTAGCGTAAACAACTTAAAGCTAAATCCAAAAAAAACTAAATGTGTAAAATTTACTTTGACAAATAATCCTTCCCTACCTAATATTATATGTGTTAATAATGAGACTCTTAATTTATCAGCAACTACGAAGTTTCTTGGCATCACCTTGGACAGTAAACTCCAGTGGGGAGCTCATATCAAGGAGTTATCAGGTAAACTGAGTTCTGCAGCTTATGCGGTGCGGAAAATTAGAGAACTTTCAGATGTTGCAACTGCAAGAATTGTGTACTTTAGTTATTTTCACTCAGTTATGTCGTACGGATTATTGATTTGGGGTAATGCAGCTGATGTAAAAAGTATATTTGTCCTGCAAAAGCGTGCTGTTAGGGCTATCTATAGGCTAGGCTATAGAGAATCTCTTAGAGAAGTTTTTGCACAGGTAAAGATCCTAACATTGCCAAGTTTATATATTTTTTTAAATATCATGTACGCTCGTAGGAACATTCACAGGTACAAAAAACAAAGTGATGTTCACAACTACCCGACAAGGAACAAGTCTAAACTTGTTCTACCTAAAACTAGACTTGCTAAAACTGCCAATTCCTTCATTAAAAATAGTATATTCTTCTATAATCTACTGCCTGATACACTGACGAATAAAAATGACACACAATTTGAAGAAATAGTTAAGGGCTTTCTAATGGAGAAAGCATATTATGAAATTAATGACTTCACCTGTGATAAAGACTCTCTGCATAAATTGAATGCTATATGTAAAGATGACAGATAGTGATAATATTTTTAAGTTAAAATTCAAATTGAAATTATTATTATTATTGTTATTGAAATTATTATTATATTTTTTATTGTTTTATTATGCTGACATTTTTGATTATTTTTAATTTTATGTTATTGTAGTATTAATAATATACATTTTGTACCAAAACTGACATTCATAAGTGTACTGTGTGTACCCATATTTGAGAAATATATGAATTGAATTGAATTGAATTGTCTCTATACAGTTGCTATAACCGGATTCTACAGTTCATATTATATTACTCGTTTTATTTCAGCATTGATAGAAGCATTATGAGTAACCAAAATTATGTAATGTGTGACTACATTACGTCCGTCTAGACGTGTCCAAGTAGGCCTATGCCTACTTGGACAACAAACAAAGTAGAGCTACATTCAAATAGTAAAAAATCCAATTATTTGCAGACAATTTTCAAATTGGAAGAACTAAGTAAATCAAGCATATCATCATGTAAATTGAAAAGGTCAAATTCAAATTGAGAGTCTGTCAATTTGTCTGGCGCAATCGAATTCGTCTTGTAAATTAGAACCATTTCCCTTTTTTCCGCCGCTTACGTAAGAAGAGCATGATTGTAAAAATGAGGGAGAGGTCTCTAGTAGCAATACTGTGCAAATAAAATTAAATAGATTATAATTCTCAGAACTCAGCAGTATCTCGCGGCTTTAGGGCTAGTATCTACTGGAACTGTGTAAAGCTAGTCCGAGTTAAAATGTGAGTTTTTATAAAGAAATTCGAAATATTCAAAAAACGAACGAATCAAAATCAAATGCAAGATTTTCTTAAAATGGCAGCAGCAACAGAGCGCATAGTTTCACTATTTTATGGTAAATATGACATAAATAAAAAATGAAAAAATCTGTACGTTTAACAAATTGCCCAAACCAAAGAAAAATGAAACATTTCTTTGAGGTGAACCCTTTTTATCCAAAATATTACGTATTGGACAGCAAAATCCGAGTTGCCAATAGTAAAAATAATAAATGCTTTACTAGTTTCTCCGCTCGTGTAGTCCTTGGCCGCACTCGGGGCTAAGGTGAAGATTGGTGTTTTGTTTTTTCGAAATTTGTTTAGTTTCTGTTTTGTTTTTTCGAAATTTGTTTAGTTTCGAATTTTTCGTATAACTAGTTGCATTAGTTTCAACTCTGGCAGCGAAATTCCTCATGCAAAATATCCGGCGGAATCCCGCAAACATGTTTGATTGCAGCGAATGAATATACCTTTTAGAACAAAAAGCGGAACTGAGAGTGGGAGTGACTAGTAACGCCGGAAGGCTTTCCTCTTTTTTGTTACGTTTTGGATGTCGGATAATATAAATCCTGTGTTTTATTAAGAGCACGGAGGAAAATCGCGCTCAAGCTTTTGAAGAAATAATATAGAATATAATAACTGAGAACAAATTTCAAAAAGTATTTTGTTGCGTTGTTCCGTCTTCGTCCCAGCGGTCTCATCCTATTTCTTGACTCATCCCAAACACGTATTACTAGCTCAACCCACATAAAAATTAGTATTTTTTTCTTAAATCGCCCTATTGCTATTCTTGGTTCAACCCACGGCAAAACTGACTTAAAAAGTATAGACAGCATAAAAAAAAAATATATTTGTGTCTGTTTATGGCAAGACTTGAAACTTTTAAAATAGATTTATTTTTATTTGTTTTAATTTGACGGCGAAATAATAATAATATTCCTGGTAAGTTTTTACATTGATGCAAAACCAACAAAAACTAGGAAACGTGCGAGAGAGACAGCTGTGACTACTATGAGGCACAAAGTAGTAGAAGTGTTTTTAACCGTCATTTCTGCGTACTCTAAATAGGCCTTATCTTCGTTTTCACATTGCGCGGTAAAAGAAATAACGTTGTAAAGCCTGTCGATAATGTTTTAATTGAAGGTTGAGCTTCCCAAAGTTTCCATTCCAACATTATTTAAGTGCGCGCATCGATTTTGGACCTAATCTGTTATCGGCTTTATTCAAACAACAAGAAAAACGGTAACTACATGCAAAATTTACAAACGCAAAATATACAAACTGCAAAATGTACATTATGTACAATGCACAAATTGCACATTGTACAAATACAGAATGAAACAACATACCAAACTTCCCTTCCACTACGCCACATGCTCTAAAACATTAATCTATTGATTTTTAGTCATGGTAAATGGTCATTCATATCATATTTGTAAACATCGAATAAACACGGACAAAATTTTAAAATTCCAGAAACTATTATTCAGAATAGAGTGAGAGAGCAGTGTGATTTCAAATACAAAACTATTTTGGAGATCAGTGATAAGGGCATTTCAGAGGCTGCTCTCTTATTACTTACAAACATCCTCATACCATATGAATACTCGTATACGCGAACGTTCTCATTTCCGTCGTCGTGAGGTATAAAAAAACTAAATTAATGTACACATAATTTGTCGCGACACGTAACGCTAATATTGTCGACACCCTGAAAACTCCCAGACAGCGCAGCGGACATACCAGAGGAAATGAGAGGAAGCTATATTTTGTCTCGCTTTTAAAAGCCCTTACAGACTTTGAGAGTTACACACTTACAGAGTTTAACATACGATAGATAAATATATTTTCCTCTAATTTTCTCTCATTGGTCGGTTGTCCGTGGTTTTGACATGATAGAATTGTGTTAACGCTATTAGAGTCAGCCTGAATAAATCAGCATGTATGTAAGGGCCATAAGAGCAACAGTTCAACAATTGTGAATTATTTTTGGTAATTATGAAAGTTCGTAAAGTGAATTTTTCAATATCCTCCATTGTGAACTTCAACTTTAAAGTTAGAGTGGTTTGATGCAAAATTCAATCGATTTCGTTCGAGCCAGGCAAAGTTCCACAACGTGCACAACCTCTGTTTGCGAGGAAATGGATTTTGAATGGAGTTAGAGATGAGAAAGTTTATCTATGAAAACTGACGTGGTTTTGATACATTTTGTTTTAATAAAACGGGAATACTCACGTTAAATTGAGTCGGTTATTCCGACTATAGTTTCGATCACATTCGGTGACCTTTATCAAGGAATGCTTAGCGAGACACGCGCGCGACCTCGTCTTGCCTTGCACTGCGGGCTGCGGCGCGTCGCGCGCGTAACCGACTCAATTTAACGTGAGTATTCCCGTTTTATTAAAACAAAAAGTTTATCTAGTTGTCTGTAATTAGCACGGCTACATAGTTATTAGTAGCATGTAAGTTTGTTTGATTGACAATGTTTGTTAGCACAAGGTCCGTACAAATTGTAAAATCTTGGTGGAATATAATCTGAAGACAAGTTGTAACCTGGACAAACTTCGTATCCTGGAGAAACTAAAAATAGGTTAAATGGAAAAAATTACAGGTATAAATTATAAAACTAAGATCGGTACTTGCGTTGTTCCTGTTTTGTTAGTCTTGTAAATCCCTCCCCCTACTTCCCTATTAATATTATTAATGCGAAAACGTGTTTGTCGGTTTGTTTGTCCTTCTTTCATTTAGCAAAAGAACAACGGTTCGACCTAAATTATTGCATGGATATAGTTAGAGGGTCGAATAGTGACGGAGACGGAGAGAAGGTCGGGTTATTTTATCCCAAAAAGTGTAGGAATTTTCCATTTGGGTAAAACAGCGGGGCGCAGTTAATTAAAGGAATTAGCAGTAGAAGTATTAGTAATAGTGTTCTGAGCACTTGAATGACTCAAATGTTCATCTTCTTGGGAAGGAAATGAGTTTTGTTTTTGCTAAGCATCTTTTTGCCGCGCGGCTTCCATTTCTTAAAATACTATTGATATTGATATGTCATCATCATCATCAGCCAGAATAACACCACTGCTGAATAAATTGCTATAATTCACATGCATGCCAGGCGGGTTGAGGATTGTATGGCACTCACTGTTTACTAAGAGGGCGCTGCTGCCCGTCCTCCGGTGGTTTTAGGTCGTACTTCTAGGACATACCCGGGTCCATATTGATATGTGTGTGATTTTATTTTAAAAATCGAATTCCTAGTGAAAATATCTAATGCTTAGTTTATCATAATGTTTAAACGTGATGATAAAGTTAAACAAGTCCAACTTAAAAGTTTCATTTATTTCAAAATATTCCCAGACGCAGACGTCACAATTAGCTGCTTCATTTCGCAGTGCTGACTATTTGGATCCTTAAGCTGGTGTCCCACCACTGACAGGCAAGCTGTCGGATACAACGCTTATATATTTAGTAGGAGGTTCTCAAGTCGAATGTTTTTCTTATGTTTGGTACGTCAGAACTCCGTTTTTTATGAACCAATTTGTTTTTTTTTTTCGTATTTAAAAGGATATACATCCAGATTAGTATTTTGTCGGTATTTTAAAACCAAAAAAACAAAATAAGTCAAGCACTTGCATTCAGAAAGTATAATTTGGTCAAGTGGAAGTGATGAAGATGACCATAGATGGCCATCGGGACTCCACAATGATAACATTACAATGACAATGATAAGCATTTCACGAGTGGCGCCAAGAACATCGCTATAGTACATTTATATGAGTTTTTTTTGTTAAAAAATTCAAATTGTCTACACAATTGTAGCTCAAAAACGTATACCGTATTACCTGGAAAGTTATCCGGGACTTTTGAAAATTGGTGATATTAAAGATTTCGTCGTACTATTTCCGAATTTTCCTTTGCGACCTCGTATCTTTGCCGCTCGTTCCGCCATATTAGAAAAATGGCACCCAAAACCAGTTTTTTGACAATATCTCCTTTCGGACGATGATAGTCATTAATAAATTAAGCTATAGAAAAATTCCAATAATTATTGTAATAACCTTTTTTTTTTTTGAAATGAATAGTTTTGGTTTAGTTTTGGCGTACGAGCACCACAAAGCCTACTCTAACAATGGGTTTGGGGAAAAAACTCCAAATGACTGGAATGGACAGAAAGAAAGCAACTAATCGTAGTAGAGCGAGTACTAGACGGCAGTGTAAACGTGTCAACTGTAAAATTTTAGACGTCGCTTTTCATACGCACATAACTTTCTGCTACAAGATAAGTTGATAGCATATATACTCGCTGAAGGTGGGACACTGTACCTTATGTAGTCCCTACTCTAGTAATGACCAACATTTCTCATCTGATTAAATCCCCAACATTTCCAGGGCAGTTTATCTCCTTTTGTGATGCTTTGTGACTATATTCAAGCGGCTACTTTTGTATTCTTAGAAGTTCTTTGTATACAGCTGTTGGGGAACTCCACAGTGAATAATTTATTTTCGGGTTTTCCGGAAATTGTTGTGTTTGGAATAATTATTTTTCTGATAAGATGCGTGCAATATAAATGCCAGTAATTTTGTATTGAAACTTGCCGAGCGTCTTTTGGTTTTGTTTGATTGCGCAAACGATAGTTTGCAATTTCAGTTTGGCAGAAAAAAAAGGATTTATCTTTTTTCCTTTATGAAATAACTACTCTTTAAAATGTTATTTTTACACAGCGGTCTAGCCCATGATTCATAAAACAATAAAATTCCGGGCGGTGAAACCAGCTAAAGTAGCTATGCGCTATTTTGTCTTCTTTCTAACGTGTTTGAATTACGTATCAATTACGCTCTTGCTTATGCACGGTGATGACTTATGCTGGTGTCAACCACGTAGGTCCCTAGCGGCATACCTGGTGAAGTATCATATTATGACATGTTTTAGTTTTAAGCCCACATTCATAAACCATGTAATTACCTAGCTTATCATCAAGACAAAGGCGTAGCAAAAATATCAGGAAAGACGTACAAGAGACTAATTACTAGGGCTGGCGCAAACTTTCTTGCTGCTGTTTTGGAAATTCTTCCCTCGCAGACCAATGAACCAAATCAAAAGTCTTAGATTGTGCAAAGGTAAAACGACCGCGGGCGTGTTTCTGTTCGCTTATAACTTCTACCACTACGTGAGCAAATAACATGGTCTTAGCTCACTACATCAACTCAACATAATCGACACCGAACAGACTGATAGCAGAAATAAAACCCGTAGTCCGTACATATTCGCTGGTTTTTTAATTGCTTGGTATTTACTCGGGCCGGTGTAGTATATAAGCAGCATGTTTTGAGAAATAAAAGTTTAAAAGACAAACAACGGTTCGTGCTGTATGCTACAATGTGTTTCAAGATTATCGAGTTTTGCTATACTGTGCGATATTTGCTAGATGGCTTCATTGTTTAGCATTTAGTCAGGCAGAGGTGTATTTAATTTAAGTGGTCATTTATGTAAATGTAAACTTCCAGCTTAAGCTTAAAGCTTAAACAATAGACTTCTAAATACAGTAATTGATGCTCGGAGCTTTATATAGTTAAAAATAAATTTAAGAAATGGCTTATCACACATGCGTTTTATGACGATGACTTTTTTTTTTAATTTCGTTATTTATTCGTTATTATATGCACTACTGACATTTTTTTTGCGTCGTAAACGACGACGAAGAATCATTTTTTGATAAAACAAAATAATAGCGGCATACATTATAATTCATTCAAGCCATTGACACCAAAAACAAATGATTTTTTTAATTTGACGAGAGACGCTAATTTCATCAAAAGTTAGGAAAATTCACTAACTCTCACTTCGCACACTTGAGAAACAGAGCGACAGCTATAAATATCAAATAGCTAATAAAAGCTAATACAATAGCTAATTTTAAATATCAAATGCGCCAAAACCTCGCGGAAGGACTAAAAACGTAAAATCGATTTGCTAGATAATTCCGGCTGTTCAATAAATCATGTCCAACGAGGACGTCAAATTGTCAGCAACATAAATGTAGAAATCAGAAATTGTAAATGATTAAAAACATACTATTGAAATTGATGTTAGTGACGGCCGGAAATTTGACTGAAAGTAACTATTGGAAGGTTCCAGACGGTATTACTGCGGTTATGGTCATAACACGCTACGAAATTCGGCACCATTTTTAGTAAGTTGTGAAATTCGGCACCATTTTTAGTAAGTTGGGAAATTCGGCACCATTTTTAGTAAGTTGGGAAAACGTATGAACCTTTTTTTAATCTTTTAGATCCCGCTGCTGGTAAAAGGTCTCGCTTGGGAGCAACTACCCGTGAAAATCGATAATGACATTCCAAAGGAAGATGCGTTATGTTCTAATATTCAGTCACACAACTTCTTTGGTGTATTTATAATTTGCTTTTGGCTCAAGCCTGGCTGACATCAATTTCTCTCCCAGGATTCCACAGAACCATAAAGAACAATGCAAAAGAATTAAAAATACCATTCATTTTTTCGCATCCAATTTTCCTTACGGAAGAAACTCAACTCGTGTTTATAATTTCATTTGGAAATTCATTTGATGTAAGTGGTGTTGCACCAAATTTTATGAGCACAGAAAACTTTGAGGGGCACCCCTCAAAGTTTTCTGTGCTCATAAAATTACATACCCATATCGATAAACACCAGTTCCCATAGCACTATGGGAACTGGACTTTGTGGGTTGTGGTCATTGTGGGAAGCTAAACTTCAACAAGTAACAGACGGGCACAGAAAAGAAACAGATAAGAAAATAATAAACTTATGTGCGGATGGGTGTTTATCGATATGGGTGTCATTTATAAATGACCGCAGCCGTAACTTGGATGACACGTAAATTTTGGGCGATTGTTGGTCTTAGTCGGCCTTCCGGGTGCCCTAAAAACGGCGGCTATCTGGCGATTCAGCCAATACGAACTTACTGTTTTATGGTGACAGGTGTGGCGTTTGACCACAGCTGCTGAATTAGTAGTGGATTAAAGATAATTAACAAGCCTAGCTGCTCTTATGACTACTTAATAATTATCACCAATAATTTTCGTGGTAGCTCAGTAGCTTCACGTTCGTTCACAAAAAAAAACCCGAGCGTTTTTTTTTTTTTAAATACATACATAGAAACACCCAGCCAAAGAATAAACATCACACAAACATTTGTCCTTAGTGGGAATAGAACCATAACCTACAGCCCAGAAGGCGGAATTCCACCCACTGAGCCACTAGGCTAGGCTAAAGACGAGGTTCGCAAGTTCGATGGCGAAAAAAAACCTAATCTCGTTTTACTCTAGAACAGTCTAAATATCATGCCAAAAGTACTTAGTTAAGAAGCTTAGCAGCAAAGGGAGTATAAAAGAGTCCCCTTACCTCCCATGTCTCACTGAAAGTGTAAAGTGGTTTTCACTGATTGCCACTGGATTTTACGAGAATGTTCCGGTTCTGTCTGGTTTTATTCATGTGCCAGGACTATACCCGAACTTTCGAATAACGAGCCAAGGCTCAAGCGCGGTGGCTTTTTTGCGAAAAATGTTTAACAGCAAATCAGAAATACGTATTGCGCATCAAAACTTCTCTATAGATAGACAGAAAGTAGATTAGTAAACAAGGCATGTAGGAAGCTAGAAACGCCACCAGGTTGCTTGGGGCAGCTTCAACATCATCCATGTCATCCCGACAGATTGGTTTGGTCTCATAATCATCGACAACACCACCTACATCAGAGCAGCTATGCCACCGGCCCAGAGCCTCGCTCCGGTACTTCAAGGAGCTGGGTTGCCTCGGGTAAACGCTGGTAGGAATGCACAATACACCCCATGCGACACGTCAGTGCAGGACTTATTGCCTCCACCTCGAATCAGAATAAGAATAGGCTCCAGCAAGACGAAGCGGAGGTACGTTTTTATTTAGAAAAGTATACTTACTTCTGCCAAAAACATTTTCTGGATTTCATGTGCACAAGTTTATACTATTACGAAAATATACTGTAATTATTATTACGGAAAGTGAGCCTTTTTGAATTAAGTTAAGAAAGATACATTTTTTCACAGAATCAATTTCATATCAAAGGCCTGAGAGGCATAATTCTCCGCTACAAAGTTTAGCCATGAGTCTATAATACGAGCTTACTAGATTTTCGGATTTTCTCAACCGAAATTCGCTTAACCTATATGCCCGATTGTGATTTAATCGGACTGAAGTAGAGCGAAGCCACTCCAAGCCACTTTGCTCCAACAAATCAGAATTAAATTAAGGTGAGTAGTACCCCTTGATACGTATCCAGTCCATATAGAAAAAAAAAATCGCGCACCGTATTGGCTCGACATCGACTTGTATAAAAGTACTTACCTAAACTAAAAATAACAACAACACAGATATAATGCACAACAGAAACCGAATACTTAATCGAGATATATAATTTTATTACAAATTATATAGAAAAATCAGTATCTTTAACGAATTCCTAGTGTTTTTTCCCGACTGACCAAGAAGGAGGGTTATGTTTGTGTGTTCCTATATGACCTCCTGTATTCGGTTTTGACAATCAAGGTGTCGTTCGATTCCTCTTTATGACCGGAGTGTCATAGGCTACATTTTATAGTATTAATAATAATATATCGTGCACAAAAAATAGTTGCACTTTTTCGTAGCATGTTGTGGCAAACATAATACTAAACCAAACTTATATAATATACACTAGTACAAGACTTTTTTTCTGTGGTACAAGAAACCATCATCATCATCAGCCAGAAGACGTCCACTGCTGAACATAGGCCTCCCCCTTACAAGAAACCATAGCGAACAATTTTTAAAACTTTCAAAGCTTTTATTATAACCAGTATAAGTTGAACACGGTCAGCTCGAGAGCTCATATAACAAAGCGCTCAGTTTAACTGGTCGTTTCGCGCTTGCTGGTACCCACCTAGCTATCGCGCATCCTATATCTTATATTAGTCCCACTGTATGCATTTAACTAACTAAATAACTCTTAAAACATAGATTTAGACGCGTTGGTTTATTCGTTACTAGAATGTTGATCATTGGACGGTTTCTAGTATGTATCAATTCACTACTAAACAAAAAATCAAATAATAATATTTAAAAATTTACTAATTTCATTTTAAATACGCATTGTTCACATATTTTCAGTGTATATCACGCAGTCAGGTTTTTTGTTTGTATTTTTTTTTTAATGTCTCATTTCAAGCATTTATTTGAAGACAAGTCGATGTTAAGTCGATATGGTGTGCGATGTAATCGACGGAGGCTTTCGATAAGCAATGCTCAATGACCCATGATTTGAGATCGGGGCTGAATTTCATTCGTTAGAGATCGCTGATAAATTGCTTGTAGGTATATTTTAAGACAAGCTTTACCTTCCTACGCAATTTTCTAATTACCATTGTAATTAAACTTCGTATTTGGGAGCAGCTTATACCTTCTTTACGCCCGGTTGAGCTCAATCATCATCATTACCGCGTTAACCTACCTATTTATACGCTTTTCCTAGTTCTACCCGAGATTTTTCAGTACCTATTTTCAGTATATTTTGTTTAGGTAAAAATACTGATCGTAATATGAATTTTTGTTAGGCGCGTTTCAGAGTTACATGTTTTTTTTTTTGCCGTCGTCGGGTCCAAATTGACCCACGATTTCATAATTATTAAGCGTCTTTGAATATTTACACCAAAAATAATAATATTATACTCCTATTTTTGACATTAGGATGTCATTAAACTTATTTAGGTAAGAAAACTTTTTAAAATTGTTATTGTACGTACGTAAAGCTTGTATTTAAAGTGTATATTATACTGGGATGAAAAGTACATGTTAATTCGGGATGTAAGCTACCTCCATACCAAATTTCATTTAAATCCGTTCACCCGTTATAGAGATGAACAGGAACAGACACACTTACCTACGTACCTACTTACCTACGTATCTACTTACCTACGTACCTACTTACTGACGAACCTACTTACCTACTTACATACTTATCTACTTACCCACTTACCTACTTACCTACGTACCTACGTACCTACGTACCTACGTACCTACGTACCTACGTACCTACTTACCTACTTACCTACTTACCTACTTACCTACTTACCTACTTACCTACTCACCTACTTATCTACTTACCTATATACGTACCTACGTATCTACTTACCTACGTACCTACTTACTGACGAACCTACTTACCTTATATCCTACTTACATATTTACCTACTTACACACACTTTTATAATATTAGTGTCAAGATGCTAAGGGTTTCCCATGCCGCTTTCGGCCACGGTAGTATGTATATCACTGTTTCTGCTTTTATTAAGGTAAAAAAGACTTCGTTTGTGTACGTTCATGTACACAAACATACATACATACTACCGTAATAAACCATATTCGAAGGTGGCGGACAGGAGACAGACATAGGCTACTTTTTTTTTAAGGTCTACGCGAACGAATTCGTGGGGTAACAGCTAGTTGAGAATTTTTTGAGTGCAAAAGAGTTTAAATTGGGCCATTGCTTTAAGTTTACATTGGAAGTGGAAGTTGTGAGTCCAAATTACAGAATGAGAAGTGGTACCTACCATGTATGACGCGAGTTACAGCTAGGAAACTTCAAAAATATATTTAATTTTTAAGCGTCTGACATTTTTTTTGTTCCAACCAACGAATAAAAAAAATGAGTATTATAATAAGAGATGTTTATAAATACTTACATTATTAATGAGATTACCCGCGATTTCAATCGCGTGAACCTACAAAAGTATCCCTATGCCATATGTTTGTGATATTCAGTAAAATTCTCCTTTACAAAGAAAGATATAATTAATTATAAATTAATTATAAAAAAAATTAAAGATATAATTATAAACATAACAAAACAATAGAGAGAATTAATAGAAAAAAAAGAAAAATAAGGAAAAATACTTTTTCTCTAGTTCTCTTTTGTATTTCTTCCTCGCCAAAAACCAACAAAATGAAAAGTGCTTTAAAACATTACTGTTAATTTTTTTATAATCCCTCAGTAATTTTTTATGTTCAAAAAGATTGGAAATATTGAGATAGCTAAATATTAAAAATAAAATAATTAAAGCATAATTATAATTACTTACTGCATACTTAGACAACTCCCCGCAGCCAAAATAAGCCGTAACCACGCCGCGCCGCAGTAAATCAGCAGTGACAAAGTGGTTTTGTTACAAATTGCGGGAAGGTGAAGTTACACGTGAATAATATCCTCCGGCGGGAGGTTTCACTCCTGGCGAGCTCATTACGCACTTTTTTTGGAATTTACCTTATTCAAAATCCCTGGTATGTGGACCCTGGTATGCCCTAAAAGCGACTATAACCACCGAAGGACGTGCAGCAGCGTCCTCTTAGTAAACGGTGAGCGTTCAGCGATTATGCCAACCCTCCCTTTGTTCAAAAGTGCCCGTCTTCCGGCTGCTTATGATGAAGATCATGTTTAAAATAACTTGTTAAGAGCATGTCGGGCCATGCTTAGTAGGGTTCCGTAGGCGCGTAGGACGTTTGAAGTTTTTATCCGTTTTTACCGCATATCTCAAAAAGTTTTCGGTTTTTTTTCGTTTAGTTTATACTAAAATCTATTAACATGGAAGATAAAAAGCTTCTGAGATGCATAGTTAAGAAATGGCAGGGGCGGGACACATTGCAAGCAACTTTGTCGGCCCATATTTCGCAAGCGGTACATCTGATAAAAAATGCTGTAGGAAACCTTAACTTAACTTCATTTTAAAAGCTCTATTCAATGACAAAAGATACGGCCATGAATTTATGGCAATTCCCGTTGACCTAGAATCATGAAAATTGGCAAGAAGCAAGGTTTTACAGCTAAAGTAATAAAAACTGAAAATATTTAATTTGTAGTTAAAACATAAACCCTTTTTTTTGCTATTACCAACTAATACTTTTAGTCGGAGAGTTCAAAATGAAAACACTGAACCTTGCTCTAACGGTTAGAGTAATGTTCAGTGCTTTTATAGTTGTTATAATAATAATAATAATAATAATTTTACGTAAAAAAGTTGTGCGCCAGTCAGGCTCGCACTTGTCTTTATCTTGGAATAATTAAGTTGGCACTGCACGATGATAATACCGATCGAAGAATATTATTCAAATAGAAGATAGATGAATCGATAGGTAGATATATAAACTAGTTGTTACCTGCGACTTCGTTCGCGTGGACATAAAAAAAGTATCCTATGTCCGTCTTTGTGATATACAGTGACTCCTTATCAAATTTTATCAAGATCTGTTCAGCCTTTGATCCGTGATAACGCGTCAAACATCCAGGGTCCTTATTCTCTATCACACATGAGATAACGTGCCAGTAACGCGTGACGTCATAACATGCTGTAAACTAAAACGCGGCTCCTAATCGTGGCACGCGAAAAATCGCGCGTTTAAGACACTTAAAGAATACCGTTTCATGCGACTAACACGGAGTGAACTTAACATGGCGCGTAACAAGCTTAGTTATGGTAATAGAGAATAAGGGCCCAGACAGAGAGAGTTACTTCCTATAGTTCGCTAGATGGCGTTGATCCATTTTTGTGCATTTTTTGACGTTTTGTATGGACTGACAGTTGTAATGTAGGGAGTTCTGAATCGCGTAAGCTAAGTTTTTCCTCGAGACGAACGTTTTCATGGTGTTACCTCGAAAAACTTTATTGGTCCTAATATGACTGCGGCTATATTCCTCTGAATTATAATATTTGTTAGGATTAGAATAAAAATCTGAATGTTAGTTCACCATTATTCCACGACTCTTCTCTTTTTGCACAGACTATATATACCTTCTTACCAATTTTTATCTAAGTCCGTTCAGTCGTTACGGAGCTAAGTGAAAAGAAACACACACGTACACACTTGCCCAGATACATACTTTGTCATACTTAAACTAGCTGATACTCAGGACTTCGTACGCGGGTAAAGGGCTCAAATCAGAACTGAGACTCGGAATTCGTGCTCTCAAATACAAAATATGACGAACTTCCACATAAAGATCCCTTAGGTTATCCCTTAGGTATGATACCTGATTGCCCTGATGCCGGGGCACTAGAATACGGCATCGGTATTCCCTGCCCGTAGTAAGAGCCTACTAAAAGAGGACCTCTGGGGTCGGGGGTTGTTAGTAGTAGTAGTTAGGTAAGTGGGGCTCTAACCACCATCTAGCGAAGCGAGCCCGGGGAGGACAACAACGTCGAGTGGCGGATGCTGTTGTAGGCTTTGACGTCTCAAGACAGCTGCTAGCTGTTCCGAGAGGAGCTGAAGCGTGGTGCTGAGGGCTCCGGTGCGTTCCCTTGGAGATCCCGGAGCCTTCGGTCAAGCACCAAGGCAGGCCACCGGGGGGATTTTAGTGGATATAATCCCACATAACCCGGCTGCACCCCAAAGCAGTCGGGTTTTTTTGAAGATTTCCGCATCACAAAAAAAAAAGTGTGATACCTGAAGTGCTTTTAAGCCTCTTATAGTGGTCACTATATTTTATAATGCGATATCCTATTTATAATGCGATTTTATAATCAGTCATTATATTTTATGTTCTTACAAATAGAATCAATTGATCAGAACGATAATCCCAACCTAACGTCCCCACTATCGTCCCCACAAGTGGGAACGTTGAGACAGATAAATCTCCCAAAAGTAGGATAACTTCGTAACCGCGATTCAGAAGACTCGTGTTGCCATCTATTGGCGATTCAATGTAAATTTGCTTTGCAAAGGTACTCAACGTTCTTAAATATTGCGTAATATCTCCAGTTTCCTTGAACCGTTTTTAATGAAACAAAGTTTTTTATAAAGCCTAGTTTCTTACTTCATCTTACTTACTTATTTTTTCATAGTTTCTTTATAACCTTCTGAAGCCTAAACGGCTTGACTAATTCTGACGAGTGTGGTATCCTTGGATTACTCTCTATACCTGGAGTGACATACGGTACATTTTGCTGTTGGGTTTTTGTTTTAGTTATATAAATAATTCGCTACGCCCCGCGGTTTCAGCCGCCATTCTACAGGAACGGTTTAATTTTCGGTTTAATTTTTATTATTTATTTTTCTTTAATATTTATATCATGTTTATATATTATTATTAACTGTGATTTTTGATGCACGCCTGCATCTCCCTATCTACCACGGGGATGACTGGTAGAAAATGCTTTAGCATTAATTCCTCCTGTTGTACCTAATACGTTGTATGTGTGTGAATAATAAATAAATTAGAATAATCATTTTATAGATTTCTAGTATATAAAAAAAAAAGTAGTTTCACCTAATTTCGGCTTTGGCAGATTTTTTGTCACTTGGTAGCTATGACATTTAAATGATTAATTATGCTAACACACCTGTGGACGAGGTACACGGAGCGCCGTTTAACAAACGAGAGGGAATGAGATTGGTCTGCTGTCCGTGGTTATCAGGTGTGTTTGCTTTTGTAGACGACCTGCGGTCAGGAATAAGCGTTTCATTTTCTAACAAGTATCACACTAATATCATAAATGCGAAAGTTGGTGTTTAAGTAGGTAAGTAGAGAAGTATGTAAGTATGTAAGAGTGTTTGTTCCCCTTCAGTTCTGTAACGGCTGAACCGATTTGAATAAAATTTGGTACGGAGGTAGCTTGCACCCTGGATTAACACATAACCTATCTTTTTATCCCAAAAAAATATTCAGTTTCTGTAGAATAGCGGGTGAAACCGCGGGGCGAAGCTAGTGTAATGGTATTTTAACCATAGAATCCCGCGGTTTCACTAGAAATTTGAAATGTTTTTAACGCCATAAGTCTTCGTTTCCAAGATACTTATAACGGATATAGATTACTTACTTTTTTTCCTCATGAAATAGCAACAATGAGACAGAAGAACAGTGTAGTCTTTGTATATTAACTAGTACGTGTATCGGATAAATTAACAATATATATCGTGTTCCACTGCTGTCACATGTCTCACCCACTTTCTTTCACAAATTTCGGTCCGCTAAAAAATATTTCGAGCCTACACCCACGGGAACACAGATAAACTACCATGTAACATAATAGTATTACAAAAAAGTAGAAAAGACAGGAAAATTATTAAATTCCAGCAAAATTATACGCCTTATACATCACAGTGCATTGCCGGGCAAGTCTTTGAACTATTGAAGTTCTGACAAAATTCTTAGTGGCATTGAACTATCATGGGCACGTGTAAGGCTTACCATCAGGCGAGCGACTTTCTCGTATCGTCACTCAATTGTATCAAAAATAAAGAAAAATATGTGCAAATTTTGCTCCTTAGCAACTTCGTCAGTCAGTCAGTCAGTTAGCTTTTTGGGCTTTTAGAAAAGCGTCAAAAGATTTCGTATTCTGTCACGCCCACCTCAGAAAACAATAAACAATACTTCCGAGAAAGTAACTTTATTTTAATTACAAAAGTTAAATCTAATATAATTAATCGACATTTAAGTAACTACACCAAAAGTTTTTTCATTTTTTTTATAAATATTTACATTACACATATAAATTTCTTCCGAATCCTTCACCTACAGTAATTATTAATTATATTAACATCTGTCGCTATAATTCCATACAATTCCGTAATTCCATACTTCTCACCTAGTTCGACATACCGGTAGTAATTACGGAGATTACATCTTATTCTTATCTCATTCGCTCTAAATATATCTTTTGTGTTGCTTCTATTCCACATACTACATATTGTGATAGTTCCTTGCATGCTTTGGCATTTTTGTGTTTGCTTTTATCAAACTGAAGTGCCACAGAAATAAAGTCGTCACTACAATAAACTCGAACGTGTGCGAGTCCATTCTCGAGTGTGAAACGTGGCTAGAGATGAAATAAACTTCGTCTATTCTCAGTAGTTCAATTAACGGTTCAGTTAACAATTAACAATTAAACAATTAACTACTGAGATTTTTTAGTCTCACTAGTACAATGAAATAGTTTGATTGAACTACTGATACTCAATTATTTCAATTGCAAGAATTTTAATTTTTGATTGAAAACACTTACGTAATACGTACAAGTCTACGTAACAAGCCCCTTTTATTTTGCGAATCAAACCTCTCATTGACAAAACCTAGTAGTTGTATAACATAACTTAAAAAAAACTTCTTTCTTAACTTGAACTAGGTATACTTCTGGTCGTTTCCGTGATTTCTTCTGCGGGGCCACAATTGGTTAAGGTTTTTGGGATAATCCAAAAAATTAAATATGCAAAATTAAATAACAATGATGTTAATTAAAAAAGTTTTACACCCGAATTAAACAATCATTTTGCAGTCCTTATTTATACATAGATTACTAGCTCGCCCGCACGGCTTTGCTCGCATAGGTAATTTAAACATTCCGTGTCACCCCCTTAGGGGTGGAATTTCGAGAAATCCATTCTTATTGTCCACAGACCATAAGGAATTTTGGGGCCAAATTTCACGTCTATATCATAAGGGGTTCCGTCTGTTCGTTGATTTCTAGAAAAAGGTTTGTTCATATATATCTAAAGATTAAAAATAAAAACAACAATATTTTCAACAATTACTTTGCTTCTAAATAGGTGATCAAGTGCTTTATAAGTTTATATGATATCATTTCCTACTTGACTATCTAGAAAGTTCTTGTTTTACAACTATTATAATTAAGTTATTCACACTTGCTATTTTCTAACGTGAAGTTTAAGCTAAGACTAAAATAAATCATCAATTAAATAACTATTTTAATACATTTGTCGGAAGCGCACTTATAGAAATAATGTGAGTTTTAACTTTGAACTTAAATCAATAATAGGAGGACTCGTATGGAGCATAAACAACTTGTACAACTAGTAAAGTAATGGCAATATTAATATGAAAACTGACGTGGATTTGATACATTTTGTTTTAATAAAACGGGAATAATCACGTTAAATTGAGTCGGTTATTTAAGTCAGAATAACCGACTCAAATTAACGAGAGTATTCCCGTTTTATTTAAACAAAAGGCAATATTAATCTTTTTTAAATGTTTTCTATTTCATTACATTAAAATAATATAGCTTTAACTATATCCGCGCCTCGGTAAGAAACATTTTCACGACTGTTTGCAATTTTTTTTATCTTTACAAAATTAATTGTTTGTCTTTTTTACACTGCTGTAAGTCGATTAGCAAAGGGCAATACGGAGAGAGCTATGCTCGGAGTTTATTTGCGCGATAAAGTCCGGAACGAGGATATTCGTCGAAGAACCAAAGTCACCGGTATAGCTTTCAGAGTTTGCAAGCTGAAGTGGCAATGAGCAGGCCACCTCATTCGAGGAACCGATAACCGGTGTGGAAGAAAGGTTCTTGAGTGAAGACCACGAACCAGAAGACGCACCGTAGGCAGACCTCCCACTAGGGGGACCGACGACATTGTGAATGTCGCGGACAACTGGTGGATGCAAGTGGCACGTTGTCGGTCGGTGTGGCGCTCTAAGAGGGAGGCCTACGTTCAGCAGTGGACGTCTTCTGGCTGATGATGATGAAGTCGGTTAGCAGTTACACCCAACGTTCAAAAAACTAGCAAAAGTGATTAGAATCTACGGGTTTTATTCAGATTTATACAATTTTATTACAACTGTCAGTATGCTTCTTACATCCGAGCAGTTCTCGATTGTTACAGTTATTTTAGAACAAACAATTCTATTCGATGTCAAAACAAAGTCAGCATAATTATTTAAGCGTATTCTAAACAAATGAAATCTACAACGAAAGCGAATATCCACAACAAATAACAAAACAAACAAGGTAAGTATTTATTTCCTTTCATCAAAAACAAACCGAACAAAACCGACAAATAGCCAGAAGTACCATTTCATTACATTTTATTAGGGAAACTGTTGGACCACCTTGGATGAGTACCTACTGGGAAAAGTAAATAAGGGTGAGATGACACTGGACAACGTAATTACTGATTATGATACATTTCAGGAGGCGTCTTCCGAATTGGCAATCTGTCGCATCCGTATGTCTTATTGAAACTCAAACAGTGCATTATTTACTTTACGCAATGTTTTTTTTTCCTGTATAACAAACTATAGAAACAACTACTTATACGTTGATGTATTGAAACAGCAGCGCGAGCACGGAGCTTGATACAATTGAAGTAATTAGTTTCGTTAAGCCGAGAGTAAGATTTAATTTTGTAAGTTAAAATTTTTATCTAATCAACTCGGTGCCTGGGCTGCATAAGCGGTGATTCTACACGACACGGGTCACATGCGCATTATGAGTAACTCGCGCATATGTTGGTCAAAACATCAAAATGCGGCCTTACTTTACCTTCTATAAGTAACAATTTGCTTAGTCTATAATAAGGAATGACAGTCTATATAAGCCAGGCGACGCGGCCACCTTTCTCTCGTGGCGCATCATTATCGGGCGGTGATATGTTCTCAGGAGTAGCGGAGGCGCAAGCGAGCGCGGGCGCCTCGCTGACGCGGCGGCGAGTGAGCGCACGTGCGGGCTCGCGTCAAGTGCCGCAGTCAATGCGTGCGCACACAGCAGCGCTCAGTAGCGTGGCGGCTGCGAGCGCGATCTGAACGCATGCGATCACTACGAGGTCGCGGGATGACGGTCTCGAATCTTCTTCGATTGGGCCATCACTGGAATAATAAATGTAAATGTTAGACTGTTCTTTATCCTCAGCCACTCGCTTTGTAACTGTTACTTTGCTAATAAAGCTCTAAGTAATCGGCTAACTAACATCTGTCTTCGAATTATAAAGAGAGTCCTCCCGGCCGCGTTATGACCCAATATCTATATAGAAGCTTATAAATAGATCGATGCCATTATGACGCGTTTGTCAACATCATGCTCGTTGCTCGTCGCTCGCCGCTTCGGTGAATAGTGGTGCCTACAGACCTACACATAATATCTTAGTGAATGAATCTGGATTCGGAATCAGAACTGACCCATCTTCCAACCCAGGCGGGCCCAGTATAGTCCTTGCGCACTGCACGATGAGCGCTACGAGCAAACAGGCTGCGGCCGCCCACAGCACGCCCGCGCCCGCGCCCGCGGCGCTCCTCACCGCGGCAGCCGCCCAGCCTCGCGACGTGTGGATCGACACCGCTGACAAGATAATGTTTAATATATTTCACGACTGACGTAATAAAAGTTGTCGGTTGTGCGTTACGGACGTGTTGCTAAAGGTGTATCGAGATGCATATATATATAGCTATGTAGTTATATTATGTATGCAAACGTGTCCCACAATTTTATTATCATTTTTTTTCGTTTGTTGCCCGTTGTCCATCCGCGTCGTTCTACTAGTAGGACCACGGGCAAGTCGTATCTCGGTAGTCCAACCGCGTGGTTTGTAGGACCACGGGTATTTTTATCCCTGGTGGTCCTATTGGTAGGACCATGGGCAAGAGAAATTACGCGTGGTCCTACTGGTAGAACCCACGCGGTTGAACTACGGGCTGGTAGAATCAAGAGCAACAGCAATTGCTCGTGGTCGTACTGGTAGAACCACGCGGTTGGACAACGGGCAAAAAACGTTTTTTTTTAAGTTTTACTTACATTTTATGGGACTGGACGGATTAGAAGATACGTAATCGCTATAACGCTTGTCCACAAAGCGAGGCCTAATCTAGTTTTAGCTATGTGGTTGTGGCGGGCAAACTACAAATACACGTCCACACTTTCCCATTACGTAATAAATAACCGTGATTAGCATAATGTTGGCATGAATGGAAATACTTCGTATTCTGTGTTTCATTAGATTAAGTAATTAAACATTGACATTACGTGTTTATTGTTTGTTTTGTATATTGTGTGTGAACATTACAGCTGAGCGACGTTAATAACATCTAGACGTAATTAACGCTACGTGTGGCGTCATTAACTGCAGACAACACTTAAATTAATTAAATATATAAATATTTTATTTTCGTTTATAAATTGTTTAGCGCGCCCGCACATAGCAAACAAAGAAATTAAAGAAGGACGAGGCCGCGCGCACGTCACCCTTCAGCGATACTATATAGCCAGATTATCCGACGGATGAGTATTCTCGTAACATTAAAAAAACACACACATTAAGCACACACTTCATTAAAACTCGCGTGCGGATTCATACTTAACCAAACCGCAAACCGCAAACGGCAACTGCAATCCGGTCGGGAGCGAGCCTCGACCGATATAAAATACCGTAATCTGGATTTATTATAGTATATTGTTATCTACATTATTCACTTCTTCAGTATAAAATCCGATGGATTTTCATAGATAAAAATATGTACCTACTAGCGGCTTTATTGACAATACAAAATAGAATTTTATTTTATTATATTAAATATTTTAGAAAATCTAAAAATATTTTGCATGTAAACTTTTATTGAATGCATTGCATGTAAACTTTTATTGAATGCGGTGTGCATTCAATAAAAGTTTACATGCAAAATATTTTTAGATTTTCTCTTACATTGGATAGATTAAAATTCTACACTGTTTCTCGAAACAGTTACCAAATATAATTACGTCATACAATTGTATTGAATTTTGAACGACAGGTGCCGATCAATCCAGTCTGTTCCAAATTTAATTTGAATAGGTAATATTCTTTGCCAGCGATTTACGAGCAAATTTTGGCAGATTTGGTTACGTAAATATTTTCAAAAAGCATCTGTACAAAATTTTCCGAGTAAACTGCAGCACACAACAACAAAATTTTGAGTCAATGGCCAAACGCTAACACGTGAGTAAAGACAACGAAAGAGAGAGAAATACATTTTCCTATTATTTTCTCTCGTCGGTCCGAGGTTGTCAGTTGTGATAGCTAGCTACATTTACTTATCGTATAATCACACTGATATTATAAATGCGAAAGTTTGTGTGTAAGTAGGTAAGCATGTAAGTGTGTTTGTTCCTGTTCAACTCTGTAAAGGCTGAATAGATTTGAATGAGGATATGAAGGTAGCTTACAGCCTGGATTAACACACAGGCTACTTTTTATCCCGGAAAAACGCGCGGGACCCGCGGGGCGTAGCTAGTGAAAACATAAACGTGACCGGTTTTTATTTACCGAACCGTACTCGCTCCGCTCTTCACAAAGTTATTCTTTCACGACCTGTAGCTTTTATTTTCTTTCTGTGGATTGACAAGGCTTTGCCAAAAATAATGGGCAGATATAACTCTCCCAGAGTAAAATGTTTTAGCTCTCAAGGGAAATCGTTCGAGACAGGATGGTATGGGAAAATGTAAACCCACGTCAACAAAAATCGCTTTTATGGAAAGCTCCTCGAAAGCGAAGAGCTTGTTAAACGGTTCATAGAACATGTAGCGAAAGAAATTCTCGTAAGAAATATGATTTATACATGTTCTGCGAGTGTGACACTTTAAGAGGTTTCAGGTGATAAGAACTGATATCTCCGTAATTTATAAATAACTAGTTATTACACGCGACTTAGATCGCGTGGACCTTCAAAAAAAAAATAGCCTATGTCCAATCCGTTGAATCGCTTATCCGAGATAAAGTGACAAACACCCAGACAGAGAGACAGAGAGACAGAGACACAGAGGCACAGATAGACAAAGAGACAGAGTTATTTTCGCATTTATAATATTAGTTAGGATGTATCCTTAACAAAATATTGATTTAGGCCGATAAGGTTTGGAAAGGATGATTTAATTTAACTGAAATTGTAATCATAAAAAAATATAGGAATAGAAGGAGTGTGCGTCGTGTTATCTCTTTTCGATAAAGAAGTTGTAAGAGGAGGTTACCTTCTCAGAAGTACATAATAATATTTTATATATGTGAATGAATACACAATATTTAATACATTTATTGCAAATATTATGATAATTACATACAGATCTTAATCAGCACATTTTAGATGCCTACATCAGCCTTTTAACTTAAAATTTTAACTGTCCACTCCATGCAAGTGAAACCGCGGGAGCAAGTAATCGTTGATATAAGTTATCTAATAAGTATTTTTATACCAAAAATTGATACTACTTATATAGTTTTCAATGTATCGTTTGCATGTATTGTAGTTTTAATGTCAAGTAAATCAATAATTATAGCAATAATATATTGCACGGTATCATCATCATCATCATCAGCTAGAAGACTTTCACAGCTGAACATAGGCCTCTCCCTTAAAGCGCCACACTGACCGACAACGTGCCACTTGCATACACCGCTTGCCCACGACTTTCACAATGTCATCGGTCCATCTAGTGAGTGCCCTGCCTACGCTGTGCCTTCCGGTTCGTAGTCGCCACTCAAGAACTTTTCGCCTCCACCGGTTATCGGTTCCTCGAGTGATGTAGCCTGCCCATTGCCACTTCAGCTTGCAAACTCTGAAACTATATCGGCGATTTTGGTTTTCACGGTATAATTACCTCGCTAATCTATGATCGGCATTGGTTATAATAGTACTCGTATTATCTCTCCCCATCCCATCTGTCTCGTCGTCACAATGTCTCATCGCATGTGATATTGATGACCTTTATCGATAAAAATAAACGATAAAAAGCCTTGTCCATGACTTTTATTCTCAGACTTCGGGCTCGGGGCCGGGAATCTGTCTACAGCCTCGAAAATACAAACTAACAAAACAACTCATCCCTTATTTAATAATTTCTTCTTAAGCATGAATTTCCGTAAATCCTTTTTAAAGTTAATTTAAGTTATAAAAGAAAACCGTTGCTTTTAATGCTTCTTGACTCAGCGGTTTAGGCTATGCATTGTCTTTCAGTCAGTTGTAAAGTTTTGATTCGCCAGTATCTGAGAAAGCTAAAATGCTGTTCAAATTATATAATTGATTGATTGATTGAATAATACACGTGATTTATAAGTATTGGTGTATGTACATGTTCCTTTGTCTGTAACGGGGTGGCAAAGTCACTGAGTGACAAAATTCCTTTTAAAAAAATATTTAAAAAAAGAAGTTTTTCTAACTCGTGAAGTGCGAGTTGTTTTTAAGGAGCTTACTCACTATATAATAATATTTTGTAGGTCTTGCTTATCTATAAATACTCGTATAAGAGTATAATCACATCGTGCAATCACTCATTGATAAACAGAATAAAATCGCGTAAACAAACAGTAGCAATAATCTAGTTTCTTATAAAATATTGAAGCAACAAAATATGAAATATTGTGTTTCGTAACCCAACAATTTTCGTTTTGTTATCCGAAAGGAAGCGTGTATAAGCCATCAATATGTTTCATAATACCTCATAAACTGCCAAAATATATGTATGAGCAATAAGGTTTCTAAGAAACAAGGAAACATTGTACAGGTATGTACAATAATAACAAGAAAATGGGCATTTACACGTGTATCTGTATAACCGTGGAGAAGATATTTAATTGGTTTTTGTATTCACTCTAGGATTTGATGTCTTACCTGGGTTCTATTTCTGAGTTAGCTTTGTTCTTTTACGCTACTGCCAAGAAAAAGGGTAATATCTTTCGAGTTTATGTGTTTAATTTTAATTGGATGAATGTCGTTGGATTTCTCTTGACATCCGGAGAAACGTAGACCACTTTTTTTTTTTTATCCATTTATTTCAAGTAACAAGACAATTAAAATACAATGAATTAATAATAGTGAAATTGTTCCATTATACATTCAACATAGCCTTCTTGTCTTGTCTCTGTGTGTAATGTGTGCACGGCCAGCATTCTGTCAGCTTCTGCAAACATCGTAGATGCACTACAAAAGCGGGGGAGTCCTACGAGAATCCTGAAAGCATTGTTGAATTGGACACGGAGCGCGTCTTACGATTTTTGCGTATAGCTAGTCCGCAGGCTGCACGTGTATAATATAGTGTAGCAGGCCCTAAAGAGAGTTATTTTAACATCAGCTGAGCATCGCGCGAACCTTCGGATGACCATGTTAGCTCTGACCGACAAGGCCCTTCTCTCCCTTTCAATATCAGTGTCATCCTTCAGGGTAGGTGTAACTAAATGACCCAAGTATTTGAAAGAATCAACTCTAAAAAGAGTTGAATCAAAAAAATAATGTTAAAAAAAAGGTTTAAAAAAAAAAGTTTGAAAAAGTGGCCACGTTCAATTTTATAGGTGGCATTTCCGTTACCTTTCTCGTTCCACCCTGAAAAACCATACACCGAGTCTTCTTAACGTTATACAGCAGACCGTGATCCACTGCATAACCCTCACAAATACTCAGCAGCTTTCTTAGACCATATATTGTGCATTATATTATATTGGCATTGAGCAGGACCATACCATCCGCGTAGCTTATGTTATTGAAACATACGCCATCTATGTAACAACCGATATGCTGCCCGCTGAGTGCCTCGATCAGACCGTTACTGTACAGGTTAAAAATGGTAGGAGAGCTTAACCCTCCCTGTCTCACTCCACACTCTAACCTGTACGGCTCCGACAAGATACCCGCCCACTTCACATTGTTGACCTGATTGCTATACCAAAATTTAAAGTTGTTAATAGGTTCAATCGGCATTTTTAATGAGCTCATAGCCCACAAGATGTTATACGAAACTAGGTCAAACGCCCTGGAAAGGTCGAGGAAGCAAGCATAAGCGGGTGTTTTCCGCTCTGTGTAGTATTTAACAGCACTCTTCAAACACAATATCGCAGTTTCCGTAGACAATCCCGGCCGGAAACCAAACTGGTGTCATACAACTGTAGGTATCTATGTAATTGTGTATTAAGAATGATGTCAAATATTCTTGCAATTATCGTTGCCAAGAAAATAGGCCTATAGTTGGATATGTCTGACAAGTCTCCAGTTTTATTTTTAATTATCGGCACTAAATTAGTTCTCATCAAGTCTGAAGTCTGTGAGGTCCCGCATGCTGTACACGCTCTACACTCAAATCATCATGTCCGGGGGACTTGCCCTTTGATATAGATTTTACCACCTTAGCTACATCCTTGGCCATGATTCCAGTTTTAACATACTCGCCACACACAATCCCTTCGCTCCCATTTTTGTTTTGGGACGATGAC
Organism: Apocheima hispidaria; assembly: GCA_947579745.1. Taxonomy (NCBI): domain Eukaryota; kingdom Metazoa; phylum Arthropoda; class Insecta; order Lepidoptera; family Geometridae; genus Apocheima; species Apocheima hispidaria. Next base: position 14,989,526 of record OX388154.1, read on the forward strand.
GGTCCCGATTTTGAACTAACATCGAAATGGTCTTTTAATTTGCAGCTATGCATTTCAAATCGTTCGTACCGTCCACTCTCACGGGGAGACCAGGCCGACTTGTATTGTTACAACGGGCGAATCTTCGCGGATAGGGAGCACCTTTTTAGGGTTCCGTAATACTAAAAAGAACCCTTATAAGTTCGTCATGTCCGTATGTCTGTCTTCCTGAATCCTTTACAGCCTTATAACTTTCAAAGTTATAAACTTACATGCATGAAATTTTGCACAACGATACTTAGTATAAATATAGACTTACAGTTTTAAAATAGTTTTTTTTGTAAAATAAGGGTAGCTCCCATACATGTAAAGAGGGGGTAAAAAAAATATTTCGCTGAACCCCATCAGGTTGGGAATCTTTGAATATGTATTTTAATGGAAAGAATTAAAAAAAAAACACTTTTAAGTATTTTGCGACTGCCAGTTTTGCATTACCGTTGAGGTCAATAAACTTTTCATGAACAAAATACTTCTAATGGATTCACTCACAATCACGTACCAGTCGCCAAATTATTTTTGCGTTTCAAAACTTTCCCAGTTTATTCAGGGTTTCGCAGGAATGGGATGTAATAAATACGTCTTTTCCCAATCATTAAAATGAACTTTGCCTTGCTCCATCCAAAATTTCCTAGTATTAAAAAACTTTCAAAGACTCCGACCTTATATCTTGACAACCTCTTGAACGATTTTGCTTACTTTCAAAGTTGCCAAATATTTTCAAAATCGGCGGGTAAATGGCGCCGCAGACAATTTTCTGTTTTTTTGGGAGAAATAAAGCATCAATAAAAAAAATGGTTATTATAAAAAACAAAAATACAATAGATTTGAAGCAATTAAAAAACTACCTATGGCCATGATCAGATCGGTGTAGAACATTTGCGTTTTGGTGGTCCATGGGTTGTAGTTTTTCTGTCAATTTTTATAAACGCATGCTTTAGACACTCGCACCTTCCAGCAGAACTCCTCAAGTCAGTTGTATTCAAGCGCTTCATTAGGATCGAACTATCGGCCAATATCCATCGCCACCTCTTGCTCTAAGGTCATTGACTCTGTTTTACTAGGGTTGTTGTCGGAGCACGTGGTGGTTAGTGATGCGCAATTCGGTTTCAAAAAGCAAAGCTCGACAGATATGGCTATATATAGCTTAAAACAGATAGTGAAGTACTATACTTCGAGGAAGACTAAAGTCTTCGCTTGTTTCCTAGACCTGAGCCGCGCATTTGACAGGGTCGACTACCGGATCCTCTGGGAGAAGCTCAGAGACGCTGGCATCCCTAATGACGTCGTTAAGCTTCTAGGGTCTTGGTACAGGTCTCAGGAAAACGTAGTCCGCTGGCGTGATGCATACTCCGACGATTTCAGACTGCCAAGTGGAGTGAGACAGGGTGGACTAACATCTCCTCTGCTCTTTAATTTGTACATAAATGCGCTGATTGAGGAGCTCAACGGGACCGGTGTCGGCTGCTCGATTGGTCAGACTTGTATGAATAATCTGAGCTACGCTGACGACATGGTTCTGCTGAGCCCCTCAATTGGCGCCATGAGGCTGTTACTGAGTAGATGTGAGAGGTACGCCGCATCGCATAACTTAATATATAACGTGGATAAGTCGGTGGCGATGATCTTCGGAGCGGCTACGAAAGATGCACCAGGCCTTCCACTTTGTCTGAATGGCAAAGCCCTGGAATATGTCACCAAATTCAAATATTTAGGTCATATTGTCGCCAGTGACCTTGTGGATGACCATGATATTGATAGAGAGAGACGATCCTTCGCTGTTAGAGCCAACATGCTCGGTAGGAAGTTCGCTGGTTGCTCGCGTGAGGCGAAACTGTTGCTCTTCAAGACTTATTGTACTGCACTTTACACCCCACAGTTATGGTCGGCGTATAAGGTGGAGAGCTACCGTACGTTTAAAGTGCAGTACAATGACTCGTTCCGCTTTATGTTCCGCCTCCCGTGGTGGTGCAGCGCTTCCACGATGTTCGTGGAGGCCCGCGTGCCGGCTCTCGATGGGCTGATGAGACATCGCATTGCCAGATTTAGAACTACACTTTTTAGGTCTGGTAATGCGATTATTAAGACTATCAACGACCATTGTTTTAGTCTGCTAAAACAATGGTCGAAACTGCTTTTGTAAAGTGATTTATATTTTTATATTATTGTACTGGGCCTAGTTGTCTGAAATAAATGAAATTATTATTATTATTATTAGAAACATACAAGTTTCTTGAAGATGGTTGAAAAATACGACCTGTACGCGAGTAACATGAATGCGTAACATGAGACCGATGAAAGCGAATTTTTGATTGGTGGGGAAATTCCTCACAATCAAAGATTAATAAAAAAAAACCCGACGACGACAAAAAATCTACGAAATTGAAGAATTGAGTAAAAAAAATTGTGTTCGCAAGGTCTACTCTTCGCAGAAATAGTTTTAATTTTTTTATTTTTTTTTATCTGCGTGGTATTGTCCTTTGCTGAGTGCGAGCGACTTCGTCTTGTCAACCAATATATTTTAAAAAAAATGCCTAAAATTTGATGTATCAGGACTTAACCACGCTAAAACTAGTTTATTTATATACCTCGACTTTTCGGCCAAGTTTCAATGGCCGTGGTCACGAGCTAACTGAAGAATGCGGGTCGTCTCTGTGCGAAATGGGGGTGTTGAGATCTACCTTCATTTATTATTGTCTTGAAAAAACGATGGCACCATGGCACACAATACTGACTGTTAATTATGTGTTCAAATCGCGAAAGTTTAAAAGTTACAAATGCTTTTTGTAACTTTTAAACTTTCGCGATTTGAATTTGCCTTCCAATTAGCAGTATCTAGATTATTTGCTGCTAAAAAAGGCAGGTCTTTTTTACACGACTATAGTTACCTGCAGCCAGTACAGTGACGCCGCCGGCAGGGATGCCGAGCCCCATGTTGAACTTCTGCCGTTCCTCGATGAACGCCACGCTGCCCATCACCATCGCAGATATACCGCATACTATCTGTAACAATACTTAATTCAATAAAAAATAATAAAAACAAACTTACTTCATTCATTATTTCAGACTTCTAATTAAGAGTAAAAATTTTCGGACAGTGTTCGTATCTTTTCAAGGCTTTTCAAGGGCTAAGTCGAGGCAAAGAGTACTTTTTGAGTGTAGATTAAAAGAGATGGACTGAGTAAGACCAGACAAAAAAATCAGATAATTGTTAATTTTAAATAAACCAGAAAATCCACTAGATCTACTAATTTCGCATCTTTGTGGTAGTTTTCTGTAATATAGAGTAGGTTTTTTTTTGTTTTTGCTGTTGATACTTTGGAGTTGTCATTGTTATGGATTTATATTGTTCGGAAATCTGACATCATTTTGTCTTATGTATGTCATTTCTGGTGTGAACAATACAGAGTTATCTATCTATACACTAATATCAGCCTAATATAATTAAAAAGTAAACAATGTAAAATGTAGTTTTTTTTTGGAATCAATCTAATAATCAGGAAATCCAAGGTATAAACCGATGCTGAAAATTCTTTCACTCGTAGAAATTTCCACTATCCCTGAGTGATGCTGTATGTATGTTTTTAAATGTTCCAAGGTCATATCGTTACCCCACGGCAAAGATGTTTCTGCCGAGATGCGATTCCTTTTATTTTGCGAAAAAATGAACTGATAGATGAGGATTTCTGTTCTCAGGTAAGATAAAAGAAATATTCGATATTGTTCTGATATAAGATAGTGGGTCTGACGTAAAGAAAATCTGTATAAATCGTAACTTTTTTGATCGTGCGAAGCGAAGGTCTCAGGGCGTTTGTATATTTGTGTATACTTGTCCAACGATAACTTGCTAACCGTTGATCCGATATTCATGAAATTTTGTATGCAATTAGACAATTTTTATATAAAAATTAAGTTCGAATATGAGCAAAATCGTTTAAGAAAGTGTGAAGTTATAGGTGTCACGAGGTCTAATTTGGCGCGAACCACTAATTAACCGTAGTCTATGCGCAAACCGCTCATAGTGTAGCTTGATTATGTAAGTATTCCTAATAGATCACCCATGTAAGACAACGGACGACACCAGTTGTCGGATGAGTGACCGCAAGTGGCATTTACAAGTGAGCGCTGTACGTCAAATTGTAAGTCCCGGTCTTCTCTTTTTACAATGCGCCGCGCCTCGCGACGGTGCGCGCGAGCGCGTTTTTAACGTTGTACTGAAATGTCTCGGTTTGTATAGAAAACACGCGCGGTACAACACATTGACAAGGCCTCTTCGCGCGTTGTGGTACGGCGCATTTTAATGAGAATCCCGCACCCTGTCGCGTTGCTTGGTGTAGTGAGAGAATCACTTATAACAACCGCCAAGCCACATTAGAAAAACTCTGACATCAAGGCTAGCCACTCAGCCTTTTATCCAAAAAATTGTTTAAAAATTACTTTGTATGAATTTGTCAGACCACAAAAAAAAACGAAATACATCAAAAGATACAGATAAAACTCAGACTGAGAAAGACTCGACCCAATGGTTCCTTTCAACCTTTGTCTTTGTCTAAGACGAGATTATACAATTTTCTTTCCATTGTGTCAAGAAACGATCAAATTCAATTAACGTAATCGTATTTAATCTGTAATTGTTACAAATTATCTGAGGAGACTGGTTCAAATCTTAGTCTTGTATTTTACATCTATTTTAATTATGTTCTGTCTTCGTTTTGTACTAGTAATATTCTTGGATATCACGTTATCATCATTATGAACAACTGTTACTATGGGCTTAATCCTGAAATTAAGAAAAAAATGTTGTTCCACACAGCGTGTGTTCCATGGAAGAGCTGAGTTTTTAACGCTATTTGAGTATTTGTTCCATTATAAAAGCTGTTCACAATAACAAGTACAATTAAAACCTACCAAATAAAACAAGCACTACATAATGTGACTATGCGTTTCAAAATTCTATTCTACTTGACCTTTATCTGTTTAATAGTATTTTATGAACTATTGTTTTTTTGCTTAATAAAAAATTCACATGAAAATAAAATAAAAGATACGTTTATTACAAGTTATTACTCTAGAGTGGTATTCAATCTACTAATGGATCGAGTCAATAGATCCTAGTGGAATAAGGTTTTTTTTTAAACCAAGTCATAAATATTAAATCACAAGTTACGTCTTCTCTACATCAAAAAAGGTTCGAGCACACTAGGAAAGGCCGCAGTGGGACGGGTCGCGTCGCAAAAATCCGCTTAGATTGCTTTCATACATTTTGTATGAACTTTCGCATACTATGCTGGGGCGCAGAGGATCGGATGAATGCGCAGCGGATTTAGGCAAGTGCGATGTGACCTACCAGCCATGTGCGTCGGCAAGCGGAATCAGGCTTGTTTTTTCTTTTTTTCGTGCTTTTGTTTGACTTCGCCTTCAAACAATAGGCAAATAAATAATGCTCTTCGTCAGAACTATTCATGACATGCAGTCACAACGTCCGGCAGCATACTGTACTCAAAATCCGCGCTGCGACCCGGCCCATTAATTATATGCTAAGCAAGCATTTTGCGATGCGATGCGATCCGCTCCGCCCCGCTGCGGCCCTGCCTAATGTGCTCGAACCTTAAAGAGTTGTCTGTTTATGTAGACAACTACTTTTCGACAATAGTACATGATTTGATTTAAGATATTTAGACGTTCTTTATTGACGTTTTATTGATGACAAAGCGTCCTGAAGACATAAAGATCTTCTTTTGACTTCGATAAAACGTATAGGTAAGTCATTTTATTCACAAACAAAATAACACTAGCTTAATATAATCTGATTTCTGTGCCGAAGATAGGAAGGCAAGATTTTAGGGTGGAAGTCAATTTTACGATCTCACGTAGACGGGACCGAGAGCATAAAGAGATTTTTATTTTATGACGTCATAACTCGAGAACTGACCCAGTTAAATGTAGTTTGCACGAGAAGACCATGCGCACATTGTAAAGCTCTTTAAGGTTAATGTGCTCTCAACACTTAAAAAAATTATATTCATTTACAGTTATTGTTATATATATATATATATAACAAGTATTAAGTATTAAGTAGTATTAAGTTTTACATAATGATCATCTGTTGACATAATGATATTACAAAAAATTCCAAGATAGATAAGTTAAAATATAATATAAGTGAATATAATTTTTTTAAGTGTTGAGAGCACATTAACCTTAAAGAGCTTTACAATGTGCGCTTGGTCTTCTCGTGCAAACTACATTTAACTGGGTCAGTTCTCGAGTTATGACGTCATAAAATAAAAATCTCTTTATGCTCTCGGTCCCGTCTACGTGAGATCGTAAAATTGACTTCCACCCTAAAATATATATATACACCCTATATATATATATATATATATATATATATTATGTATATTTATTTATTATATATATATATATATATATTTATATATATATTATGTATATTTATTTATTTTAACTTATCTATCTTGGAATTTTTTGTAATATCATTATGTCAACAGATGATCATTATGTAAAACTTTTTTAAAACAGGAATCCTCGATACAGGCTTTGCCTAGTGAGGAAACTGATGGTAATGTACTTCTAAATTTTAGAAAAACTTCTCTGCAATGTATGTACTATCGGACTTTATTTTCTTGTGTGTTTATTTTATTTAATTATTTATTGTTTATCCTATATGTATGGTATGTATATTTGCAGTAAATAAACATTTTCATTTTTTTTTCATTCTTCAAACTCGTATTAAAAGCCACTAAAGACAAAACCGATATTTTTTCGAGTTCAAATGTAATTGCTCGACTTCACGCATCTCGGTTGCCGGAAGAACGTACAATTTAACTACTTTGTATTTTCCATATAGGATATAATATTAATGTTATCAAAATAAATGACACTAATGATAAAAAAACATACATGATCGCATGTATGTTTTTTTTTTCTCGTTCCTTCTAAGAGGATTTTGGCGTCGCACGTCTTATGCATTGCCAGTGTCAAGTATAGTTATATATATTCAAGTTTTGTTAAATATTATCATACAAGTCATAGTCACAGTCAAAAGCGAGCAAAGCAAATCACGGTCAAGTACAAGTCATACCCCAGTAAAGTGGTGAAAACTTTACTAGAGCCTTCTCTGGAGTTTTGGAAACAACTTGAAAATTCACTTTATACCACATACCACATACATACGACATTATACCGATCACCAACACGCGTACATGTTCAAGAACACTTAACGGATAAAGATTCACCGTTTTTACACATTAACACTCGAAATAACACAAGTTTTGGAAAATAATAAAATGACGCGACATGATTTCTTCACTTTCCCGCCAAAACTCCCATCATGTATGTTTGCTATAATAATATATACAAATCTTCACATTAGGCCGCGGCCAACCAGATTCGTCACTATACTGCCAGCTTTGCAGCATCTGACAAGCCCGTAGAAAAATAAAATAACTGTAGTTCATCCTTATCTGACAAAAAAAGTTAAACAAGCAAAACCAAAATCCATAGACTGTAGAGGAGTCTAGCCGCAAAATACGATGAGATTATTTTGGGGTATTTTGTATTTATGTAAAATATAATGTAATTATGATGAACCGTTTCGAATTCGTTGATATCCGTGTGTGAATAGTTGCATTCATGTTTTTATATAACCAAGGACTATAGTGCGTGTCTAAGCTGTGTGATTTCTATGAGAAAACGGTGATTTTGTGAGAAAGAGATAGATAGGTAGTTATATAGATACCTCTTTAATATTCACATCAGAAATAACATACAAAGGACCAAAAAACAACTTAAAATTAGTGTAACAACTGACACGCAACAAAGAGAAGTTTATTTACTATTTTTGTCAGGTAAGGATGAACAGTCTGTAGCTGGTGACAAAGGAAACTAGGCTCATTATTGTATGATACTGAGCAGCTATCAGAACAACCGGTATTCTCCGGTTACCGGTTACCGGTTACCGGTTACTCTCAGGAACAATAATAAACGTCACTTGCGGTCACACATTTTAATTGACCGGCTAAACGATGCATAACTTCATTGACTGATAAATAAAAAATATAATAATTTTCTCATTCATAGCTCCTCACCAGATTTGCTTGTATTGGTGATGCCACGGAATATACATTAAGACACAGACAATTAACACCCCCACGCAATCGGTAAGTTGCATTTTTGAAATAATCATTTTCACTCGCTAACGCAACATGTGGTTTGAACCATTCGAATTTGCTTTTATCAATAGAAAATCTTTCATTTTAGATGATATTTTCATGCAAATCATCATACGAACGATTCAAAAATGGAGCCCATGTATATTTATGACGTGACACTTGCCACGTTTTGTATGGAAATTTGCCAGATCACGTGCTAAATCACTTCGGTGGGCGCTGGGCCTAAGGGAGATGCGCTATCAACTAAGCCAGGAGGCTCGTAAAGGGTACGTTTGTTCCACACCACATTATAATTTTATTATACTTCTAAGTAATTCGGCTACATCTTGCCATTGTTTAAATTAAACCTTTTTATAGCTCTTTGTAGGAGAGTTATTATTGCCCCAAATAATAGAAACAGAACAAAGAGTCGAGTTTATAATTAAACACTTTTCAAATAATACCTTTCACAGAAATTCATACAATGTAGAAGCACGACAGTAACGAAACTCGTGCCAATTTGTTGAGCGCCACGGCGGCGGTATTATTTACTTGTTTACGAATGCACACTAATCGCTTGATTATAGTCGTATTCATTACATTTATCGGGTTCCGTACCAAATTACTTTTGACCGAGTGAGCGAAGCGAACGAAAAATCTAATTTATGTCTATATGTATGTCGGTACTCACGTACAGGTCGTATTTTAGTATCAATCTTGACGAAACTTGGTATAAGGTTCTAAAATTTTATAGATTTTTTAAGTCTAATTCGACCCAGTCTGTTGAAACTGCGAAACCGACGAACGAGTTTTTGAGGGTTCCGTATACAAATTGTGCCAATAGGATGCGAGCCGGTCCTTCATTTTATTCGTTTGTTTAGCTAACCTTTGTAACTGAGGCGCCGGTGTATTGTGATAGCAGCTTTATTTTGGCAGCGCTTCACGAATAATAATCGTTTGAATATTCAAAACGCACTATTTCGTAAAACTCATTTTACTTTAATATAATCGTGTTTTATAATTTTGTAAAGTTTAATGTATATAAAAGCCTTAATAATTTCATCTCTTATAGATATATATATTTTAAAGGGAACATCTATCCGCGGAAACTATTACTCTCTCGTTTGAGAGAGTGAGCAAAGTCCTGTGTGACGGAAAAAACTTTTTTGAGTGAACCGTAGTCTCCCCGTGTTAGGGAACCCGTTCAGTTAAGAGCTCGCTCCACTAATAAGGCCATCTCCCTTATCAGTCTAAATAACATTTTTGTAATAGAAACATCACTGAAAAAATATATTTATTTATTTATTTATTGAGGCTTCACATTTATAACAACATTAATTCTAACACCATAATCTTACACTAAATTTAAACAAAATGCGTTATATATCTAAGGAAGCACAGCATGCATTAATATTCCTTAATTTTTAACTATTAATAATAAAATCAATTTAAAACAAATATCTAGAAGAAGAGTTAGAGAGTTTGTTAAATACAATGTTCAAGACTAACCCAAACCTGACTATGGCCGACAGGCCATAATCAAGCTTAAGCCAATCTTGAACCCTAATAATTTGTCCCCAAAAATGTCCAATTGACCTAAATGCTGATACTTATTTATTAGTCTACTCATTCTTGGGACTGGTGAGTTGGACCCCAACACAGTTCTACGGTATATAGGAGCGAATGGCGTTATCGGCTTACGCGGATATCTAAACGGTACTCTAAATTTAAATTTTGACAATAGTTCCGGACAGTTAGCATTATTGTGTAGCAATTTATGTAGGAAAATTAAATCTAGTTTAATTCGGCGATCTGACAGTGTTTGCATATTAAAAAAGGCAAGTCTCTTGTTATAAGAACGAATAATTTTTGCTTTTCTAGCGGAGCATGCTAAATGCCACAAAAATCTTTTTTGTATTCTCTCTAATCTTAAACTATGCACGGCATAATGCGGCCTCCAGACGGGAGAACAATATTCCAACACACTACGAACTAGACAGTTGTATAATAAAATTTTAGTGTTAGGTTTGTGAAACTCTTTGCTATTTCGAATAAGAAATCCTAACATTTTTGAAGCCTTCTTAGTAATATTTTCGATGTGTCCAATAAACGTTAGTTTTTCGTCAAATGTTACGCCAAGGTCCCTCATTGTTTTGACAGTTTTTAACTCTGTTGTACCTATTTTGTAATTAACGTTGATGTTATGAACTTTTCTACTAAAAGTAATTTGAGAACATTTTTCGACATTTAACATCATTCCATTTAACTCACACCATTTATTTAGACTGTTTAGGTCGTTTTGTAACTTTTCGCCATCAACGACTGTATTTATTACCTTTAATATTTTGAGATCATCAGCGAATATAAAAGGAGTGCAGTAAGTCAAACAATCTGGGAGGTCGTTTATAAAATAATTAAAAAAGAGAGGACCGAAATGTGACCCTTGGGGTACACCAGAACCTATTCTCAGTTGCATCGTAGACGCATAACCGGCTGCAACTACAAAAAAATTACGATTGTGCAAGTATGAACGCACCCATTTTAACATAGAACCAGAGAATCCATAAGCGGAGAGCTTAAACATGAGCACGGTATGTGACACTTTATCGAAAGCCTTGCTGAAATCTGTGTATACGACGTCAACTTGCTTATTATTATCTACAGCCTCAACAAGACTCTCGACAAAGGTTAACAAATTGGTGCATGTGGAACGTTGCTTAAAGAAGCCATGCTGATGATCAGTGATAAATTGCTTAAAGTGTTGATACATGTAGGGAAAAATTATAGATTCCAAAACTTTAGCAAATGTTGAAATAATTGAGATTGGTCTATAATTACTAGCAATGTTATCGTCTCCACTCTTAAATATAGGGACTACTTTTGCCGTCTTCCAAATTTCTGGAAATGATCCTGATTTTAGTGACTTGTTATATATTAAGTACATGGGGAGTGCAAGACTTAAGGCACATTTTTTTATAAATAAAGGGGGTATACCGTCTGGTCCAGCTCCTTTGCTAGTATCAACACCTTCGAAAGCCTTTTGTACTGCACTTAAAGGTAATTGTAAATCAGAAAAGCAATGACTGCAGTCTCTAAATTTAACTAGCTGCATAGAAAGAGAGGTTTTGCGTTCTTCGCTAATGTCATCTCCCTCATCATGGTAGACTGATGCGAAATAGTCTGCGAAGAGATTGCAAATGTTTTCACCACCTGTGGCTGTTTCCACTCTATTTGATAATGAAACAGGGTAAGTAGAACTCCCCTTCCTCTTAGCCTTCATAAAAGACCAAAATAACTTAGGATGAGTCGAAATTTTATCTTCTACAAAGTCTCTATAATTATTGTAACTTTTAGTTGCCATCTTCTCACAACGTTTGTTTAATAGTTTAAGGATAATCTCATCCATTGGATTTTTATAAATTTTATATCTTCGTAATACCTTATTTCTCTCTTGCATTGATCTTATTACATTTCTGTTGAACCACGCAGGGTACTTTGAATTTTTTGGTCTAGTCAAGGGGACATGGGCTTTAATGACGTCATTTATCGCCGAATAAAAAGCTGCTAAAGCGTCATTTACATCATTACAATTGTCCACCAAAAAAACCCAGTCAATATCGTTAAAATTTTTATTTAAATTAGTATAGTCGCATTTATTAAAATTATACCTAGGACTATTGATTGTTTTAAGTTTTGTTATGTTCATATTTTTCATATAAATATTTATAGGGGGGTGATGCTTATCCAATTTACTAATTTCAAAGTCTGATTTAGTAACTTCAACATAGTCTATGTCAGTTAAAACTAAATCCAAGACTTTTTTAAGGCAATTAACAACTCCATTTAATTGCATATAATTATTTATATTTAAAAAATCAATAACGGGTTGCGCCACTGTGGCAACAGTATACTGATTGCTAGGATTATCTACTAAGGACCAATCTATACAGCTCAAATTAAAGTCGCCAAGAATACATGTTTTATAATTGTGCTGCTCTGAAACACGATTGCAATTATTTAGGAAATGTTTAAGATAATTTTTATCAACTGGTGTAGGTATGTAAGTGGCACAAAATGCAATATGCTTTTGCGCTTTCGAGGTCTCTACATCTAAAACTACCCATAAATCTTCACTGTCGCTCTCCCAATGAGGCATACGTTTTACACTTATTTTTTTATTTACCGCGACAAGAACTCCTCCCCCTTCCTGTATTATTTTATTTTTTCTTTTTCTTTTCATACTCAATGTAGATGTCTCTCTATCTCTTCTGTACACGTTATATCTACTATCAAAAAGTTCTGTAGAGAATACCGTAGAGTTTAACCACGTCTCTGTTAACACTATTACATCATAATTTGAACTAGCTAATTTTATAGTAAACTGTGGGATTTTCGTCTTAAGACCTCGCACATTTTGATAATATATATGTAATGAACTATACATGATTTTCAAAAACGACAAAGAACGCATGTTTTTCTTACAATTAAATTAAGTTAAGCCAGCTTATTAATGCAATCCATGCTACGAATATATTTAAAGTCCGATTCATCTGTTTTACGCATGTAGACTTTTCCATTTCTCACCCACACGTACTTATAACCCTTTTCTTTGGCAGCGAGCCTGGCCGATGCGTGTAGGGCTTTGTTATGGGAAGACAAGTGCTCTACGATAAACACTGGCTTACTCTCTCCCTTAATCCCAAGATGCGTAGTGTTTAACTTCTTGCCTGAGTGAAATTTATTATATTTTATCACTGCAGCCAAAATTCCGTCTCGCAGTCTCGGAGAGCTAAGTTGCACTATAATAGATCTAGGCCTTGGGCTTGAAGGGTTCATCTTAGCCACACGGGTACAGTTCAGAATGTTTTCATCTTTGATAGTGGTACATCCCACAGAAGTACACAGCTGCAGCATCAAATCAACCAAATTTTCAGACTTGCTTTCTGGTACGCACTGTATTTCTATGTTACTAGTGCGATTCAATTGCTCCATCTGGTTGTATTTGTGGCATAGATCTGTTACGGTTGCTCGCAAGTTTCCGTTTTCTTCCTGTAATTTCTTGATTTCATTGCTATTATCAATAGTCTTCTGCTGCATCTCCTCATAATGATTACCAAGGAAAGTAACAGAATCCTTTAGATCGGATATATCTGATTTGATAGAGGTCAATTCTCTTGATAATGCAGTAGTAATCGTGCTATCAATTTTCACCAGCAATGTGTTCATCTCCGTCTTAATTATGTCGCGGACATCTTCATGGGTCAGTGGTTTATTAACTTCACGCATAGGAGGCGATACTGCAGGCCTTTTCACGGCCCTCTGACTGTTATCGCACTGGGTAGAGCGCACCGGCGTGTTATCATTTTTTCCTTTAGCCTTAGCACTCCAACACAAAGGACATTTCCAAGTACCTGTATTCTTCACATCGCTTGTAAGACATTCTAAATGGTAGGCTTTTTTGCACTGGGTACAAGTCACATAATTGTTGTCCGTAAGACCCAAGTCGCAGCATCCCCAGTTAATTTTTTTGTGAGACATAATAATTATAATCGATTACTATTCCTGCGAAAAGTCTTGTAGCAATGTAGTAATTCCTTTAAAACTCGTGTTCCAGTTCACACAGGCTTGAATCTCACAATGTCTAAACAGCAACGGGCTATTAGTATGAGTATTCCATCAGGCGTGTCATGAAATTGTGTTGAGGGTAGACTTTATCTGGGCTTAGACACAATTAATTTGCCAGACAATCAGCTTTATAATTCCATTAATTGTACTCACAGTTATGCATAATATCACTTGATAACACACTATGTTAATATTTGTGATCTTTGTTTCATAGTTTTGTACAATTGAATAAGTAAACACAACTTTTTTCGCGATAATTATTTTAAAGAAACGGAGCAAGTTAAGGAACGTACGTTCGAGTTGACAGGCAACTAATTGTATGTTATTTAAATTATACTTTATTTAATTTCTCTATCATCCTCCATCCATCCATCCATCCATCTATCAACAGCCTGAAGACGTCCACTGCTAAACAACAGCGTACCCCTTAAACCGCCACTTTGAACAATTTGCAACTTGCATCCACCGTTTACCCGGTATTTTCAAAATGCCCAGTCCACCTAGTGGGAGACCTACCTACGGTGCGTCTAGAACCTTCTTACACATCGGTTATCGGTTCTTCGAGCGAATTAAAATAAATAAATGCTAACAGTAAAAAAAATACAGTCTTTACCACAACAATGCCAAAGATTCAAGCAATTTTGAAGATTTAATTATCTATTTTAAAGAAAAAGAAGAAAAAAAAATTTTTTTTTGAGTTTCTGCTTACCCATATTTTTAACAAGAACATGAAAATTACTATGAAATATTCTCAAGATACCTAACAGTTTATTAATTTTCTGTGTGATATTTTCTGTCTCTGTGATTTTTTTATCTTCAAAAATGTTGATAATGTGTGAATTCAAATTTTTTTTAAACTTCTTTTTTCAAAATATAACAAATGTCTTTAATTTTGCATGTATAAATATTACAAGTTTTAATTAAATATTTATGTTTATAAAAATTATTTAGGAAGTACATAAGTACTTAAAAGTAAAGTTTTGTAACCGTGAAGATCATTATAATTCTCAGTAGAAAGTTTCGTAGACGTTTCTACGTCGTAACCAAAGTTCGTAGCACACCTACGAGTAAGTAAATAGAACTTGCAAGTACTATATACTTTTAAAAGTATCAAATTCTACTGTTTACTTAATATGAAAGTTCACTTTTACAGCTAGAAATTATTTTAAGGGTTAAGTCTGGTCATGTAGAAAGCTTTTTACACGACTACTCAAAGGTGTGTTATATTTTGAAAAATTCGAACCGAATCTAAATATAACTTTATTTGCTATTTTACGGGTATATGTAAGAATATATGTAATGTTTGTCTGTTCTTATGTGATCTCTTACTCAGTAAATGATTTGACTGAATCTGGATTGCGAGATGTCAATAGCTAAATTTCGAAGTATTTTTTGCTTGTTTTTAATAATAAAAATTGCAAATTGGTTTTTCCTTTTTTTAATATTTGGGTGCCAAAATGCAAGTTGCGAATTGTTGTTCTGTGTGGTGGTCTAAGGGGAAGCTTTTATTCAGCAGTGGATATTTTCAGGCTTTTGATGATGATGATAATGATGAACTGACAGAACTGAACTGAACTGAATATAATCTGTGTGTAGGTACACTAGAAGTTCTAGGTACAGTAAACCTACGTACCGTTACGTCGCATTTACTCGCTAACGATATTAGTTGTGAACTGTAACTACATGATTGTGTTACTGGCTTGTTAGTGTACTCGTAGTTATGTTGTTCACAATGTATAAGTTGTTTGTTCCGGGATTGGGTTCCGGGACAAAACTGCAGTATACTTTTATTACAGTGTCGCCATGTCTAACAAATTATCCATTTTTGTTATTAACTATTGTTGTGTTGTACTTTTTATCGAATCAAACTTCTTTATTTTCGGACTCAAAAATCCATCGGTCCTCTTACCTCTTATGAAAGTAATAATTGGGGAGTGAAAGTTCCAAGTAAATTTAGTTTTTATTTAGTTTAGAATTTGGGTATGTACTATGAAATAAAGGTCTTACAAAAAATATACGATATAGCTAAAAATATTTTCTAAGGAATGTACTAATTGGTTACACGATAGGATGTATTTTACTTGATCATAAGAAATCCTGAAAACAGGTTAAAATAAAGTCTAAAACGAATTCTTTATTAATAAAAAATCTAAATTTGAACGTTATTTTATAGGGAAATATGTATATTTATGTACTGCAGAGAACGTACAAAATTTAGTTTTTCAACTGAAATCTTGAAATTATTAAATTCAAATTTATCCCAGAATTTGAACGTTGCGCAGTGGTTTCGCAACATGCCGCGTGTTGCTTTATTGCCCTGGTTCTCGCTGTCTCGTTCGCACTATATCAACATTATTAGAATAAAAATAACAGACACAAAATTAAAAAAAATGTAATGTCATGACTTTAGAATACCATTGGCAATATTTTATAATAAATTTCATGTTATTATCTTTTTCTTTAGGCAAAGAAGAAGGGAAAAAAACACTCGTATTGTTTTTATTTTGCCTTTTCCTTAACCAAATAAAAAAAAACAACATGAAAATTGTTTTACAAGATTGGCAATAGTATTATATCGTCATTGATAACATTTTTTTGTTTGCTTTTTCCTCTGTTATATTTATATTAGAAAATGTTGATAAAGTGCGAACAAGACAGCGAGAACTAGCTAGCCTTTCGTGACTTCACTGAACGGCTACAGCGGAAGATCAGCGCTGTTTGATAAACAGCATTAAGCTGAGTTGAAGCCATTTATGTGACACATAACATTAATTAGCTATAGTTATATGATACTCACCTGCCTACCTTTCAATATTATTAATGTTACTGTTGTTGCAAAATAAAATTATTTTCTTTCTATCTTTCTTTCTAACTAAGGAATGCGCCCTCTTAAGTTATCTTAATTATTTATACTGTGTTTTGTTACATAACACTGCTTAAACCATATTGTATGCTCGTGTTTTGATACACGGATTCGAACGAAACCTTTATAAAATTTACTATACCATGTGATGTAGGTGGTCTGTAGTGTGTATCTTATTAATACAAATATAAAGGCCGCGAGATCTCAGTTCATCGAAAATTACTAGGTATATTATGCCAGTGTAATAGTTAGATTATATCCTATTTCTATGCCGAGTAACGTTTTATGTTATTTTACTGCCTCATTTCTATTCAAGACTTATTCTAGTATAGGTGACTTGATATACCAAGTGCGCGCGAACGGAGCGTCGTGAGGCAAAAATATACGGCGCTCTATGGAAAGAAATACAAGCGCCCGCCGCTGTTCCCTATAGCGCCGTACATTTCGTGTCACAGCGCCCTGTCTGCGCGCCCGGGTCACTTGCTATATAAAGTCCATAAGGCTTGCCTAATCTGCGATTCTAACAAAGTACGCATTTTATGCTTTTCTGTGGTTCATGGTAAGGAAACGATTCCTTATGAATATAGTGACTGTTCCTGTGACCTCCGAATTATTTTACTTGAAAAGATATTAAGGCCAAATCCTTAGACGAAGCATCATACTACAAGATCCATGGTCAAATCCCAATAAGTACCTATTCAAAAGTTCATATGACAGTATATTTTCTCTATGACGTGACCGAGTTCGTAATAAAATAAAACATGTTAAAACAACGTCAGATTATCGAGCAATTCGTATGAATTGATCAAACTTTTTTTTTTTACCCAACCGACCAAGAAGGAGGGTAATGTTTTTGAGGTGTACGTAAGAATGTTTAAACGGTTACATGTATGTAAGCGTCAGTATCTAGGTAGGCTATAGGAACACACAGTTCCTATATAACTTCCTGTATGACGGCTGGACCGATTTTGACGAGTGAAGTGTCGTTGGATACCTCTTTGTTATATCCAGAGTGCTATCCACATTGTGTAGTCGGAGTTTTCTTTTTCTTTTAACGATATTACTTGTTATAAATGTTCAAGAAAAGAAATAAGAACAGGTCCTTTATGTAAACCCCGTCGGAGAGATTCGATTCAAGATTCGGATTCGAGATCTATAAACACTCGCAGTCTCTCTCATCCTGAACGACAGAGATGGAGAGTATAAGATAGAATCATTGCTTTGACGTTAAAATCAAAATACTCATGAGGAAAAAATATCTAGATGTGTTTTTTCTTCTTATTTGATTCCATAACGAATTCAATTAAAATTAAGCCCAAATAATCATGTTCAACATATCCGGTAAGATTGCGAGTAAAATATCGATGTGTTAATTAAGCCTTAATTAACCTGCAAATTAATTAACCTGCAAATTGATTAACCTTTGTCTACAAATACGTAGTTCGCGCAAATTTTTGTGAGCCCTCGGATGTTAGCGCAAGTATCTGCGCAATATGCATATTTTAGTGACTGTGAGACGCAAAGGCTGCGCAGAACGTCTTGCGCCTACATTTACATAGCTCAAAAAGATTTGCGTGTACTTTAACTCTACCTGTAATACTCGCAGCCTGAGTACGAAAGCTAGCGGGTAGGTGAGAGAGTGACGGAAGATCACTGCCTCTCTGTCTCCCGTTAGCGGCGCCGCCGACTCCTTCCGTCTTGAAAGCGCTGACTGGAACAATATAAATGAGATTACGTCAGGGTACTATGAGGATAGCTACTATTGTACTGGGCGAAGGTGCCTAGGTGATGAGATTTCTTTGGAATATTTCAGATGCTGTGATTGACAGATATAAGATTCAGTTTTTGGTTGTCGGTTAACAAGAGGTTTTATCGGAATGTTCTGTTAAAATCTAAAAAAAATACCTATAGGCCTCTTTATCGCGGGACGAGTCGACCGACTGCCCCAGAAGGAGGGTAATGTTTTTAGGGTGTATGTAAAGTATGAAAGTGTTATGTTAATTAGTATGTAAGTTTGAAGTATGTATGAGTTCCTGTATTACCGCCTATAGCCGATTGGCTTGACCAATTTTGACGAGTAAGGTGTCGCTGGATTCCTTTTTACTTTTGGAGTGACAAAAGCTAAATAATGCAGCCAAGTATTTTGGTATTACTTGAGATTTGGATTTTCTTTAGAAACTGCTACAAATTATAGCAACCGCACATAATTATTTATTTTTATAAGCTTCACGCATAAGTTTTTTATTTGTTCTTAACTTACAAAGGATTTTTGTCGATATAAATGTTAATAATATCTTCACTGAGAAGTAGGCCGTCACAACAAAGTGAAATTCAGTTTTCTTTACAAATATCAGAGTGGTTAAAATATTGGCTTTTTTATGTAGGAGATGGGAGTGTGCTTTGTCATCCCATCTTTCGAGTTTTGACTTACTAGTTACACAAAATCCGGGGCCACGGTTATTGAGATAGCGAAGCGTGGCCTGACTGTAACAAGATTGATCTGCTGAACGGTTCATGTCCTTACAAAAAAAGAGGAAAATCTTACAGAGATAGTGTGTTTGGTTATTCTATTATAAATTCTAAAATATCGTCAAACTCATCATTGTGAACAATTCTTAACCGGTATATACAATGTGCATATAGAATAACACTATTTTTGAAAATATCTGACTCTTTCCGCAGAATCGGAAACTTAAAGGATGCTGATTGAATCAAGTGTTATTTTGCGGGAACCCATCTTCAAATTGTATCTTCAACAAATCACTAGCAACACCTTACAACAAGAGACAGCACGTCCTGTTAGTGCCTTGGGTAGAGGTGAAACACGAGTCGACAACTGTGTCGACTGTGTCTGACTTTATGGATACAAGTTTATTGCAGCGGAAAACACTAGAGATTTTAATGATACAGTTTGAATTAATAGCCCTTAAATTTTCTAGTCTACGGAACGAGTCATTAGATATCTAACAATATTGAAATACCAAAGGAATATTAAGCCAATTTTACCAACTGGGTATCCAAGACAACTATTAAATCAATCATTGACTATAATAGTTACCAACCCCAATATTGTTCGACGTAGCTCGTATTGTTTGTTTGTACAACGTAGCATTAGGTGTTTACAATATTAATCTAGATTTTCTTGCAAACGCTATAAAAACGGAAGTTACAAAGAATTTCGGATATCAAAAACAGCAAAATTAATGAAAAAAAAATTCTATATTTGTACGCATGCGCTAATGGTCTCGGTGGTACTATAACAAGTTTTTGCTATTGTTTCTCGTTTTACAATTTTTCATTCTGTGATGATGTACAAAGTTTCCAGAGGTGTTTGTTCTAGAACAACGATAGTAAATTGAAATCAGAGACTACTTCAAAAATTTCGATACTGCGTCTAGGCAATCAGACTACTGGCCTAGGAAGCAACTGGCGCTACGGAAAAACAAAATTGGTGGTCATGCAATTTTTTTATCTTTGAAAAATCTATTGGGGATCTATTTAGGTAGACGAAGGGCAACCTTTCTTTTCACACTAAGCCTCATCAGATTTGTGCCTATTCCTTACATTCACGTATGTAAAATTTCTTGAATTGAGTAGATACAGCAAAATAAAGGTTGATTTTGCTACGTCTTAACTGGTAATAAGTTAGAATGAGTGATTCAGACAGTGACGATGAAACCCAGAAAGTCCAAGAAGTAGAAAGCAGTAGTTCAGAGTCAAGCTACGATGAAAAAGATGTGCCATCTGGTGAAGAGAAGACTGAGGGCAAATCGGAAGACGGTAAGTTTCTCATTAAGCACAAAGACGGTAAGTTTCTCTTTAGGCACAAAGACGGTAAGTTTCTCTTTAGGCAAAAATACGGTAAGTTTCTCTTTAGGCACAAATACGGTAAGTTTATCTTTAGGTACAAAGACGGTAAGCTTCTCTTTAGGCACAAAGACGCTAAGCTTCTCTTTAGGCACAAAGACGCTAAGCTTCTCTTTAGGCACAAAGACGCTAAGCTTCTCTTTAGGCACAAAGACGCTAAGCTTCTCTTTAGGCACAAAGACGCTAAGCTTCTCTTTAGTCGCAAAGACGGTAACTTTTTTCTTAGTTTTTTTATCGAGTCTATAGTTGTCTAGACACATATTTATTTATTGAAGATTATATCTAAAATCGCTTAGTGCACATTTTCAACAAGTATAATAAATACAAGGAACACAACGAGATAATATGTTGTATACAGACACAACATATTATCTCGTGTTTGGGACAGGATTCTAAAGTTAAACAAATATTTTCGTCTGCCCAAGAAGGAGGGTAATGTTTTTGGCGTGTATGACGCAGCGTAGGTAGGCCTCCCACTAGGTGGACCGAAGACATCGTGAAAGTCACAGGCAACCTGTGGATGCAAGTGGCCCGTTGTCGGTCGGTGTGGTGCTCTAAAGGGGAGGCCTATGTTCAGCAGTGGACGTCTTATGGCTGATGATGATGATGTAAGTATTGTTATTGTTTGTGTGTTACTATAGTACTGATACTATTCTGATGTCAAGATAGAAAAATACAACATACCTCAGTTATGCCACATGTCACCGTGTTCCCGTGTTCCATATAACAACAAATCCATAAACCCTGTCCTGAAAAACCAAAGGCTCTGGTGCCTTGATCCGGGAATTTATATAAATTAAAATATTTGACCTGTTTGCGCGATAAAAACGCATTGCAGGTTCTTGTATACTCCTAAGGCAGAATTTACAGGAGCACGTTCATCTTTAGATTTGTATTCTACTTTTAAACACGTTATGTGTACACGTTGTGTGTGTTTGCGTATGTTGCAAATAAGTATTTTATTCTGTACCTACTTTTTAATTTACCTATTAAACATTTCATAATTCGTTAACGAACTTTTTGCATTACAATGGGGTTTTTAGAGGATCATTACAAACCTTATTAAAAATTTGACAACTATGGTATGAAACTGCCAAAATGTCTTAATATCAAAATAGCTATCAAAACTTGTGTACGAATTATTATTTTGTATGCGAACTTTATTATTTTAATATTACAGTCGAGACCGTTCAAGCAATGGCTTCATCGACTTCACCGCTGCCACCACCCCAGCCACGGAGGAAGAGGTTCATACCAAAATACGATGTCGAAGGTGTTCATACTATAGTTTTAGGAGAAGAAACGCAAATACAAGTAGAAATGGTCATAGGGCACGATATCAATGCACAATACCCCTGGAAGCTAGTATCTAAATCAAAAATAATGGAAACCATTGAATTAGGTGGTGAGATATCAGAGTTTTTTTTTCTTAAGGATGACCTAGAGCAGTATCCAGCCGAACAAATTTTGATGGGATACATAGTAGATGAATCAAAAGACACTGATGATTTCTATATTTGCGTTACTGAAGAAGCCAGAGATCATTGCAAGCAACAGTCAGACAAATATATCAGAAGACAAGAAAAGAAATTAGAAAAAGCAGTACAAAAAAAGCCAAGACCATGGAAAAGTCTGGGAAGTGATAAAGAAATAATACAATTGAAACCAGTTAATAAACGTCCTTTGATGGAAATGGAAGTACGAGCCACTTTTCCTACCTTGTATGATCCCAAGAAGTTTCAAGTGAGAGATACTAACTCTTGCCGAGACGGTATTATCGAACTGATACCTTACAGACAAAAATTCAACAATGTTTATCGACGTAGAGTAGATACAGGCAGTCAAGCAGCTGCACCAAGAGTTGACAAAGAAGCTCAAACTGTGCTGAGATACCCTAAAAACATGTGGACACAATCGATTGCAGACGCTCTTGGTATGATTACCGATGTGGAAGGAGGAGGGGATGCTGGCTTAGGACCGAGAGAACTTAATGAAGATGAAGAAGAAGAAAGTTCGGATGAAGACGAACAAGTGGTTAAAGCACCTCCCGATGAGATAGGATTAGGGGCTTACAGAGCTGCTTTAAAAAGATTGCGTCGACCTTCCTATATAAAAATGATTAACAAGTTTGTTGGTCAGAAAAAAACCGAGATGGATAATATAGTGGAACTTAACACAGTGATGGACATGTATTGTAATGATTACCCAAATTTAGTAGCTCATAAAACTGTGGATATTTATGATTCAATGACTTTTGACGAATACGTTTGTTTTACTGATGTGAGGGCCAAAGATAAATATGTGTCAAGTGCGGTGTTCCATCCTATGTGGTCTGGCATAGTTGCAATTTCTTACGCAGATGGTTCTCCATCGGTTATGAAGACTATAAGTACTCACCAAGACCCAATTCAAAGAGCTGTCTACGGACTCAATCCTGTAATGATTTGGAGCCACATTGATAGCTTAATCCCAAAGCTTTATATGGAGTCTCCTCGTGAGGTTAAGGTACTGTCATTTTGCCCTTTTGATGAAAATATCTTGATCGGAGGCTGCGTGAATGGACAAATTATTATATGGGATTTAACAAACAAACTAGAAAATGTTGAAAAGATTGAAGTACTGAGCGAGACGCGTGAGAAGTACCGTATTGCCATGAATGCGAATATGGGCTGGATGAAACCTGTACAGGACAACGCTGTTGTGCAAGCGACTGTTTTAAGTAATTTAATGACATGTCACTATGGTCCTGTTACGGCAATCCAGTGGCTCTCTCCCAATTTCACAGTAACACCTACAGGAAAAGTAGTATTGATGCCTGCTAAAAAGAAGTCGCTCCAGTTTTTTACAGGATCAGAAGATGGTAACATTTTGATATGGAATTTATCGGTCGAGAACGTAACCCTATTTGATAGTAAGAAAATTAAAAAGTCTAAAAGAGTACTAAGAAGACCGTCTGGTCTGCTGGTCGATGTCTCGCCGCTTAAAATACTCGATCGCAATCTACAGCCTTGTTATAAAATTATCTTGGGCATCGCTGGTCAACCGCAAACTCTGAGCCTGCAAAGTTTGGGACAATCCGCGCCGAAGTTAAAATACATTTACGTACCGCGAACCACCGGAACGGGTCGCAAATATTTTAATTGCGAAATTATTCCGCAAGTAGAAGAAGATATTGACATCGTTTTGTACTGCGGCTCGCAACACGGCGATATGAGAAGGATCACTTGGGAAGGTCACGAGTTTAATACCGGAGAAGTTGTTAATTCGGAATATTGTGATATAGTGTACAGCTGCCGTATTCACGACGGTATTATAACTACCACAGTAAAAAATCCATTTATTGATGAAATAACTGTAACGATAGGTGGTAAAATCTTTGCTATTTGGTCGGATAAACTGAACGAAAAGCCGTTGTTATGGAAAAAGCGACCTTATCGTTTGACAGATGCGAGATGGTCACTCTATAAGCCGAGCAGGTTATTTATTGCTACTTCTGAGGGTGATCTCGAAACTTGGGATTTATTGCTGAGAACCGATCAGCCTATTTCAATGCAGACTATGTCTGGTACGATGCTTACGGGAGTTAATTTACACACTTTGCCTCTGGCTAAAAATATCATAGGAGTGAGTGATACTAGTGGCTCTTTTAGAATGTTTTTGGTACCCCCAGTCTTTATGCTCGAACATCCTTTATATCTTGATCGATTTAGGGCCATGGTAAAACGAGAGTTAAAAGTTATGAGCCTTTTTATGACGTGGCAAGATAATTGGATGAAAAATAATCCTCACATTTTACTTGAAATGAAGCGAAAAGAAGCAGCACTGCTCTTAGAAAAAGAAGAAGAAAAGCGAAAGCTTAGAGAAGAAGAAGAGAAAAGATTGGAGGAAGCAGCTGAAGCGAGAAGATTAGAACGACAAAGAGTGATCGGACCAGAAGAAAGATGGCAAAGGATCATTCAGAAGCTTATAGAAAGAACCATTGCAGTTAAAAAACGAATCAACAGAGCAGAATTGATAGAGCACGAAAAACCTTTAAGAGAATTGGAGGCGCAGCGTTTGGAGAAGGAACGAAGAATGCTTGAAATTATGAAGAATCAGAAGACCATTTTCAACGATACTGTCGCTATTTTGTTCCCGGAAGCTATTAAAAAGAAAGAGCAAGTAAAAAAGAGTTTTCTATCAGAGAACAAGGAGGTTCTTCAGAAGGAATATTTGACAGACTACGAGTACTTGAAGAAAACTGCGTTTAGAATGGTGAAACATAATCCGTATAAGGTTGAATTTTCGTGGGATGCTACTTTAGCGGAAGGGAAGGAAAGACGGGCGGCTCTCTATGCACATGAAGACTATGTGAAAATGCACAAAATGAGGATCGAGGAGGACTATCAGACTCCAGCTCCACCTTCGTACGGTTACAGTAAGTACAAGGAACCATCTCAGGTGTCAATAGATCAGTCAGACACAGGACCTGAAAACTAATTTTTTTGATAATTGGTATTTGAGAATTTTGAAAGCCCCTGTGTGTGTTCAGCTATTCGTATTATTACCATTTGGACCTTCTGCTACGGGCAAAGTGAACAACTTTACCCGTAAATTATGGGTTTACATTTTACTATGAAAACTGACGTGGTTTTGAAACATTTTGTTTAAAAAAACGGGAATAATAACCGACTCAATTTAACGTGAGTATTCCCGTTTTATTAAAACAAAATGTTTACATTTTAATAGTTGTATTGATGACGGTTTTGAAGTATGTTCCTAGTAGATAATAGATAGATAGATAGACAGATAAACTCTTTATTGTTCATACCAGATCGTACATAACTAGGACAGAAAACAAAAAATTTAACTAGTGTAACAAATGAAGGGTCGATATTATTATTGATAACTTACATTACATACATATACATATTTAACACAATACCCTCTTTTGGGATTCGCTTGTGTCGGGTAAAAACATCGCAGTCTTTTCCATTGCGGACGAGACGTTTGTTCTGTAATTCAAACCCCTAGAAATCGCCTTCATTTACTTTTAATTCATTACGTTATGTTATTCTCCTTTGATTTTATAATAAAAATGTGTTACAATCAAAAATTGTTCTTTATTCAACATTGTAAATAATGTAAGGTTGGTATTTCTAAAATATTAGTTTACACTATAATATTTCTAATTTCATTTTCATCTTTATGAGTGCACCAGATAACACGGATGAATTGAAAAGATATAGAATTGATAAGATATATTGAGATCAACAATTCAACACGTACGAGTATAATATATACGTCTCTGATATATCTCTTAGCCGCGGCTTTACTTGCTAGTACAAGCTTTTATCTATCGTATCACCCGAGCTGTAAGCCAAACATTTTAATGTTTTAATTAAATTCCTATCATTATAATTGTATGAACCATGCGGTAGAAACCTCCTTCGAATATACAAAATTATAAAGTAATTACCAAGTCTTTAAAATATTCGATTATAAAAACGGACAATCCCAGCTTTGTTTTTTTTTGTACTAAAGTGTTACATATTACGTAGGTCATAGGATGAAGATGGAACAACCAAACGGTCATTAAAAAAAGTGAAGAAACACCGACGTCATCGTATTCTAAATTTTAACACGGATTTCTTTTTATATACATTTTAACCTTTTCACGGTTTTTAAATTTTCCTCTCGCCTCACGGTCGACGATTCTCTGCGTGCAAGGTGAACCTACCATTCATAATTAATATAAATTAAGGTTCACGTAATTAGAAGATCGTTCCAAATACCTTGTAATTAATTTTCAAATTAAAGCCGAGAGAAATTGCTTACCTTTCAACAGGTTTTCTGGAATCCGTGAAATTAGTGATTTCACAGAAAACTGTTCCTTACTGATTCGTAGAAGCGTTAAAACCTTTTGTGAGAAGATTTTATTTTAGCAGACACTGCATTGTGAGATTTTTTGGATAAAACGCTTATGTTTATTTAATAGGACACCTATGTTTTTTTAAAATATATTAAGTAAATTATTAAATAATTTTTTTATAAATATTTATTTTAAATATAAATATTAAATATATTTTAAATATAATATTAAATATAAATATTTAAATAAATTTAAAATACGTAAGTTTAATAGTATTAAAGAAAATTGTATGGTATATCTACACGCATGTATACATACGTGTATTTATATGTTGTATTTCTGCTATAATTATTTCTATCTGACAATCCCTCTGGCTTAGTTAGTAGAACGGTTGCATTATAAACAGGAGGCTATGAATATGCTATATGGCTAGTATATATTTGGATGATACATTTTTAAATATCTGAGGCTTAGAATAATTCTAAGATCTGGAGTTTTAAGAATAGAGTAGACCGTCGTCTCGTCCATACAAAAGCGTAATCTGACCCACCCTTAAACGTCATCCGATTTCGATATTTTTTTTATATGTTATCCATACCGTGAAAAACTATGCTTGTATGTATGTTTTTTTTTTTTTAATTTCGCAATATCTTCCTTGTTATAGGCACTTAAAGTGACAATTTTTTTTTGCATCGAAAATTCGTCGAAGATAAGTAGTTGTTGTTGAATGTTGAAGCGTCCTCTATGTATAGTATAAAATCTCACCACATTCAGCTCCTCCATATCGTCACAATTGAAAGGTGGCGCGCATAGTTTACGCTTCATATGTAACAGGGTGCGGATTCTTCAACGGACCACGAGCGCCAATTCTGTAAACAAATAAATATGACCTAGTAGTTCTGCGAACAGTAGAAAACAAACCGGTTTGTCTAAAATTTCACGACACCTACGTTAAATAGAAAAATATAAAAAATCCGACTGTGTTGTATAGAAACAGAAACCATAATTAAATTCATGGTGTATTTAAAATTAAATCTATAAAAAAGGCACCCTAATTATTATCGATCAAAGAGTATAGGGAAAATGTTGCCAAAATGGATTTAGTGTCATCAGATCATAACACAAGTAGGAAACCACTACCTCATTAAATTAGATTAAAAACTGAACATGATCTTATACATATGATCTTATCATTACATTTTGAAATTCTCCTTTGGTCTACTTTCTACTGAGCCCTTCAATTACAGGAATACACATACTTCATACAAAACATTACCATTCTTGGACAGTCGGGTAGTTACACTTTTTCCCGCCAGTTTTGAATCCGAAATTAGAACATTTTATTAGGTAATGCTTCCAAAGGCTGGTAATTTCGAGGCAAAGTTCCACGCTATCTTTAATTCAATGAAATCCTACAGGACCCGAGTTCAAAGAGCTTTTCGTAATTAACAACAAAGTGGCCTTTTCTTTCTTATATTCTTATTTTGTTAAAACTGAGAGTTTTAGCCCTCAAAAAGAGTTTGTCTCTTTTTGGGGGTAATACCAATCAATCAGAAATAGCCAACGACAAAAAAACCTATTAAATTTTTGAATTGTGGTTGTGCATAAAGTTTGTGCTGGCGAGGTCAACTGTTCGCAGAACTCCTAGTCTAAATAGCGTTAGGCTACACATTTTGCCACCTATTCCATTTTGCACACTATCCGGAACAAGGATATTCGCTGAAGAGCCAAAGTCACCGACATAGCTCTCAGGGTTTGCGGGCTGAAGTGGCAATGAGCAGGTCTAATCGATCGAAGAACCGATAGGGAAGAAAGGTTCCTGAGTGTCGACCACAAACCGGAATACGCAGCGTAGCCAGGCCTCCCCTAGGTGGACCGACAATATTGTAAAAGTTGTGGGCAACCGGTGGATGCAAATTGAAGATTGTCGTTCAGTGTGGCGTTCTAAGGGGGAGGCCTATGTTCAGCATTGGACTTCTTACGGCTGACGATGAGGACGAAGACACATTTTCTTAATGACACTATTCTAATAATATATTTGTAGGAGTACGACAAGTACGGAATCTTTGCAAGCTTTAGACATACAAATTTTTTTTCCAATTTTTTTTTGTTGTAATTATTATATATTTTTTATTATAATTTTGTTTTTATTAGAAAAAAATTGTATCTAAAACTAGTAGTTCTCACTGAACCTTTCGATGTATATATCTTCACAAAGCCGAGACCGATTTAATTTCGCTAGTTTTCGATAAATACACACACAAACATGCATACAAACACAGATTTGTTCCCGTAGACACTAGAGACGATCGCTTCATTCGGTAAAAAAAAATCACATGAAAATGTGAAATTCCTTAACTAAGGTCAGAACAACTATTTTCACAAAGATAACTCAAGAGCTCCATCTACGTAGTCTAAATAGAACTAGTGCTCTTAGCTGCTCTCTACTCCATTCTGTACGTGCCAACAGTAATGCGGGGTAAAAGAAAACACACTGGTATGTATTTGCTAGTAAAAGGAAACTGACCCATTAAGCTGTTATGAACTACGACCTAGAGGCGACATCGCAATAAATGGACCATTTTGTGGTCGTTTTGCCAAACTTCAGTCAGTCACATACAAAAAGAACTCGATAAGAGCATGTCGGGTCATGCTTAGTAGGGTTCCGTAAGCGCGTAGGACATTTGAAGTATTTAACGTAAATAAAAATTAAAACGTGTCAACATTCAAACATCTTTCTCATAGAACGTCATGGCCGTGTTCAGTAAGGTCATCCGACAATACTCGATGACATTTGCAGCATACTTACGTCATGTCATGGAGCGTCGTCGGACGATCTTACTGAAGACGGCCCAGGCGTTTAGTCAGACAATATCATCTTCCATTAAATCGGCAAACACAACACAGTATCGTTTGACATCCAGAAGAGCATTGAGTGGGGTACGTGGTTTGGGGGATCTTAAGCGAGCAACAGCCCGATTAAAAGGCGCCGCAAACAACTTATGACGTCTGCAAGACGGTAATCATCAGGAAAATACAGGCGACATAGTTCTCTACTGAGGTCGGGGCCGTCAATTTTGGCTCTGAGGATCTTGCACATAGTTACGAGTTGGTCATATGACTTTCTAACTTCTAGGGAGTTTTACCCTAGGGTCCCTAATAAAAAACTAGTTGGGTATTTACTCTGTAGGGTAGGTATAATTTTGAAGGACTTTCAAGAATAAAAACACTGTCACGATGTACTTTCCTTCAAACGTGAATCCTTAAATAATCACTACAGTGTATTCCCGCTTCTATATCGTGTCAAGTACATTTATAGGGCTTATAATAATAATTATTCATCACCTATCTTACATAGTTTTTTTTATTTAATAGTGAAAGATGAATAATTTGGCTCTAAGTGAGCCAAATATTCCTGATACGATATTAAAAAAATAAATACATTATAAGTTCTTTGAAGATTCAATTTTGAAGCACCCGATACAATAAATTATCATTTGCTTACTTGTAAAACATCAATATCTGAAGTTCAATTAAATATTTTAAATATAAATCCAATGCACAGACGTAGAACCTTTTAAAGTTATTAAATTCAGTTCTCTCAAAATATAAGCTAGTTTCAACACAGCCTATACTCTAAAGATGTTAAAGGAATTGCCTTCAAGGCGGATATTAAATTTAATGTTAGGTTCAGATTTTTCAACGTTAGCGTTTAGCTTTGTAATATTTATTAATTTTGAAGTTTTTTTTTTGCTAGAAAACCTTGTCAAGCTTATTCAAAGGCTCTTAAAATTCAATTTCAGTTAAGTATGAAGCTGTCCACGGCTCTTTGAAGTATTAAGTACTAGTTGTTACCCGCGACGTCGTTCTCGTGGACATAAAAAAGTATCCTATGTTCTTTTTTGTGATATACACTAATTCCTTATCAAATTTTATCAAGATGCGTTCAGCCGTTTGGCCGCGATAACGGGACAAACACACAGACAGAGAGACAAAATTTATTCGTACAGTTCGCTAGATGGCGTTGATCCATTTTTGTGAATTTTTAGACGTTTTGTATGGACGGACAGTTGTAATGTAGGGAGTTCTGATTCGCGCAAGCGAAGTTTTTTCCTCGAGACGAACGTATTCATTTTTATACCTCGAAGCTTTATCGGTCCCGATACAAATGCGGCTGTATTCCTCTGAATAGAGGAATACACAGGAATACTTAGGATTTAGGAGAAAACAAAAAAATCATCATCATGCCGCGACAGAAAAGTTGTAGTTGCGTTTCTACTATAATAATCGATATGTAAATTGTAAAATAATCAAACTTCAGACACTAAGTTTAAATTCGCTGGCATTGCGGCTGCGGACAGCTGGACAGGCCCTCCCTGTCTAGGCAACAATTTACTTCTCTCAACTCAATTTTTATTACACACATTCAAGTCAAATGCAAGAAAATTGTCGTGAGGATATCAGCATAGCGTTGGGGTACTATCGACCTATCCTACTACTATCGATCCTTTTTGACACTCAATCATATATCTTGACATTGTTTTATATTGTATTTGTATCTGACATTGGTGATAATTTTTAATTTACTATTACTTCGAACTGTTTATATTTTTAATTTGTAATCTCTAACTTTGACTGTGTATTTTTAATTCAATTTTTGATTTGATTAGCTAATGTAATTTGTTTCACCGTGTTAGTTATATAAATAAATAAATAAAATCGAGTACTCGGCTGGCGAAGTCCGTATCTCTTGCCACCGTCGAGTTGAAAATCTATCGTTGGCACTTGACAATCAGACAGTCTCGCTTAAGAGCCAGTTCCCAATCCAGGCTATGTGCGCTTACTATCCTCGACAACACCGTCACTTAGCATCAGCAGGACAGTGTGAGATCGAATGCCTTGCCTGCCAAACACAACAAAAATAACTTTATTTAAACAACACACTCATTCACTCGTTCACCCCAAAAGAATACAATCCACATTGTAAGAAATCTTTCTTCTACCCTTTTTTCCCCTTTATATAAATTCACTGTTTGAAGAAGGGTTGAAGGTTAAGAAATTGAATTGAGTAGGGTCTGGCAAAAGTTTACCGACTGCTGAAAGAGGCAGTTTACAATTTGAAAGTATTTTTACATTTCCGTTGATATTTTAGATAAGTCGAAGCTATGTTTATTTCAATTATTATTATCGGATAGCTTGACTCGCTCGGATCATTTTTTTATAAATATTTTTGGAATTTTAGCTTACTTCTTAGGACTATCGAAAATTTAAATAATTTCAAAGTTACACCGTAATCGCACTAGTATTATAAATACGAAAGTTTGTGTGTAAGTAGGTAGGTATGTAAGTGTGTTTGTTCCCGTTCAACTCTGTAACGGCTAAACGGATTTAAACGAAGTTTGGTATGGAGGTAGCTTACACCCTGGAATAGCGCATAAGATACTTTTTATCCCGGGAAAATATTCAGTTTCTTTAGAAGAGCGGGTGAACTGCGGGGCGCAGCATCTATAAATGCTTTTGTAAAGATTCAACAGAATATTTATGTAGCTGTACTCCACGCCTGCAAAAGCTCTTTGTAGCGCTCCTAATTGCTTTGTTCTATTTGACCGTGACTTGACTGTGTATTGTCAACAATATTGTTGCTTTGAACAGACGTTATATTGTAGCGTTATTAAAACAGAAAACATAGCAAAAATGTACCAACTGGACTAGCTCTACTA
Source organism: Apocheima hispidaria (assembly GCA_947579745.1). NCBI lineage: Eukaryota > Metazoa > Arthropoda > Insecta > Lepidoptera > Geometridae > Apocheima > Apocheima hispidaria. The sequence goes on from OX388154.1 coordinate 15,021,659, forward strand.
AATTCTCTTTATAGATAAGAGGTCGTCAAATAAAAAACAGAAATCGTTAGGCATACGTTATATTTAAGGATAATAAAACTTTTAAGACGTAATACTTTCGCAACCTTTCCTAATTCTCCTATACCAAGAATGTGTCGTACATACAACGAAGTTAATGCTTCCTTGTGTGATTTTGATACCTTTCACGACTCTTTACACGTTTTCAAAAATAAACGTTTAAGACATCTAAACGGAAACAACACAAATTAATAATGTTCCGACTTTTTCTTTAATTGTATATGTTATAAATTATGTGTATAAAAGTTTTAAAAAAAAACACTCTTTTAACGGTGAATGTTTTCCTGTGAAAGTTCTCTTTGGTTCGATTTTTTAAGGAGTGGAATTGTGTTCCCTATTAATTACAAAATGCGTCTCTTCAAGACATGAGTGAACAAATATCTCATGGGCAAACAAGCGTAGCGTGATGACCATCGTGGACCACATTGTTGCGTCCCATCAGGTAAGTTGTGTCAATCGTAAGCATTCCGTCATCAAAAAAAAAACAACCTTTTTAATTATACAAAACATATGCGTTTGACCGTATTCTGCACGATATTAAACAACGGTTTGAGTATTCTTAACATGGGTGGGTCAATCAATTGCCTCAATTTATTGACATTCTCGACGCTAAATGAAACAAGATGACTTTTTGATTGAGGAAATAATACAATTACAGTGGCAGTAAATGCCAGATGTAGAGTTATAAGAGCGGGATCAAACGATGCGTTTCGGAGCGACATAGAATAGAAATGTGGATCTTTATTGTATCTAAGTATGTTACATACATGTTACGTACATATAGCAACACTTTAAATAAAAATTTGTGTTTGATTCAGCATCATAGTGAAACCTTCCCATTGCCATTTCCGCTTGAAAAATCTAAAAGCTATGTCGGTGACTTCGATCCTTCGGCGAATTTTCTCGTTCCGGATTTCATCGCAGAAAGAGCGTAGTTGTCAACATACAGGAGAGACTGGACTGGACTGGATATAACTCCTAGTACAGATTGGTGAAACGTAGCATGAAATGTAACAAACAATGTAAGAATTTGCCGGCCACGTCGCTGCAATGTATCATGTAAGGTCAACACACTTTGTAATAAATTCGTCTGGACGCCTTGCACGCGTGAACCGTGCATTTCATGCCCATGCTACGAGCATTGTTCAAGTCGCGCGCGAAGCGATCCGTCAGCATTTGTCGGTTTTTTGGAGGATGACAAAGGGGCGCACACGCGCACTGTACACTGTACACCGCGGGGCAGTAGCGTACAAGTATCGTAGTAGATGGCGGCTGGCGGCGTTACCACGCTGGTTAGGCAGCGAGATGCGTTGCGCAAGGAATTGGCCCGACCGATCTGCCCCGCATCCCTCAAACGACGACTTAGATCGCCCACGAACTTAAAACATACTATGTTCATACATACATAATTATAAAGATAGAGTGAGAGCATGTCGATATAATAGCTATTCCGAGATTTATTAAAGTTTAACTCGACGAAGGTTAGCGCTTGATAGGTGGGTAGATCATTCCACAGTGCACACGCACAAGTCTTGATGCCAGCTTTAATAAATAATCGATCCATACTCCGTCATATTTCAACATTATCATGTAAATTTCACTATCATGCGCACTACTAGATGTGCGACCGACTGATATAGCTAAAAAAGGAAACTATAAATTTCCTCCCATTTTCCTCAGTAAACTTTATGAAATTGGTTACAGTTGACCGTCTGTCAAATGCTGATGAGTAAGGCCTCGGAGTTTCGGTAGGTGTGATAAATAGGGTAGAGAAAGTTTCCACGAGGTTGGGTATAAAAAAGGGCTCTTGACTTAAGACAGTTGTATCGACAAATTGACATTTTTATCTTTCGAAACAGCCCTCAATTTGTCACGACAGCTTTATCCTTTACGAATGTCTAGTAAAGAACAGCCAAAGACTTTTTATAGGTCTAATACGACGGCAATTTTAATGTCTAAAAACTTATACTCTGAAATGTCAGAGCCAATCTTTTGAACGATCAAGGCGATTTTGTAGAGGGTCGAAAATTCATTTATGACATCAGATGTCACAGATGACTGATCTTATGTAAGTTCTACAGAGGCGGACTAAGCGAAAGAACGCCATGGGCTGTCTGCGGGGACTAGCTGTTGAAATGGATAAGAAAATAATTTAAAACACACCGATTATTTTTATTGCGTTTTGCCCCGTGGAAAATTATTGGAAATACAGAGGAACTGAAATAATGTCTCTACATTAATTTAACTTCAGATACATAACGTGCCACATTTTTTTTTTGCCTCATATTATTTAAAAATTCAACCCAGAAAAAATCGTGTCATCCTGTGTGATTACACCCTATGTAATTAAGTACTAAACTGTATGAAGCAGTGCATAGCCAGTGATACACCGGCTTACGAAAACCCCCATGTCGTTAGAGATACACCGGCCTGGGACAATACACCCTTCGGTGTATTTTAAATGTTATACTGAGCTTGTTAAAAAAACACTACCAATCAAGTTACACCATTCGATTAAATCATTCGCCGGTCTAGTGCAAATAGCTACCTATAGTCCGCAGTCTCGACTCAGTAAACAATCTTGAAAGGCGTGGAACTCATTATCGATTCCTTTCATTCATTGTACGAATCGCTTTTGAATTTAATTTGAAATTCAGTTCACGTTACGCTTTATGAATCAAAAGGCAATTCGATTATTGTCTTGAGACGCTAAAGCGATGTCGTTTACTTGTATCGCCAGGATCTGTTAAAGACATCTTAAAGATTGATATATTTACTATTTCATCATCATTATTATAGCGCTCGTGAATTCGAGGAATCGGTTGTCGAAGTTTGGACATTCAGGGCATTGGACGTAACGAACTTGAACCGCAGTAGCTATACATATTTAACAGATCACCGAAGTTAAACAACCTATCTGGGCCGCTAGTCTCGACTTTTCGCTATGCACTTTGCGACCGAATTCGGTCGCTATGACGCAAAATTCAACGTTTGCGTTATTGCGTTTTTTCAGTACAATTAGTGTTCGTTGTCGAATTTTTGCGTCATAGCGGCCGAAGTCGGTCGCAAAGTGCTGTAGCGAAAAGTCGAGACTAGCGCCCCTGGTTAGTTTTAGGATGGGTGACCGCGCATGGAAATTACGTTAACTTTTAGGTCCCGCTTGATTTAATTTCGACACTATACACCATCTGGTTACTACAAAAAATAAATAATATTACCTACTGCTACTAGTTGTACGCCCCGAACTGTTGACATCGCGATCCCCATTTCATAGTATTTTGATCGAATTTGATCCCATAGTAGCATGAACTAAGTAGGTACTACTTTGCTTCAAAATTGTATGACGATAAAATAATAATTACTGTTGGTATTAACGATAACATGCGTTCAAATTTATAACAGACAAACATACTTTTAAACGCGTATTTTTTCCCATACATTCCGAAACCTTACCTTGGCTGTCAACAACAATCAGCCAGTACAGCAACTCACACAACGACATCAACTTGTACAATTCATATACAATTTTAAACGCAATCGAGTTAATGTCGTTGCGTTTTTACCCGTATCATTCCCAACACTCATACTTTCGTACGTACTCGCGAGCTCAATTACTTTTACCTGTCGGCGCTTGTGCTGACATGATACTCTCCAATTAGGATAAGTATCAATCACTTGGCAACGTAAATGGCCTACGGGAACTTGGAAAGATGCTAGCTTCAAACAACAAACGAATCTGAACAAAATCATTTCGAGGAAAAGCACATGCTCAGATTAATTATTAATCATTTGTTACTTTATATTATTCTGCTGTTTGCATACTAATTTACACACAGAAGTACTAACTATTATCTACGTAGTAAGGATTGTACGGTGGCATCCTTACTATAATCCCCTGAGTTGGCCGCCTCGTGGTGTGTGGTGGCTGATCGTCAAACATCGAAGTATGGACGAAATTGAAAAAGAACCAGAAGAATGGCAACCGCTATTTTATGGGTCTTCTATGTAGCATATAGAACTTTCCTGGAACTTTAGTAGCAAAAATCTTATTTTGTGTCTTCAGTACCTGAACTAACAAACAATTGTACATAGCACAGTTTCGGTAGCCACACCTATGAGCCAGTTTTCGTTGCAGACGAAGCTTGTGCGTGTTACAACATTCGATTACAGTGTAACTTCTCATATTATGTGCCTATGAATAGGTTTTAGTTCTAAATCTGATCAACAAATAATACCGGACGTAATTAATGCACAATGAATAGTCCGGCGAGCGATCAATTATGTGGGTAAACTAATTGACCTAATTAGGGAGAGATAGATAGATAGAAACTCTATATTGTGTACACCAAAATAATAATAAATCCGTACAGAACTATCTTATAAGCTAGTGCCATAAGTGGCGGCCTTATCGCTAAAAGCGATCTCTTACAGGCAAGCATTGTGTGGAAAGAAATTCACGTTATGTAAAGGCGGAGGTATGACGAACACTTATGAGAGTTTGCTTGAGACGCAGTGGTTTAGAAGAAATGCATTATTTTTTAATCCAATTAATGTAATAATGACACGATGGTCTTGTGATATAATGTAATTTTTTTCAGGCTTGAAAGAAACGGTTCTAGAATGTTCCTTATCAGTCAGAAGTCGTCCGCTGTTGAACATATGCCTCCCCTTAGAACACCATACTGTACGATAACCTGCCATTTGCATCCACCGGTGGGACGGACTTGCACAATGTAGTCGGACCTTATGAATGGACGAAACTAAATAAGTTTCTGTAGAAAAATATAGTTTCCAGACAAGTGTTTATAAAATCCGTTATTGGTACTGTAAGCTGATCAAAATGAGTCGGAAATACATAAAACTACTGTTAGTTGCTAAGGAGTTCCGTTGTCATAATATTGTATTGTATTTGACAGGCATGGAGAAGTTCACTCCATTGAACAAGGGGAACTGATCTAAAATTGAGTTGCAAGATTTGGCCTTAACATACATATATACATACATACATACATACAAACATTGTAAATTAAATTAAAGCTTGTAAAAAATCACAATGATATGTCAGCATCGGCCGTCCACACAAACGTCAATATCACACATACGGTAATGTCAACATTCCCCAAGTGCGCACAAAATGCTTCTGTTCTACGACATCTATCATACAAACCAATTGTATTGTATGGAACTTTACTGAAATCCATGTTTCCAGAAATGTATAACTTTTTGCAACTAAGTAACAATACGATTATGTCGCTAGTTATGGCGTCGTATTCGGGGATATGAGGTCGGTAACCAGCTTGCAAAAGACGCCAATTCAAGAGGAGAAGTATACTTTTTACCGGAAAGTACAGACATTCTAGTAAAATACAAGTATAAGATATATGAAAAATGGAAACTTAGATCCTTCGGAAATCTTCGAAAAAAGTACTTGGTAGGTATAGAACTTTGCAGGCTGAACCTCCTTGAATATAATGGTGTTCCAATAGCAACATTAGGCGATACCTTATTGTAATAGCAACCCTCCGGCCACATGCCTCTTAATAACTTTCAGCATTTGATGGGTAGGGTGAAGCACCTGTCTGTTCACTCTGCGGAACCCTAGAAGATTTTTAGAAGGCCCGGAGATGTTTGTATGTCTCAAGGCATCCTGGCCGCACCCATCTTTGATGACGACCTTTTCTGCCAAGATCTCGATCATACTGATTCAGCGAAGGGACTCCAGTTCGTAATCCATAATCGTATGGCGACTAAAATGCCAAAAAAAACTTTTAAAAAACAGTGATATTAACACCTTCAACAGAGCTAGCACGATGCTTCTAGTATATATAGGTAATAAATTCCCATACTTATCACAACAGAATACAAAATGGCCTAAAAATAGCACAGGCTAATGTGCAAAGAAAAAGCAAAGCAAAACAAGCAAGCGAAGCAAAGCTTCTTCCCACACACCCACGTTGTTACTATTATGGTCCGACCTGTGGGTCCGACTAATAAAGTCGTATGTACAACAAGTGTTTCTTATTGTCCCACAAGCTTTCACCCACGTTCCATTATCTAGACTCATCGCCATTACCGTACATTTAGCAGTAAACGTCGTACATTAACCAGTCAACATATTATTACATTTTACAAAGGGTAGTCGTGCACTATGTAGTTCAAAAGTAAAGGCGTTGTGTTCGATTAGTTCAGACGTAAAAACAACATTTGAACGATTAACAATAGGTTCGTTCGTAGCTACGGATCTCGATATGCGATTTTTAGTTTATAAGATATCAGTCAGTCAGTCGCGTGTGACTATGCAATACGATGAGATAAAATTGCTCATTGAAAAATAGCAACAAGAGAAAACTAGGTTGAGTCCTAATAGTATCCATGTGAACATGAGTGTTAGTGGCCATTCTATTAACTATTGTAAAAGCAAACTGCTAAGTCAGATAATTTTTGTTAAATTTGTAAATAAACAATAATTGCTCTTTAAGTACATTATTCTAATATTTGATCAATATAATTATTATATTTTTGCATTAACTACATACAGGGTTGTAAGGAAAGGGTATGTTAAGCTGAAAGGGGCTCATAGTACTCATGATTGTGTACAACTTTTACAATAGGACAAACTCTGAAATCGAGAATAACAAAAAAACAGCTGTTTCATACATTTTGTCGAGTGTCATTGACATTTTTATATGGGTGTTCTATGGGTGGTAGTAAAAGTTGTTCACAATCATGAGCACTTTGAGCGCCTTTCGGCTTAGCATACCCTTTCCTTATAAACCTTTTTTTTATCATAAGCAGACAATTACGAATTTATCCATCTATCTATGAAATGTGTCAAACTAATAACGCACAATGACCCTAAACGTGATTCTAGGTGAGCCATAAAGCGTCTCGGCCGCCAATTAGCCACTGGCCTTGTGTGAATGAGCCGTTAATGGACTAGAATGGTCTCTCGGTAACGCGATACCCTCTCTTGTTTGTTGGAACAGCCTGGAAGCGGGCTGAAAGCTTTTAGGAGTGTGAAATGACCCGATGACCGAAATTATTGTCAGAGTAGCCAATTTGTTACCTCATATGGTTACCACTTCAAAACCCTTGTAGTACCTATACTAGCTCACGCCGGATTGCGATGGGACCCTTATAACTTCACACCCACAAGACATTTGTATTGAAATCAGCAGCTTGGGTACAAAATTTAATGAAGCTTTGATTAACGGCTTGCAACGGTAGATCAACCAGTTATCGTCGTACAAAATATACACATAAACATCCCTACTAATCCCTACTAATATTATAAATGCGATAGTGTATTTGTTGGTTTGCTTGTTCCTCTTTCACGCAGCAATAGAGCAACGGATGGAGCTAATTTTTTGCATGGATATAGTTTAAGAGTCCGAGAGTGACATGGGCTACTTTTTATTTCGGAAAATGTATGGTTCCAGAGGAATTTTTCACGCGTGTGAAACCGCGAGGTTCTGCTAGTAATACATGCAAAATATCGACTTATTCCAGTAGATAAAGAGAGCTTCGCCTCATTCGGCCAAAAAAAAAGTGTAAAAGTTATGACAGGTACAAGTTTTTAGATATTTTTCGTGTGTCATTAATAATGACATTGTGAAATTTGTCCATTTAAGGTCTAGATATTTTGAATTCGCTACTCAGTGGCTACAAACTAGCACAAACGCATTCTGCATCGTGGTTTCGATTTATATCAGCTAAAGAAACTAGCAAATTTTCACCTCTACAGTTGGGAGGAGTCAAAACATACGTTGGTATTAGATTTACACAAAATAATATTCACATTCACAATACACTTTTAAATTGCTTAGGTAAACGACTTTTACATGACAGCTACTCAAATCAAACTCGATTATTATCAAAGTAGTGTTAAATCAAATACAACAAGAGTTTAGCAAATTTTACACACAAAGAGTGAAAGCAATATATCATTTAAATGTCAGCACTTAACTGAAGGAAGATGGATCGTGGAACGCATTACCGCTCCTCTCCCCTCTTATTGGCAACATAATAATAATGTATTTATACGTATATGTGAGGGTGTGGACGTAGTATGGGTGTAGTGGCATTGAATATATGAAAAGACCTTTATACTGTTTCAATTCAAAGAAGACTCGTATCGGTCAAAAGAAGGTTTGGAAAAAGTGGCGCAACCGACTTCAGTCTTTTATAAGATGTGTTCTGAATTGAAGGTTTGAGGTTTTAGTGAATCAAAGAGACCTTTGTGCTGTTTCAAAATCCACTTATAATATTATGAAGTAAATCATCAAATTAAATAACCATTTAATTATTATAATTTTTTATTGTTTTTTTTTTAACCAATATTTTCTTTTTCAATAATACAATCACAACTGCTTGTTTTGTTCGATAGCAATACTTATTATGATAGTCACTAATTAGACTAGCGTATTCTAAGCTCGGCATTCAATTTGCGTGCCGACTGTACATACACTTTGAAAAGTTTGAAAAACAAATGTAATCATTTACTTCTTAGAATAAATCTATAAAAAATGACATAAGGAATCTGAACCTCGAACCTTTTTACAACAGACGGCTAAAATGATCCTTTAAAAAAGGATTCAAGACAAAGAAGAATTATCTATCTACATGAGGCTTTTTTACGTCCTGAGATCTAACTTCTGAACAGCTATCAACTTTTTCATACAATTTCACCTTTCTAACGACCGCTTTCAGCAGATTTATACATGGAGTTAAAAAGTGCCATAAAGGCAATCCGCTCGAAGCAAACTCTCGTTAAAAATAATTTTGTCGTATTTAAACTTCAAAAGACCAACAATAAAAGGGTCCAAAAGGACTCAGTTGATAGATATTTGAGACTCAAAAAACATTTTTATTTTGCTCTAACGTTTCAGTTTCCCTTCAAGTGTACCAGTCGATTTTAGTGTTAGACCAGCAATGCATCATCATCGTTTCCAATGCTTGGCTGGCGGCTTGGGGATCACAGAACGCTCACTATTTACTAAGAGGATTGCTGCTTGGAAAGGCCCGGGCCGGACGGGTTTTCTCGTGTACTGCTAGGATTTAAATGTATAATAATATATTTTAATTCAACATTTTTAGCATTACAAAATTATTAGGAAAGTAAAGAACCAGTCAAAAGTTATTTAAATAATTAACGAATATGTGAGAAGAGAGGTATGCACGCTAAAAGAATATTTGAGCATATTTAAAAAGGAAATAACTCAGACTAGTTGAAGTAGGGCTCGCGTAACCCCATAACAGTTCAATCACCGAGAATTTCTTTCTTCAACAGTTCAAAACTCTGCGCGGCAATGGTGTGCGCTCGCACCCTGCGAAACATATACTAGATATTAAATCTCTTTGTGCACAGTAATTTTGCTGGAAACATTGCCTCTCAGTCAAGAACACAGTAATGTTTGCACACTACTGCTTGGCGTTTGCACAATTGGCAAAGGATATTTTATATAGTTTGCGCTATAATCACACGAAGTTGAGTGTACTTTTTTTACAATAGAGCAAAAATTAGATATGTCGATAACACTTTTCATGTAGGCATGGGCCCTCCTTAATTATTATGTACTTTTATTATTTGTCAACTAATCCACCATATTCTGTAAAAGTTTCATGCGGCTACCTATATTGGTTCATAGAATAAATGGCGCTTTGAATTCAGCTCCGTTGCAGTCTGTTTGTACAGGTCATTGTAACCTAGCAACCGACTTCCGCTAAAGAGTGCAAGAAGAAAGAGAGTAAAAGAGATAGCTATAATGAAATCTGTCCTAAAAGCCATACTTTGCGGAGCCATTTTAAGGGCGCTAAAATCGTATCTCTGGAAAATATCATTGAATAAAATCTTTTAAAGGTCGGATGGAAGCACGGAGAGACAGCGCGGCGTAGGCTTAATAACAGGGTCCTGTTGATACCCTTCGGGTACGGACCCCTAAAACTCGCAAGTCCTAGTACGCGATGTGAAACTTACTAAGGCTGCTAATTCGAACTAAATGGCCCACTTCTCTTAATCTTCAATCTTAATGCTCTTGACGGTCGCTATTTATAGTCATTTTGATAGATAATTTGGGGCTACTCGTATTGAACATCATTTCACGTCGTATTTTTGCTTTTACCGATTTTTCATCATCATCCACAGCCTTCTTCATCGTACTGTAAGGAATAGGCAGGCCTCTCTATTGCTGTGCCATCTGCGTCGGTCCTGTGTTCATAGGGTCCATGTTATAGAAATATAACATAATATATAATATAATTTACTGATTTATCATAATGTTTATTTACGCGACTATTGACAAGGTGAGCCTGATGGAAAATACCTTGTTTTCTTAGAACAGTTCCAAACCCAATAAGAATTTTGAAGAAAGCACTTTTTTCAAAACCCTGCGTAGACTTCCTGCTACACTTACCTGTGTAATTTTAGTGTTAGTCCTTCTTTCAGACCTTGATTTATTTTCTTTTATAAAAAACAGTTGATAATTATCAATAAAAAAAAACATAAGCCCCGACTGCAAAACGTAGTAGCTTGTGACAGTCCGGGCATAAAGAGGAATCCTACAACTTCTAACTCATCAAAATCGATCAAGCCGCTTAGGTTATATTAGGGTGTATATGAATACACAAACATAAATACTTACATATTCACATACACCCAAAAAACATTACTCTGTTTCTTGGGCAGTCTGAACAAAAAGTCTATCGACATTCTTTACCCCAACCCTTCACATCCATCTTTCCACAAAGAAATAATAAGAAAGAAAGTACAGGTACACTTATATACCTAACTTTCTCATTATTTCACGAGAACTAAAGTTGGGGACATAAAAACTTTTTACCGTTCACCATTTTATTTCAGGAAAACTATTCGCCTTGCGTTTTTATTGCGGTTTGCCGGAGTTTGGCAAACATACTCGTAATATATTATGGCAATAATTTGTTCTATAAGGCCTATGTCGTATGGAGATTTGTCATCATTTTAGTTTTTATGGCTTTTACATTTTAGTGTTGTGAGCTCGTGGAATAATTCAGTAATAATATTGTAATTCAAAAGATCTTCAGAATATGTAATTCAGAAAAGAGTAGGAAATTATCATTTCTTTGTTTTTGTGTGAAATGATAGGTCAGCGGTTGACGTTTTCGGATTTTACTTGGCTGATGTGGGTTCGAATCCCAACAAAGAGCTGCAGTTTGTGAAGAGAAATATCGTGAAGTTCAGTTGTTTCACTACTATCCTCAAATTAAGAATCTGTCGTTAATGCGTCGGAGTGTTCTAGTAAACTCACTTGCGAGCCAGTACTAATTCAATGCTAGGAATGTTGACTGCATCTCCAACCACGCCTCTCCTAATATTAGGTAAACTATGGTCAAACAACATAAAACCAAACAACCAGCCAACCAGCCTGGCAAACATAAAAACTAAATATAATAACACTAACGACCAAAATGCCTCCTATTTTATAAGCAGGGTTGTACATTTTAAATATTTGGGTTAGCACGGCTATAAATAAATGCTGTAATATTTTACACAAAGTTTTTAATTAATGTATGTATCTGCGGAACTAAATTTGATTTAACTTTTGAGGCTAAAAAGTACATCCATTTTGACGTTCTGTATTGTAATCCGCATGAAGTTTGCAGAGGGGTTCGTTCCCTGTAGACTCCGAATCTAGGTCGTCTCATCTGAAAATATTTATTTATAGAAAACAGTTTGAAAAGATCTTGTAAAGATTTTTATGCTCTTACTAATTGATGTACTAACACGACGACGTAACGGTCCGCTTACGCAGTACGTCAATTAGTACGCCGTACGTCAATTTGTGTTTCGTCATCGACAGTATGTCTCAGCCTAATGCTAGGCTGGTACACCAGGTAAAAACAAGGTGAGCATATATTTTTGTGTAATTGTGTCCATAACTTTAATCATTTTTATTAGTGAAAACGAAATATACATTTATTTATTTATATATTATCTAAAATTAAATTGCATAAATGAAAATGACCATCCATATTACCTGTCGTCCAACATAACAGTAATTAGAACCATGTCATATGGAAGCTCCTGAGATTCCATTATATGGCAGCTAATACAATATCTAGCACGAAAATTGATTTGGAATTTTGTTCGTATTTTTGTTTGTTCGTACAGCATTATAAATGTTTATTGGAAACAAAAATGTGATAGATTAAGATGTTTATTAGGCCACAAACACACCTGATGTTAAGTGACGGGGTGGTTGAGTAAGCATACCTAGCCTGGGCTGGAACTGGCTCTCAGTCGAGGCTACCGGAACATCGAGCTTGATGTCGGATTGACAACATGAGATTGGTAGCTAGTACTAGAATGCACCGAACCACCACGCTAAGGTTCCCTCACAAGGTAGCTCATTTTCTACTGGTGAAGAAAAATGTATACTCAAAGTTATATAAAGTTAAGTTAAATCATCCCCTCATATCCCCTCAGTTATTAATGGATGTGCGAGCATGAGGGCGCAATAAGCGTGATAATACTCAGACACACTCAAAAAAAAGTAGGTAAGTACCTATTTGTAGTATTTTCTATTAGAAGAGCCTTCAGTACCACAGACTCTCTAAATTTTAAGAGAAAATATATAATTCTCACCTCATAAATATTTCAAACAAACGCCAAGCGCACCGCCAAAAACTCCACAACAAATAAAAAGTTTCACAAAGTCAAACTTTTAACTGTCACTTATAATGGCCACAAATGGAATCGTTATTCAGCCGACGATAATACGCGGGACTGGAATGGCTCACACAGGCGTGGTACAAGCTTGGAGGTTTTTGCACGACTGGCTCTGCGTTGGTTCTTCGCTTTGTAACCTGCGTGATAGCTCGCGAGATAACTTAAATATTTCAAGGAAGAAATATCAATTATTCAAAATGTTGAATCTCAATATTAAGTATAGCGCACGTCCAATCAGACAAATCTTTTTGCTTTAAAGACTTTTAAAAATAAAATTTCTCTTTACAATCCACTGGTCAGAATGGCACGTCATTATAATGTATTATTAATAAGTTAGAAATGTATATTTTTATTTAAAACAGTAAAAGATATTCTCCACACTAAACCTTTCAGGTCAAACCCGGTACAGCCAGATTCAACCCAGAGGTGGCGTCTGGCTGCTCGCAATACTTCAGGTACATAATAAAACATACCCAATTACCCATGCAGATTGCGCATATCCATGAAACTCGATATGCGCGGTCTGCAAGATTATGAACAATTTCATATTATACATTATTTATGTGTATATTGAGCATTAACCTCGCTCTACCTCCTTTCAGTTGGATTTTCTGTGTACACAAGTTTTGAATTACGATCTAGAACTGTTCTCATCTAAGACATTTTGCTTTGTATAGATTGTAGTTTGTCTTGAGAAAAAAAAAAAATAGTTTTTTTAATTTTACAGGAGAGTTCTCAATCCAACTGCACATTGTTACTACTTATTTGTCTTGCGGTGTCTGCGCCCATTTTGAACTAATCTTAAATTAAATGAAGCTTACGAATTTATACGTGCATATTTTTAATTGAGTAATCTTCTAGAACATGCAAGGCAATATAATGTATAGCAACACATATAGGCTGAACAAAAAACCCCAGCCAGGACACAGGACACAGTGTATCCAGGCTGGAAAGAAAAAAAAAAAAAAAAAAAAAACATCGACGCTCGGGTTTCACTCGCCAAAAAGCAAGTTGAACTTGTTTGTTGAGGGTTCCACACTAGTAGAGTTAAAGAAAATTTTATTTCATGTTAATTCCTAAAAAAAAAATATTTCCATACTTCATTTTATTATTCTTGTAAACATAGCCGGATGTTGAAAAAAACTTGAAACAGTACCTTTCATAAGATAGCCCACTTGACCATAGCCATACACACTTACACAGCTTTAAACGCTTTGCGCTTTGCTTTGGCTTTACGTAAATATAATATAAGAACATACAAACATACATCACACTAATTTTATAAATGCGAAAGTTTGTGTAAGTAGGTAAGTATGTGTGTTTGTTCCCGTTCAACTCTGTAACGGCTGAATGAATTTTGGTGTCGAGGTAGCTTAATAGGCTACTTTTTAACCCGGAAAAAATATTCGGTTTCTGTAGAATAGCGGATGAAACCACGGGCCGCAGCTAGTAATTACATGAGCCATTCAGGCTCTATTTTCAGCAAATACAAAAAGTAAAAAGACATTTTATAACAAAAGAAAAAATAATGCTGTGACATAGACGGACAGACAAACAATATAGTCTCACAATAAAGTTTCATTTTTACCATATTGATACGGAACTGTAAAACGACCACCTCGAACCTGGTCCCGTATTGATAATTTTTTTTCAATAGAAATTATGGAAAATATTATGTCAGTATTTCTTGCGGATATTTACAATACAAAAGCAAGAGTATGTTCTTTTTATTTTATTTATTTTATTCTTTTAAGATAATTAATAGCTGGCTAGTTATCTAAAGTATTTTCCGTTATCAAACTCACACTAAACCAGGCCGTTAAAGCAGTAGCTTAGTATAATTTTGTATGATAAATGACGTTCAACACCCAGTGAAATGAAAACATTCCGTTACACGCTTTCTCTCCTCAGTATAAATCTGTCTTCAATTTACATTAATAATTTCGAATCTCTCGCGAGGATTTGTGCTGAAGTGGATGGCACTTGCATGTATTTATATTTTATCTCTAATTCATAAATCTGTAGGCATTCTTGGATTCTAATTAACTAATACTAGTAAGTCGTAGTTTGTCCTTTTCTCTCATTGAAACTTTATTTAATCGATCGAAAAGAGAACCAAATATTTTTTGTGAAGAAAATTCACTATCGACTTTCCATCTTGTAAATGTGCAGGCATCGTCAACCTTTGCTATTTACATTTTGGTGATACCAGAATAAATTAAAACTAAATACTAATTTTACAAAAACCGTCTGCAAAATGTAGCCTGTGATACTCCGGACAAGAGAAATCCGACGATATCTCACTTGTCAAAATCGGTCAAGCTTTAGACACAAACATACATAATTATATACAGCTCAAAAACATTACGCTTCTTCTTGGGTAGTCGGGGAAAAACAGGCTTAGATAGGTACATAACCTATGCGTTTATTACTGCTTGTAGCAGCGTCAGTTTATTTTTTCCGATATTATCTGTAGGCACAACTTGATTGCGTTATGCGGTTGTCCCAGACTAGAACCCTGTTGCATTTAAAGTCTCTGGATGTTGGTAAACATCATTGAATGCTAGTCATCATTCATTAAGTGATGAATGCTAGTCGACCAAAAAATAAATATTTTTAGATATCTTTGAAATATTGAAGCAAAAAAACACAACTGAATTTCGAAACTCCTGAGAATATTCTGCAATGTAATTTCCAGCAATCTCCACTCGGGGACTGACCGGAATTTGCCAGATAATATAATTATTAGTATTCAGTCAGTATACGCAATAAGTATAGGTATCTCAATTGTCTCCTACTGTGGTGTTCATAGAAGAGAAAAAAAAATTGTGGTGGTTTCCACGATATTAGTGAACAAAATCTAAACTATAATGGCATTGTTTGTCACCTCTGCGATGTGGCTACATAACACAGAGGAGTTTTATTTTATCTTTCCCTTTCTGTGATACATACCGGCACCGAGAGCAGAGGCTGTGCCGATAATACGAACATCTAAAGTTAAAGAAGTAACTGACTTGCAGATTTGGTACGACCGGAACACCGTCTAAATTGCCGAGAGAGAAAGAGAGGGATTTATAACCGGTAGAAGCAGAGCCCACGACAGCATGCAGCGGGAGGATGGTATTATAGTACAAGAAGCAAATGTCCGTGGTCTCCAGCTGTGTTAGTATTAGCACTATTAATGATATTAAATTACATTACTCTATATTTTACACGGGAATTTTGTTTTAATTTATTTCATAAAAAAGTTGACGTTAGTCCGCGGGTCGGACAAGAGTTTTACAATAACCTGTATGATATTTAATTTAATTATAATTTATTTTTCATATTAATGTGACTAGTATAACTGTTGTGATTTAGTTTGATAAATTAATGTAACAATGTTGCGAAGTAAGTAAAGTTTACACATAACGTAGATAGTAGTTTTATGTCTAGACGTAGCTTTTGGAGCCTTCTAGACTTTCCAACAAAAATAATAATTACTTAGAATAACTAGGTAGTTATTCTAAGTAATTACTATATTTTTATGAAATGTCTTATCCACTTAGGCAGTTCATCCATTGTCTTTTTTTTTTTTTGGTTGAGTGATTTCATTCAGAATCTAAAAAAATAAAATGAATAAACATTTTATTCAATAGTATATAAAAGTACAATTTTCTAAAATAACACAAAAAGCGGCGATATGATTTTATTTTTATCGAGAAAATGTGATGTAGTCATGTTTTCCTGGCATGCACGCAATACTAGATGACAGAACCGAAAAAACATATACACAAATATGATTCTTAATCTACATAACTAATGAGGGGGAGTAAATAGACTATTAGTTCTGCGAACAGTAGCTCTCGAGAGCATACGATTTTTTGCATAATCGCAGATCTACAATTTTATAGAATTTTTTATTCGTCGGCGATATTTGATTGGTGGGGTATTTTGTTCCAAAATTGGGATAGTTTGCTGAGGCGCCATTTACCTGCCGGTTAATAAGATAAAATAAAAGACTGTCAAGATATAGGGTCGTGAGGTTTTAGTTCGATACTTCGACCTGAGAACCTGACCTGACCTGACCTGACCTGACCTGAGAACTCACGACCACAATACATCTTGACAACCTCAAATTCAAAAGTTCAAATCACGGATTTAGCATCATTAGTCCAAGGTTCAAATTCAACATTATTTTTTTATAATTTGAGTACCGCATGTTTATGCCAAATATTATCAATATCAGCCAAAGACATTCTGTGATATCAGCATATAGCGCCGCAGCAAAACTTCCCTCATTTTGAAATGTATGTATTCCATTAAACTATTTACTTCCTGCTATGGATATGAAAGTCTCTTGGAGAAAATACCTTATACAGATTTCTCAGATCTATTTTTATTCATAAAAGGCAAAGACTTTATAAGGAGAATTCTGTGATAAAAGGCTAGTTTTTATTATAAAATTTATCATAACAACTATGTGAAATAAAAATTAAATGTTGTATTGTTATTGTTGTTGGATATTTTAATGTGACTGTTTGTTGAAAGTTGATATCTTCTCGTCCAAAATCTCGCAGTGCCTGAAGACAAAGCTCTCAACCAATGTGTGTTGACAGTGACGACATATGGAATTGAAACGTGGTCCGTGACCAATGGCCTTTTGGAGAAACTCAGAGTCGCACTGCGGACAATGGAGAGATCTATGCTCGGAGTTTCTTTGCGCGATAAAATCCGCCAGGCCACATCACTCGAGCAACCGATAACCAGTAGGGAAGAAAGGTTCTTGAGTGGCGACCACGAACCGGAAGACGCAGCGTAGGTAGGCCTCCCTCTAGGTGGACCGGCAACATTGTGAAAGTCACGGGCAACCGGTAGATGCAAGTGGCCCGTTGTCGGTCGGTGTGGCGTAAGGGGGAGGCCTTTATTCAGCAGTGGACGTCTTCTTGCTGATGATGATGAAAGATGTCTCTAATTGTCTTGTGCTTTTCTTGTAGCGTTCTAAGTAGCTCATCGGGAATAGTTTAAGCTTGTACCAATATTTGAGCAAATAATATTAAAGAATAATAAACCAAACTGCCAAACTCTTCTTATTTGCTCTGCCTCAATCATACCAATAACAAGAAACAAACAATAATCAAGAACTATGTTTGCTTAGCATTCGGAACCGCGGAAGTTTCAAGCTGTTTACGTTTATATTGGGTCCTATTTATTTGCACGTCAAAAAATTCACTTTGCGTACTAAAATTTCCTAAATACTAACTGCATATGATATGCAACGATCTTTAAAACTATAGATTCGACCAATAAGTAAGTGGTAAATTATAAAAATGTTAAATACTCAAAATTGCAAATTCTACACAAATATTAGATTCAAAACCACAAATTCAGAAATACTTCTAATCCTCAAAATTGCCTATTCTACAAAATAATTATCAATAGGCCACAAAAAGTACTTAACGAATATTATGTGTTACAAACCGTCTCTCAAATTAGCGACTATGTTTAATGGCGTATTTCCTGTTGGTATTCTTCCTATAAACACTTTTGGGCCTGTTTTAAGCGCGTCGATGTTGAATCTTTAGTTTAAAAGATCACTCTAAAATAGAAAATGTCAATGCTAGAACTAAGAGTCGTATGAGACGAGTACACCAGATACTATCTGGTATCGATAATTTTAAACTGCAAAACTAAAACAACAATTAATGGAGACATTTTGATGTGCATAAAATTATTCTGAAGATATGTTAATTATTTCGTGTGTATAGTTCGCACAACATCTAAAAGAGCGAATAGGCGCTGTTGTAAGGAAAACATTTAGGTTATCTAAACAGCCAAAATAACGCAAAATTTTCCCAGTGGTACGCGGTATATTAATAAAAAGTTATGATAATGATTATAATCAGGAATTAAATAAGTTTTTAGTAAAGAGCCCGCTTCCCTCATGTCTCGTCCGAGCATTTTCATAATTTTTTGAAGATATAACTATCACAGAGAGGGAAAAATAAAAACAAATATTCCACCAGTTCTTTAGAATTCTATTTTGAAAAACAAGGACTAAAATTTCGACATTTTTTTCTTCTTCGCAAAAAAATGCTTTCAAACACTGCACTTCTATGTATATATTTTTTCTCTTTCCTCCTAAGAGGATTTTGGCGTCGCACGTCTTATGCATTTGCCAGTGTCAAGTATACTTATATATTTTCAAGTTTTGTTAAATAGTATCAAACAAGTAATAGTCACAGTCAAAGGCGAGCAAAGCAAGTCACGGTCAAGTCCAAGTCAAGCCCCAGTAAAGAGGTGAAAAGTTTACCAGAGCCTTCTATGGAGTTTTGGAAACAACACGAAAATTCACGTCTCACGACATGATACCAATCGCCAACACTCGTGCATGTTCACGAACACTTAACGGGTAAAAATTCACCGTATTTACACATCAACACTCTAAATAACACAAGTTTTGGAAAATAATAAAATGACGCGACTTAAATTTAAGTTTTGTTTAAATACCCACTATTTTTTTCATTCATCGACTGTTTTTTTTATCTTCAAATAATGACGTTGAAAGCTAATTAATATAATTCGTGCGTAAAGAAGGTTCCTAGAACGTTATAGTTTTAAAGCGTCTGTCGTTGTTTTATTCGTAGGTCAATAAACCTAGATAAGTAATAAACGTTATCTACGTCGGGTAAGATTTCTGTCTTTCGACCTGCATTATAATAGTTGCAATCTTGCTCTCCGTTCTTCACTGTGCCCTCTTTAACTTACGACAACTTTACATTGCTTATTAAATATTATTCAGTCTATCAAGCTTGGAAGTAGGTATACGTATCAGTATGTACTGCGGACGTAGGGAGCTTTTTGTATTTAATTTTGCATGGCTAAGAGTTCATTTAGTATTTAATTTATAGTAGCTTTTGCCCGCGGCGTCGCCCGCGTTTTTCTGGCTGACAGACATCTTGAGCAAACAGCGACTTAGTGGGGAAAAAAAAACGCACGTATCATCATCATCACGGATGCGTCCATTGCTGAAAAAAGGCATCCACCTTAGACCTAATCACCGACCGATAACTTGCCGCTTGCATCCACCGGTTGCCCGCGACTTTTACAATGTCGTCGGTCTACCTTGTGGGAGGCCTGCCTGCGCAGCTTCTTCCAGTTCGTGGTTGGCACTCAAGAACCTTTCTTCCCCATCGGTTATCGGTAACGCATGTTGAGTACGTCGAAATCTCCCAACCTAAGCTTTGCTACACTAAAGCCTTTATTTCAAGAAATTTGTTGGCTATCTGTTTCTTTAGTAAATACTAGTACTATACAAAATAAAACACATAATTTAATTATTCCTCTATATTTTATTTACGAAAATAGTAACAAATAAATTATGAAATTGAGTAAACAAATTAATAATTTACAATTATTATCTAGTTATCGAAATGCCAAAAAAGTGACTGGGAATAAAAAATATTTCTAAATATTGTATAACGCTACATTATTCTACTCTTATTACATCTAATTATTTGGTGTGTGGCTACTTTCTAACTACATTAATATAACCATTATAACTATATAGGAAACTTAATATAACTACTAGCCCCATGGCATATGGACTAAGACTGAATGGCTCTGAAAAATACATTTTTGAATCACTGTCAGAACCATCCAAGAATTAGCCTTGTCTTACATTATAATAGAACATTTTAAGACGCTTCTGAAACATTCTAAAATGTACTTTATGCAAATATTGTTTACATTCAAACTTAGGCAAGTGTTCCACAGTCGCGCGCCGCGTGAGCGTAGCGAGTCCCCCTCAAGTGCACAGCGAGCTGGCGCCGAGCTAGCGTCCCATTCAATTCGTGTTTTGCATAATCAGTAACATAATATATAGTAACACTAGTTGTTACCCGCGACTTCGTTCGCGTGGACATAAAAAAAGTATCCTATGTCCGTCTTTGTGATATACAATAACTTCTTATCAAATTTTATCAAGATCCGTTCAGCCGTTTAGCCTTGATAACGCGACAAACATCCAGACAGAGAGACAAAGTTACTGAACATAGTTCGCTAGATGGCATTAGTTGGCCATTTTTGTGCATTATTGGAAGTTTTGTATGGTGTCAGTCCATACAAAACTTTTTCCTCGAGACGAACGTGTTCATTTTTAGACGTCGAAGCTTAATTCCTGATACGACAGCGGCTATATTCCTCTGTATTATAATATTAGTTAGGATAGCGTTCGCTGCGCGCCTGTGGAGGAATTTCTGCGCGCTCGTGTCGAGCTCGCTTCAAGCACGTCCAACAATCCGCCCGCCCTTCGCGATTGGGCCCTAAGAACCCGAGTAAGCTCTCTCGGCTATTTTCTAGCTCAACTAAATGTACAGTTGCCACCATATATAAACCCAAGCGTATATAACTAGAAGACGGCGGTCGGACACTTGCCTAAGGCAATTTTTACAAAGCTAAAAGTCTACGAGATATTTATAAGGCACATTTAGAAACACTGGCAGTATGTCTGCATTAGAATAAGTCAATAAAACGAAAACTTAAGTACTTACTTACTGAAAATGTTCCTAATTATTACAAGTGCTTATTTTAGAGGATTTTATCAATGTTGATTTCAAGACGTTTTACAAAGTCTTAAAATCAACATTATAATATTTTCGCATTATTATTTCGTTACTTTCCTTTTAGGAAGTCAAATCCAAAGGCCTGTGGAGCCTTAAAAATAAAACCTTTCTTTAGATAATCCGTTACCCATATTGACAAGCGCCACCTTCGCATTTCTTTTACATTGCGAATGTGGCACCCCGTGATCATCTATACAGGTTATTCAGAGGGTTTACAATGTTATACATTTTGATTTGATTTGATTTTCATTTTGTACAGCTAAATTTTATTTAATAACTAGCTGCACTCGCGTGGTTTTTGAGCCACTTATTGAGGCGAACAAAACAAAAAATATATATATCAAATCGGTCGAGCCATTTTCGAGTTTTTGCGATACTAACGCACGGCTATTGATTTTGACATATATAGATTTTCGTAAGTACATCAATGTTTCAAATTTTAGAATAAGTACATATAGATACTTACTAGATTCTATGGCGTTGATCTGAAACTAGCCGTAGGAAACATCGTTGACATCTCACTAAATTCTACCTCAAATATCCATTCAGAACAGTACATTTTTCATTAACAACAGCAGTCCACTAATTTTCCAGTCCTACTCCATTTTCTGAACTTTTCTAATCTCCAGAAGTTTCAATGAGTTCAAGGCCCAGAACATAGCAGAGGCCACGTAGAACACCTGCAGCGCTGTTCCAATACCCGGGCTGGAGATGGCCAGGCTTCTAGTTAGGAAGGCGAGAGCGGAACACCGTAGGATTTCCAGAACTGGAGCGTACTTCGAGTTGTCGAACAACATCCCGATAACAGTTAAAGAGGCTATGATATACAGGACGAACACCAGAACTGAGATCGGAGTCATACCCTGAAACAAAGGAAAAAGTATATAAGTCAATGCTGGGTACACAACCACTAAACCAAGTAAGTTAGTTGGTACAGACCGAGTGGCTAGACATGTTATCAGAGTTTTAGACACCTGAAGACCCCTGAATGGCCGGTTGTTGTCATTTAATTACACCTTGGTAAATTCGTTCCTGAGATAAGAAATAGGACAAGATAATATTATACTATTTGAAGTTAAAAAATGCCCTATTTTATTTTATGAATAATTTTCAAAGAAGATCTTCTAAAAAATATCAATTTATTTGACGAAACAACGAAATGGCCCTTTTAAGATAAAGAGAATAACAGTTAAGTTAAAAGCTATAGGAAAACAACCTGATTATCTTCATGAGATCGTCTCGAGATATTTTTTATAATATTTTCTCGAAATTAAGTTTTCCACGGCTCTTAGAGTCTTTGAATTTCATTCGGAAGAAAATGCTTTTGTGTATTTTAAATTTAACATAATAATATTTTTTTACGATTCCGTTTTAGTCAACTCCAGTTGAGAGCCAGTTCTCCAGATGTGTTTATACATATAAATATTTCTGTAGATAGTTAGCGATCAATTGATTATGCGGAAACTATATTGGTAGAACATTTTCTGGACGATAATGAATTTCTCTTTGACCACATCACCATTTAAGATCAGTTGCGCTGAGGTCAAAGGCCTAGATATTCAAGCAAAAGAAGCTGTGGTCAAAAATAGTAAATCGTATGAAAGAGGCCACTGGTAAACCCGAATGAAAATAGAACATAATTTCGCTGGAAAATGTGCTAAGTTATAGTTTCTTCTTAATCAACTCGTTGCTAACTATGTATAAACATAAAATAGTACACACATATAAAATAGTATTAATACTTTGCTTCCACTAACATCGCAACGCAGCTCGAGACGTAACAACTTAACTTGTCTTGTAATTGTATTAACCGAGGTCGAAAAAGTTGGAGCAAACAAATGTTGTTTCATTACACGACTGGGTAGTTCTGGTGGGCAGAGTTTTGGGATTACTCTCAATATTAGACTTATTTACGTACAGACTATTGTCTAAGCTGTGCCGTGGTAACCTACTAACTATTGACTAAACTGTGCCGTGGTCGTATTTACACCGAATAAACTAGTAGTGTTTGAATAAGTTCCGTGACCGCTTTGTCTAATTTAAAGGTTTAAACTATTTCAACAGTTGATTAAAACGGTCCTATGAAGCTCGTGTTCATTAACTTAGCAAACTGATAAGTTAACTAACGTTTCGGCTATACAACTTTCAATATATTTTAGATACATTTTCATTTTCGTGTGGGCATATTATTATAATAACTGAGCATTAGAAAAAATATCTTATTTCATTAAGGGCGAGTCAGCGAGGCGAACTGGAGAATAATGGTTTGCTAGATCAAATATTTTAGGTATTTAATATCAAATAATGGTCTAATAAAAAATGGCCAGATACCTAAAAATATTTTCTAAAGAATGTACTAACTGGTTACACGATAGGATGTATTTTATTCCACTATACAATTCTGAAAACCTCGCCCTTAGCGCGACACAGGACGACGACGTGCCATTTGCATCCAGGCGGTTGCCCGTGACTTTCACAATGTCGTCGGTCCACCTAGTGGGAGGCCTGCCTACGCTGCGTCTTCCGGTTCGTGGTTGGCACTCAAGAATCTTTATTAGAAGAATATAATAGTAACTCACCATATGTTTCCCAGCCAGCTCGAAAAAGCCGTACAGCACGATGGAGTAATGCGACACGAGGTAGAGGTTCCACCACGTTGGGAGATGGACGTCGTATTTCTCTCTTACTTCCACCTGGTGACAAAAACACATTTATTTTATAATGAAACTTACATCTTAAAAGTCGAAAGTAACACAAGCCATTTAGAAGGCCGGACAGAAACACTCAAGATTCTGGCCGTCCTGAACATACACAGACGTTCTTCAGTTTGTTTTTTTAAACTATAATAATTTGCTTACTGTTTATGACGTTTTCCAAAATGTTGAGAATGAATTTAAATTTTCATATAACTTTGTGAGCCAGTAAATAATTACACAATACACTATTTTAGTTTAACCATTATTATGCTCCGGTGGTCTTTCCCTTATAGATAAGCTAGCTACCGAACACCTTTGCTCTGATGCCGGGGTACTAGAATACGGAAACGGTATCCCCTGCCTGTAGTAAGAGCCTACTAAAAGGGGAACTTTGGACTCGGGGTGGTTAGAGGTGGAGCTCTAACCATCTACCTAAGCGAGCCCGGGGAGGACGACAGCGTCGAGTGGCGGACGCTGTTGTAGGCTTAGGTGTCTCACTACAGCTGCTAGCTGTCCCGGGAGGAGCTCAAGCGTGGTGCTGAGAGCTCCGGTGCATTCCCTTGGAGATCCCGGAGCCCTAAGGCAAGCTACTAGTGGGTATACTCCCACATAACCCGGCTGCACCCCGAGGCAGTCGGGTATCTTGTGAAGATTTCCCCATCGCAAAAAATATAAAAAAATACTACCGAACAACCATTAACGCTCATGGTTATTGTTGGAGTAATAGTTATTATTAGAAGGTTTAAATTCACGGTGACATTAATAGCTAATCGATTTGTAATATCTACAAAATCATTGAAACACTTTTATGCTTGTTTTTTTTTATGCGACTGAGTGATGAGATTAGCAAATCGCGCGCCTCATAGGCGAGCGATTTGCTCGTCGTAGAATTATAGCATCACGCTTGTCCATAACAGTTTAGTACCACCCAGAAATTTGAACTTGCATTGAACTTGTAACCATGCACGGCAATGCACTGCTCTCATCAGCCTGACATATTAGATGTTAAATCTCTTTATGGCCAGTAATTTCGCTGGAAACATTTTCCTTTGGTACGGAACACATCCGCAAAAGCAACTTTGATGGGGCGTAATTCAAATTTTAGTGCCTTTTATTAAAAACTCTAAATACTCAGCTATTTGTATCCAAAGCTACAGATTTAAAACAAACACTTCCTGATAAATGTCTTTCTTATAATATATTCTTATATCTTATTATATTTTCATAGAAAATCTGCGCTTCAAGTCACGGATCTGCCTTCGGCGAAACGTTTGGTTTTAGTTTGCACTTGGCAGGCGACGTGCTCGGAATTCCTCAACACAAGCAAATCAATGATGATACAAAGGCAAAGACTATTGGAATCTTAATATGTAGTCTCAAAGGATTCCTTACTATCAACATTGAGTAGAAAAACTACAGAAAAATAACTTTTAAGAACGCAAATATGATTTTACTTAGATACTAGATTGGTATGGTTATTTAATGTCTTTTTTATTATTTTCTATTAAGAGTTAAGTCAGTCGCTCGCCTGATAGTAAACGTCACGCTTACTAATACCAGAATCCCTATCCTCAAAAGCTGAGATTCAATCTCGTCTCGATAAAAATGTCGAACTTCGAGATTTCTTATCCTCAACGCTATTTTTCGAGATATTCACTATGGCTAGCGTGCGAGATACATCGAGTGATCGGAGGCAACCGAGACGAGAGACAGTCGAGATTAAAACCTTGAAATCAACATCAATTTGTCATATCACAGTTTCAAGCCCAGTTCAGGGACACCCAAAAATTTGAAAGTTTTTTTTTTTATCTTTATGTTTTCAAAACTGCCTCTGCGCTCGTCTTATGAAATATTAAATGTTAATCTCTTTGTGAACAGAAGCTTCACTGAAAACAGTTCTTTTCAATCCAGAACAAAGTAATGTGATGTAATCGATGATGTGTGAGCTGCTCTCAAGAGCAGCGATTACCGATTACGCATGGATTGGAGGACAGGAGCTCTACAAATGCAGTACTCAAGTACCGAAAATGTTTACTTCTAGCAGGTGTAATTCTGCATGATGTAACTTCTCTGCCTATTTATACTTCACGCGTCTTCTACTTTCTCTCATACGTGCTACGTCAGTTTAGGCTGAGCTTATAGGGGTTATTTTTCTGTAGATTCAGTACCCAGTTCTCAATCTTGCTGCGAATATAAGTTGTAAGCCGTGTTTAAAGTGTTTGAAACGTTAAACGATTTGATTGATGAAATTCCTTGGAATGTAGAAGTAATCGCTTTAAACAATGATCGCTGGCTCTAAAGGCCAGCCAATCCTTGCCGCGGATTGAACGAATGCCAGTGATGACATATGGAACTGAAACGTGGTCCTTGACCACTGGCCTTTTGGAGAAACTCAGAGTAGCACAACGGGCAATGGAGAGAGCTATGCTCGGAGTTTCTTTGCGCGATAAAATCCGGAACGAGGATATTCGTCGAAGAACCAAAGTCACCGATATAGCTTTCAGAGTTTGCAACCTGAAGTGGCAATGGCCATATCACCGATATGACCGATAACCGGTAGGGAAGATAGGTTCTGGAGTGGCGACCACGAACCGGAAGACGCAGCGTAGGTAGGCCTCTCACTAGGTGGACCGACGACATTGTGAAAGTCGCGGGCACCCGGTGGATGCAAGTGGCCAGTTGTCGGTCGGTGTGGCGCTCTAAGGGGGAGGCCTATGTTCAGCAGTGGACGTCTTATGGCTGATGATGATGACGATGATTCACGATAGCTTTAAAATCCAAAGCGCCCAATGTATCTACAAAAATAGACCTGACCTCTTCATTCAAAATCATATTTACATCGAGTTTGAGCTCCTCCTCGCCGAGCCTGGAGGTGCCTGGCTCCCAGCTCGGTCCCCAGAACACAGCTCTGAACTTGTCGCCCCAAGTCTCGAACGATCGGTACTTTTCTACCACGTATTTGGTGTAGAACGACTGGAAAAGAAGACAAAACTTAAATTAAAATCTCGCTATAGAACTTTAGTAGAAATAAGTGGGAAAGACACAGTTTCAAATAAATACCACACTAAAACAGTTAGGAAGGTATATTGAACACTAGTTGCACCCCGCAGTTTCATCCGCTATTCTACAGAAACCGAATATTTTTTCGGGATAAAAAGTAAGCCTATGTGTTAAACCTACATACCAAATTTCATTCAAATCTGTACAGCCGTTACTGATTTGAACGGGAACAAACACACTTACATACTTACCTACTCACATTCTTACACACTTACACACAAACTTTCGCATTTATAATGCTAGTGTGATTCTTTAGTAGAAAATAATTATGTTGATTTTATTTAGTACTAGCTGTTACCGGCGACTTCGTTCGCGTGGACATGAAAAAGTATCCTATATCCGTCTTTGTGATATACAGTAACTCCATATCAAATTTTATCAAGATCCGTTCAGCCGTTTTGCCGTGATAACGCGACAAATATCGAGACAGAGAGACAGAGTTACTCTGTATAGTTCGGTAGATGGCGTTGATCCGTTTTTATGCATTTTTTGACGTTTTGTATGGACTGACAATTGTAATATAGGGAGTTCTGAATCGCGCAAACGAAGTTTTTTGTTCTAGACGAACGTATTTATTTGTATACCTCGAAGCTTTGATTGGGTCTGTTACGACTGCGGCTATATTCCTCTCAATTATAATATTGGTTTGAATATAATACACAGTTCTGTGTGTACTGAATAAAAATAAAAATTACCATAAAACATATTTTATATTTTCTTCTGATATTTGACAGGTAAAATATAAATTCCGTTTTTATAATTATTTGTTTAAATATACCTCCGATAACTTAGATTGTATATAGCGATAAGCAATAAGCATAGAGTTCTTCCTATTATATAGGGCAAAAAATAAAAGAAAATTTAAAAAAAAATGAGAGGAGTGTGTGTGGTTTGCTCCCTATCAACTCGGCAAGGTCTGAACGAATTTAGATGTACTTTGGTTGAGACACTGATTAACTCAAAAAAATCACAGATACTCTACGATATCGGATAAAAGCGCCGAGCGAAACTTGTAAATCTGATTTTATTGATGGTTAAAGTCACAAACACTAATATTATTGTTCGAATATTTTGAAATAGCAATAACATCTGACGACCATACAATTTTCCATTTTAGCGGTGAATAAAACTAATCAAAAACACAAATAACAGAATAGCTAATGGAATACATAAACAAGAAATACCATTAAACCTGATGTGAAAACTTTGTGGCAAAATTTAATTAAGTCGGGAGAAAACGTGGTTATAATGACTTATCCCAAAAGCCTGCTTAGATTAAGTTGTTTATTTTGAGTGAGTTAGAAGGAATCATTTGCCAAAGTAAAAGCAAGTAGCATTTACTATTGTATTATATAATTATGAGACAAGTTTAAAATAAAAATAACACAAATGTGTTGAGTTCGTAATCCGTCAAACGGACAGTTAACAGAATAAAGGTTTGCAAAGCCCTTTGTGGGGATTAAATAATTGACCTCGAGAGCTTAATTAAATAATTATTCTCTTTTATCTTTACTAAAAGTTAGACGAAGGAATTTTAATGATTGATGATTGTATTTATTATTTATTTATTTTGAAAGCTTTTTGAAACGAAAATCGTTTTCGTACCCAGAGATATTAAAAAACAACAGAGTAGAGGTAAAATAAATACAATACAAAACAATTAATAATCTTTTTAATTCGTAGCTCACTCATAGATCTGTAGTGTGTATTGTAACTGTGTAATTTTTAAAGATTTTCCATGTTGAGCATGATACGCGTTGTCGTGATAATATTCTAATAAAAAAAAATAAGCAAAAAGCATGAAACAAGAAAATATTATTCAAAATTCAAAATGGCATAGTCCATTATTTTAATGTACATAGTATTTTTCCTTTTTAGTAATTTTTTTATAGATTCCGCCATATTGGATTTAGTATAATTCCGTGTAGCCTATGACACGCGGAGTGTGAAGACGCATCGATAGACACATATCTTGTCAAAATCTGATGAGCAGTCTACGATATTAGAGGGAACATAATATATGAACATACTTACACACATACATACATATACACTGTTAAACTCATAACCCTCCTTTTTCGTAGTCGGGTAAAAAGTAAGCAATTAAGGGGGGCTACCGAACAAGAAACGTATTTTTTTGACATTTCTTGTTTTTCCTCGTTCGTAAAAACGGCAATACATACTAGACATTTGGCCGTTTTTTTATCATTTCACTATAGTATTGAAAGTAGATATCGTAGAGTAATAATTACTGTACAAAATTAATCACTGTCCTGACTGTCCAGTCACGAGGCGTGTAGGACAGAGATGGATGGCCTGATGAAGCACACAGCACGATGTGCGTAGTGAGCGTGTCAAGGGAACTGCCGACTAATAATACGAGTATCATTTACTTATTGCTGATAGCCAAAGATAATATAACCAGGAGACAGATCATCCAGAAAAAAACTCTTTAAAAATCTCACAGTACGGTACAAAGGTTTTAGTTTAAGTGTATATTTTCTAGCAACAAAATCGTCATTATCTTACTCAGCTTTCTTATCCCACTTCTGGAATAGGTCCTATGTCAAATCAGAGTTTGAGCCCGCTATGGCCACTAATTGATTACGATTCTGTTGTACCACTCGTAGTAATTGTACTAAACTAATCTGACAGGACTAAAAGTATTATCGTCTCTTTTTATTTTTCAAGTGTGAAAAGTACGGCAACAATTTTAGAGTTTGCAAATGTAGTTTAGAAAATGACATAACAGAATTGACGCCTTTAACTCTCAACCAACAGTCTGTTTTGCCTTGACCACAGCCTAATTCCGCCGGCAGTACGCCTAGCTTAATAAAAATAATCATACCTGCAGATACAGAGGATTGAAGGAAGGCTGATTGTAGATGAGGCCGTACACGATCTCGACTTTGTCAGTCTCTGGTCTGAAGGTGCCGAACAGGCGGTCCCAGACGATAAGAACTCCTCCATAGTTCACGTCCAGGCAGTACTTGTTGCTTCCTGTCAAGAAAATAATTTAAGATTAATAAAATTTAACTGTAGTTATACTCAAAACGCTTGATATCTTCCTAGAATTAAAGAAAATGCTCCAACACCATTGCGTATTGATTACCCCTAATCCCTTCTTTTGACGATCAATTTGGCTCAATAGTGGAACAGGTGCCTTAAGAGCAGGAAGTCCCGGGTTCGATTCCCAGCCGGGCGGATGTTTGAACGATGAATTTGAATATCTGCTCTGTGTCTGGGTGATAGTTGATCGCGTCTTTGTGTGTGTTGTATAGCATCCTTGACTCAAAGTAAAGTGCAAACTCTCCTTGACTCAAAGTGGGGAGCAATGAGCGATAATAATCGTTATATATTTATTTTCCTTTCTTCATCTTTTGGCTTTAACCTAAATCTACGTTCTGTATTCCGCCGAGCACAGCGCGTAGAATCAGGTTAAAAAGATCTATACATATAATTCGGTTCCCGGTTCCCGTTAAGTAACCGTATAGTCCTATTGAAAATTACGGCAGAGGTTTACCAAGCCACGTTAATAATAACAATCAATTCTGCAATATCCAACCAATTCATCCCATCAATAACCGATTGATTCATAACCCGAACCCCAAATCTCCAAAACGACTTTCGTTTCCTTTTCAATTTATTTCAGGACCCTGTTATCGGCTTCGAAGTCGTCTTCCATAATTCATGAAGTCGATTACGAAGGCAGATCGACCCGATCGTTCTTAGACGAAAATGTAATGAACCGAACCTATTTTGCATACCGTAGCAACATTTAACACAGACAAGCTAAGAATGCGAGCCTTTGTATATGCAACCTGTATTTTGAGATGTGGATCAGCGGCATCACAGTGGTAGAGCACCTCAATATTAACCGACATGACGTCACAGACCATGACGTCAGGGAAAAACAGCTGTTCTTTAGAAAAAGTTGTTGATGCACGACAAAATGTTTGGCACAGCTGATTTTTTCGTGGTTTCAGGCTTAGTGTCGTTTTTAAAACGCTAGGTATTGAGCTAATATCACTCAAATGCCGGGGATCCTCTCAAAATACAGACATCCTGTATAGTAGACGAACGCGCAGTTTTACCTTGAAGGATTTTAGGTAGTGTCAAATTGATTAGCTCAGTCAGTTTCTACGAGTCTAAAATATAGTCATAGTCAGTAAAGGCCAGGCCTCTTGGTTAAGGACCAGTAGAAAATCGTTCTAAGTATCTGAGTATTAGGGATAAATATATAACTAGCTGCGTCCCACGGTTTCACCCTTTTTTCTACAGAAACCGATTATTTTTCCGGGATAAGAAGTATGTGTTAATCCAGGGTATAAGCTACCTCCATACTAGTTTCATTCAAATCCGTTCAGCCGTTACAGAGTTGAAATGGAACAAACACACTTAAATACTTGCACACAAACTTTCGCATTTATAATATTAGTGTGATTGTATAAATAATTTATCTCTCAGACTAGGGTACCACTCGAAATATAATAAAGGTAAATAGTTATTTGTATTTCATTTTTTTTTTTTTTCATTTATTTAATATTATTTCGTTTGTGAGAGATTCCACGAGCTATTTAAGATAATATTTCATTTATGAAAGGAAAATTATTATTTCAAGGACTATTTCTACTTACTTAAGGAACAGTTACTGAATTATAATAATTATTACTAATGCCATAATAACTAGTTAACGCGCTTGTAACAGGGGATAGTAATTGTTTCGTAGTAATAGTAATTTCTGAAGGTAACTATAATATGAATATACTAGTCCAGTTCTTCTACTACTAACATATTTACTATATATACTTATAACATGTTTGTAGAACCCGCAATTTACGTAAAGAATTTTGCATTTAGATTTTAAAGTGAACCTATAGTTTGAGTTTGAGCTTCGACGGGGCTAAAACGAAAAAACACTGGTTTTCCTGTTCCGTGCACCATCAATAAATATGTAGATAAAACCTTATTTTGAGATATTTGATATTTAGTTTTATCGCTTCAAATTAACAAAATTATTATTACATGTAATTTTCTCGAAAATATTATTTTGAAAAACCGAAATTTTTCGCTAAATTTCCGAATTTTTTGTATACATTCCAGTCATTTAACTCTAATAGAGAGCTAATCATTACTTCTAGGAAAGTTAAGTAAATAATTTACATTAATTTCTCAGTTATGTTTTATTTAGCAATTATTATTTTTTTGACTATCGTGCTAACTCCATCTTTATTTATCTGCAATCGGAAGCGTATTGTGCCTGCTTACTCTAAAAATCCCCTTAGACAATCCCCTGCGAAGGGGACTATTGGAAATTTTCCGAAAATTGCCAACTTTTTCTCAACTTAGCCCCGCAATAACAACTGCTAATAGACATACGATTTCTGTTTTCATTTTCATTAAATAGAAATACGGAACCGAAACACCTGTTCAATATGAACCAAATAAGGGATTTTCCTGTTCCGTACACCTGTCAACTATCCCGGCTAACCTTGATATAGTTCAGATGTGTATTGAACCAGGAAATATATAATTTCGTACGTTTTTCTGCTCGAGTGATTTTTTCGTTAGAAGGAATCATCTTGTTTCGAAATTAAGGCAGAGGCGTTATTTTGGTTTATATCTTATATTTGTTGTGGATTTGCAGAACTTTTGATCAATAAAATAAGAACTCCCTCACGAATCCAACATTAACCGTACACTAACATTTATCCAAACAATTTGATATTGTATTGTTTACTTTAAATATATTCTGTAACTGTTTTAGATTTATAAATCCTAATTAATATTATAAATTCGAATGTAACTCTGTCTCTCTGTCTATTTGTGTCTCTATCTCTCTGTCTCGTTGTCTGGGCGTTTCTCGTGTTTTCAAGGCTAAACGGTTGAACGGATCAAGCTGAATTTCTGCATAGATATATATACCTTAAATTTCGGAGACAGGCATAGGCTACTTTTTATACAAATAAAATATTTAATAATTTAATATTTAGTCTACGCGAAACCGGTTAAACCGGTTATTTGCCGATTAATATAATCTAAAAGTAGAAGTCACATCACTAGTCGCTGCGTACTATGCTTATGATATTATTATAATAGACTAGAAAGGTATCTAGCATTGTATCAATAAACCATTATCTGGAATCATTCGTCTATGTGTTATTCTCTATTGTCTGCGTCACCCATCCACCGAGTGTCCGGGTCGAAGTTTTCTTACTCGACATTTTGCAAATTTATACGAATACCGGATTTGATTAGATTACTATGAATCTGGCCTGTCTTACTAATTATGTCCTTGGCATTTGTATGCGAATGTGAATCTGCCTAATATTTAAATATTTATCATATTGTCCTTAGAGGTATTTCCAAAGATATTGTTAGTATGAATATAAACATGAACAAAGAGATATTTCGGGAAAATGATCTGCCCGGAAGTTACAAGTAAGTACTTGTTGATAACAGTCTTGTTTGTTGATCTGAACTTTTGTTATGCGACTTTGAGGTTCTTACCGCAGAGTAATTTACATCCACGGATCCTCATTAGCCGCAACAACAACGTAAATTAAAAAAAAATAAAAAAATATTCAAGTGATTAGAGAGCTACCAACTTAACTGAAACAGTCAAAAAGGTAACCAAAAAATTTGATAATACATTTCGTTGAGGGTGAATGACATACATATACGAACCCTATACTAAAACTTGTTTATAATAATGAGTACAAAGATATTCTAGAATATATCCGCCATCTAACTGTATGCCAAAATAAATATGGAACAAAATAATATAATGAGCACCAAAAAATACTTCAAGACCCTAAGCTCTCTTACCAAAAAAAATTACTAAAAACTAAAAAACTAAACATGTACCAAAAGGTTTAAAACCTACAGTTCTGAGCCCAATCCTCTTCATAGAAAAATAAGCCTTTGTTTGATTAAAAAAATAAAATAAAAACCATACTAATATGTATACTAGGTATATATTGTTATTGGTATACAATATATTTCTACCCGTACCAATACACACTTAAAATGGTTTAATCTAAAAACGTTATCAAGAAACTTACTATAGATATAGCCGTTCTAAATAAACACTCATTTTGTAGCTCTGTTTTCATAAAGCTACAAAAATAACATTTCCATCATCAGACTTCTAATAAACACTAAGAAAAAGTTGGAAGGCTCGTTTATCATCGATTGGCGTTTCACAACAAATCTAATGTCTTCCTATAAAGAAAAATGTGTAAATAAATAAAGTGGAACGAAAGCAATTTGCAAAGAAATTAAGTTTCAGAAAGTAATCTTCTGTATTCACGCGACAGCGAGATCACAATTTACGACTCATTATTTTTCGTAAAGAAACAGATGAGATATCACTTTCACGTCTCGTCTACTTAAGATTGGAGTATACCGCCTTGCAAAATCGCCAGCTGTTTCGCAACCCCTAAATATTATGCAATTTTGATGTTTTTTTTATATGCTTTCCACACCGTTTAACACTATGTTTATATATATTTTTTTATAGCAATATCTTCGTTGTTATAGGCACCTAAAGTGATGATTTTTCTGCGTTGCAATTATGACGAATAAAGTAGTTTTTATTAAAATACCCAAATTGTGAGCGTAGATTAGAGCTTATCCAAGCAATTGACACCAAAGACAAGCTACAAATACAATACAAAGCGGCGATATAGTTTGATCTCGTTGACGACCAACAACCACGAAAGTGGTTAAAGTTCTGAATCGTGCCATTATACAGGAATTTACCGATGTAGCTAGTATTAATCCTTGTTTGTAGTAAAGTAGCGATCAGTATTCTCAGACTATCTAGTCTAACTGACTAACCTAGATACATCACTTAGCTCTATCCCATTGGCAAGTTGAGCAGTATCACAGATTACAGTGGGCACCACACAGAAAAACATTAGTTTTTTGTGACCTGCGGTATATTTTTAAATCAGCAAGACTCCGCCAATTTGCAAACTAAGCTTTGATAGACTTTAGAATTTGTTGTATAGATTCAATATAAAAGAAACTTACCATGGTGAACTCTATGATGACTAGGCGTATTAAGAATGTACTCCAGAGGTCCAAGACTCTTGATAGCTTCAGTGTGAATCCAAAACATGTAGAGGTAGCTGAATTGGTGATGCATCACGAACTGGGCGGGTGGGATCGCCAGCGCCAGAGGAAGGTAGAATATCTGGAGAACATTATTGTAGATCTAAGAGTTTATATTATACCAAGTAGATTATTTTGTGTTTGGGTGAAGTGAGAATAAGAACAATATTCAAGACAGACACAAAATCCTAGTCAGGGCTATAAAAAGACACACTTCACACCATATATTTATGTTAGAAGAAAGAAAAAAACACCCGACTGCAAAGTGACCCCATGACACTCTCGATACGAAGACAAATTCTAATAAAACTTCGCATTCCAAAATCGGTCAAGCCGTGAAGACGGTAGGTAATATAATGAACTAACAAACATAACATACAACCGAAAACCGTTACCCTCCTTCTGAGCACTCGGGTAAAAATACCCAAGAGATCGATATAATCTCCCGGATGCGTTAATAACTCAGTCTCGGAGTACTCATGCATAAAGTATAAATGCCGGCTTTAAGACACTCGTAAAGTGAGACGTGTACTCGAATAAATTAGGACGAGAATAGCCCACAGTGCTATTTCATGAACAAGGGTTGTGGCAGGTTTAACGTCTATTTTGAATGGAGAATACGTGTTTGCGCGAAATTAGAAGTTTCAGGTTCACATCAAACTGTGTACTGACTTTCTCGAATTGGTTTTGACTAGTGATTAAAAACATAGATCTCTGAACAGCTGTAGGGATGTGTCACACGTATCAAACTAGTTACTCCGCATTAAACTAGTTGCTTGGCGTATTATTATGTGTTTCACGTTTTGTGCAAGTGCAAGCTCACTCCATCAGGCTATATGATATCTCAGACGAGTTAGAGGCCCTTAAGGAATTCCTGTGCACTGTGAGTTTGTTTTCTGGTGTATTTTTTTAATCTTAGTCAATTGTTGCATTTTGAAAACGTGATATGAATAGGAATGTAACGTTTCTGGTTGTACGTTTTAAGACTTGCTTTTTAAGATTCAAGCTGTTATAGGGCTAGTCTATAGGAAAGAAACGAAGTATGTACTTACAAATCCACACCACCCTTGCAGCACGGACTGCCTGATGCCTACTCCCATATTGAAGTCTTCTGAGGTATGGTGGACTTGGTGCTGCGCCCATAAAATATGGACCTCTGTGAAAACAAAAAGCAAAATTGAATTAGAAAAAGTAGATGACATAGGTTTTTGTTTAAAGTTCGTATAGGTCGAGTGGTAAGCACTTATATCAAAGTTTTTAGTCTCTCTGAAGGCCTCTTACATATCTTAAAACTAGAAATAGTAAAATCTATTGATTTGTAAAAATGCTATACATTTGAACTACTAATTACTTAATAATTGACTGATCTTCCCTTCCCTTCCCACAACTAGTTAATTCCATACATCTGTGCGTACGTGCTGTTGTGACAAAAGTATCACGCAAGGGGCTTTATATGACATGACGCGAGTTTCTGAACTCGTAAGCATGAATGATGATGACGTTAAAAAGCTTTCTTTATCTCAACCGCTCGACTGAATTGTTCCGAAAAAAGTACTCTTCCCTAGCTCCGACGAGGTTAGTTTAGTTGAGTTATTGACCCAATGAGTGTAATTTTTTAAAGGTGTATTTAGACGGATGCATGGTGCGTTTCGATCGTTCTAAATGAGGAATCTAGAGGTGGTCTATGGTCAAGGCACAGGGCAAGATTTAAATGAGATCGCGATTATCTCTGTATAAATTAACTTTAAAACCCAGATAAAACTTACCATGGCAAGCTCTGTGCATCCAGTAGTAGCACAGATCCACCCCCAGCGCCGCCGCATACCAAGTTAAAGTACTGTCCCAGGGCAGTTCTATGAGTCTGTAGTTGACGTAGATCCACGTGTACAGGTATGACTCGGCTCCTCGCCAGATTATCCTGGAAGAGAGATATTTATGAAAGTAATTGGATTGACAGAATTAGAATTGCTTATGTATAGACCAGAAAATTATAACACGTGTACCATAACATTAATAAAAGAATTTCTGATGAGCTCTGTGTTTTTTAAATATATTGATGTAACATAATTTAGTGCTGCGCTCCGTGGGGGGAGGTCCTTGTTCAGAAGTGGATGTCTTCTAGCTGATCATGATAGGTTTTAGGTTAGTATTTTCAAGATTCAACGAAACTACGTACAGATTTTGTATGATGACGTATTTAAACCATTTCATTGCCTATTATTTTCTCAAGGATTCACACCTTCACCAATCAGGTACTTTAAATGTAAGATAGCTCCGGCATCAGCCTCTAGCATCTAAAAGATAACAATTTATTTTTATGTTCGCGTTAGAGTTTTTTTGCTATCATAATCTTGATTATTTCATAGCAAAATAAAATAAAAGTATAAATGCTTTTATTACTATTGCTTAAAAAACACGTCTAGCAACCAACATTTGAATTCACATTAATAGCATTTTTTAGTAACAGAACAGTTACGTTTTACATCCAGTTCGTCTGAAGATAAGTGGTGTGTTCGAAGATGGAGATGCCTACCTTGAATTGGTGACCAGTTCTCATGGGAAACTGTTCTATGGAACATAGCGTTAGACGCCTGGCTACAGTTTTCGACTTCAGCGGTAGTTAGCCAAGCCCTACCTCTATCTTATGGTTACCTCATATTTAAAATAAAAAAAATCATTCACTCATATTTAACCAATACCTATTGCTTAGCGCATAACCGTTGCAGTAGGACCATCGAAAACTGTGCGGTGGGAGAAGCCTAACCGGTAGACTAAAGTAGAGTGATGATGATTCTTACCTTCCACACTCCTGGAAGATGCCATGCGATATGCTAGTGATGCCATCGTTCAGTCTGATCCCTGGTTTCCCCTCCAGCCTCAACACGATGTGCTCAAGCAGCATAAATATGAAGAAGTATGGCCATGACTAGAATAGAAAAAAAATAATGTCACATTTTCTCTTGCTTCTCCAGGAACATGTAGGCAATTTCTAAGATGCTAAATGTTTGACCAATTTATTTATGTTAAGATCCTACACAAATTTCTAATATATAGATAATTATTTTCTTCACAACTTTCAACTAAATCTTTTTAGTCGTGACTGAGATTGATTTTTGTGGGAGAATACGTCACAATAATTGATTAAAATATTAGTAGAGTTACTATTACTACTACTAATTAGTTACTAGGTTGATTTAGGACGACTAGGTTTTTTTTTCTCGTAAATATTTGATTACATTTTTTATACCACGTGAGATCAAGTTACCATAGCCAAACACCCGGTATAACGAGAACCCACCGTTTATCCCAACACCCGGTATAACTGAGTATCTGCGCATGAACTCGTGAGTTAATCTATAAATAATCAGCAATTTTAGACTGACCACGTAATTTAAATAAATCCTTGAACTTGTTTATTTGTGATTTGAACTTAAAATGAAACGACAGAAAAGGCATAGGTATCGCCACTATGCAAATTATGTTAGATGATGTTATGATACCTACTTTTATTTTAAAGCGTTAGAAAATACAATCTTGACAAGAATTGACTGAGGTAACTCGAATTTAAAAATATATACTTTGTATGCCTCTGGAATTTAAAGATCAACAATTTTTTCGCATAAGTAAAACATAACTCGAGTAAAAGCAAAGTTTAGTGATAGACGACGGTAGCGTGCGTGTCATTCTTGTGACACTCGGCGAGAAAGATCACCGGATATGATAGAAACAATAGATCAGAAAGCGCATGGTACACGTAAAAAAAAACAAGTTTTTGATTGGTCTAAATGACTGTCGGTTAGCCCCTCGCCTAACCAACATGCTTATTATTGCGAGAAAAAAAAATATCTTGTAAAATTGTGCTTAAAACATCGGCAAGAAAAAGCAACAGTGTATCGTGTTTAGTGTCCCACGACACATGTGGCAACCACTGTCACGAGATACCGCGCCGAGAACGTAAGCCGACTCGTGTCGTGTCGTGTGCCAGATTGGGCAACGTGGCGCTATATCCGTAATTAGGGTTTTGAAATATTTGCTATAGGTAGCTTTAATTGCCATGTTATTAATACTTGTTTAGTTGTGCTCTGCGATTTTTGGCCAGTCTTTCAGCATTTTCCCAGAATTAATAATATAATAATTATAAAGCCCATTTATTTCCAATCCAATTATTACATGCATTACAATATATTAAAAAGTTCATTCATTAAAGAAATCCATCCTATCTTTAGAATATCACTAATTGTGTAATATATATAATTGTTTTTATTTTGATGACGAATTTCATTTTAACAATCACTATCGTTACTGTCCTCTTTTCCGTTGATCGGAACCCCTTCTCGGAGACCTCCTCCAGCTTGTTCCAGACCTCTCTGTCCTTTGCTTTTGAATTGATAATATATCTAACGATAATCAAATTTTCATTACATTCGTATTATATTTAATACAAATCAAACTAGGTAATCATACTGCTATTTTAATATTTATGTAAGTAGTTTGTTTTAGGTTGTATGCATTTTGTTTAGTTAATAAAGGCAGATAAAATATTCAACGAGCAGCATCCCACTTCCTACAAGAACCGCGTATACTTCGCGATCTATATTTGGTTCTTAAAATCAAGGTTCTAAGCTACTTCCATACTAAATTTTATAGAAATCTGTCTAGCCGCTTGGGAGTTGAGAAGGAATAACCATACAAACTCGCTTTTATAATATTAGTGTGCTTGTATCTGATGTTTTTCTTCTTGATGAACGTGATTTATTTTTGTAAAAAGAAATCGAGATCCTTTCAGCCGTTAGTAGCGAAAAGGATTTTCCTTTTACTAGAATCATAATTTGCTATTTTCTAGAGTATCTAGCTACCGACTAAATAGTATTTTGTCACAAATTCAAATGGAGCTACCAACAAAGGTCAGCGGTTAAAAAGTTCAAATCTTAATTAGAAAAATTTACGCATTCAAAATGATAATATTCGATGCATATTGACAAACACAGCCTTGGTAATAATTAACAACACGTTCTGAGTGTTTACAAGTACAACGGCTTATTAGAAATTGCGAAAGATAAAATTAAATTATTATTGGCTGTAAAAGGTGTAGTAATACGATACGTGAAAGGTTTTATTTTAAAGTGTTCATTCGTTGTTAAATTAATGTTAAGAACCTTACATGCGAATACAGGTGTCTCGCTCGCGCAATTTCACATTCATTGAAGGTATAAAATGTAAAAATAGTGTGTTAGTTAGTTATTTAGTAATATCTTTTTTGTAATTTTACGTTTTTATTTATAAATCGAACTTGTTAAGCACCGTAACAAGATTACAACCATTAAAAATGAATCTCAATATTAAAAAAAAAAAGCGAAAACGTAAGTTATTCTGATCTCTTCCGTCAAATTAAAAGCTATCGAAACGGAATTTTGTTGAGAACATTTCTGATGTTGTAGAACCTACGAACACTTGAAAATGCACGAGTGAGTTATCTGTGGCACCACTCTATAGCCCTTAATAGAATAAATGTAATAGATGTAGTCCTGTTCAATAAAGCTATCTAGGTAGATTTAGATAATTTACTGGTTCGATACAATAGGAGGACAAAAAACTATCAAAATTGGCAAGTATTATACCAAAGATATACTTAATGAGACGACTAAGATAAATGAAAGTTATGGTATGAGTAGGTCTATAATTATTATACTTGTATTAAGATAAGTGCGTAAAAAGTAGACTTGAATCTTATAAAACATTATTTTAGATCATACTATATCAGCTGTTAGACTGCCTTGAGGTTATGCATTCACGGCGTTGTAGTTTATTTATAAATTATTTGTTTAAAATATCGCAGATGAAAATTCTGAATAGGTATCTTACAAAACAACCGTGAAGTATAGACAGTTTTCACAAATTCTTAGAAAAATCTGATACGATACGTAATTACATATGGCCAGTAAGTAGGAGTTGTAAACAGTACAAAATAACTTTAATAAGTATTCTTCTATTATATACTGCTTTTTCAATCAGTGAGATAACTGTTATCTGAGGAATAGTATGGCGTGTTGACATATTTTCTATGCAAAAGCTGTCAAACCGCCATATTTGTTCCTCAGATAACAGTTCTCTGACGATTGACCTCAGATAAAAGTTCTCTGACGATTGAAAAGTCCACCCTAAGTTTTTTTTAAATAGACAGTAGCAAAAATAAAACCTGTTTGAAAATGTACCTGCTTAAAAAAGTTAGGAACATCTTCTTTCCTCTCCCACATGGTATCCTGAGGGGAGTGGAGGTAGAACAGCTTGCCGACCCCCTTCACATGATCCCGTACAAGCTCCAAGAACCCGTTGTCGACGGTGGCGTTCGCGAATGTGTAATCCATCGCCATGATGGACGCTGGTAGCCTGGAATCAAATAAACCTTATTATAACAATAATTATAATCATTGTAATCGTAGCAATAAAAATATCTAGAAAGAAAACCATTATATTTATACAGGCTGGCTATAACTAGGCCCTTAGTCCAGCCGATAGATAGCACTCATTATAATGTAATTTTGTTTTAGATATTTTTATTTTTTCGTTTGACCACAACATTTGAAAATGAAATAGCGTGTATTTACATTTTTTTTATTTACATTAACACTACATATTTATTTCATTTCTCCGAAAAAAAATGAAAAAGTAGAAGATCACAATAAAGCAGACATAATTATTAGAAGTCGTTTAATAATGTAATATATTTTCATATAAAATAATTATAATAGTCCTGCAGATAAACAGATTAAAAAGCAGACATAATTATTAGAAGTCCGTTTAATAATGTAATATATTTTCATATAAAATAATTATAATAGTCCTGCAGATAAACAGATATTGTCCTAAAAACAGAATTCTCGAAGACAAAAATAAAAAATGAATGATAGTAAGATATAATAAAATTCAGTCGACTTGAGAACCTCCTCCTTTTTTTGGGAAGTCGGTTAATAAATGATACTTGTATTTCAAGAAAATGTGTCAAAACTATGTTAGTTTCCATATCGAAGTAGTGTCCACATTACGTGTTGTCATGTAGCCTAGTCAAATTAATGTTTGACCCGGAAGTAACTAATAACAGGATTTTTCTGTACGTAATTGTATAATCGATATATATACAATTAATATAAAATAATTAAACAAAATGCATAAATTTTAATGCTCAAATTTTACATTTTGCAATGTCGCTAATCCAAAGTATATTTCAGATGACGATCGTGAGCACGGCAGTGAGTCGTCGGCGACGATAATGTATTACGGCTCAAGCATAACTGCATTTTCTATGTTCCGTACCTCCAGACTGTTTAATTTAATTTAATATTGATTCTACGTTAGCAAATTATATCAAACTAAGTTTTATATTTATGTTTCCTCCATACTGAGTCGCGTCACTTCACTGGGTTACTTGCCGTGTACCCGTGTTAGACAGAACTGCTGAAGTCAAGAGGAGTAGGAAGAGACGTAAGTTTATTCCTCCCCTTGCTTGCTGTTGGTTCTTAGCAGGACCGTCAAGATAGAGATGCAGCGATGGCAAGGCCAAAAACGTAAGAGGGATGAAGAGCGCGAGGAGATACGAGAGTAAAACAGTGTGTGGCTGCTACCCGAGTATTGGAGCCACACGATGTGTGGTATCAACAACTGATAATGTACTCCTGCAAGTAGGTTAAATAGAAGGATTGTATTATCTTTAATCTGTTATCGTTTACGTGAGGTCATTAGCTGATATTATTTCAGATCCACTTCAATAACAAGGCTTTAAAACTATCTAGAATAAAAATTAAGATGTACAAACGTTTTAATATTAAAACCAACGTTGTTTCAAAAACAGGCAACCACATCAGAACCCAAAGACAAGTGCCAGTCTGACTGACTCCCTGAGTCTGAATCTATAAATTTCTTTTAGTATCAAATTAAAACACTTTTTATACTAAATCTATTGTTCAACATAATTAGATGTACATGCAAACAAAATCATAATGTTAGCCAAAATTTCGTAAGAAGGTCACATATCTTAGATAACTCTGCGCAGGTCAGTTCATAATCTAAACTATTAGAAACAATGATAAAACTGTTAATTATTTGCCAAATGTTTGATAGATATATTGGTCTAGTTGAGGCCCGCAATTTTTAATCTTTACTTAAACTACAGATCATAAAACGGTCAGTAAGCATTGAGTTTTTGTTATAAACTTTACTCTTATTCCTAGTGAAAGAGTCACGTGTCGTCAATTATTCCCGCTACCAAGGAACGTTTTGGAGTGGCACATTCCATACATGAAAAGAGGGGATGACAAAAAAGTAC
Source organism: Apocheima hispidaria (assembly GCA_947579745.1). NCBI lineage: Eukaryota > Metazoa > Arthropoda > Insecta > Lepidoptera > Geometridae > Apocheima > Apocheima hispidaria. The sequence continues at coordinate 15,065,219 of OX388154.1, forward strand.
ACTAATATCGTTGAAAAGATTCTTCTTATTTCTGATACGGTTATCCGAAGTCACGTGCCATTTTTCACATTATAATTATATTTAAGTGCAATTACAATTTTTTTATTTTTTTTTATTTAAATCGGAATACACATAGAAAAAAAAACATTGCAAAATTATAAAAAAAAAAAAAGTTCACGAGATGTATCCGACCAAGTTAATGCATGTGAAAAGTCAAATGAATATTCCGGAACCGCAAAGACAAAATAAATAATAAATAGTTAATTATTTCTAACTTACCTACGGAACACTTATGATCGTACAACGCGATAGATTTTTATTTTTTTCCAGTCAAATAAAAAAATTCAATTAAGAAATACTAAGATTAAGATATTTTTATGGTCGACTGGCGTATTATTTCTGTTACAAAATAGTAAAAAACTATGAAAAGGTCAATATACATTTTAAAATAAGCAGCTTAGAATAATTTAAGCCTGTTTCTATAGTTCATCAGTCTATTTCTGTTTTTGAAAACATAATTTTAGGCTTAGCAAATACCGAGACATTTTGTTATTAAGTTAATCAAATTAATCACTTTCTTAGTTACTCGACAATATTTTTTCAGTCATAGCTTGCTACTAAATGACTCTACATTCGTCTAAAACTCTAAATATAATCTTTCTTTATTCCGATTTTAAGAAAAGCTGTCTAAGAAAATATATAAAAAATCAAACAATAAGTTAAAAAAAGAAATAAAAGATACGAATGCAATAGTTTTTTTATTCTACTGGGTGACGAGACAAGCAAGTCACTCGCTTGTAAACTAATGGTAAACGTGAGGCTTACCCATAGCAGGTCAGTGCCACCCAGAATTTTAAGCTTCAAAAGTTCAAAACCATGCGAGGCAATACACTGCGCTCGTCATTCTGAGATGATAGATGCCCAGAGATTTCGCTGGAAACATTGCCCTTCAATCCGGAACACAGTCATGTTTTCACACTACTGCTTGGCGATTGAATATAGGGCTAAGGTGTGATACTTCCCCGTGCGAAGTCTATAAAAGAGTCCAACCAAATAATAAAGCATTTTTACAATTATGACACAATAAATATTATGTATCACTTACATAGCAACTGGCTCTTCACTAAGATCAATATTTATTATTGTAGTGACCTTTAGAGTATAGATTACGTTAACATTTTATGGAACACGAGTATAATATCAAATAGCAATACAAGAAGATCCTTCAAGTGAAAATCTGATCTTAATATACTTGTATAACGGTGTCTATGTGCACATTATACGTGTGTATTTTGATAAAGTTACCAAAACAAAAACACATTACCTTTTATTAGAAAACATAATTGGAATGTGTATGTGTGTGTATGTGTGTAATGTAACTTAAACAGTTATTATTGTTCATCATAACAACATTAAATATATTTTCGACATACAATTGTAACTCGAACTGTAAACCAATTGTACGGGTATTAATTAGAAATCGTTAAAATCATCTAGACCTTTGTTGCCTATAATATATAGTTTAAACGGTCTCTAATTTGAGGCGTACCTATTCAATGTTACATTTTATTGTGAGAATACAAACTGTAAAAATCTTTAAAAAAATAATAAGTTTAAGTGCCAATGAACCTCCTTGACTTTAGGGCTTATGACCTTTAAGTAAATCCTTTAAAAAATTAAAGATAATGCTAAAATATTAATTTGGTCGGTAGTGTCGTTTGGTATCTTATCAAATGAAGTCAAAAGTCGTGGATATGCCAAATTTTGTCACGTTTATGAGCTAATTTACATTGGAATGGAATTTTAGAAGTAGTTCGCACCTATTATACAAAAAAACAATTCCTTATCTAGGAATCAAAGTACAGACCAAACTGTTTATGATAGAGACGTAAAATTTGAACTCAATACTTTTTAAATAGTCTAGGTTGACAATAAGAACGAAAATTGCGAAATCCCACATTTAAATGTGTAAAATGGACCCCCAAAAATGAGACAAATGAACTTCATCATCAGCCGGAAGACGTCCACTGCTGAATATAGGCCTGAGACATCTACACCGACCGACAACTTGCCACTTGCATCCACAGGTTGCCCGCGATTTTTACAATTTCGTCGGTCCACCTTGTGGGAGGCCTGCCTGCGCTGCGTCTTCCAGTTCGTGGTCGCCACTCTAGAACTTTTCTTCCTCATCGGTTAGCGATTTGGCATGCCCATTGCCACTTCAGCTTGCAACCCTGAGAGCTATGTCGGCGAGTTTGGTTCTTCCAGATTCTATCGCGTTAAGAAACTTGGCATATTGGCACAAACAAAGCACATTGGTTGAAGAATGAAGACCACTGTCTTCAGTCACTGTGGGATTTTGGGCGAGAAGACATCACGCAATTTCCCAAACGCTGCCCAGTTTTACACACAACTAATAATTCCTAACAGCAGTTTTCGCTTGCTCAGAAAAGCGCAAATTGCGCATAGAGGTTTCCGACAGAAGCCGTTTGTGTAAATGATTATTTACACATATTTAACTTTATCTGAAAGTGCAAATGGCAGATTATTGCTTGCGATGCATTCTTAGATCTATTCCGCTTACACGATTCGTAAACTATAGGACCAAGATGGCGCACAGCCAGCCGGCCAATCGCGATTTTACCGTGAAATCGATTGACCAATAACAGCGTAAGATTTTAGCGCGCGTAGTACTCTACTTTGCCATTGGTAGATCGAAGTTTCCTGCGTTACTAAAATTGGTCTACTGCTCTAGACTATCGGAAGGAATTATTAGTTGTGTAAAACTGTATCCTTCTGTTTTTGCATGACAAAAAGTGTAGAGAAGATTTTGTTCAGGTGTGCATGCTAACGCACTGAACACAGGACCAAGCCAGATGGCACAGGTAAAGAGATGAGTGAGCAGTAACATAAAGATGGCTGTGGAGTGACTTACATAAATAACAAACATAGTATTTGACATTGTTAAATTGTAATAATTGTTATCTTTATTTATTACTTACGGATCGTAAAGTTTAATGAAGCATTACTTTGTGTTGTAAGTAAATAAATCGTGATAATTTATAACATAATATAATTAATTATTCACTTCTAGCAGAAGCACTTAGCTTGTCTTATAAAAGTGACAATCGCGTTAGTATTTTATGTATATTATTATTCCAGAGCAAGTGATTACAAGAAAGTTGCGGCATTATTATGCAAGGCTCAAAATTTTTAGAAATTGGTGAGATAATTATATATCACAGTACCAACTTCGAACAGTAATGATCCACTCTATATTAGGTATATATTTGTTTACTAGGTCATCCTCGCCAATTTCGATGAAGGCGATCCCTATATATCATATATTTATATAATATAATAAATATAACATTTTCTATATATCATACATTTATATTTCTATATCTATATTAAAATATTTAAGATGTCCTAAACTAAATTCTCACGTTTATCCAAGCAAGTTTTCATTTATTGAAATGAATGATTTTAATAATCGAATTCTATCTTTTTTTCCGCTGTTTCTCAGTTATATTGTAATGCGTTTAGATGAAAAATTAATTAAGAAAAATTAACGCTTCACACTTATAATATAAGATCTTCATAAGAATGCGTCTGGGAAACCATGGAACACACAAAGACTCAGAGCAGATAGTAAATGTCATAATTGAAAAATCTGCCCGACCAGGAATCGAACCCTTCTGCTCGTATGGCAGACAATCTATCAAGTAAGAGCCGGGAGAGTCGTCACTAAGCCCGGAGGCTTGACCAAATATTTTGAAAGTAATAAAGAGAAAAATAAAGTTTTTTATTTTAAATATTAAGTTTGTGAGCAAGAGAGGCCGTTATACGTTAGCGGCCTTAAGCGTTGTAAACAAAACCAGAATAGTCAGTCCTTATCATGACAATACTTCCTTCCATTCTCGTTAAAGGCATATATTATTATCATATCTGAATAAGGAAGACAAGGTTGTATGCAGTTAAATTGTTGCATTGACCTTAGTGCAATCAATTAATGAAGTCAAAGAACAATGTTCTGATATCAGGGCTCGGTAACTTGTGCTAATATTGTTGAGTTGTATTTTATATTTTACGCTTAACGAGGGCATGATTTGAAACTTAGATTAGCAATGCTGGCAGATAAGTGACAGCAGATGACATTGAACCAGTTAAAAAAAACACAATAGAAAATGATGTTTTTGTGATGTCAATTATAGGGTTATTTTTATTTTCTTTTCGTGTTATGTCACAAGACTATTTATTTATAATTATGTCAAAAAATTATAATTTCAGTGCTATGGTGACCGTGACCTAGAGACGGACGGAAATGGCAAAACTTGAAGGGTTCTTTATTCTGTTACAGACCCCAAAAAGAGATTTCTATCTGATGATTCCGTTGCAGTTGTTTGTAAACATTATTAGTATGACATTCATAATATAAAGTACAGTTGTACTAAAGTTCTTAGGTATATTTTCAGTTGTCAGTTTGCCAAAAAACGTTGCCAAGTTCGCAAACCAGCTTAGGTAGTTAGTGATTGGCATGAATAAACTTACATATTAAATTTATTTAAACGGTGGAAAAATGTGGTAAGGTCACATTACCACAAAATAATTTTCTACTAATAAAAGATATACACATAGACGTCGATTCTGTTGTACCATTGTATGAACTAAACTAAATTTGACACCTCTTAAATTAAGATCATTTTTTCCCCTCATATAACATTGAAATTGAAAGATAAGCAGGTAATGTTAACAGGGATTCGTTTGATTCGAATTTGACAATGGACTTGTTAAAAAAAATTACGAATTTCTATTTTTTGTAGGAATCAACTATTTAATTGATCTATTCTATTTTTTTTTCCATAGTTGTGTATATATACTATAGATGTAAATTCAAGATACAATTAGGTAAGTTACTCACGAGTCAAACCGCAATAATAATATAACAACAATGAATATTAAAATAAAGGAGGTCAAAGGATAATAAAAGAGGGACTGCTCCTAAGTAATTGTGACACTTTGACACTATGACTAGTTTAGGAGACTCTGGGGTCAACAATTTAGTTGTAATTTTTGTAATGCGCAAATGAAATTGATTTGATTTACATACTTTTTTTTAATGTGACTAATTTTCGGGGATTTCAAAACTACATTTTGAATGTGTTCCGTTGCAAACAAAAGAATCCTTATAGTTGTGAGTCGCCTTGTATAGTCGCCGTGTGAGTATGTCTATCTTTCTGTCCATCTGTATATGTAAGGACAAGACCATAGCGCTGAATTAAAAAAAAAAACAACTTTGCAGACAAAGAAAACGGCCTGTGACAATGATTATTTACAATTTTTTTAATACCACGGATCGTGTCATGACACGCAGTTTACAGATTCTTATAGGCAATGGTTATAGTAGGTCACCATCGCGGAGGAAAAAAGGCAATTACTCAAGAAACATAAACAATATGTGCCGAGGCGAAGCCAAGGCATACATAACGTGATTCCATATATGTTTAAAGAATTGCCTGTTTTACTTTTTCAAATAATAGCAAAGTTTTCAAGTAAAGCATGTACATAAAATGTTATTATATAATAATAATAATAATAATTTGACATAATAATGATACAGGGCATAAATGTTGGTTGTTAATGAACTTTCTTATTACTTCGTATTTTAATGAGGCATATTTCTAAGTAGCTATAATAGTAATAGTAGTATAATATGTGGGCTATTGTATTTCCGGAAGAACGAGCCGTGCGGTTAAGGATCGTGGATGCCATCCACGATCCATCCACTGGATGGTAAAATGTAACCAAGGCAAGAAAAACTTCTATTTCAAGATTTTATTCCAGACTAACTGACGCCCGCGAAGCTCGACCTTCGGTTCGTATGAAGAGGTCAGCGAGACCTCTTCATACGAACCTTGTCCTCACAATTACGAACACAACAAAAAAGAAATCATTAAAATCGGTCCAGCCTTTCTCAAGTTATAGCGTGACCAAGAGAAATAGGGGTTCATTGAAATATATATTATTTATGTTTTAGTTACAACCATTGTTGAATACCTTATATATATATATATATATATATATATATATATATATTTATTTACAGCACTATTGAACTCGAAGAGAAACATATTTTTCTAATACAATTTTTTTTTAAAGCTTTGACAGCATTTATCTCTGTGTTAAAAAAACAAAGAAATAAGTACAATATATATTACACTAATAATATAGTTCTGGCGTTTATAGCACTGAAACCACTGGGGTCATACTGAACCCAGTTTGTGTTCTTGGGTAAAACAAAAACTATTGTAGAAATGCTCAAAATTCACTTGTGTCGATAATTGTTTTTGGCGTAGCACAATATAAATAAACATCCGAATCAAAAGTAAGTCGGAAAAAAAAACATGCAAAAAATGTAAACAATAACTTACAATCTCAACAAAAAACTTCAGCGTCTTGTCTCAATGAACTCTTGATACATTGTAACTGACAGTTCGTTTCCCGAAATCACACCGACAATCCACTTAGTACGCGTAACCCGTAAAAGTATCACCGGTCAAAAATGTCTCCAGAAAAATACGCAAAAAAAAACAATTATTATATTTACGCAAAAAATATTGATAAATCGTTTAGGTATTTTATCAATGAATACGATGTATACAATCAAGCACGATCAAAGCGTGCACTCAGTTGAGATATCAAGTGCAAACAGTCGGCCTGTGTGGGTCGCGATTGTATAAATAGCAAAGCACTACGCGGAGCAAGGCGTATATCGTATAGGTATAATATTATAATAATGTTAACACTTGCGCTTGCGGTTCGGTATCGGTGATCAGGAGTATGATCATGTTATATTAATGAGACAGTTTTATTGAATGAAGTTTTAATTTAATATATGATAGTAATTTATGTCTTTTTTGTAATAAAAAATTACATTGTTACATAGGTTTTGAAGTTGCTATAAAAACAATCACGAACAATGAAAGTTTATATTTAATTTTGTTAAACTAAATTATTTAAAGTTAATTTTAATAAAAGATGAAATTATAACAAAATAACACAGGTTCAATCCTATAATAGCAAAGTTACTTTAAGCAAGTTGTTGTGATTTATAACGATTAATGCAAAGTAATTTCTGTGTTTCTAATTCTAAAATCTTGCTAGAACTTTAATTTATTATCTAAACACGTCGTTCTTCTCGGTAGAAAATTAATGGGATTTTTAGGCGCTGCGGACCAGAGAAAAATATGAAAATGGTTATTTATCGTGTTCTTTAAAATATCAACATGCTTAAAAGCATTTGCAAAGTCACTTTAATGCCTTAATTTTTTTTGGACGCGCATTTTAAACATGTTTGAAGACAAAAAAATCACAAATCAGAATAAACATAACTCGGTATTTTCAATAGTGTGGTATATGCGCGAATGAGATAGGTGGTATCATACATAAAGAAGATTCAATTCGCTAAGAATGTCAAGTATATTTGTTCCGTGAACATTTAGTAAGAATGTACTGAGAGCATTTTTTGTGAAAATTCTTAGTGGACTACCCCTTTATGAAAAATCCTTTAGTGGTGGACAATTAGACCACATTTGCTCATTTGTCAATTCAATTACAGTCGAACACATCTACGCACAGAAAACGCACAAAAAATTAAGTAAAATAATATTATCAACAAAAAACTTTTGTTTAAATACCCATCAACTCATCATTTTAGGGTTAAAGATTTGATATTAATATCACTCAGAGTAGGTTACGGTAAAAAAATATGTTTATGTTTAGTCAGTGCTGTGTGAATGAAATAAAACAGATATTAGTGTAAATTATGTATATAAACAGACACTTGCTTTTGGCTTACCAAAACTTTTTTTAGTGCTACTGCACAAAAAAGATAGAAGTAGCGTAGAGCGAGAAGTAACTAAGTCTAAAAGTATGTTTCGAGATAAACCTATGGTTCAAAAACCGTTACTTAAGTAGAAAATTAATAAAATAAACATTTAATGAATTTTACTCTACTTGCCTATTGACATAACTTCAAGTTAGTCAACTAGTTAGTGTTTTTTCTCGCGGCAATAAGCTACTAGTAAAGAAATTAAAGGTAAATAAGTACTTGAGTTAAGTAAAGTACACCTTACCAATAGACATACAAGCTAAGTTCAGTGAATATTACTTAAAACCCCGACGGTATGCCGTATGATGGTAATTTGGCTTGCAGCGCCTTATGCCAGACCCTGTCAAATGCCTTGGCGATGTCGAGACTCAACGCCAGAACTTCCCCGCTACTCTCAATAGCTACAGCACTACGAGAGGTACACCAAAATGTCACCAGCTGATCGGCCATGGTGAAGTCCCTGATAAGCTGGTGCTCTTCAAAGTATTCGAGCAGCTGGTAGCTCACACAACTTGTTCCATTACTTTGGAAAGTGACTCTGTACTCTGATTGATACCGGGCGGTAATTTGAAGGATCCGTGCGATCATTTTTTGTAGGAATATCGGGTGGACAAGGGCGACCCTCCAAGAGGTTGGCTCCGCCCGAGATATAAGAAAAACAAAAAGGCGCCTTAGTACAGGAATCAACTCCAGCGCACACTGCTTAAGTACGACATCCGGAATACCACCCGGCCCGCACAAATTTCGTTCATCATGAGATAGTAGTTCTTTCTGTACTGCTCTCTGGGAGATGCTTATATGTGGAATGGAACATGGAACTTTCGCACCGTGGTATTGCCGGCGGTGATGCAGAGTCATCGTCGAGAGTCGAGTTCCAGGCAAAGGGTGCCAAAAGGGGTAATATAGCCACATACTTACGCATACCCCCTAAAAACATTACCCTTCTTCTTGGGCAGTCAAGTAAAAGAGTTATACTCTTAGTTACCTACCGTTACATCTTGGAATTGTTATCTTTAATCATTGGGATCATTATTTACTCGCATTTTACATTGAAAGGCTTAACCGCATCCTTATTGGTATAATATTCTTATTATAATAATAAAAAAACGGTAATGATAAAATGAAATAAAATTACACAGAATCAATTTATTTGAAACGCATGCTCGTGACTATCAGTTATCATTTCTCGGAGATGTTTAACCTCTAAATATTATCTGATCTAAACAATCTTTAAGGTAAATGATTTTGAAGAAAACAAAAATAAAAGCAAGCATGAAAAAAAATATAGAAAAAATAAATGTAGGTAAACTAAAATGCAACTGAGGTCTTAGTTACTGTACAGAAGTACTGTATTATATCGCAAATCATTTTGCTGGCAACGGGAAAAGGTTTCCCATACAAAAATCAATGATAAGTTATGTATTTATCATTGAATTTAGTGGGAATAACGAATACACTTACATACATAATTTCGCATTTATGAAACTTGCATATAGTGTGATAGAGTGATATGAAGAATTTTACTATGAAAACTGACGTGGTTTTGATACATTTTAATAAAACGCGCGCATGTCTCGCTGAGCATTCCTTGATAAAGGTTACCGAATGTGATCGAAACTATAGTCGGAATAACCGACTCAATTTAACGTGAGATATGAAAAATCATTAAAATTAGATTCGTTTTTTGGGTGATAACGCAGCTGAATTGAGAACATTGTACCATTTATGAAGTAATACAAATGTGTTTTTATTTCTGAGAGTCAATTTTTTTTAATGTTTAAATATGTAATGTTACATAATCCCTAAATAAATTTCTTTTATACAGTCTTATTTTGAATGAACCAGCCACCTGTCGCAGGCCACTTCCCAAAATCATACTCAACAATTTTTGTTCAATGACTTTTAGTAATTAGAAATTGTTTTCTCCCAAAACATAAACATTTAAAATGAGGGCCCTAAATAACAATAAAATTACGCAGTTCTAAATGAGAAAGAACATGGGTATTAGTTAATTCATTTATTTATTATTCAACGCTTGTCACACTTAGAGCAACGCCAAGACGTATGACGAGCCAGCATAATAATTGACAATTCTAGTCATACTAAATTAAAATTAGTATAAATTCACAATTTTTCATAATATAAATACATTTTACATGACAAATATAATAAAATTGGTCCAATACATTAATTAAAATTAATTAAATTGAAAATTTTAACTACAAAATAAATGTCAACGTAGAAATCTAATACACACATTCACAAACATACATAGTGTAATTGAAAAAAGTCAACGTCCGGTTGTTAAGCGGTCAGGGTGTATATGCTGACATTTCCACAAATATTTTCCATGTACAATTGATTCATCCTTGTCATTATAATATAATCTTCGAATAAAAAATAGTTTGTTTCCTACAGCTCAATTAATATAATTATGCTACTACACAATTTTAATTGAGCGGTGGAAAACAAAATATATTTATTCCAAGATCATATTATAATGACAAGGATAAATTAATTGTACATTGAAAATATCCACTAAAACTACTTAAAATTTAAAAACTTTAAAATAAATACAAAAACGCCTCTACAAGCCTCTTGGCCAGAAAGCTGGCAGCATTACCATACTGAATGGCAAGCATAATTGTTAGTCTATCTAGTTGGACCACGAGGAGGATCCCGTTTTTTTCTGTTGGGATTAATAGGTAGGTTGGGTGGCTAGAGTTCGATTTTGCTTAGTCAAAATCATAGAAAAACCGGACAAGTGTGAGACCAAGTCACGCACCGAGGGTTCCGTATAACTTTTTTTTAACGTAAAATTATATAACTATGACAGCACCAAACATTGCCTCAAAGAAAAGATAAGTCGTATTGAAGAACAATCATACCTTCAAGGTCAACGTGAAGTATACTATCACTACACACTTGCGAGTGTCAAAATATGTGATATATGTCCATTGACATACAAAAGCTTCATTGAAAACTCCAAGAGACCGTAGACTGTAAGCACCAGATACATCCACCCGTTCCTGAGAAAAAGAGTCTTAACAGACAGATGGACCACGAAGTGATCCTATAAGGTTTCTTTTTGCGGAACGGAACCCTAAAAAGAAACAGAAACATCTAGAGAGTACACAACTTTGGTAGCATTCCGAATTCTTTGCATTCCTTCGTGTTTATTCTAAAGTAATTGAGAAAAACATTAGGGTAATAAATATTAATAGGATATTGTGGAATTGTCGAGAAAAATAAGCGATGTCGGTGCTTAAAGTTGGAAATTATATCGTAACATTTGATATTACTAAAATTGATAATGATTGGCACCTTCGTGAGAACTAGACGGTGGGATGCGAAACAAGAATTGATATGAGTATAATAAATCAATTTATTTAATTATTTTAATAATTTATTGTATTTGTTGTTATTAGATTACACTCAATTTTCTATATATATAAAGAACAATTTAGAACAATTTATTATGGCATTATAGATCTGTCTAAAATGAATATATTTCAATATAATAATTATGATATGTTGTGTTAATACAAAATATTTCTTTTATATATAATAAAATAAATATAGAAATAACATACTTAATAAAATAAATCCAGCTTCAAACTAAATAAAATATCAATAGCTTTTATTAAAATAATCCGCCCTGATTGTTCACGGTGCAAATGTGTGTATAACGCTGGCATCATTACCACGCTGAATGGCGATGGCATTTTTTTTGCATCAGGAACGAATCGGTAAGAGTCGCCACCATAATTTTTAATAAATAGATCACCATCCTTCTTTTAAATGTTCAGGGTCCAATATTGAACCGAAAAATTGTAAACTCTGCTCCAACAGCCAAAAAATACATTAAATACGATAAAGTCAGTGCCAAATACGATAATTTATTCAATTTATGTATGTGAGGTGTGAGCGATAAACAATAGACTGAAAAGAACGATATAATGAAAGGGATGCCTAATGCCTATGCCAAGCAAAGGGTTATGCAAGGCGTGTTATTATCGATGGTAATGCACATAATCTTAGATTATAACAATGGCGATAGCAGCAGGCGATTCCAAGACTATCTTGGAGTACTAATTTTATAGTGTCTGAAGAATTTAGGCGCCCATGGTTAAATTATTGCCAACCACCGCATAATTATCTACCACCAACTACCACTATACCGATTTACAAAATTGTATCGTCGTAGGCTGTAGCTACGTATTTAAGAAATTTCATAGATGGCTGGATTCTAACTAGATACAGAAATGATTCAGTCACGATGTCAACGCCAACGTTTTTAATTTTATATATTTTTTGCAAGATAATACACGTTGTAATTAAAAGTCGAATGGCTCTGACAGCTCTTTAACTTATTGTCTGACTAGGTTTTTCATGCGGCTTAACCTGTATTGTATACAAAATATAGAACGAAACGAAATATGAATTATCTCACTCAGAGATAGTGTTGCTTTTAAGCAGCGAAGAAATTTTCAAAATCTGCTGAGTAGTTTCAGAGATTAGGTACTTTGTCTCTGTAAGCAAAGGAACTAAATTTTACTTATTTATAATATTGTAGTATGCATGTACTAGAAGTACCAGAAGACGCCTATTGGTGAACAAAGGCTTCTTCCTTAGAAAAGGGGAAGGGGGTGCCATAATACACACGCTTGGCAGGCGGCTCAGAAATCAATGACGTTCATTACGTTCACTGTTTACTAAGAAAACGCTGCTGCCCGTCCTCCGGTGGGTCTGGTCGTAGGACATGGCCGGTTCTGTACATACATAGGTACCTACATATATTATTGTCAAGTATAGATAATGAGTGACAGTTACTGACTGGAGGTAGGAAACTTTTGTTTTTTTTTATGTTTTTAAATATTTAAATATTACTAACAGGGTCTATAAAACATACATTCTTAGACAGACAAGCAAAAAAGCTGTCGCCACCCAGCAACTATTACGTATAATTTATAGATCATTAAAAATGATTACAAAAGATTGTCACAAACATTTACCCGAGCCGATGACTTGCTATTTGAACCAGTTAAACGAGGAAGCTTATGAAGTAGGCCAATGTCTCCAAGGATTCGACTAAAAGTACTGTTCGTTTTTTTTTTTTTTTTATGTATTTGGTGGCAAACAAGCGACGGACCTCCTGATGGTAAGTGGTCACCGCCGCCTATGGACACCTCCAATACCAGGGGCATTGAAAGTGCGCTGCCTACCTTTGAGGACTCTATTCACCCTTCGTTTGAAGCAGCCAAGATCATATTTCTGTGAATTGTCATTCAAGATCTATTTTCATGAGCATAAAGATATGTACAGACTATACTTCTTAACTAGTATATAGACGCAACACAACGCAAATGTAACGCGATTCAGCTACAAAGTACTTAGAAGCATTCAGCCATGCCGTGTAAGGTACTTAAAAAATACAGCTCCGTCCATTTTTTAACCGTCTGCTCAAAATAGGGAAGAGACATTTTATTCGGGTTTATATATGTTAGGTTCGGGCATGTATCTTTTTAATATAGCCAAAACGGCTTGATCGATTTAAAAAATGTATGTTGGGTAGATTTTTCCTTGGTTTTTTATATTCTCACTCATCACTCTTCGAAAAATCTACCCAAAAAAGTTAGAATATTTTTAAGCAGCTCATTCGGAAAATACATAAGAAAAAAAAAAACATATCTTCTAAGCTACGAGAAATCGTAGAACATGCATGGGGTATTTTCGTGTAGCTCTTGGTATGAGGAACCCAAATTTTTCGTATTACCACCATTTGGACCAACTTGTATAATAATTTCCATAACATAATAAGTTGACTAATTGTTTAACTTACTATTTACAAGCTGCATGCACTCTGGTGTTCAAGGGGGCGCTCTAAGGGTGACGCCTATGTTTAGCAGCGGACGTCTTCTGGCTGATAATGACTCAGATGTTTCTCCGCATAGATAATCCTACTGAAACTGTAGTTTCTTCCTGGTTACATGTAGCCAGTGTCGACGACCTTTAAACTGTCGATTCGTTGTTCTGTTACTGCTTTAAAGAGTAACAAATACACTTTTTTATTTATATTATTAGTAGGGAAGTAGGGATATATTATTTGGTCTTTGTATGTCCGTATAGTGTTTGTTGATGAATGCATGTTGAGTACATCGAAATGAATGAGCGTGTTTTTTTTTGTTGGCACGTTGTGTTTGTTGCGTAGTCAATGATCTGTAAGCAGCTTAAAATGTTATGTGCTGTTGCATACGTAACTTGTTATTGTCAGTGCAGCTGCCTTGTCTAAAATGAATTAATAGGGTAAGGTATACTTATTTCGTGAATGATAGGAACTGTTATGAGGTTATGTATTCGTTTAATTTTCCAAGACATCAATAGAAACTGTTTGTCGTTATGTATTCATTTTATTTTCCAGGTGATCATTATTAAAGTTTTGTGATAGGATCTAAATTATAGTTGCCCTATAGGAACAATCGGTGTTTGTTTATTTTATTTTGTGTTTGCATGTTTTTTTTATGTTTGTTTGTATGTTGATAACCTACGCAATATAGGCAAATTATTTGTACAAATTCTCGTTGTGAAGCTTTTAGGAGTCGTAGGGGTCGCGGAGTCGCAGTCCGGGGCAAACAACTAGTTATACTACAAAGATACAGGCACAAACAAAATGTGGAGAAGTAAGGACGAGTATGAACGTTAATTTTTAATGAATCACTTGTCAACATAAAACACCCTCTTTTACCCTTTTAGGAACTGACTTGGATAGCTGTCACAATACCTATTACAATACGTAGTACTAATAAATGTTCTGTGACAATACTCTAAATCATAATACGCAAACCTCGATAAAAAGAGTTCTGACGCCTGTAATAACACGGTAAAAGATAATCCTGATCAATTTTACTAGTTTCGGCATCCGTACCTCGAAAGGAAAAAGTGACCCTTATAGGATCACTTCGTTGTCAGTATGTTTGTCTGTCAAGACTCTTTTTCTCAGGAGCGCGGGGAGATATAGAAGAAGATCAATAGAAAGATACGAAACTTGATTGTAGGGATGTCTCTATTGTAGTGCTTTAATCGTCACAATTTTTGCTTGACTTTAAATAGAAACCCAAGCTTACGCATTCGTAATGGTACGGAGAAAAAACGCGATTTGTTATGAATATTTTTGCAAAAGTAAAAATATTTTTTTTTTATTTTGTTTCCATAGCTCTCTAGTTTCTCAAGAAATGGCGTTCAAAACATTATTTTTGGAGACGTTTTTTTTTTTACGTCGTTTATTGTAAACTTATTTGAACTAAAGTTAAGTTTCCGTGAGCCGTTTTTAATGAAACAAAGTTTGTTATAAGGCCTAGGACACCACAGACATTTTTTTTTTAGAAAACCGCATGTCAAACCGTCTCTTAATTCGACAAACTCTCAAGATAATGAAAACACCAGCTTAAACTGTTCCTTGTGTACGAAAGATCCTGTAACATCCGTGGTTCAACTTATAATAGACATTTTGTTTTAATAAAACGGGAACACTCACGTTAAATTGAATCGGTTATTCCGACTATAATTTCGATCACATTCAGCAACCTTTATCAAGGAATGCTAAGCTTGCAGTCAAGGCAAGACGAGGTCGCGCGCGTGTCACGCTTAGCATTCCTTGATAAAGGTCACCGAATGTGATCGAAACTATAGTCGGTATAACCGACTCAATTTAACGTGAGTATTCCCGTTTTATTTCAAAATCATTATATCTTCCTAAATTGTGTCATAACTTCAATGTTCCTGCACCAATTTTGATGAAACAAAGCCTATGCTAAGCGCCTAAATCCACACAACATATTTTAAATACTGCATGTAAATCCGTACTTTAGTTTCAGAGTTCTATTTTGGATAGTTCACCTAGAACAGTCTTATCTGTGTCCAAACAAAAGTTTAAAAAAAAGAATCATTACTGCTTTATCTCACTTTTACATTTTTTTTGTTAAGTTAGGTTAAGTTGAATCAGATAGCTGTAGTGGATTTTCCTTACCAAGTTTTATCTAGAAGCAGTAGGTATCGTGAAGTGAACAGGTGTATTCAATAAAATTCAATTTATGTGTGGATATCAGTAAACAGTTTTTTTCTTATTTCGATTTTATAAATACACTGTTCGTGATTCGGTGCCATGCAGTGCCGTCCACCAAAATAAGATACTCATTGAGTAGGGCTATTCAAGAATAAGTGATCATCTCCAAGGACGAACGCAGCTATAGTTACACAGTAAATAATAGTGCAAGTTCAGAAAACTACAAGATAACAATTAAATAAAAGGAGACTAGCTACGCTGCAATAAAGCTAATTTTAGCAAGAGCAAGCAAGATATAGCGATGCTGTAGTTATGTATAACAAGTAGCAACAGTGAGAGCTTAGTATTATATTATTAACGCAACTAGTCTAGCAAGTAATCGCTGTTGTGTGCTCACGGTTTGGATCGCGGATTCGAATAGAACCTTCATAAAAATGTTATATAATGTATCATCGGTGATCTGTTGTGTGTACCTAATAATAAATAAATAAATTATATTTTTATTTGGTTTCATAGTTATAATGATTTTCTTTTTGGAGTGATGTGTGAATCGGTCTATTATAAGCAAGCGTGTTATATCGTAGGCCACATAATTGCCAACCAATCATTTTGGGACAAAAAAGTTTCCATAAAAATATAAGTACCACTCAAGTCACCCAATTCACTAAATACTATAAAACCAGTCACTGCGATTGTGTTTTAATATTTTGGGAATACGAAACTAATACTATATTTATTTTTTTGACAATTATTTTAGTCGTGATCGGATTAATGTCATACCTATTATGCCTTAATTTATATGCGTAATAAAAACTGGTACCTATTTAATGTACTGTTTTCCTACATTAAGATGGTAATGAACTTGTCCACAAATGATGCAACACGCTTTATCACTTTCAATAGAAACCGGCTTAGGTTTGATGGCACTTCACTATGAGGTAATAATTATTATATTATGTCCTGCGACTTTGCTTTATTAATATATATTTTTCATATAACTAGATTTTTATGGTGCATGACCAAAGTCATAATTACGTTCGCCCCACTTATACTGATATGATCTTCATATCAATAATAATTATACTCACTAAATACACGGATCTGGAAATCGAGTTAAAAGCACAACAATCATCGTTTCTTCCACCGTTGTAATCCCACACAAACTCAACACTAGTCTTTAAAGTCTCGATACACACCCACTCAGAGTTATAGTGGTACGGCTCTCTTGCAGAGTCCGTCTGGAGAAGTACCATACCTTTGCCAGGTATTCAACCGCCGACGATATCATCCGCCGGGCTTTTACCACCCCCAACTGCGCTGCCGTTCTCGAACCCAACGGTCTCGTGCGTGGCGATGGCAAGAGACCGGACGGAATGACTTTAATTCCGTGGAAGATGGGGCGGCCTTTAGTTTGGGATGCCACTTGTGTTGATACGCTTGCGCCGTCACATCTTCCCGGAACACAAAATAAGGCTGGCGCAGCGGCTGAATCTGCAGAAGACCTCAAAAGGCGTAAATATAATACATTGGACAGTTGTTATATGGTTGAGCCTTTTGGGGTCGAAACCTTGGGGCCGTGGGGACCAAGCGCTAAGAAAATATTTAAAGATCTCTCTTCTCGTCTGGTCGAAGCAACACGTGACCAAAATGCTGGCCTCTATTTCGCCCAAAGGCTGAGTATTGCAATACAACGTGGTAATGGGGCCAGCATTTTGGGAACAATTCCCACTGATAGCGTTCTTTTAGATTAGTTTATTTTGTTTATTATTACTATGTAATTTAAAAAAAATATATTATTTTAAATAGGATTGATTTTAAGTATTTAATAATTGTAGATTCTTCCCTTATTGTTTCAAGAATAATGTTTTCAAAACAAATCTTTATTTTTATTTTTTTATTTTACAATATTGCTCCACGGACTCCGGGGTCCGTGCCATTTATCGAATTTCACAAATATTTTAACCGCCGACCAGTAGTGTACAAACATGTCTGGATGGAAGGGCAATATTTCCAGCGTAAATAATGGGCATACAGAGATTTAACGAGTTTTTTTTTTAACTTTCTAACATCTTAGTGTGACGAGCACAGTGCATTGTTTAAACTGTTGCGCAAGCGTGACGCTTAACATCAGGTGAGGGACTTGCTTGTCTCGTGACCGAGAACTATAAAGACAAAAAAAACTCACCACCATTTTGGTTCAAAAAGCCGTCAGTCTAAACACTTGCAGAATAGTACGAATATTCTGGTCATTCAAAGATTAACGAACTTAACTTGTACTCATTTTTGACCAAAAGCCCGCGAATATTAGCTTATTCTAATTATAATCATCTCATAACGTGATTGCCTAGTAAAAAAACTCGACATCCTGTTTAACAAACAGACAACAGACAGATACTTTATTTGTACGAACAAAATACCTTTATAAATATTAAAATTGCTAACGTACATTAAGTTGCCTATATTTTTTAATAATAAAGTATAATAATAATGGCGCTCATGTCACACGTGAATGTAAATCGCGTGACATTTTATAACAGTTACTATAATAAAAGTGACTCATAAAAATTGAAAGATTAATGTTGTAGTAGTTACAAATACATATATAAAAAATTTGTTATAAAGCTTCATTCATTTTTTTTATCGCTTAGTATATTTAACTAGCTTTTCTACACGGCTTCGCTCGCCTAGGCTACAGAAAATTAAACACACGTTTCACCTATTTCGCGGCTGGTTTTCGAAAAATCCTGAGTATTTTACAAGCTATTATTTAACTTGCATTTTTTGTATGTATGTTAAGGTCACATATTGCAACTCAATTTTTGACTAGTTCCCCTTGCTTAATTTAGTTGAAATATTACATGCTGTCAAGTTCCGATGACAAAACAGTATTACGAGCTGATCTGATGATGGTTACCGAAAGTAGAAAACGGAACTCCTCAGTAACTAACAGCAGGTTGACGGAGTTGGACTCATTTTGATCAATTAACAGAACCAATAAAAGATTTTATAAAAGCTTGTCTGGTTTTTTTTTCCCACAAAACAATATTTTATTTTCATACAAACTTTGTACCATTTTACCCCGTTAGAATTGGAATTTCGCAAAATTCGTTCTTAATGTTCACCTCCACTATATGAGGAGTATTGGGTTCAAATTTCACATCTCTGTTATAAGCGGATTGGTCTGTGCGTTGATTCCTAGAACTTGTTTTTTTATATATGTACATAGATATATAGATTGACTTGGTAAGAAATATTCCAGTGGTTGAAGTACTAATTACCCGGTTAAATTGATTTATTATGACAAATGATTTATGTCAAATTTATATTTTTTTTCAATAAAAATATTCAATAAGCTGTTATATTATTCGAATAATCTTGTTTTTGTTACCTGTTATGAATGTTTTTACGCTTTTATTATGTGTGAAGTATGTAAACAACACGCAAAAAGTCGTCCTCGGCATACACATATTGAAACAACAATTTTGCATTCAACATATTAAACAAAAAGATTTTCTAAGAAGAATTTTTGCGATGTTTAATATAAAAAAGTCGCGAGCAACCGGTGGATGCAAATGGGGAATGTTCGTTCAGTGAGGCGCTCTACGGGGGGAAGCCTTTGTTCAGAAGTGGACGTCTTCAAACTGTTAATAATGAGGACGGAGAAACATTAAAAAAAATTTTTTTTGTTTTTTTAAACTTCGAGTACAATAATTCAGTTAGTTACAAAATTGCTAATAATAATAATTATATATTTTGCTTTTTATAAAGATATGTTGTAGAACGTAATGACTTGCTCAATGAAATGTAAGTTAACTAGGAAGTCATAACAAGAATACGTATTTAGTTAAATTAAGGTATTACGCTTTATTATAATAGCACATATTTAAAACAGAAAAACTAAAATCATTCTCGAAACCGAATAATTTCAGTCGCAAAATTAAGTGGTAACAAACACACTCAACATTCTTACAGAAAAAAAATCATGAGCAATAAGGGTGAAAAGATGCTTTAGGGGGAGAAATATGTTTTTTCTCGAATCTCTGCTCACTTCAAGCGAAAGGACACCGAAAGACGACGCACTATTCATACTGTGATGTCATAAAATTGTATAGAAATTAGGGTGTAAGAGCCTGATTTACACAACTTTCTGCCAAACTAGCTATAAATTTATTACAGTACGATTATAATATAAAACAAAATCTAATGTACCATAACAAGCTTCCATATCCAAGTTTAAGCAGTGAGTAAAAAGTTGTGTGAAAATTAGACGCTGAATTACCCCTAGGTACTACCAACATTAAGGCCTCAGGGAGCTAATTCGAGAAAAATAGCGCTGGACATACACTTTCGAGTGCTTTGGAGGGATGGCTTTAGCGTGCTAGTAAAAATTCAGTAATTGATAACTACAAGTAAGCCAGCGAATCAATAAAAAGTCTGTGCTATGCTATCCTAGAAGTTATTAATATCTCACTATTCGAAAAATAATCACTTGAACACTAGGGGCTCGGAGGTCATGTATCTAATCGTGTATTCTCTCTTAACTATAAGATGATATAACTATAAATACGTATATCCCAACCAACATTCTATATCTACTTTCATCACTTCACACATGACTTTTTTCAGTGTAATTTCTTAATATAATTATCTTGATTATTGTTTACTACATGACAACGTGGCCACGTGGTCGTAAGCGTAGCCCTGGTAGACCGATACAGCGATGGCGTGACATCCTAAAGTTTTGCGGCAACACCTGGACAAGATTGGCACAAAACAGGGTGGATTGGCGAAAGAGGGAAGAGGCTTATGCTCTGCAGTGGGCTGAATAAGCTGCCGATGATGATGACGATGACATGCCAACGGTAATTTAAACCAAACCAAAATAGGCGATAAAGATAATATTTAACGGTTGACGGAAATTAACTGGCTAAATAATTCTATTGTGATTTATGATTTAGCTTATATCGTAAACACTATAGAGCAACTATATAACATTGTTGCATCATTAAATGTTAATCACCTCACTCAATCTAATCGTTTGTTGCATTCATTCTATTTCTATTTCTGAAGTAGAACTGGATCAAGTAAATACAGCTCAAATGGTTATTATTTAATTAATTTCTTACTGTTTTTGTTTGAGCTGCAGTTAAATGAAATGATGATCAATAAACGTCATGAACTGACGTTTATTGGAAAAAAAGGAAAGAAATGAAAAAATAATGTATCTTCAATCTAAGTAGACATACGAGTAATTATATTTATGTCCTTACCGATATTCTGTAGTTACTAACAAATCACTGTATTAAGTATTATTGACCGAGAGACCGAAGGTCTATACAAATAAGCTTTGCTAAGTATGTATGTGTGTATTTGTCTGACTGTAACTAGCGAGCCGTTGATCCGATATTCTTGGAATTTTGTAGCCAAATAAATAATATACTTATTAAGTTTGAATCATCATCATCATCAGCCGGAAGACGTCCACTACTGAACAAATTAAATAGCATACCCTTTCCTTATAACCCTGTATAATAATTCATTTACTTGAGTATGTATTCGTATAATTTTTATATATTTTATAATGCAATTAGTTTAGCAAGTAATCGCTGTTGTGACCATGTTGTGTGCTCACGGTTAGGATCGCGGGTCCGAATAGAACCTTTATAAAAATGTTGTATCATGCATCATCGGTGATCTGTTCTGTGTGCCTAATAAATAAATAAAAATAAATAAAAAATCCTCCCCCTAAGTTTGAATAATATGAGTAAAATAGATCCAGGGGTTATCAGTTCGGCGCGATGTAATAATTAATATTAATAAAATAATACCTTTTTTTCCATGTGAATAAAAACTTAAACTAAATTGAGTTAAATGATGCATTTAATGAGATCTCTGTCACTACCAGAGATTAAAATAAATTGGAATGAAAATAATTGAGTAATTTGCGGGGTTATGGGTCGTTTTGACCTGCATTTTTACTCGACAAGCGGGAGCGTCTACACCTATACAATACATAATTATAATTCATTGAATGTAGTCAATAGTAGAAACAATACTGAAATGTAGGCATATATTATGTACCAAACTTTGGTCTAATTCACACATAACTGAGTGCAAAATTTCCCATTTTCGATGGGAAAATGGGAAATTTTGCACTCATTTGTTTAAGTTTTATGGGGGTGGTCCTGCCGCGAGGTTTTGGCTTAGGATCCATTTCCCATCTTTACACTGTTGATTACCCTTGGATATGTACAAAACGTTTTAAAACAACGTTTTTAATCCGTACGGCCAAGGAGTGGAATAAACTGCCGGATTCCTTGTTTCCTGAGAGTTACAATCTAGAGCTTTTCAAGGCTTGGCTTCATCTCCGGCCACATCATCTCTTAACAAGTTGCGAGTTGGTGGTCAAATAGTTGAAATTTGAATTTTGAGGAGGAAATTGAAAAGCTGTCGTTTTGTTCCCCGCGCGTGCGTTAGAGTTAGTGAATTTACCTATTATCATAATCTTTTGTTTTTGATTTCAATACATTGGACAAACTATAATCTACGTAATAGGTGTTGTTTATTCAGAAAATATTAAACAACATAAAAAATTATCAAAATCGCATTACATTAGGGGTGGGAAACAGCTCATTTTACCTGACTATGAAAAAGGAGGGGAGTTTGACTGTCTATGAAATCAGAAATATTAATTGCCCATAAATAATATTAAATATTACAGGCATGTCACTATTATAAAAGATACTTAAGCGTAGAATTAAATTAGGCAAACTAATTAATTAGTTATTTGAATAATTCAGTAATATATCATGACAAGTAGGCACTTATTATGCTTTACTCCGTTTGTTTTTCGTACAAAAACGAGGATTCTGAGAAGTCCATTGACATATTTTCACCTAATTTGTAAAACGGATTGCTTTCAAAAAAATGCTTAACCTTTTTAAATTTGCTATGATTCAGTTCGGCTATATAGAATCAGGTGATTTGTTGTTCATTAATATTTTGGCGTGACGGCCCGTTTCTCAACTTTAACTAACCTAGTCCATGGCTTGTACAGCTTTTCCTTGTTTCGTAGATTGCACTGATGCATATCCATATTTTTTTGCTAAGTTTTGTGAAGAGTAAAGTTTTAACAAAAGAAATCATAAAGGTGAAGGTCTTCGAAAGTAAGGAGATACAAAAAGGCGCAAATTTAAATCTCTCTTTGCAAGTCATACTTTTTCAAAGATTTTAATATATTTTTCTAAGACTTCTTACCAATAACATTAGTTGAAGAGCTGCAGCTCGTTACTCATTCAATTTTACTTGTTTCACTAACGAGCTTGTTTTGTTTTAGTCAGGTTGTTCCCATCACTAACGATAATTGAATAATATGTTATTGCACTAATTCAAAACTACTTTCGAATAATAAAGTTGTCAACATTTTTATTGGCAATTAAAGAACCAGATCAGTAAGCCGATCAGTCTAGATTAAAATCTATTTGTATGCCACACAATGTATTTATGAAATAATTAACATTAGTTATGATTATCTATAAGGTTAGAATGTTGTTAGTAAAAAGTGCAAGGGTAATACGTATAACGCCCTTTGTCTTTGAGAAGTAATAAATATTAAATAATAATAAATATTGGTGGACGCTTTTACACACAGCTCCATCTAGCCCCAAACTAAGCAAGCTTGTACTATGGGAACCAGATGATTGATACATAAATACTTTTTTTTTGTAAATACATACATAGAATATATAGAAACACCCAGACAAAAAACAAACATCCATGTTCATCACACAAATGTTGTTCCTCGGTGAGAATCGAACCAACAACCTACAGCTCAGAAGGTGAAAATCCGCCCACTGAGCCACAAGGCTAGTCAAATGTCAGACATGTTTGTGTTTAGGCTACAATACCTTTAGAATACACTTTTTGTCGGATGACACGTTAAATTCAAGGTCTCTGTTATTCGTCCTAATAAAATAATTGCCGGCTTAGCGCTTAGCGACGTAGGAAGCTTAAAAATTCTTCATCTTTTCAACATTCTCAGTTTTTTAAGTGGTGGTTTCACTTTCACTCGTGATTTTATAATTTTCCTGTATTTGTATTAGTTTATTATCTGGTGTCAACAATCACATCTAGCTATATCCTAGAATGAATCAGAGAATGAATTTTTAAGAGGCGTTTAGGTGGGTACAATCTCTGACTCTGTTATGTGCATTGAAAAATATTCATGATAAAAGTACATGGAAAAAATAACGTATGTAATTTTTGAAACAAAATGATATTTATTTCTGCCTGGAAAAAAATATCTAAATATTTATTTCTTACAACTTTCGGTACATTATTTATTTAAATCAATTTTCCTATAGGAAAATCTAGGATACGGATCCTAGATTTTTTTGCGGTAAGAATAAAATGTTTTTAGAGTTCTACCGAGCACTCACTAAACGCAATTAGCCTATCGCTGTCTTTTACTAAATTGAAACACAAGATAGAGGTGGCATAAATTATAGTGCTGTCAAATTAGTCAGATCTTAGTTCTCCGTACAAACTTAGACGAGACCGTAGCGGGTGCCGATTTAAAACAAGTTTCAAGTGTCGCAAATGAACGTTTTCCTTCGCGGCTTTATTCGGTAAACTCGTTTGACAGAACTAAAATGCTTGCTATCTATTTCTTGTGTTTCTATTAGTAAAAGACAGCAATAGCACTAAGTTTGGCTTAGCGGGAATCGACGCCAATGTCTCCTTAAGGAACTTAGTAATCCAGTATTTCACTTTAACTATCCCCTTGTTTGACAGCCCTGATCTCACTAGTCTTACAAACAAACATCAACCAGAACAGCCCTGACACTACGTAGAACGTCTCTACGGTGTAGTTCAGGGTCAACACCGGGTTCAACGACCTCGCTAGAATGAGGACTGCCATACAGCGAAGGGACTCGTAGAGAGGGGCCTTTGGAGACGCGTCCAGGATAATCCCGAAGACAGTGAGAGATAGCAGGACGAAGACGACTAGGATGGCTACTGTGCTTTGAGGGAGTACCTGAAATAAATAAATAAATTGCATAAAACAATCTGTATCTTATGGTGATGTTCCGTAAATTAATAAATATTAATATATTTAGTAAATTTAATAGTAATTTTCATTTCATTATATAAGCAAGCATCGTCAAGTATATACGATATTCGATATTTATTATATATTCGATATTCTAAAAACTTTCAGGGTTACCCTCATATATGTATGTGTGTGTATATATCCTGCATATTATATGTTGCAACTCTATATATTTTCCCGCTTCGATATTTTTTTTTGCTTACAATAATTAAGGCCGGAATATATAAACGTACTGAAAATTTAAAAATTAAGCAATATTATGACTGAGTTGTTGTTTTGGTTTATTATTGCATTTACTTACAATTTCCAACATTATAAATGCGAAAGTTTGTGTGTAAGTATTTAAGTGTGTTTGTTCCCGTTTAAATCTGTAACGATTTGATTAATCTATTTGATTGAAATTTGCGCTTATAACCTGGAGTTCGGAAAAATATTCGGTTTCTGTAGAGTAACGGGTGAAACCGCGGGGCGCAGCTATTTAGAAATTTTAAGAAGCCATTTTAAGAATTTATAACCAACTGGTTGCTTAGAACTTGTACTAAGGTACAAGTACTAACAGCACTTTAAAACCTGTACAATAGTTTTAAATCTTACCAGATGCATTAAGAACAGCTGATAAAATCCAATTAGAACCAAGCCGTAGTGAATCAGAAGGTAAGCAGTGCACCAAGTTGGAAGGACCACGTTGTACTTGGGTCTCAGGTGGATTGCAGGCTGTTGAAGAAAAAATAAGTTATATTCATTTTATTAAAGACAATTAAGTAGCGTGGATGCAAATGGCAAATTATCGTTCAGTATGGCGCTCCAAGGGGCTCCTTGCTCTGTTCAGCAGTCTTTTAGCTGTTGATAAAGTAGCGTCGCCATAAACTAATGGTCCTTACAGAGCATTAGAACATAAAATCAAAATACATACTCGGTCTAAATACAGCATTTTAATTTTTAACACTAAACATTGTGTACAAGCCTGCAACGTTTATACACGCAGGATTCCAATGTTTAAGTCTCTGCCCACCTGTCTGTAGTAACCCTCGCGTGCCACTGACGTCATGAATTTGAAATGAGAAATGTGTATTGAGTGTCGAGGGTGTGGTAAGAAGCTGTTTGTTATCTGTCGCATTACCATCACTTTATACCGTATTGTGTCATAAGTTGTTTCTCATGATCAAGTGATCGCCGATATGGTCAGCCTGGAGAAGGTCTCGCTGCAGACAACACGAGTTTTGAGAGACATTTACATGGCTGCCGAAACATCACTGGTCTGAGACTGCATCACACTTTCATCGACATCCCTGTAGCTTATCCGCTACACCGCTACCCACTCCGATACGAATTATACTTTATCTAAAATTATAGATGAAATCTTACGTCCTCTGTCATGTCCTTGAAGCGAACGGAATGTCCTGGCTTCCAGCTCGGCCTGTCGAGGACTGCTCGTAACTTGTGCAGCCAGTTCTCATAGCTCTTAAATCTGGTCACCACATATTTTGTGTAAAAAGTCTGGAAATCAGGAAGAAATACGATTAAACTTAGTAAAAAATTGTTTGATTAAATGAACTTGTGGGGTAATAAAGTTGTATAATTTTCAAGTTTTAGTAGAACAATGTAGCCGTGGTAGCTCAGTGGGAGCACGCCTGCCTCACATTCGTGGGATTTTGGGTTCGAACCTGGGCGGGCCCGCACCAATGAGTTATTTGGTACGGATATACCACTGGCTTTTCGGTGAAGTAAAACATCGCGAGGAAACCTGCCTATTTCCGGAGAAGATATTCGATGGCGTATATAAATCCGTCAACCCACACTGGGCCAGCGTGGTGGATATGGCTCAATCACCCTTCGAGGGTAGGCTGATATCTAAGCAGTGGGATATTTAAATGCTGAAACAGTACATTTTTTTTTGTCTATGTACAATTTAAGTAGTAGATTATATCCGTAATTTTAAAAACATCAAGAGTAATTTTGAGCAATCACCTGCAAATGTAGAGGGTTGAATGAAGGTTGCTGGTAGATCAGCCCATAGACAATTCTGTCTCCTTCTATCTCGGGTCTGAAGGTGCCAAACAGCTTGTCCCAAATAATGAGCACGCCTCCATAGTTCACATCAATGCAGTAAGGGTTGCTACCTATAAGCAATAATGACATATCACAATCATGCCTCCTCTCTAGGTCTACCTGTGTTAGAGTTGCCAAGGAATTAAATAACATAAATTAATTTAAAAGCATCTTTTTATTATCTGTCAGTTGGACCTGTGCTCACGTGCACATAAGGCAAACGTGCTACCAAAATAACAGTGTGGTCTGAACATCAAAAATAAAAATCTGCATTTTTTATACACTGTTGATGCCGCAAAACCGCACTTAGTCCTGTATAGGCGCTAGATACTTTTAATAATTAATCTATAATGAGACTGACGATTAATTTTCCACGTCAGCGAGAGTCTAATTGGCCATTTATTTTAGATAATTGTTCTTAATTATAAATAGGACAGTTCAATTCATCATTAACTTAATGGCTTTCTCGCATCGTTTCCTTTCGAATGGGAAGTCGTAAATTGATGCATAAAACTCTATGGTTCATTGGTAAGGGCACAAAAACAGCTTCAGTTCCGAAGATAGAACTGATCGCTTTTTTTTTCTCAGGGAAGAACATTACCGCGGATCAAAGTACCCCATTTTGAGGGATAATTGTTACTGCCAATGTTCTTGCGAAAAAAAGGTTTAGTAAAGATAAGGTTTGTTTCTAATAGCTTTTACAAACGGATTCGTCTGCTGTTCTGTGATAAGAACACATCAGAGCTTCGGCAACTCGAAGTTGAGGTCTGGCATGATTTGTTTATGTAAGAGAAAATAAGCGCAAGATACATTTTGGGTCTTTGGGCAAATAACTTTCTTTTTTTTAAATGATGATTTTAACGTGTGTTAGTAGTGCTGGATTTTAATTAATTGATCTTAAACTCACAGTTCCTGTAATTACTAACACTTTCACCGCACTTGCAAGTGTTTGGTGGTCCGTGGCTAGAGCAAACTGTTGGGAATAGGTTTGCTGCAGCAATTGACACTATTACTTTGTACTTTAGAGATCTTTGGACGAAGACGACAAGGTAGCTTTGGTTCATGTCTACAATTTTCAAACCCAGTTAGTCTTACCATGATGAATCCTGTGATGGCTGGGCGTGTTAAGAATATACTCCAGAGGTCCGAGGGTTTTAATGGACTCAGTGTGGATCCAGAACATGTACAAATAGCTGAACTGATGATGCATTATGAACTGCGCGGGTGGAATCGCCACAGCCAAGGGCAGGTAGAATATCTGAAATGAAAATTGAATGACAGTTATTAATGATAAATAAGGAAGGAAAAATAATGTGCAACTGACTTCAATCGTCATAATTGTCAACGATCATTATCTTTTTAACTCACGGTAAAATTAAATAAAAAATGTTCGGGGATAATCTTAATAAGCCTCATGTTTTGAAGGCAGTAAAAAACTGACAAGGGTCAGAAAAATTACAATTTACAATAATAATTTGAGTACCAGTAACTGATGACGTCAAAACAAAATATACAAAGTTAGACAAAAAAAAATTACAAAACTTCGATTAGGAACAAGGTTTTTCCCCTGTTTAACCATCAAAATTAGCTCATCACAAAGGCAATTGTTACAGTTTTTTTTTAAATATTTTTAATATTTTTATTTATTATTAATATTTAGCACTAGCTTGCAAACATTACTGTGTTCCGCATTGAAGGGCAATATTTCTAGCGAAATTACTGGACATAATCAGACTGACGCAGTGAATTGCCGCGCAGGGTTTTGAACTGTTGAAATTCAAAATTCTGGGCGTCACCAAACTGGCTTTAGGCAAGCGTGACGCTTACCATTACGCTAGCAATTTACTCGTCTCTTCAATCAGTTGTATATTTTTTTTTTTAATTGTTTTGTATATAGATAATAACATGGTGGTGAAGCGCCATTATCTTGTCCAATCTCTAATTAGTTTAAATAAACCGCGCTCCGAGGCTTCGTCGATAAATTAGGTACAAACCTGTCTGCTTGCCGGTGATGCCATCAAAATCCGCAAGGAGTCTCAAGAGATGGCGTTTGAAGTTCCCAACGGCGATGCTAAAACGCTCGCCACTGTTCCTCCTCAGAGGAAAATGCTGTAACCTATTACACTGCCATTGGCAGATGCACAGACCCTCGCCGGGTTGTTATCTCGCACAGTGTTCGTTTGGTACATGGCGTCAAAAGATGCAATAATTATCTTCGCTTCAAAATAAAATATAAAAAAACTATAAGTGCCGTTCGCCCTGACCTCGTCCTGCTGCAGCGGAGCCTCACCAGTCTCTCTTGGGATGACGAGTGGATGGAGGCGGTTATTTGCAGGTCAGTGCAGTGTTTAGTACTTGATTTGCCGACGCCCATTCAAAAATTTGTCTTATGCAAGCGGATCTAAGCAAGTGGATCTCGTGACATGCTCTATGCATGCAGTAGTAGCAGAAGTCTACTCCGATAGCCGCTAGGATCCAGGTCGATGTCCTTTCCCACGGAAGGTTTTTCGCCCCCTATTTTTATGTGAGCAATTACACCCTGGAAGGGCCTATTTACACGCCCCTCCACATGGTAAATACATATGTATTTAAGCCATGTCAATTTTATCATGACAACCCATTCACTAATATATTTATAAATAAAAAAAAAATATTGATATCTACATATATCTACTAGTATATCAATATATTATTATATTAGATCAAGCCCTTTTCTAGCAATCAACGCACAGACCAAACCGCTTATAATAGAGGCGTGAAATTTGAACCCAATACTACTCAAAGGGTCAACAATAAGAAAGGATTTTGCGAAATTCCACTTCTAAAGGGGTAAAATGGACCCCCAAAGTTACGGTTAAGTTTGTACGGAATTAAAAAAATATATTCATGCTCTGTCAACGAAATTCGGTTTGTGTAATAAGCATAAAAAATAAGGAAAGACATGTCTCAGGATTATTCGAAAATCAACCCCTACCTAGTAATAATTGCTAGTAAATAAATAAAAGCTTCAAATTACAAAACATCGACTTTTTGACGGGTCTTGTAACTATTATTACACGTACAAGTATACATGTAGTATAAGTATAACACGAGTGATAGTGATAATGATAATATTCTTATTACCAAAGTCACTCGTTTGATCTGCTTAATTATTTCATAACAAAAAATTATCAGACCATTTACGTAACTTTAATTGCGTTATTTCATTTTAATTGAACATACATTTAATTTTATAAACATAAGCATGAAACGTGAAGTAATAAACGAATCTCTGAGACGATTGCATGCAACTGTGCCGAAATATTGGGAACTCAACAAAAATAATAATTTTGGTAAAAATCCCGTAGTCATGGAACCACTGAAAATTTAAGAAATAGAATTGTATGCTTACAAAGCCACACCATCCTTGCAGTATCGACTGCCTGATCCCCACTCCCATATTAAAGTCTTCAGACGTGTGGTGAACTTGGTGCTGGGCCCACAGCAAGTGGATCTCGTGACATGCTCTATGCATCCAGTAGTAGCAGAAGTCTACTCCGATAGCCGCTAGGATCCAGGTGGATGTTCTGTCCCACGGAAGGTTTACCAGCCGCCAGTTGGAAAATATCCAGGTGTACGCGTAAGACTCTGCCCCACGCCACACCAACCTGGAAGAATTGATTAGTTGGAAATTTAAACTTTCACTACTACAGTTTTTTTTTTGAACTTGGAAACGAGACGAGCAAGTGATGTTAAGCTTCACGCCCAAAGGGACTAAAACGTGCTCTATTGCTCTCACGCCCTCTGTCCGTCCCGGTATCACGCTTTTCTAGCTCATATATGTTTCCTGATTGAATAACTGTCATAGGCATTTTCTCAGGTGGTCTTTGGTCCACTGCAGAACACAAGACTAATCTCCCGCTATCGCATTTTCCCTGTTTAGCGCTAATATCATCTAAGTGTACTAAATCCATAGAACTCAAATATAAAAAAATATATATTATAGTTCGAAAACTGTAATGGTCTGTTCTCACCTGCCACTTTCAAGAAATATACCATTGGATACACTGGTGATGCTGTCGTTCAATCTAATTCCTTTCTTTCCCTCCAACTTCAATACTACGTGCTCTAGAATCATGAACATGAAGAAGTAAGGCCATGACTGAAACAAAACAAAACAATACCGTAAGTATTATATAAAAGATTTCGGAATGGAATAACAACCTGACCATACGTCTTGTATCGTAATTTAAAATATTGGATCGCGTTGGGATCGCACGCCTCAGGGTGTAAATTCCAACAATAATCAAGGTGAAGAAAAACATCTTGAGGAAACTACAGCATGGCGTTTGGGTACTTTCCACGTACTTCCTAACAGTGCATTCCGGGAGCCTCATTTGAAAGCTAATTCCCATTTTGAAATTATTTTTTATGGTACTGACTGACGAGACAAGCAAGTCGCTCACCTGATGTTAAGCGTCACGCTTGCCCATGACAGTTGAATGCCACCAAAAATTCCAATTTCAAAATTCCCATTCTCGTCTAGGTTGAATGTTTATGAAAGTTCTGCCTGAATAACGGAATGGAAATAAATATGTTATCATTTAACACGACGAGGTTAGCTAGTTAACAAAGGTCATTGATTTTACTATGAAAATGGACGTAGTTTTGACACATTTTGTTTTAATAAAACGGGAATACTCACGTTAAATTGAGTCGGTTATTCCGACCATAGTTCCGATCATATTTAGTGACCCGCAGCCCGCAGTGCAAGGCAAGACGAGGTCGCGCGCGTGTCACGCTTAGCATTCCTTGATAAAGGTCACCGAATGTGATCGAAACTATAGTCGGAATAACCGACTCAATTTAACGTGAGTATTCCCGTTTTATTAAAACAAAAAGGTCATTGATTGTTGGTAAAACGACCAAAATGGCTTAGTTGGGAGCGGATCTCCTTTCTAAGCCGGTATTCCAGGTTTGATGCCCAGTCGTACACGAGAAACCTAATATGAAGCTATGAGTATGATGCGCCATTTGTTTTATCAGAAGTCGTAGTACTTCAACAGACAAACAAACAAATTGGTCCAAGAGATTTTCTGTTACCTTTCGAATGGAACATTAATTGGGGTTCCATTGAACTCTACTCTTCTAGGCCAAGGCGTTTGAACTTTACGAAACATGACCCTGCGATATAATTCGTGAACTATTTCCATATAATTATAATAATCATAGTAAATTTTGAGATAATATTAGCGTTAATTTACGATGTTATATTTACGATACCGTATTATTTATCGTAAAAAAGCGAAATAGTGTGCATGATGACATTAAAAGTTCTGTCCAAAATAGGCTGTATCTAGCGAAGTCCTCACTGCTTTTAGCTTTAACTTGGGACTTCAATATTTCAATTTAAAACGCATACAATTATTATATACATTTATGTGCATTTATCTTTTGTTATACGTGTTGGAAACACCAAGGAAGCCTGCAGTCTAGCAATACTGGCCGGTCGAAGGAAACGGTTTTGATTGGAATCGGTGACGCATGGTTTTTGACTTTTGCTGGAGCTTCAGAAGATGGAAGTTGGTTTAGGGTTTTATGTGTTCATGTAATTTAATTATTTAGGAGCTGGTTTGAATCTTTAAATTATTACGTGATTATGTATTAGAGGTTTATTTAAATGACCATAAAAAAAATTGCTAACATACGCGAGAGTTAGAAGTATCCTATTCATTCAAAAAAATAGGCAGTTTTAGCGCAAGCAAGTTTAATCTAAATAATCATATTATTATTTTAGTTTTATCATAGTAAAAAGTTTAATCTATGGCGTTTCATGCATAAGCCAGAAAGCCATAGGAACCTGACAAGGTGCACAAGATGACGTATTATGTATGTGACTTATTCCTATCAGGAACAGCTACGAAATAGCAAATGTGACGAATGGTCACCGCATCCATAATAACGCGTGACACTCAAGCTCAAGCAAAGAAAAATCAGAAGATAATGATTTCTCAATAATCACACTAATATTATAAAGTATGTGTGTAAGTATGTATATAAGTATGTAAGTGTATTTAACGTCCAACTATGTAAAGGCTTAATTTGGATGAAATTTGGTATGAAGGTAGCTTATACTCTGGATTACTATATAAGCTTTTTATCCCGGAAAAATATTCGGTTTCTGTAGTGTAGCGGGTGAAACTGAAGGGCGTAGCTAGTAAGAAAGAAAAGAAAAATGATTTCGCAATATTGAGGAATCAGATGATACTGATAGGACATTAATGAGAAATCAGAATAAAATGTTTTTTTTAAATAATGAGACAGATGAAGATGGTA
Organism: Apocheima hispidaria; assembly: GCA_947579745.1. Taxonomy (NCBI): domain Eukaryota; kingdom Metazoa; phylum Arthropoda; class Insecta; order Lepidoptera; family Geometridae; genus Apocheima; species Apocheima hispidaria. Next base: position 15,098,648 of record OX388154.1, read on the forward strand.
TGGTCCCAAATATGGGACACCAGAAAAAGAAAATGATTTCACATTGTTAAGAAATCAGAAGACAATATTTAATAGACGACTAAGATATCTTATATTTGATAAGATAATAAAACATCAGAAACACTGTTCTAGGCTTTCGTGGTGGGTTACTACATTACTATTAGTACTCACGGGATATTTACCACGAATTTTAATTTAAAGTACGCGTCCACAATGTGACCAAAATACATTGCGTGATACTCTGAGTGTGTATTTTTGGGACTTGCAATCGAGTTCTAGTACCAGTGGTAGCAAAAGTCTGAGAAAGGGTTTGTCTGCTCCTAAATTTCGTATCTTTTTATGATCCACCCGCATCTTCAGCCTACCCGTGAACATGGCGCATGCAACTGACGGAACTTAACAAAAATAAAAATCGTGGTAAATATCTCGTGAGTACTAATAGTAATATCATCAGAAAACAATATTTTCCAAGAGGAAAATAAAAAAATTGTCAGTGACAAATGAGTCGTCGTAGCCGAAAATAGGTATGCATCGTTTTTGATGAAAAAATGTAAATGCAGGAAAATGGCGATATTAGATTGCGACATAAGTGCATGACTAAGTCCGGTTAAATTAAAACTATATATTTTTTAATAAATAACATCTCCCACAGCTTGTACATGCCACTGCTGTGTAACACTTTATCGATTAGCTAGTTTACAAAGTTTAAGTACAGGTGTTCTGATTGAATTATAGGTTATTGGTGACAAGGCTGCGTGTGGTGCTCGGCACGCGGCACGCGGCACGCTGCACGCGGCACGTGAGCGAACACGTGCAAGTCAAGGCAAAAAGTAAAGTTCGTCTGTCGAAGGCTTTAGAAATCTCATTCATTTAGGACTAGCTGTTTTTTCTTTATATACAAAACTTGTCTTTATTATAAACTAGCTGCGCCCCGCCGTTTCACCCGCTATTCTACAGAAACCGAATATTTTTACGGGATAAAAAGTAGCCTGTGTGTTAATCCAAGGAATAAGCTACCTCCATACCTAATTTCATCCGATTCCGTTCAGCTGTTTCAGAGTTGAACGGGAACAAATGCACTTACCTACTTACATACTTACACAAACTTTCGCATTTATAATATTAGTGTGATATACGAGCTCTTTTTATTAAATGTGATAAAAGGGTGATATCAGATCAGAGTTTTTGTGTTTTTGAAATGTGAAAAAGCTCTACCATCCTAACTAATATTATAAATAGTATCTCTGTCTATCTGTCTATTTGTGTCTCAGTCTGGGTGTTTGTCGCGTTTTGTTTCCAGAAATAAATATTTACTTTACTTTTCACGGCTAAACGGATGAATAGATCGACCTGAATTTTTGCATAAAGACGGATATAGGTTAATTTTTTTTTAATAGAACGAACGTCGAACACGCGAACGAAGTCGCGAGTGCCAGCTACTTTCATATAACGCTCTTATAATATGTATGAAACTTGGTGTGAATATTTGAATTAGCGATATTTTTCGTCATAATATAATTCTTTAAAAATGAAATCTGTTTAAAAACGGTTATTAGAATTCTTATAAAAGGTATATGATTTGTGAGATAGTATAAGAGTCATTAGTCTCTGGGAATCCAATGGGATATTTGCTTTTTGTTGTATCTCTATACTTGTTTTTTTTTTCTTATATGTTTGATGGCTCCACACTTTGTGTATTTAGCCAGTGTCAAGTATTATAATATTTCAAGTGAAGTCAAATATTTTACAATAAAAATAAGTGTCAGTCATATTCTAAGTCGAGCAAAGTAAGTCACGGTCAAGTCCACATCATGCCCCAGTAAAGTGGTGGAAACTTTACTAGAGGTTTCTATGGAGTTTTGAAAACAGCACGAAGAATCACGTTTCACAACATTCTACTATTCACCAACACTTGTGCACGTTCACGAGCACGTTCATGAATAATAATCCACCATTTTTACAGATTAATAATCGAAATAACACATCTATTGGAAAATAATACAATATCGCGGCATGACTTCTTCACGTTCCCGCTAAAATAACTCCTCTATGTTATTAATCTGTAGTGTATTTCTGCCGCAATATCGCGTCATAAAAGGGAAGTTAATTTATAGAAGTAAAGTTAGACATACCTGAACATAAAAATTAGGTACCTCCTCTTCTCTTTCAAATAAAGTTTCTTTAGGGTTTATAACATAGAACATTCTTCCTATCCCTTTTAAAAACTCTCCCGAGTCTCTTAACACCGACCCATTACTATAAAAAACTGAATCGTCATCCATCCTCTCCAACCACAGTTTCACATCAACTTTCATTTGAACTGTCAAACCTTTATATAAAAATAAAAAACCTAATGACCATTGAAAAACAATTAAGCAATCTAATAGAACTCAAATATTTTTTATACCTATTTTTAGGGTTCCGTAGTACTACAAAGAACCCTTATAAGTTCGTCATGTCCATCTGTCTATCTGTCTGTCTATCTGTCTGTATGTCCGTCTGTCTGTCTGTCTGAAAACCTTTACAGCTTTATAACTTCGAAAGTTATAAGCTTACATGCATGACATTTTGCACAACGATAGTCTAAGTATAGTTTATACAGTTAAATTTTTGTAAAATATTAGTAGCTCCCGTAAATGTAAGGACGGCGTAAAAAAAAAATTCGCTGCACCCTATCATGTTGGGTGTCGAACAGGTCTATCTAAATTGACAATTTTGAAAAAATAAAAAAGCATAATTTTATATTAAGGGGGGTAAAAAAAAATTTTTCGCCTGTCCTCCACATGTGGGGTATCATTGAATAGGTCTTTTAAAATGATAATGAGGTTACCTATACCATTTTTTTTATCAGACCTACCGCTTGCGAAATATTGGCCGGCAAAGTTGCTTGCAATGTGTGTGTCCCCCCTCGCCATTTCTAAACTATGCATCTCAGAAACTTGTTATCTTCCATGTTGATAGATCTTAGTAAAAACTTTCTTTTAAAATTATTTCGGGCAACATCTGTTAATAACTTTTTGAGATAAGCTGAAAAATCGGATTAATACTTCAAACGTCCTACGCGCCTACAGAACCCTACTAAGCATGGCCTGATATGCTCTTAACAAGTTACTTGAAATATTAATATGTTTAATCGTTACCTAATAGTTCTGGTATAATTGATCAAATATTTGTGGGAAACTCATTAAAATTTAAAGGCACGTAAATTATCAAATAATGTGACATAGTTGTATTTGTTGTTGCCTTGCGGTTTCACGTGTGATTTCATGTTTATATGCAATTTTTAAGATACCACTAAAATTTATGAAGAATATCCTATCTGTCCTAGTAAACCACTTCATTGAAAACAATTTTGCGATCAAAAAGGTAACAACAGACAAAATGAAACATAGTTATCCCGCGACATTAATGTAAAATATACATATATACTGTATACATATTACTGGGCACATAGTGACATCTAATATAAATAAATAACGAGAGTCACGAGTGACTCTCAGAGTGACGAGCGCAATGCATTGCCGCGCATGGTTTTGAGCGATTGAGGTTCAAAATTGTTGGTGGCACTGAACTGTTATAGGCAAGCGTGAAGCTTAGCATCAGGCGAGCGACTTGCTCGTCTCGTCACCAAATACTATTTAAAAAAATGGCTGCTCAGAGAAGTGATAAGATCACCAGCCAGAATGATGAACAGCATCGTCCGAGCACAATCCAAGACGTGTATAAAACAATGGAGCGTGACAAACAAGAGGCCCATGTCCGACAGATAAGCTTACCTATATCTCTGATAAAGGATACAATGATGATGATATCAATGGGTAAAATAGCGTAAAATGTGATTTGATTACGTGATTGTGTTATGGGATACACAGTTATCTTCAACAAATGTCGCAGAAGATCAGAACTTGTACTTTCGTAAGCGATTTTTATCTTACAAGCAGTTTCTGCCATTTACTACGGAAATTAATATGGTTTTAATAAACAAAAACATTCAATTTTCTTAATGTGAGCGAAATTATAGTCGGAATAATATTAATTGAGTAAGTATTCCCGTTTTAATAAAATTATAAGTTTTCTCAATTTTTGTGACCAACAAATCTCTACGAAATTAACATGACATTTTGTAGCTGTTTGTTGTTTGAATTTCTGTTGGTCAACTTTGTGATGCATTCCGGCCTTAAGTCCGAGACCATATTGACTAGCTCAACCTTAGCGAATCACCTGAATTGTTGGTCATATAGACAATAAATTCTAAAACATTGGCTACCTTGGCTCTGGCTGGGCGCCTCGTCAGCCGCTTTCAAAGCGTTCTGTTCTATGACCCAACCGTCAGGCAAATTTAAAAGACGACTTGCTTAGGCTCAATGCGTTAAGGCCCCGCGTATTGCCATATTATGGAAGTTTTTTTTTATGCCGCTGACTGACGAGACTATCACGTCCCTGGCCTGATGGGAAGCATAACTCTTACCTATAATAGTTCAGTTTCACCTAACATTTGGAACTACAACAGTTCTTCAAAACCATGCGCGGTAATGTACTGCGCTCGTCACCTTGAGATGCCTATCTATTTGTGCTCAGTAAGGGTGTCTATTCATGGCCCGACCCGACATCACTTGAAAGAGATGGCTATATATAAGTTTCTGGGGAAGAGAAAGGGAGAAGCTATAACCTTAATAGTTTGTTTCTTTTGCTGCCGTGAAATTCAAATCTAGCTGTCCCTTTCACGCGATGTCAGGTCGGGCCATGTGTAGACACCCTAATATGAAATGAGTATCGGCTTATGACCACCCGCAAAAACTTATTCATACAATGACGCTTACGATCACGCGAGTGAAATACTCGTTGGAACAAGTTCCATAAAAACACTTGTAAAATGTGCGAGTATGTTAGATATGTGGTACACTGGTTTGTATTGTATTAGTCGTCGACTAATACAATACAAGCCCGTGCGGTTTAGGCCGAGGTAGAATTTAATACTATTTGTATAGTCAGAGCATTGTTTCTTGCCTATTTAATTTTTTAGTTGGAACCTCAAGAATCTCATTTAATAAAATGATAGGTAATATGTAGTAGTTGTCCTTACATACAACATGCGTATATAGACACCTACTTACATATTTAACTAGAGAAACGTGAAGAACAATAAACTAAGTAAATTACTAGGATTACCGATATGATAGGCTATTATTATTGCCAATGATCTTTGAAGTACTCTTTGACCGAGCGAAGCGACGCCTAGAAAGGTATATTGGTCGAAAGTTCACGGTTATGGTCAAATTCTAGTACTGATAGGTACTGGTAGGTTTTTTGTAAGATTAATATTATTATTACTATTATTTAATTGTGTATTCGTAAGATTATAAGATCTTTGATCACATAGCTTGTAGGTAAGCCTTGTGTTGTAAGTATGAGGGCAAGAGATCACGATTTTTCTGCGGTTGGATAGGTCAGACCTGCACCATGATCAAAGCCGACGTCGCTGAACTGATCAATGTCGAGGGCAGCCGCAGCAGATGGCAGAAGATGTCTATACCCCGATGGGAATATAATAATATTATGAAGATCAAACAGGACCCATCACGACTTCTTGAATTGTGTCTCTTAATATTTTTTATGTAGATAATATGAGCAGATAGTGTCTAAGTCAGTGGGTAACAGACAAGATCAGTAAGTATACTTACTCACACCTGGAAAAAAAAGGATTATAATAATAATTTATCAACTTATTTTAATAATTTCGCACAGTAAGGACTAAATAAATTTTTTGCCTTAACTTAGCAAAAATAAAAATTACTAAAAGCGCCATCTATACAAACAATGGGACACTATTTTATAAGCCGGAAAATGCTGCGTAATGAAAATAAGTTTAACAGTACAACATAACCGTCGTACCATTTTGAGTATCTTTAGATTTATTTTCAGTACCGTAAAACTCCAATAGATGGCGTGTATTTTTCTTATCAACTAGACGTCTACTGCTGGACGAAGCCTCCCTATTTACTAATTGGGGGAGGGGGTGATTGCCATAATCCCTGCGCTTGGCAGCCAGCTTGGTGTTTAAAGTGTATTAAAACAATGTGTATGTTTATTTTGATAATAAAAAGTATGCAGATTGACCGGCGACGGTGTGAGAGAATGATCGGAACGAAAATGAAGCGAATACTATCGTTTTAAGTCGCTACATGGTCATCACCATCATCATCATCATCATAATCATCATCATCATCAGCCATAAGACGTCCACTGCTGAACATAGACCTCCCCTCTAGAGCGCCACACCGACCGACAACGGGCCACTTGCATCCACCGGTTGCCCGCGACTTTCACAATGTCGTCGGTCCACCTAGTGGGAGGCCTACATGTGGGAGGCTACATGGTCGCTACTAGGTATAGGTAGCTATCAATTTTTGTACAAATGACAGACGAGACGAGCAACTCGCCTGATGGTAAAAGATACGTATGCCTAAAAAAACAATCCAGTTATGAATTTCAACCTTCATTACCTAACTAAGTACTTATTCTAGTAGACTACTTAAGTAATCTATTAATTTTATGCTCTAGAACCCAGTCAGGCTTCGTGGCAATTAATCACGGTGCAATGGAGTGCTCGGGTCACGTGTGAGACTCCCGGTTCAGTGCGGACATTAACTATTAATATCTCGAAGGTTTTTAAGGCTACACTAGGGCAAGTTTGTTTGCTATTAAGTACGAAGATTTACTAGCAAGTGCAAGGAATAGAAAACAGTTTAAAACTTTATGCCGCCATTTTTTTCGGACTGATCTCTTACGTGCGTTTAGAGAGTGAAAAACGTGCTTCTCCACTTTTACAGGGTCTGGTTGGGAAACCATGCCCGCTAAGTGTCAGGTATTTAGCTGCCAAAATGAAGTAACCTAGTTCTTAGTATTACACTGTTCATGCTCGAATGGAAATATAACTGCTTCCGCTCAATAAGAAGGTAACTGAAAATGATTTACAACATAAGCTCCTGAAACTTTCTTCAAGTAGTACGGTGCATTTGATGTTTATTATTTTGGGTTCGTAATATTACGTCGTACTGAACATTACAATATTCAAAGTGAGGTGGAAGTCACTAGATCACACGGAAGTCATGTCATGTCTGCCGTGGAAGTTTTCTTGCATGAGTGTACCAGGAAGACCGCTAGTAGAATGGATACACTTGGAGACGCGTCACTGCTGCTGCCAGTAACTGTACCTACTACAAAATAAATGTTATAGGTGTACTCAAGGGTCTGATTGTGTGTCTGATCTGATTTTTTTCGAAAATGATAGTTAGGTGAGAGTTTGGCATGATTTTAATGAGAGTAAAAGTAACAGACTATCAATTCAACTTATAGTAACAAGTTTGTTTCATTTACTGAAAAAAAAATCTACCTTCTTTCCTATTATACTTCCTTACTATTATTCCCAAAACATAAGAGCAGACCCTTGTATAAAGGCAATAAAACAATCATGATAGTAGCCGGCAGATATGTAATATATTATGTGTCATTCACGAACATGTTTAGATGAAAGCGAATTAAATGAAGTTACTATACTACCACTAGCAGGTGTTACCGTTACACAAATGTGTTGCTCATCGTATAATGCAACAATAAGAAAACCACGTATCTACAGTGATCCAATTTCCTCTAAATTGCTTATTTCATAGGCATTATAACATAGTCTTCCAAATCGCTTTGAAAGTTGAAGCAAAATAGACGCAAGCTTTGTATATGCGAAATTGTATGATAGTGACAGCGACAGCGTGACAGCGACTATCTGTTCAGAATTCGTCGGTATCTTAGGGAATAAATTTTCACTTTGGTGTCGATTCTGTTGTACCACTCTCTAGACTAAACTTATCAGACATAACTAAACTTATTTGGGTCTCGTTTTGTTTCTATATGAGAGAAGAAGATAGCAACATTTGTAGAGCTGTCAAATTTAGTTTAGTTTAGAAATTGGTATTACAGAATCGACATCATTGTCGCTCAAAAACGCCACAATGTTTCATATTATTATGACAATAATAGACTAAAAATAATTAATTAAAACAAAATGTGTCAAAATTACGTCCGTTTTCATAGTAAGACTAAAAACAATTGACAGAGCCAAGCGAAAGTCTATAAAGTCTATGGGAACAAGTCGGTATTTGTATATTTATGTTTGTGTTAATATTTCTTTGTCCGACGATAACTGGCGACCATTCATCCGATCTTCATGTAGTTATGTACGCAAATATTTCATTTCATTAAAAAATCCAATCCAGTTCCAAATTGATCAAAATTGGTCCAGATATAGTGAAGTTAAAGGGTTCGCGAAGTATCAGTTGGACGCGAACTGCTTACTAGGTTAGGTATAGTAATTAACGCTTCATACTATAAATAATAGCCACCCATAAGGATTCTCTTTGTTTCTTACCGCGGAGCATACAAAAAGACTCATAAACAACGAAAAAACCTCCAGAATTATATTTACATTCATCATTCAAACATCTGTCCAGCCGGACATCAAATTCGTGCACTTCTGCTCATAAGGCAGATGCGCTACCATTGAGCCACATAGGTCGTAAACGACATACGATGCATAATTCCAAAGTATGAGGAAATGTAGAATGTGTCTTCTCGGATTCAAATCGGTATCTGTTATCCTCTCTTTGGTACAAGGGCCACATTTATTCAAGGATCTAAAGGTGTTCCGACGTTACGGCAGTAAGGTTCCGTTTTTATGGCAAAACCTCCCATTGGGACATTCGGTTGCCCTGAGCAATAAATGCTTGAATAATGTGCGCTTCCGGATGTATGTTTTTTTAAATTAATGTTGCGTTCGTACCGTAGTTTGAGGTCAGTTTTCAAAAGGATTACCGCGATCAGTGCTATCTATATTCATATCATAACTGAGTGATACAATTTTTAATAGAACAGTAGCTCACACTTGTCCATGTAACAAGTTTTTTTTTTAAAGGCTTAACCCGACTGCAGTTAATGTCACTCCGGGCATAAACAGGAATCCAACGACATCACACACGTCAAAATTGGTCAAGCCGTTTAGGCGACAGAGCAACACAGGCCTCCCGTTCGGGCTTGTACCGCGTTGCTCAATGATAATATAGGAACACACAAACATACACAGGGACATATTGTACTTTAATAGTATATATGTATTTGTTAAAAAAAAATACTACACAAGAAAAATGATCGGATAACTTTTTTTGGTGGTTTATGATGGACGCCATAAAAATATAGGCTTGCATAGATTATCTAATTCCCAAATTTTGCATTCTTTACAAAGTTACACGCATTTCATACAATTTTTTTGCGCCTTTACTGCTACTAAGTAATATGAAATATAATAGTCGTCCGTTTCCAGAAAAAAAGTACTTATTTTGGTAAAAACTAAACCTTTCAGCCTAGATAATCCATTCAAGCGATTGACACAAAAAGATAAGATCTTCTTTCAAATAATTTTGTAAATTGGCTTACAAAAAAATCGACGTCTATAACTATAACTACAAGTATTTTTATCTAAAACTGAAGATATACTATCTCATTCGGAACACGTTTCAGAAAAATAAGTTCGCGCTCTGTCGGAACTCTAAATATTTCCAATATTACACGCGGCGGGTGAAATAATCGTGCAACTCTGTATAGGTATCATATTTTTAAAATGCTATTTGGTCTTATCAATTTTATCTGAAGAAACCTATGACCATTTAGCCGTTTCGCGACCTTAAAAATTGTTTGACTATTTAACAGGGTTTTAAAAATATTTTTGCCCAAATCAAGCAATTTGATTATTTATTACGTAAAGATATACATAATAGTTATTCATGCTCTGAGCATATACTATATAGTTTAGGGAGATGTTCTCGAATCCCGCTCTACCACTGACAGTTTGTAGTCCTTAATATTTATGAGGTATCCGTTTGCTTTGGAATACATAAATTCAAACAAACACACAGTTGTAAACACAGTTTACATTACCAAATGTAATGTGTGTAATGTATGCTGCCACTCAAAGTCAAAATACCGGGGATAATTAAAAATATAGCTCACAATTTAAAAAAAAAAAAGCAGAATAATAAAAAATGCATTTTCTGGTCCGACAAAGGTCTGCAGCATTTTTCAGCAAACAATATTAAAATTCTGTTGTTGCTTTTTTTCTGTCATATTTTTACGGATTAATGGCCATGACATGTTATAATAGCAATATTTCAGTTTTCAAGTTGCTTAGATCACATTATTTAATAATATCATATATCTAAATATAAATTAATAATTGTTGCATTAATTTCTAAATATGACTAAAAGGCTTACAAAACGCAGAAAATAATAATTTGAAGAAAGGAAAGTTTTATATGATTATAATCGATCTTGATTCGACCCAATTACTTTAGTATCTCCTGAAACTATGTCCAGAACTACCGGAGGACAGGTAGCAACGTCCTCTTAGTAAAAGGAGAGCTTTCTGCGATACCCAAGCAACTTTCTGAGCGTGGAGATTATGCCCTTCCCCTAAAACCAAATCCAAAGCCTAAACTAAACAAAACTAAAAAAATAAAAAGAAACAAACCAAAACTATAAAATCGCCTAAACTAAAGGGAAAGTTTTGTACAGCTGTGGACGTCTTCAGGCTAATGATGATGATGATGATGATGATATAAATTCCACTTATAATAGAAATGCGAAAGTTTAGAAAGTTTAGTGTATGCGCGACATTATAATTAGCAATGTAGACTACACTCACTGCTGACTCAACTCCAGCCAGTTAAATTTGTTATTAAAAATAAACAGGTGAATACACCTTTGTTCCTTAAATTAAAATCTTAACGTTAATGAGCGACAGAAATTAAGTTAACGTTTTGATAAATACGTGAACTCATTAAATATTGAGATAAGGTTCAAGAATTACCTTCAGATACAACTTTTAAGAGGAACAACGAAATCAACGTCTCTGCGAGAGAAATAGAATCTTGACGCCTCAACGCGAAGGCTTCTTTCTTCTTGACCGTCGATTTGATATTCTGCCAAAAATACGGTAATCAATAAGTTAGTCTGCAGAATTTAAGCATTTGCAGGGAGTTGTGGTGCGAAAGTTTGTGCCGTTAATGATCTCACTTCATCTTAATAATGATGAAACATAAACATATTTTATCCTAGCTAATGTTATAACTGAGAGGAACGTAGCCGTAGACGTATAAGGACCAATTAATCTTTGATGTATAAAAATGAATACGTTCGTCTCGAGGAAAAAACTTTGCTTACGCGATTCAGAACTCCATAAATTTTACTTCCTTATTTCTTCAATAGTACTTTTCTTATATTGATAATGATAACGTCTCCAGGCATTTTTTTTTATATGCTGGAAAACGGGATATTTGACCCTGATATTGAAACCCTTTATTCAGTAGTAGGTACCTATATAGATTAGGTATAGTTTATCTATGGTATATAAGAATGCTGTATTATATAAGCCTCACTGTAAGTACCGTACTTTTTTTATACAAATCATTCGTAGAATATCCAAAGTTTAAACTTATGGCGACTTTTAATAACGCTCGTTGGGCCCCTTCGTCTGATATTAAAATAGTCTGTCCAGCTCCTTCCCAAGAACTTATGCAATAGCCGATAACACATTCCGCCACATTTCTAAGTTTGTATGAGAAACTTCTCATCTTAGCCTGGACGAAATATATATGTATGTGTATGTAGTATGTGTGTCACAGATCACACCCAAGATTCTGCATTCAGGATTTTATCACGTTTTATTTTTCACGTCAAACTTTCGTGATTTTTTGTAAGAACAACGAATCTTTAATAATTTTTTATTTAATGCGGTATTTAGTGATATATTGTTATCATCTGTGATAACAAATCAGTACAATAATGTCCTATAATTTGCAAAGTTACATTTATAAAGTGTAATAGTTGTCTTCTGTTACGCATTAAATAACTGTTAGATAGGAATAGTTAAGCTTAGAATTTAAGAGTAATTTGTATTGCCATATGCACTCATGGGGGAAGACACTGTTTTTCGAAATACACTGCTATGCTAGTTCAGGAACTAGAGGCTTCGAAACTATTTATGTACCGCTCTTATGCGTCAAATAAAAAAAAAACTTTGATTTGATTTGATAATATGCCCGGCGTCTTACTGAACACCAGTATATAGGTAGGTATTACAAATCAATTCAATTAACTTTTCTTACAGACTCTTAATAAATTAAAAAGAAAGGCGTCAATCCTAGCAGTACAGTGTCACTACTCACAATGCCACTTGATGACCTTTACACGGGGGCAGGCGGAGTTAATCCAGAAAAAATAAATTCATTCAAAATTCCTCATTCATTTTCCTCAATTTTCCCGTCATCAAGATTTAAGTAATGGCCCATTAAATCTTTGATGAAGTTCGAGCTTACACGAGAGAGTAAAATGGCGACATTAAATAGCTTGAAAATAATAATAATTGGTGAAATTTTGAAGAGCTACAATATTCTGTTTACGTGCGTTCGATAACTTATATTTTTGTAGGCGTCTGGACTCTGGAACTTCTAGATGCCTACATCTAGAAGTAGGCAAGACCTTGTTTTGTTTTTTGTTTTTATTTTTGCTTTGTTCAGTACGTCTTCATGTTTGATTTGCGCCTTGAGCCTAAATTGCCAGGTGTATTTTCACAGGCTAGGGATTTAATCAAAAACTCCACTGTTAACTGTTAACTGACGGTGTGTTTCTGTTATACGGTGTATTCTAGTGTGGGAGCAGGCTCTAAAGTTTCAATAGAATATTAGTCAATCTTTCACCGCACCTAAAATTACAGTAGGTTATTATCCAATATAATTCCCATTTAGCGAGAATGCATACGAAGCACGCGAATGGCACTACGAGTTAACTTTACTAAAACGGCATTTTGCAGGTTATATAACTTTCAAAGCAGAAACGATTTTCAAAATTTAATTCAAAAATTAAATAACTTTTAGCAGTCGTTAAAATTTTATCGATTTTGTGAAGAAAAAAAAGTGAGCCATTTCTATCGTATGGCTGCACGATGATGGTCACGATCGCGCAGCGTCTGCAGCTGAACTCGGCAGCACCATCAGGTGAGTTTGTGGTTAAACGACTAGCCAGTACCACCGAAGGGCGGGCAGCAGTGTCCTCTTAGCAAAGCGGAAGGCCTTTGTTCAGTTCAGCAAGTGGACGTTCTCTGGCTGATGGTAACGATGACTAACCAGCCAGTCATAAAAATAGTTTTATTTAAAAATATGCTAAAACAGGAAAACCGCGAGTGAAACCACAGATCGCGATGAGTATTGAATAAAATAATAATTTATTCAAGCGGAGTAAACTCTCACGAAACTCTAGCGTCGTCGTGACCGGAATAAGTTTTGTCAAAAAATGGATGAAAAACTCAGTACGCCCTTTTTCGTCTATTTTTTCAAGCGCTCAAATTTGGTGCACGTAGAGATCATATATATAAGCACATGTTACAATAAAATATTTTATTTATAACTCTATAGTTACATGTCCAAAATTTACTACTAGGAAAATCCTAGAAAAGCTGTGTATTTTTTTTTGTAAGGTGGTTTTTATGTTCTCTTTGTATTTGGGAAGTTTGTAATGATTTCTTTTAAGTCACTTTGAAGGGACTTGACTTGACAATTACAGTACTACTATGTCCTGCCTGCGGCTTCGTTCGCGTTTTTCAGGGAAACAATAATCCATTGAGTTACTATGGAGGTTAATAATTATACTAATTACACAGAAACTATATATTTTACCGAGATCAAAATAGCTCATGTGTTAATCCATGCCATAAGGTACCCCGAAACCAAATTTCACCCAATTATGTTCAGCTGTTACAAAGTTAAAGAGAAACAAACATACTATTGCCAAAAAAAAAATTGTTTTTTTTTTGTTTATTCCTTTTTTATTCTATGAAATATTTATTTTTAATAACTATATTTTATTTTATGCATTTGATTCAAATAGATAATAATAAGAATAAATAGATATGGTATAAATTATGATGCCGATTGATATAGTGCTTATACTGTGCACATAAAACGGAACCCTAAAAATGCAGTCGAACGTATAAGCCCTGTTTTTGCAGTCGGTAGAAAACCATTTCCTCCACCACAACTTAAATCTTTATCACAGTTTTACTTTTTACACTGAAAGTTTAATGTCACCTAGGTCATAATTAGTGTTTTATGTTCGTTTTAATAAGAAAGTAGTAGAAAGCAAAATGCTGGGGTTAGTTTTGTAGTAATGTAATATTTATTTAACTGCCGCGAGGGTCTGGGGAAGGAGCCCCGTGCGCATGTGCTGAACATTTCTAATAGTGATGGGACAAACATAGGAAACCGTTTATCCAGGTATTTAAAGTAATATCGATAAAGAAGCGTATGCTCCATAAAATCATATTTATTGTATGCGTTTGATAGCATAGGTCGGTATTTTTTTTACCCGACTGCACAAGAAAGAGGGTTAGAAATGAGTTTTTGGTTCAATAATATGCTTATTACAAATATATATTAATGCTATTTATTCCATAGCTAATCAAAAAAAAACTAAAAATGACACATTAAACACAAAAGACAAACAGTTTTCTTTTAAATATCTATTAAAAACTCTGGTGACAACTGTACAATATACCACGGTATTTTTTTGGGGTGTGTATTGTGTAATGTGTATGTTTGTGGGTTCCTATATGATCTCATGTAGCCTAAACGGCTTTACCGATTTGGATGAGTGAGGTGTCATTGGATTCTCCTTTGCGTTCGGAGTGACTAAGGCTACATTTTGCATTCGGGATTTGACTTTTAATATCATTACTCAGTAAAAGAGTATTTACAAAATTCATATGATACCTATTAAAATAAGTCAATAATGCATATTAAAATAAGTCAATAATTCATTCTAATAAGACAAAGTTCTTCAGAAGATTAGAGCCCTGGTATTAGGGCACAATGAGGAATAAAAATTTCTTCTATAAAGAGACCTCGGCTTTTTTACACAGTGTTATTATACAAATAGCGAGCCCACGCGTACACGTGTAAAAAACATATGCTGTATCTGATATCGATAAAATGCCTTATCGACAACGGGTTACCCCACCCCTACCGCCCCAGCACAGCAGTCAGCGGCCGATCGCGCCGGCCGCGCCCGTCCTTACCTTGCACTTCTCTACTCTGGTGCAGTGCTGCTTGATACAGGATTCTAACACATGTGGCCAACAGGTGTAAGGTTCAACATCGCGTGGCACAAGCCCGGGTAGTTTGCCTCAAGCTCTTTGTCCGCCGGGATGACGCGGTGAGTCTATTGTTACAGGAAATTATTCCTTATTATAAAACCATGAACAAAACTATTGGCCAAAGAAGTGGTTTAGCAGTTTTGGTAAATTATTCCATGTATCAGAAGCATAATTAATAAGAAAACTGTTAGAGATGTTCCTTATCATGCAGAGGATTTTCAACCTTATCATGTGCAATCACATCCTTAGCCATGATTTTTTTAGCAATAAAAAATCTGTAAGTTTCCGTTTTCCGCATTTTGCTTTTAAGTTTTACTTTAATTCAAGGGAAATTAGATTCTATTCACACCGACGTTTAGTAGCGTTGTAAAACAGATAGGTCTATCAGCATCAGCCTTTAAACATCGCACTCCTGAGATTTCGGCCTACCTCTAAGGGTGATTGTGCCATAACCACCACGCTGGTCCAGTGCGGGTTAGTGGATTCACAAACGCCATCGAATTTCTTCTCCGGAAATATGCAGGCTTCCTCACGATGTTTTCCTTCACTGAAAAGCCATTAGTATATCGGTACGTAAGCTCTAAAGAACTCATTGGTACTTGCCATAAATATATAGATAGGTCTAATAAATACTAGAAATAGGTAGTGAAATAGTTGTCATCACGTAATACCGCATTGCGAATACCTAGTTATCACATCAACTCGTATAAAAATGTTGTCGTTCTATAACTCGGCTTAGGAAGCAACTTCTTACTGTAATAGGATTGATTGTAAATGTTTATCGAAAGCTAACTCTTTCGGTAAACCTTCAAAATTTGTCTGTTTATGAATTTAATGCAAGTCAAGGTTTCAACCTCGGGACCCAGGTAAGGCCTAAAACTGCGATCAGAACCACCGGAGGATAAGAGTATGTAAGTGTGTTTGTTCCCGTTCAACTCTGTAACGGCTAAACGGATTTGCATGAAATTTGGTATGGAGGTAGCTTACTACCTGGATAAACACAAAGCCTAGCGGGTGCTTTTTTTGGTGCAAGCCTTTTTAGCGGGTGAAACCGTAAATACCAATAATAATACGCTGAACTAGCCCATTCTGTTTCTATTATATACTTTGTTCGGCCGGACAGATGTTTGAAGGATGAATTATTGAAATGTCTGCTCTGGATTTCTTGATTTGATTGATTTGACTTCTTGATGTGATTTGAGTATGCACCATGGCATCCCCGAAACAGGGAATCCTAGTGTGAAGCGTAGTATTACTTTAAAAGTTACAACAATGACATCGTCTAAGGCCGGGATGCACCATGTAGGTTAACTTTAAACTGCTTAACGGGAGTTTTATCTGCAGTTATGACTGCAGATAAAACTCCCGTTAAGCAGAAAAATGTGGTGCACCATTTTAACTATGGTCAAAATGACGGATAACACATGCCGGCTAAACTTCATGGTACGGGTTAAAGTTATAGTTAATTTAACTATAAAGTAAATTTAACTGGGATTATTTCAGAACAAAAAAAAAATGGCCCAGTTTCATGCTACCAGCCTTATAAAATATGAATGATGGAGATACGGTTGGACCGCGCACAAAACTATTCAGCCAAACAATACGTCTTTAGCGTTGCGTCGCTGACGGCCGCAATACCAGCTTGTATATTGCTCTTTACGTGTGTGGCGCTTATGCGTTTTTCCTGGCAGACTTCCAAGTGGAAGAAAACTGCCACAAAGTGCAGACATTTTGTGATTATAGAAACAATTAGGTCAGTGTCAAACACGAAATAATTATTACGCTTATGCGACATATTGATCTAAAGGAAGATATATAGTAAAGAATAATTTTAGGGTCAGCGAGAACGTTTATGAACCACCTAGATTTCTTTGATATCTAATCTCTAATCTAACAACTGGGATCAGAAATCTTAGTTTAACTTACTATCTGACTGAAACATGCTAGTACTCAGTTGTAGAGTCATTCAGCTACGCGACAGTTGTGTTTTTCATAATAGAAACTAATTTTCAAACGCGCCGTCATCATCATCATGAGCCGGATAACATCCACACTGTTGAACATCGGTCTCACCCTGAGTGCCACACTGAATTTGCTAGCAATGACAATTTGCCAATTGCGTCCCCCGGTTCCCGCTATTTTTTCAATATCGTCGGTCCACTTAGTAGGAGGACTACCTGCGCTGCGTCTTCCGAATTGTGGTTGACACTCAAGAACCTTTCTTCCGTATTGGTTATCGCTTATCTTCGAGCGATGTGTCCCGTCCATTGCCACTTCAGCTTGCAAATCCTGAAAGCTATGTCGGTGACTTTGGTTCTTCGGCAAATACCCTCGTTCCGGATTTTATCGCGAAAAGCAACTCCGAGCATAGATCTCATTGGAACACATTGGTTGAATATCCTTGTCTTCAGGCACTGCGGCACTTTGGACGTGAAGATGTCACGCAATTTTTCGAACGCTGTCCATCCAAAGCTGAGGTGGGACAAATTAAAGTGAACAATTTCTCCAAACCACCAGCAAAAACAAAAAAAAAAAACTATACAAAAACTGAGATCGCTGGCCCTCTGAAGCCGGTGAGTTGAATAAACTGGGTTACATCTTTCAATAAGCATATAAACTAAATTCTTCCGAAAGATTCGTCAATAGAAGTTTAAAAAATATTACGGCGCTATTTTCCGATTCTCTTTGGATCTGACCTGACCTAATTATGCATTCATGGCCAACTTTTCTGGTATTATCTTTTAAATTGAGGGAGAAGATCCCTCGAGCTTTAAGACAATAATGGAAGCTTTGTCACGTCACATCACGTTATCACGAAATAATAATCTATCCATATTGTTTATTATCTGGCTGGTAATTTGTTTTTTTATTGTTGATTTTTTATGAAAAATATCCTCCTTCTGGGCAGTAATATTATCACACTACTTTAATAAATGCGAAAGTTTGTAAGTAGGTAAGTATGTAAGTGTGTTTGTTATTGTTCAACTCGGTAACAGCTGAACGGATTTGAATGAAATTTGGTATGTACTGATGGATGGAATTTCCTGACCAGATATTTAAATTCAACATTCGAATATTTACCTGGCCGCGGGAATCTGGGATCTCCTGTACGCAGGTGCGGTACCAACTAGGCCACAACAAGCAAAAACCTTTATAGCCATGATCTGAATCAATAGTCAAATAATCCTAAATTCCTTGTAAACGATCGAAACATTTTAGACAAATTCGTTTTGAAACTACGAAAATGACACGTTCAAACATTTAACGCGGTACTTAGGCCAATTGAAAACAGACAAGAATCTTCTTCAATTACGAACAAGTTAACAATTTAAGTAACCTTTGTTTACTTTGCTGCGATTAAAATAAGTTGTTCAAGAGCGTGTCGACACGATTATTTAGCTTACAAAAAGAGCAGCAAACAAGCAGGCCTTCCGGCAGATGGAAAGCAAGTCACCGTCTATGTACACGTGCAACACTAATGATGTTGTCGATGCGTTGCCGGAGAAGAGTTTGATCTAAAAGAGAAGGAGGAGAAAGAGCTACTTGTATCTCTGCTGATAGATCTTCGGGGGAAGAGTTTCCTAATCCTAAATCTAACTAATATTATAAATGCGAAAGTAACTCTGTCTCTTAGTCTGGTGTTTGTCGCGTTATCACGGCTAAATGGCTGAACGGATCGACCTGAATTTTTGAATAGATATAACTTAAGGGTCGGAGACGGACATAGGCTGCTTTTTACTTTACTTTTTGTAGATCTACGCGAAAGAAGTCGCGGGTAAGAGCTAGGCTAGTAATAAATAAATTAGGATTCCGCAAATCCTAATCCTAACTTCCTAACTAATATTATATTTCAGAGGAATATAGTTGCAGTCGTATCAGGACCAATAAAGCTTCGAGGTATAAAAATGAATACATTCGTCTCGAGGAAAAAATTTCGCTTGCGCGATTCAGAACTCCCTACATTATAACTGCCAGTTCATACAAAACGTCAAAAAATGCACAAAAATGGATCAACGCCATCTAGCGAAATATAGGAAGTAACTTTGTTTCTGTGTCAGGATGTTTGTCGCGTAATCACGGCTGAACGGATCTTGATAAAATTTGATAAGGAGTAACTGTATATCAACAGAACTGTAACAAGACGGACATACTGACTATACTACGTACTTATACGGGGATACTTTTTTTTATGTCCAGGTGAACGAAGTCGCGGGTAACAACTAGTATGGTATACGTAGTATGTAGTTTTCTAAAATGATCGAATGAAGCACATTGGATTGAGGAAGGGGATATATTTGAAGATATATTTTTTTTTTTAAATTTCTATGAACACTGGGTATATATCAAAGAAATGTAGAAAACCTTAGTTTTATTTGACAAGACCATGCCATCCAAAGATAGCCCATCATAGGTAGAGCGATGATAATAAAACTTCGTTCTAGAAAATCTAAGGAAACTAATAAAACATTGCGAGTAAAACCACGAGATTCACCTAGTTTTTTATAAAAGCCTCTAAAGAGGTAGCGTCTCGATAAACCGCAGAATCCAAAAGCGCGTTTACGATTTATCTTCGGATCCGCCGCGCTCTTGGTGGATTGCGTTTAAGCCCCCACATTTTTCTATGCCCCCACGTTGAGAAATTATCGAGAAAGCTAACACGTAAAGATGCACGCGGAGAATGGTGTTTTTCTCATGGTTTATTCAAACAAGCATGGTATTGATTTTCTTGACATTAAAACTCGGACTATACCAAGTTACTCACTTTGGTATAACGTATTTTGTAATAATATGTAAATATAATTTATTTATCTCATAGAGTGACGGTTGCCATTTTCCTGTTTTTCCCAAGTGGCAAAAAAATATCGTCCTTATGTCGATTTTTGCCGATCGGCCACCTTGTGGCCGCCCGCCACATTTTCAACAACGCACACCACGAGATGCGGCTATCTCAAGAGATTATCGAATAAATATGGCGTTCCTTTGCGGAAGTACATCTTCGAAGCAATACCTTAAAATGCAGCGAAAAACTACTACATTTTTGTTTTTTTTTAGCTAGTTTTCTAATACTTATAGCGTTTTTAAAAATCCTGTTTTTTTTTAAGTTTGACTGGATAGACGTTTGATCATAGCTTATTTGATGTTATTAGCGATGTGGTCGAACACAGAAGTAAAAAATGTTTCTCTTCTGTGTGGTCGAAGATGTCTAAAACCGGTTCATACTATTGATGTCACAGCTCCGTGACCTACGGTTATTGTCTGATAGCAGGTGAAAAGGCTGTTTTATAAGTAAATAAATGACTTTTTTCAAACAACAACCTAATAAGTAACTATTCTTCACTAGGCCGCGGCGCGTCAGCAGTAAGCTGTACTCTGTGGCTGTACTGATATAATTATACCTATAGGTATATTATAATTTGGTGCGAGCAATTTTCGCTGGAACCTCAGATAAATTAACCGACAATCCCCAAAACAAATAGCCCCAGGCTGCTCTCCATTTGTTTTGTTTTCTAAAGCAAATTCCAAAACGAGAGACAAAGACAAATAAAACAGGACGTTTCTGCTGAACGATATTACAGAATAGGAAAAACAATTTTATACGTTTAGTATAAAGTAATTATTTGTATTAAGTACGTATTAGCTGTGCCCGCGGCTTAACCCACCCATGTTATTGGGCCGCCATCTTACAGAAACTAACCATTCTCTTGGGGTAATAAAAACCGACCAAGTGCAAGTCTGACTCTCGCTGAGGGCTTACAAGAAGATATTTGTGTAATGTATTTAACATTACAATTTTTATATATATATATTATTTTGTCAATTTACATTGAAACTTAACGCGAGTCTGACTTGAACTTGGCTAGTTTTTATTATTTGTTGTTTTACATAAAAATACAGACTAAAAGAAAGAAAACTTTGTATTACAATTTTGCAATAGAGGAAATTAAAAAAAAAATATGAAAAGTAATTCTTGTCTTGGGAACCCTATATTTTATGTTATCCTTTTGAAAATACGCCGCTATACCTCATATTATATTAAAATTTCAGCTGGATACCTATTACACGGTTCAATAAAATCTCTTAACGTACAGAGAGAGCGGCTCCGGCGGCAGCAGCGTAATAGGGTCTCATTAGCACCCTTTGGGTACGGAAACCTAAAAAGTTGCAAGTAAACAGTTCTATCAGCACTTATTCTACTATCAGATACTTCTAGACGCCTGGCGGGTCGTACCACAGCTAACTTACTCGCACATTCGTAGATTATTGAAGATAGAGTGTAAATTTGCAGAAACTGTATGTCTCTATCATATCAGAAATATTTAGGACATATTTATTAGTAAGAAAGGTAGAGGTAGGAGAACAATTTTTTTGACGGTCTTTGTCGTCATTTCAGGAGATTCAAAAAAAAAACTTCAAAAAATTGTAGCAAACTTTTTGGAAATTCACAGTTACGGATTTTACATCTTCAATAATGTGAAAATTGCGCGAACAAGACGACAACTGTGGACGAGACTTAGGGTCTATGGTGCTAGTCTATCCATGACTGTGATTTTATTGATTGTTTTGTTGTTAATTTTTTTTAATGGAACTTAGTGACGTGAACAGCAAGTAAGATAAGAGTCACGCTTACTCATAGCAATTCAGTTCCATCAAACATTTTAAGCATCTACAGTTGAAAATTCTTCGCAGCAGCGCACTGCGCTCGTACCCCTTTGATATCAGAAATATGCTGAGCATAAATTTCTTTATGCTCAGCAATATCACTGGAAACATTGCCCTTCAATCCGGAACACGGAAATTGTAGTCTTGGCATTATTATTTTGTGAGTCATCTTCTTAAGAATGTCGTGATTTCTACCCGTTCTTACTTCTCGGATTCTATGCAATCATTCAAGTTCCGATCATAATCAAAGTCAAAATCAAGATCAAGTCAAAATCGGTCCGGTTCGTTTTAGATCAGTGACCTCTAACAGTTGCTGTAATAACACAGAACTAAAGTGTTCATTTATAGACTGGACCACATAATCCACTTATTTCTTTGGGTTGGGAATAAGGTGGTAGACTTATTAGTTAGAATCATTTTAATTCTCGACCTTATCTTCAAAGAATAAGGTTATGAAGCTTTGTACGTGACTAGCCTGGATTCTAGGTTTGCCCTAGTTGGACGGTTGCCTGGCAATGACAGGATTCGATAGTATGACCTAGGTACCGAGTGACGAGTAGTATTGATCAGTCTAGTAGGTAGGTAGCTAGGCAGAAAACTAACAATTGGATACCTCAGTTCCAAAAGTCACTTACCCCATTTTAACGTTTTTTGTGTACGAGCAATTTTGTGACAAATATATTTTACTTAAAACAAAAAACATTTATAAAAATCTGGGAAAAATGAAAAACATAGTTCAAAATACACACTTTAATATGGCATAATCGAAACTACAGTTAAGTTTACTTATCTATCTATATATAATATTTATATAGATGTTGTTTAATTTTTTTTGCTGCTATGGTTATGAAACTTCATAAATATACTAATAATAAGAAAATATTAAACACGTGTTTCAGAATTTTTTGAAATCTTTCCTTATAGATGTGAAATGGGGTTTTAATATTGTATGGAGAAAAATATTTTTTGGAGCCACGATTATGAAACTTTGTAAATATACTAAAAATACAAAACCATTAGATATGTGTTTTAGCATTTTTTGAAAATCATCCCCTAAAAATGTGAAATGGGGTGTTAAAGTTTGTTAAGAGCAAATTTTTATCATCAAGCTTAGTGGGATGAAACTTCGCAAATATAAAGAAAATATAATGATAATAAAACCCTAAAGCACGTATGGTCAACGCCCGGCCCGCGGGAAGGATAGGACCCGCTGTATTTTACTCGGCCCGGGGGATACTTAGCGGTCTTACTAAACTCTCTTCAAAGACTACTACACCTTAAATAATTGCAATGATCGTGTAGAGCCTGCATAATTAAAGAAATAGTTATCTATGGTAAAAACGACAATAATTTTTCGAAGATATTCAACGTCATCAATTATTTTAAACAAACCCTGGTTTTCTCAATACACAAATACATCTCATCTCCCTAAGGCCCGGGACTTCATAAACGCTCGAACGTTTGTCCCGCGACTTTTCAAAGGTTTCCCGCACTTGGTGTCGAGACAACATTAAAGAAAAACGATGCCCACGGTAGGAACTGTACGATGTATTCAAGGGATGAAATATTTATTTTTTCTTTGATCTGAGTGAAAAGATCGCTTCGTTTCGAGCCCAAATGCCATAGTTATTTTATTTTTCGATGTCGCGTGGTTCGCTTGCACGCAAGCAGCCTGCCATGGAGATTTTAAGGCAAAAATGTTGACCGGAAACAGTAGCCGCTTTTATTTTGAAATAACGCGGTTTGCGGGGCCGCAAGCAGCCCGCGAGCGCATGCTTCACTCGAGCTTACTTTGATTTCGTCTTCAGCAGTCAAAGTAGAATAAATTTACTATTGTATTGTTTTATGTGTATTTTGTTACTTTCACAGACATTTTTTGCCATTGTTTTAATGAAAACTTCGGTAGGTAGGTACTACTTCTTAAGCTAGTTTGTCATAGATAAATAATGTATTTACGGACTTAGAACTAAATCAACGGACTGAGGTATTTATTAGGTTAATTCTTTGGAGTAAGTGACATTTCTCAAAAATCACGTTGACAGCAAAAAAATATATTATAAACTATATTATATTATAACTATATAATTATAACTACAATTTCAATTGGAAAAAAATCGTCATAGCTGTAAAACGCCTGCTCTATAAGCCAGCGTTTTAGCCTTCATTTAAAACTGCCCAAACGGTGCCGCGGTGATATGCTGCGTCAACTTATTATATACTGCTCTATATATTATACAGACCTCCCCGTTGCGCGAGGCACCTCCGCTAGAATAGATGTCAGGAACTCAAATCTCTTGAAATGTAAGAGTTTGGAGACATCCTGCGGAATCTTTGTAGAGACGGCTCGCTTTTGCAGTAGGTAAATGCGCTCCCAGTCCGCAAACCTGCCAAACAACTCCGTGGTGTATGCAAGAAAGATAATGGACTATGGCAAAATAGCATATCCTTACCATCTCCTCAGATACAACTCTAGCAATTTTGTTCAAGACAAAAAAAGCGCTTCCCAGCTTGCCGCAAAGTTTATATATGGCTTTCACAAGTCAGGTTCCGATCAATGGATAGCTTTCAGGTTCCGATCAGTGGGTAGGTCATACTAGTCTACTCTTGAATGTCCTTGTATCCAGTAATTTCCATCTCGGACTTCCTTGTTCCTCTTTTTCTAACACTGTGCGACCAAAACGTGGTTTCACAAATAGAGCCATATTTTACTCTTTGACTCAATGTCGAATGCGAAGGCGTTCTTCGAGGTTATGGCTTATTAGCGTATGTGTTAGTAATTTTCATTATAGTGTAATGGTGCATCGTCATCTTAGTATTTGAGCAAAATTCCATAGTACACAATATAACTGTGAAAGTAAAAACAATATTTGATAGACGTAACGTTGCAAAAGTAATAACTCTGTGGAACACCATTTTTTTTAAGACAGATTTTTTAAGAAAGAAAATGTTTAACGTATTCTTGATTTTTACATAAAATCTCATGACAACCCAGGTAAATCAATTTATACGGGGACAACACCCTGAACGAAAACCTTTTAACCTCGGTTACCTGCATGCGTAGCGGAACTCTTTTGATCCTTGAGCCGTGTTATGCCTCTAGAAGCCTGAAGCAGGATCAAAGTGATGAAAGACATCAAAAACTTTGTGATTGAGGTCAAGATATGATGGGCGATGTATTTCAAAAGATCACATAAATTATTTCGACAAACTTTTGATTACATGTTATACGAGGAAGTATAAATAGATAAATCTCCTTATTGTTAATTAATTAAGTTAAGTTAATTAATCCAAACCTTTCAAAACGTTATTGTGTGAGGTACAGACAGAACTGTCGTGGAAATCTCATCATGAGTAGGTACCTCTTATACTGTATAGATAACGGAGGCTTAGTAACCTTTAAAAAACGTTACAGTTGGAAAGTATAACTATTTTAATACTTTTCACTTGTTCAGTGTTCAAAGCAACATCTTTGACTTCTCAGTAGTGTATGAATGAATGAAGGTGTCAGAGATCCTCCATTGAAAGATTTTGAATGGCTATAGAGCAGCATCTCTGAAGGTAAAGTTCATGCTATTTTTAAGTTTGGATTTAAGCCCAGCAGATTGAGGTGCAAGTTTTGTTGGATATCGATATCCCCGTTTGTAGTTCGTATTACTTCTCTCGTTCTTCATCTCAGATAATTCATTGTTTTACCTTTATCAGTAAGACCTTGTATACATTATTAACAATTAATTAAAACGTCGGTAATGATTCATCATCATCAGCAGCCAGAACGCCCACTTCGAATAGAGTCAGTTCGCATTCCAGCAAAGTATCTATGATTCTCCTGCTGTTACAGGTATTCTTAGGCGACTGTGATCGCTTACCATCAGGCGGCACGTCTGCTTGTGTCCACCTACGGCATAAAAAAATACAAGGTTTTTTTACCATCCTTGACCTCGACTTGCTATCTGGGGAGTTTGGAGACAAACGCCTTGCACGTCAAACATTAAAAGAAAGACTTCATTTTTATAAATGTGACTATGTAGTTATTATTTAAAAAAATAGTAACAGACATCTTCGAACAAATTGGCCGTCACCTTTTCCCATTATATCCTTTCAATACATCTTTTTTCAACACCTTTTACCTTCCGAATCAATCATCACATTTTCCCGATGAACAGAATACTGGGGAGAATTCCTGGATATTTTCCAAACGGGACAACGAAGAAAATCCCCTTTCGGGTAGTTTCGGGAAGGTACGTGACTGACTTGTTAATTTTACTCTACAACATAATTCGGTATCGATCTTTCGATCCATTTCATTTCTTTCGATTCAATTTAGTAAAAATGTAATTTGTCTACCTAGTTTTCGCATGTGGTACATCATTTCAGCCAAAACTTGATGTAAAAAAATACTGAATAGCATAGCTTATTGAACATTAGTGAACAAAGAAATTAATGTTTTGTTAAAATATTGGTGTTTTGATAATATAGGTTTTTAAGTTTAGTCTTAGGTTAGGTTAGGCTTAGGTTGGTTTTAACCACAAGCACTTTTCTGGTATTAATAGTACATATGTCTAATCCACTTTTCTGGTATCACATATATCATCATCATCATCATCCACAGTCTTCCTTATTACACTAATCTATATTTTAAATAATTAAGAAATATTTTTTCTGCAACTTCACAGCGAAGTGAAACTCCGCGTTGATTACCCAAGCAAATGACAATTTCAATAAAGTTTTGATCGTGGTGTTAACTAACTTTTAATAGAACAAGTGCCTCGGGAATGTTATGAGCAGAGCACAGATTAAATAATAGTGACTTAATACAAGGTTCAAGAGTTTGAAGGCCCTTTTCAGACTGCGTTATGTCGTGTAGCAGCTTCGTAGTTTTTCTCACATCCGATGCCTCAAAATTAAAAGGTCAATATTCCTCGCACGCATTTATGCATGAACACGTTCACCTGTCCTCTCCTTAATCTCAGAATACGAGGCAGTGTGGAGAAAGCTATTCATATTCAATTTATTCATAAACAGGTATTCATATTTCGTTGTAGTGGTAGGGCTCTCTTGCAGAGTCCGCCTGGGGAAGTACCACACCTTTGCCAGTTATTCAACCGCCAAGCAGTAGTGTGCAAGCATTACTGTGTTCCGGATTGAAGGGCAATGCTTAAAGCGTAATTACTGGGCATACAGAGATTGAGATCGACTTGCTCGTATCGTCAACGAGTAAAATAAATATATATATATATATATATTATATGTCAGCTACATTACAAAAAATAATATATAAATAAATAATATAACGTATTCTGAAGGGGCGTTAATACAAAATAGTTTCTAGGTTCTAGGGTTCTGGATGTTTGCTCAGTTCCAGTAGGTAGCCTTTCCGTGCGGGTAACTGGCATGGGATAAACTAGATTTAACTGCTTTGCATAGACAAAATAAATGTTGTTAACTTACTTTAAGACTGTAGGGCTGCATGAGCAGATCGAGTTCAGGGCTGGTTTTGCTATTGCTGTATTGCTAGTTATATACATTACGTCATTACGCGTAAAGCACAAAATTTACAACAACAACCAAAAAAGCAAATTCGTCATAAATAAAAAATCGTAGTATTAGAACGTCATAGCTTAGCATCTTACACACTGACATCTATAATACTGCGTACTTACTATTAAATATAATTCAGTGACCTTACACCTTAGCCTTGAAGAAGGCAGGAAAAAATCTAAAGATTAGCTGATAAAAAAGTCCAACGTAAAAACGAAAAGTTTCTTCACTCATACATACATATAATCACCTATATCACATAGCTAAAAACTCGAGCAAGTTAACTTAAAGTTTAAACAACCAGGTAGGTATATACAATAAAATAAGCCGTTCCTTCGTACCAGAGAGGGATGGCACGGATAATGCTCCGCTTATTAATGGCTGCTAATGACCTATGACTTATTATGACTATACCAACAAGGTACCTTTATATATATAATTTATTATTCACTTTTTTTTGTATCCGTTTATTAACTAAGCAAAATACATACAAACTACAACTATACCTAAACTACTTAGCCTACTACATAAAATAGCAGTTGAATCATCCAGAGACCATTAAAGGTCTATAGATAATCCAAATGTTCAAGCCCACTACCAGTTGGAGGCGGCACCCAGCATGCTGACGGCATTACCACGCTGAATGACAACGCTTATGCGTTGTACCAAATAAACGCCAGCATTTTGGTCACGCGTCATTGGTCATTTATTATTCTTAGGTAAGAAACAAAGAAATTTATTTTATTTTTTTAAATTTAAATATTTTTTTACTTAAATGTAATTTGTAACAACAAATTGTGTAACTTAAATTATTATGATATTATAATGATACTACGAAAACAATAATACTATGTACCTTATCACACTATTAATTGTACCAATAAAAATTATTATTATTATTATATTTTTTCAACAACAGTAATAATAATATTGAAGGGTAGGCAGGTGAGCAATATCATATAACTATAGCTTTTTTTTTTTTTTTTTTCGAGGGGGAAATCTTCACTAATATACCCGTCTGCTTTGGGGTGCAGCCGGGTTATGTGGGATTATACCCACTAAAACCCCCCCGGTGGCCTGCCTTGGTGCTTGACCGAGGGCTCCGGGATCTCCAAGGGAACGCTCCGGAGCCCTCAGCACCACGCTTCTGCTCCTCCCGGGACAGCTAGTACCTGTCGTGAGACGTTTAAGCCTACAAATCATATAACTATAGCTAGTCAATGTTATGTGTCACAAAAATGACCTCAACTCAGCATAATGCTGTTTACCAAACAGCGCTGATCTCCCGTTGAATGTACGTTTGCTGTCACTGAACTCGAATTTGATGAACTTTTTTGTGTGTATGAGTAGGATGGTTTAGATTCATTTGAAATCAATTATGCCACAAAATCAAAAAGCCAAAACGCGTCTGCTAGTAATATATGTATAGATGACTAACTAGATAACTGTCAAAAGCACCGCGTCATTGGCGTAAAGCTTTTTTTTATGTTCGCGCCAAATTCGCCAGTGTGGTGAATAAGCACCGGATATTATTCGTTATCCAGAGCCGGATATGGCGCCGGGCAGCCGGCTGATTAGGATGGCGTTAGAGACTCTATTAATAAGTTTATTTCTTGAAGTAGTCCATATTTTATTTTATCTCCATCGGTTTCTGTCGGTTATCCAAAAGCACTGTACAACTGTGCGCTGTGCAACCGTACTGTGCTGTGCAGCGATACGATCTGGCCCTGCTACCTAAAACATTGAATCACAAACTAAAAGAACAGAAAGGTAACCTATCAAAAGAAATTAAAGTTATCACTGACTTCAGAATAGTATTAAATATCTATATCTATCTATACATCTATCTATATAAAACTGTAGCCGAGCTAAATCTGTACATTAAATATTTTTTGAAAATTTTGCCTTTGGGGAATTACATAAGGGATATAAATGCCAAAACAGTATATATTTTTATTTTTGTCTGGATATCTGTCCGTCTGTCTGTCCCTTTGTTACCACATCAGGCTAAAACTACAAGAGGGATTTTAAAGAAACTTGGTATAGATATTGCTTATTTCACGGATTAACATATAGGATACTTTTGACTCCGAATTTCATCCCCAAAAGGGGTGAAAAGGGTTAGCTGGTTTGAAGTATAACAAAATTATTATCTAGGTCTGTGTTAAACGTTAAGTCGATAGATCTCATGTATATGAACTGACAAACAAACAGACGAACAAACAGCAGAGCCGAAGAAGAAAGGATTACCATTTTACAACGTGTTACAAACCCCTAAAAATACGAATTAATGAAATAAGCCTACTGGCATGGAGTTCTGCGCTGCCTTTATATCAATTTCAATTCAATAGCAAAAAATCTTTTAAAAGTTTTTTAGATGACATGATGCCGTTATATTTAGGTTCAAATTGCAACGGTTTTAAGGTAAGAAAAGAGAATTCATATCCTTTTTCCTAACCTTCATACTGCTATACAAACAGTATGAAGGTTAGGAATTTTTTTTCTTAACCGTCACACGAGTGTGACAGAGCGGTGTGAAGGTTAGACGGTCACGGCCTTTTATGCTTTTCAATTTCATAATACAATTTGACAAACTTAACGTTTATTTACCAACCTAGTAAGTAACAGCAAGGATCTTACGTTTTGGACAAACAAAAATAAGTACCAGCAAAGGTCTTACGTTTTGGACAAACAAAAAACAGGAAGGAAAAGAAATAAAGAAACAATTTTCCCGTAAAAATAAATAATCAGGAAGTTGTATCAAAATGAGTTTTTCATCAAAACAATACATCAAGTATCAACTTTCTATGTTTATTGTACCATCGCGTGCCAGGACCAATTTTTTTTTAAATAGTTGAAAATAAATACTTGACGTTCATCAATATTGCTGCATCAATTTTATTTTATTTGCAGATTAATATCAGAAAGATAATAAATTGGAAGGTTAAAGATTTATATTACACTCTAACCGACACTAATTGTATCCAGATTTTTTGTTTATTTTAACGTGAGTCACACTAATATTATAAAAGCGAAAGTTTGTGTTTAAGTATGTAAGTGTTTGTTCCCGTTCAACTCTGTAACGGCTGAACGGATTTAAATGAAATATGGAATGGAGGTAGCTTACACCCTGGATTAATACATAGGCTTTTTTTCCTTTTTCCACTTTCTATCCCGGAAAAATATTCAGTTTCTGTATAATAGCTGGTGAAAACGCGGAGCGCAGCTAGTATATTATAATTATTTTTATTTCTATATCTAAATTCTGTCCATCCCAATATAGCCTGGAAGAGATCGCCTAAAGCGATAAGGCCGCCAATTTTAAATTAGTTTAAAGTAGTTTTTTTTATTATGTATGTAATTTCTGGTGTGAGCAATAAAGAGTTATCTATTTATATAGTATTTGTTTAGTTTTAGGTTTAGTTGTATTATTTTTTATATTTTTCAACATTGCTTCTCGGACTCCGGGGTCCGTGTCATTTAATAAATTTTTCAAATATTTTATCAACTAAAACTGAATATAAAAACTTTAGCTAAGTTTATTTGTATTTTTGGTATCTAAATAATGCTAAACACTGTTTTACAACCTCTGTTCTCAACAAAAATAATAACCGTCGTAAATATCCCGTGAGTACTAATAGTGATATACTCAATAATGCTATTATATTGTAATGTATTGGGACATAATTTCATTGTGTTGAAAGAAAATAAAACAAGAATCCATACCAAGTTATTATGGTTAGAATAATTAAATTAATTAAGGTGATAAAATGTATTCTCTACTAAATGAATATTAAGCTTACATGAACTTTATGTCGGGTCTAGATGGAAGCATTTTTGTATTTAGAATAATGTCGGAAGCCGCATGCCTTTATGTCAGGGTTCCGTATCTCAATTATGTAGATGAAACGGTAGTCTTGAGATAAATCTGCTTCTGAAACACATGCCTATGACCCGTATAAAAGCGTTGGCGGCGACACAGAACTCCTTTGTTAGCTATTTATATACCCTACCTATATAATTTCGAAGTAGGTCTCACCGCTTACATTATTATCAAACTATATGGAAAAATATTTGTCATGTAATTGCATACTGGTACATTCGCCTTTCAGGATAGGAATTATATTTAAAAAAATGCTTATTCACAATGTCCCCACTAACGTCCCCCTGAGTGTTCATTTAAAATCCCAAAGCCTCCAATTGATGAATTGAGTAAAAAAGATGGAAATTTAAATTTTCAACATCGTCCCGACTTATAGTAATCGTGGGGACATTGGTTAAGATCCCATTGTTGGTAGGGACGTAGGGACTAAGCTACTTTTGTAGATATTTTACGTTTTTTTTCTGTACACCCAAGAAGCGGAATAAACTGCCTGGAAGCAGGCAGTTTATTCCGCTTCTTTGTTGTTCTTTGTTTCCTGAGAGATACAATCTGGGGTTTTTCAAGGCCAGAGTAGCCATATAGTCGCTTACCAACCGGCGAGTTGGTGGTCAAACACAGAATAATATGCGTCAAAAAAAAAAAGATTTAAGTCGCCTGAAAGGACAATGCACGAGGGCGTAACGTTACTATACGCTACAATATAAAAAGCAAATTCACTTGAATTAATTAAATACCGATCTATTAAAAACAAAGTAACTAGAATAATTATCAAAGTGATCACAGCATAATTCTTCAATGATAGCGACTCTCTCTCAAATAATTCACAAATCACAGCTCTTGTTACCAACCTACAAGTCAAGATGTCCACAAACAAGTTCTATAGGTTGATTAAATCAAACACTCTTTGAAATAGAACTCTCGTAATATTCAAGTACAGACATAACACGAACTTGATGGATACTTGTCATGTAAACGATATTCAGTTTACAAGGCCGTGCTTAAGTGCTATATGGATTTCAGCAAACATTATCCCTGTTACGTCATCTCGTCACGTCAACCAATATTTCATGGTTTGTTACTAACTACGAAACAGTCCACAGCGTTGGTTTGTAGTGTTAAAATACGTAACAGCTTGGTTGGCACAATGAGCCATCAAACAAAATGATAAATAAATATTACTATGTATTGCTGTGAATCTTGATCAAAAATCAACCAGCAAGGGCCTAGCACGCGCATCGCAACAAAATGTTATCTACTCTTTTTGTCGTGCAAATACGAAAATGTTTACGTTTGTTTCAGTTTAGCACGACATGATTGGATTTTTTTTTTCGCGGTTCGAGCTTACCCTCCGGGGTTTTTATCAAGGCTCTAGCTTTATGGTGAGCGCGCTTATCCTGTGCCACCCAGAGTTGCTTATTATTATTATTATTGAATTAGAACATAATTATGCCAAGGGACTTAAGGAGCCAAGGGCCTTTGCTTAGAGGGTCTGCTTTTTATAAGCTTTTAATTAACTTATTCGCTTATTACTAACTAACTAACTTATCGCTTATTGGAATGTTTGTATGTATTTATGTTCGGGTCGAATTTTGCAACTGAATTTTACACCAGTTCCCCTTGTTCAATTGAGTTGAAATTTTGCATGCCTGTCAAGTCCGATGAAAATATAATATTATGAGAGCGATTTGATCTGTTGCTGGAGACGGAAGGTGGAAAACGGAACTCCTCTGTAAATACCAGTAGATTGATGGAGTTTCGACTCATTTTCATCAGCTTAACGATAACGAAATAATGAATTTTATAAAAGCTTCTCTGGAAAAAAAAAACTTATTGTTTTACCTTAGTGGCGAGCCTCTAACTACTACTAAGTAACTTGGCAAAGGAGTTAAGAAATTACAACAAGTACATTCTTATAAATATTAGAAATTAAAAAATAACTCAAATGTGAGGGAAAAAAAAGCAAAAGGAAGCTGAAAAAGGATCAGTTTTTAGTGATCTAGAAAAGTAGACATCGTTTTTGGTTCAAAATCAATACAAAGTCGAGAGGGCCAGTCAAATACGGCTGACCTTCGGAAAACTAGGTGGCCGTCGATACGTATAAATGACTGAATAATTAGTTGAATCTGACGTCAGGCAAAGTCTGGAGGCTAGACTTTTATATACTCGATTTATTATCCGCGAAAAAAAGAACCGGGAACTAGAAAGGCGCTTTGTATACGAAAAAAATGCTAATTGCAAAGTTACACACATTATTAATAAACGATTCCAAACACCATACTTTCCATGGTATAGCGTACAGTCACAAAATTAATAAATGGAACCTAATTATTTACAACAAAAAGGCTCTCTTTTACGTATCTTTCGCATATATATTCACCCAGACAATTATATTATATGATTCCATTTTTAAATAAAATATCTTGCAAATATTCATCAAATACATATATAAACTTTGAGTAAATAATTAAACCGTGCATTTCCTGTGTCAGATGTCATAGAAAACATTTATAAGACTTAAGAGTACATATTTAAATGAATTATCGAAACATTGGCCCATGTGGGAATCGACCTCTTGCTCGTATCGCTTTTGCCGAGCATACCCGGTCGTCACTTGTTTCGTAACATTGTACAATCCCATTACAATTTTTTGGTGAGATCGCAAGTGAGAATTGGGAGCGAGCCAACAACGAAAGTAAATCGAATCGACACTTCTATACAGACGGATCTAACTTTATTTCGATACAAAAGGAACACAGCTGGAGGTCTCCTTTGTAATACTTTACGAACTGATTTCTGAATAGTCTGGGGAATGCATGGCTGTTTTGATAAAAAAGTAAATAAATAACGTATCGCATTCATAGGTTCCAACTAGGTTTCTCTGTGTCAAGGATGCCATACCACACTCCGACAAAGACAAGCACAAGTAGCACTCTAAACATATATCATCATCATCGTCATCATCAGCAGGCGTACACTGCTGAACAAAGGCCACCCCTTAGACTGCTACCCTGAACGACAATCTGGCATTTGCATCTACTGGTTGCCTGTGACGTCGTCACAATGTCGGCGGTCCACCTAGTGGGAAGCTACCTTAGCTGCGTCTTCCGGTTCCTGGTCATCACAAAGAACAGAAACAGCTAAATGAATTACCTAATTAATTATTCAATTACTGCTCAGCCGGGAACCGAACTTCTGGTTGCCAAAAGTAAGTTTTTCATTACAATTAGGGCTCCCACGCACTAGGCAGCCTGGCTGCGTCAATGAAAATATTGAGCAGTCAATTTAGCTGCCAGACGACGCTGAGTCATAACTCTTCAGTCGAGGGAAATTGATGTGGAAGGTGCTACAATTGTTTAACTTATTTGTCTCGGAAACGCAATACCTGTGATTGAGCCATATTCACCACGCTGGCTAAGTGCGGGTTGGCAGATTCACATACGCCATCAAATTTCTTCTCCGGAAATATGCAGGTTTACATACGATGTTTTTCTCCACCGAAAAGGCAGTGGTATAAAATCTGTACGTAAGTTCCAAAGAACTCACTGGTCGGCCTGCCCATATTCGAACCAGCGACTCCGCGAATGTGAGGCTCCCACTGGGCTACCGCGACTTCGATTTTTTGACTTTAAATGTTTCAGGTAAAATAAAAAAAATTTGTTCGAGGTAAAATCAATTTATTTTTGTTAAAATGTATTTTTAAAGTGGAAAATAAACATATGCTCCGTTATTCCCTTTGTACTGGGTCGGAAAATTACTAGAAATTTGCTATAGATATGAGTACAGATTTTTTTTTCTTTTAATTTTAATTTTAATTATAGTACTCGTATGTAGAGTTTAAGAGTATAATATTATGTTATGTATAACACTGTCTCTGGTTAAATTAGTCTTATCAAAACATTATCATCATCATCCATAGCCTTCTTTACACCACCGCTGGGTATAATAGGCCTCTCTTGCTACGTCATCTGCCTCTGTATTTTGCTAATCTAGCCCAAGCCTAAAAAAATTACATCGAGTCAATTCAGATTTATATGATTACTAACTAAGTGCGTTCTTATAACATGTTTTTTATCTTTTTAAATATGAATAGAGCCCACCTTCCTGAGCTTGTTACAGGTGAATGGTGCTTAAGAGTTAAGAAGGATTGCTTGGACTCTTTGAGCTTATTTAAGTCCGAGGGTAAAGTAGAAAAATAATTTAGGATTTTGTAAGGGCTTTGGGGAAAAACCGGGCCCAAATT
The DNA here is from genome assembly GCA_947579745.1 of Apocheima hispidaria. Taxonomy (NCBI): domain Eukaryota; kingdom Metazoa; phylum Arthropoda; class Insecta; order Lepidoptera; family Geometridae; genus Apocheima; species Apocheima hispidaria. The sequence continues at coordinate 15,134,219 of OX388154.1, forward strand.
CTCTTTGTACAAAATTCTTTCTAAGTTTTATTTTATAATTAAGTACGATTTCATATTCAACAAAGTTTGTAAAGATGTTGAAGAAACAAATTATTCGTTAGTTACCCTACTACAAAAACATCTACATACCTTTTTGCAATTAGTCGATGTGATCAGTCTTAGTCTGGAAGCGTGCTCCATTCTAGCCCACATCAGGCAAGATGTGGATAAGCGCAAACCTGTTTTGATTTAATAAAATCTACTCTAATAACAAATTATCTCAATAATATTGTAATAAATGCTATAAGAGACACACACAAACACCCTGTCCGACACATTTTTGTAGATACATTATATTACAGATTACTAAATATTGTTTTTTTGTATACCTATTTTGTAATTGACAGTTTAATGACGAATATATTATAAGTAAAATTATGATGTGATGATAATTATGACGATTACATTTTCCGCTAGATAGTTATAATTATGACGATTACATTTTCCGCTAGATAGTTATAATTATGACGATTACATTTTCCGCTAGATAGTTATAATTATGACGATTACATTTTCCGCTAGATAGTTATAATTATGACGATTACATTTTCCGCTAGATAGTTATAATTATGACGATTACATTTTCCGCTAGATAGTTATAATTATGACGATTACATTTTCCGCTAGATAGTTATAATTATGCTGCACCCGGATTGGTATGCCATAAGACTGCGACCAAAACCACCCTAGGACGGGCAGCATCGTCCTCTTAGCAAACAGTGAGCGTTCTGCGATCCTCAAGCCGCCTGCCAAGCGTGGCGATTATGGCAACTCACCCCTATTATAAGGGGTAATACACTATTTTACAGTTTCGCGATTGTTTACTTACTATATTCAAATTAATCAAAAGTACTTACGGGATATTTTGGCTCAGTGGGAGGATTTATAGAGGTTGTGGGATCGATTCACACTTAGGACAAACATTTTGGTGATGAAAATGGATGTTTGTTCTTTGTTTAGGTGTTTCTAGTTCTGTTAGCCGCGAGTTCGTTCGAGTGGGAAAAAAACTAGCCTATGTCCGTCTCCTACCCCAAAGCTATATTTATGCAAATGTCTGGTGGATCAGCCGTTTAGCCGTGATAACGCGACAAACACCCAGACAGAGAGACAAATAGACAGATACAGAAATAATCAATCAAATCAAATCAATAAAAATCCTTGGCAAAAAAAGAACGGTGCCTTCTCATGACATCATCTGTCATAATGAAGTCAAAATAATATTCCATAGACCACTATGACCCACTTACTTGTTTGATTGTCGTGTAGGCTGAGTGGCTAGCCCTAGTGTCTGGGGTTTTCATTGAGCAACACAGGTCTCTGGCCTCTGGGCCGTTCGGGCCGGTATCATGTTGCGTGTTGTGTGTTAGACTTTAGGTCTTTCAATATGGCCTGACAATTTATAGTTGCTTTAAAAGAAGCATCCAGGAGTACAACAAAAAGTTAGATAATGGATCCACCAAGCAGTCATGACGCTTACTATTAAGCGAACTAAAAAAAACAAGACTGTCAAAATGATAATATATCTACCGTATTGTATTTTTTTATTAGAACTGTTATGCAATTTTGGTTCTTAAAATCTAGACAATACAGGTATTTTTTTAAATCGTTAGTTGTAATTCTGTTTATTTGGTAGAACACACTTGGCAAAGACTTCCCTTTCGTATTAGACCAGGGCCATACTACCAGCGATACGCTTAGGATTGGCTAAGTATTATTTACGCCTGACAGAGATATTCAAATTTCAAAATTTAAATTCGAATTTATCTAAATTACAAATACATTGCAATAAATTATATGACAACAAACAATATAAATAATGATGTATCTTGTTGAACGTGACAATGGTGTGCAGCACCTACACTAAGAGTAATCTTGTGTCGTAGGTAGCTGCATGTCCTTCGGGAGTTTAGTTAGATATTGGTGTATGCGTACTGGATGTATTCTGTGATTTATTGAAAATGGTACCTAAGTGTTCATTTTAATACATCACTTAATTTTATGTTTTCAAATACAAAATATTGCAATATTCGTATTCATTGAAATGTTAATGTTATTATTGTGTGTATTGTAGTATTTGTTTATTTCTTCAGTCAGTCAATTTATATTTCAGTAGCTTTAATAATATATAAAGTCACTAATACTATATAACCATTTACATTCATAATGTATGGAACAGCACCTTATATTTACTGAAACGTATGTTTAATCTAATTAAATAACATATTACACAAAAGAAAAGAAACATAATATAAATAAAATAAACTAATCTAAAAGACCGCTACCAGTGGGAATTGTTCCCAAAACGCTGGCCCCATTACCACGTTATATTGTAGTATTAATTATTAATTTTGCGTTATTTCAAACAGTATTCCTATACACTGTAATTTTATAATTGGTGGTAGTATATTTCTATAATTCAGAGTGGTAATGCCGCCATAGCATGCTAGGTACGCTGCCAACTGATAGTCAATCATTTAAATGGTATTTGAGTAATCCATCCCACTGTTTGTTTTTTGTTTAGTAGGGTAAGTAGTAAGTTTTAAACTGTATTTATTTTATCTAAAATATTAATTAATGAATAAAAAATAATCAATTATTATTTTATTCTTTTCTAGGAATCAACGCACAAACCATACCGCTTATGATAGAATAACTCTTTTCTGTTACGAATAAAAATTGGACACTGAAAGTGAAATTCCAAAACAATAAAAAATTCCAAAATTAATAAATATAATAAGATAATAAATAAGATTTACCGAAATTCCATCTCTATAGACGTAGAATGGAACTCCAAAGTTTGTTTGAAAATAAAATATTTTTTTATGCTAAGCCAATAAAATTCAGATTGTTACTAAGCATAAAAAATAAAAAAAGGCATGTCTCAGAATATTGCAAAAATCAACCTCTGAGGAGGTGAAATAAGGTGTTTCATTTACTGTAGCCCATTTACATAAATATAAGTAGACGCAAAGTTGAAGTGTAATTTTGTAATCATACGAGTTGTTTCAAATAAGTCATTTGTATTTGAAGCTTCTAATTAAATTAATGAAAGCTAACACTGGCTATTTGGGGAATATTCTTGAGATCTCTTTGATCTTATTCCTACGTCGCAATTCCAACACCGCACAAAAACATCGTCAATGCCACTAGTATTGCAGGTCTTCACAGGGGTGGTAACCGCTTACCATTAGGTAGACAGCTTCCTTGTTTGCCGCTCTTTGTATAGAAAAAAACTAAGCTAACTCACATTGCGTTGTCTGTACAAATACACACTCCAAGAATTAAATCGACGCCTAATGGAATACTATTTTAATGGTTCTATATTTTTTTTAGAAATTTTAATTTCCGGTGATTTGTGATTACTGGGGTATTTCCCCTAAAAAGTACGTTTACTGCGGCACCTCTTTTTGGGGGAAATACTTACCCCCGACGACTAAAAGATTCTGTGAAGCTGTAAAATTGCGATTATGCAAAAAAGTTTGTGTTCGTGAGGACTACTGTTCTCAGAACTACTAGTAATAATCTATTCACCTGCGGTGTGGCCCGCGCCTTACACACATTTGTCTGGTTATTTGGCGTGTGACAACACAGCGTAATATAATAATGTTAGGGGGAACCGCGTTATCATTATTTTCTTGTTTGCTAAAAATACAACAATAGTTATTTTATACTGATAATAATATACGAATATTTTTGTTCTTACATAGATTTCTGTTATAGTTGCTTGTATCGTGCTTTTGTATGGTCGTCACACAAGGACCGAACCCTAAAAACAACCACGGATAGCAACAGTACCTTTGACAAACTTAACTAGTTTTTATTTTTTATTTTTTATTTTTTATTAATTCCTCCACGGACTCCGAGGTCCATGCCCTTTGTCAACTTTTACATATTTTGTTAACTATTACTGATAATATAAGACTAACAACATAACAAGAGGAAAATCTACTATACTTAATACTATGTTGCGTGTATACACCGAGCAGTCCAGCTCCCGCGAGCAGCACCCGTTCACGAGTTGACGCATGTGCCAGCCATCGCTCTCCTCAACCATATTTGAGGGAAGAGGGCGACCCGACACACGACGCCGCCGCAAGAAGAAGCCTTTATGCGAGCGTGAATGCTCTGAATATACACACAATACTTGCAACCTATCTTATTCTATTGCAATACATTTAGTTCGAGTCTTAGCCTCAGGTCCTCCACTACCGCCTCGTTCCGGTCTTAACTAGCTTTGATTCAAACACGACCAACATTGGTTCAGACGTAACCATTACAGTATGTTTTCACGGTTGAAACATCTACAAAATAACACGTTGAAAACTCTGTCTTCTGTTAATGTCACGAACCGCGTTTGCATTGTCACACAACTTGTTGATACGAAACTTGTTTGACATTGTGTTTTACAACAAATGTCGCTATCGACACGTTTCTATACAAATCTTGCAACGTATAAAGTTTGCCGACCCAATTGGAAAATACAACAAAAACAAGATTTAGACAAGCTGCGAGATTTAAATCAGCAACAGTGCGAACGTCAAACGTAACAAATCTCTAGAAAAATATTTACAATGAATGAGTTTTTAGTCAGTGCTAAGCCAACAACAAACCTTGAAACCTGTCAAATATGTACCCAGTTTTCTGCGATGCGAACCAAAATCAACAAAACAAGTTGTAAGATCGGTTTCATAATACAAGTATCGAAACTTGTACATGTTTAAAGTTTTTTGATAAAAACACTCAGTTACTTGTGTCAACCCAACCGGGGCGCTTTAACTATATTTACGCACTAAGGTAGTTGTATAGTGATAACAAAATTCATTAAATAAATGATTTTATTTTACTCATGTCTTTGTACGCGCTCTACGCAAAAGCCGTTCAGACTGTGTGCTATTCTCGACTTTATTTTAATTCTACTACAGTTTTCGCACACGCAAACACAAAATTGTGATAAGTAAAGTGAAAAGACTGTCAAAATACACAAAGCTTTTTTTTTTGTGGACACTTTTCACACTGCGCCACCTAGCCCCAAACTAAGCAAGCTTGTACTATGGGAACTATATTACTTATATACATAGAAACACCCAACAGAGAACAAACATCCACTTCATCACACAAATGTTTGTCCTGGGTGGGAATCGAACTCACAAACACAACTCAGAAGGCGGAAATCCTCCCATGGTTAAAATATTTAACTAATACCTTAATATAAAAATAAACACTGTGCGAGGAATCATCCCCCTGCTTAATCTGCAAGATTCGTAAATGTAACACGTTGGATCAAATATTTCCAAGCCTCACTGGAAACTATTAAGTTTTTCTAATGACCGAACCGCACGCTCACTCGTCTCGAAGGCGCCGCGCACTGCGGATCCCTAACCACGCATGCGTTGAAACCTACACACTAAAAACACCCATATCTACACAAAAATAATGCTCATTTTACTTTACAACATTGTACAAATGCTTCTGCATAAGGACAAGCTGAAAAAAGCTTTGTAACGATATAGATAAGGCGTATTTTGTGTTTGTGGTAAGTATCGTTCTACTGAAACTTGCCTTTGAAACGCCAAGCTGAAAACAGCTTTGTTAAGGAAGAAATAGATTTTTTTTTTATTATGGTAAAATATGTGACTGCAAAATAATTCAGGACTAAATTGTGACTGAAAACATGTTCGAGTCGGCTTCAAGGAAGTGTCGAAATATAATTGTTGTTTTTGGACAAGCGTATTTTTTTAATGTAGCATTTATTTAACTCTACAACATTTCACCGGAAAAAAACTTTAACTTAACTGGACAAGCCTGACTCGCGCGCCGATCCTTCCGTACAAAATTTACTTTGTAGTTGAAAAAAAAAACCCACACATCGATATACGTACGTAACAAGCAATAAAAGCAAGCAAAAGTGACAAAATGTGCGGAATAAATAGCCGTATTTTATGGTTGCGTTGACGAAGCTTGTACTGTACAGCTCCAAGTGACCGTAAGCCCAGTATTCTATAGGTATTCATTTCAACTTGATACTCCGCAAGCTTCGGAGAAAGGCTCTGTCTATTTACTAGCAGTTACATGCGATTTAGTTCGCGTGGACCTATAAAAAAAACTAAGCTAAGCTTTTAGTAGAGAAAAAAAAAATTGAAAATAATTGGTAGATCCGTTCAGCAGTTTAGCCGTGATAAAGAGACAAATACCCAGATATACAGAGAGACAGATAGACATAAAGACAGAGATACAGAGGTACATTCGCATTTAGGATTTTTTTCCCGTTTGCTTTTTAGAATTTCATCATAAACATGAGAAGCAGCCTGTTGCGCTCTGAGCTCTTCAATTTTTCATTTCCCAAGCGTTCAAGAACCTCTTGACAAAGAAAATTCTTCTACCTTACGAATCTAGAAAATATTTTATTGGTCCCTTTACACATTATCATTTTCATTTAAGTAGCTAATTATATATATTTATTTATTTTTCCTGCATTTTTAAACTTCAAACTAAGTATTAATTATAGTCAAGGAAATAATAACGAAACAATCACTTGTTCTAATAGAAACGCAGCAAGAAAAAAAACATCATCATCAGCCTGAATACGTCCACTACTGCATAAAGGCATAATTCCCTAAAGGGCATAATCCCCACGCTAGGCAGGGGGGCTTGGGGATCGCACAACGCTAACCGTTTGCTAAGAGGGCGCTGCTGCCCTTACTCCGGTGGTTCTGATCGTAGTTTTACCCGGGTCCAATCTACATTATTTTATACAATGCTATTTTCTTTTACCCTTTTCCTTATTTTGCTTTGTGTGTATTTTATTTGTACTGTATTTTATTGTTCGGTATATTTACGGTATCAGAATTTTTGTTTAAGTATAGAAAGGAACGCCAATCTATTGGTTTACCGAATTCCAAACGAGGTTCATTTATTTATTTATTTAAAGAAACATTAACAGTATACATATTAATTATTTGTAGATATTTTAGATTTAATTTATTTAAGTACTTATTTAGTTTAGTATAGTTTATAGTTTTAGTTTGTACATTTAAGTTTAGATTATTTTAGTAAAAATGAAATATACATTATTAACTATGGGGTAACAGTTTTTAAATCAGATACAGTTCTGATATGTATACCAGTAACAGGTGTTTACAACATTCAACGTTCTCATTTCGACAGTTTTTTTTTAAAATGTATGTTCACTCATTTTAAAAAAGACAACAAAAATCAAAATTTAAATAAATTTATAGGCTAGCATAAGCTTAACATAAACAAAATACGTTATCCTTAATTTTACTAACTTACTAATATTATAATTCATATAGATTCTAATATACTAATTATAATTCAGAGGAATATAATCGCAGTCGAATCAGGACCAATAAAGCTTCGAGGTATGAAAATGAATACGTTTGTGTCGAGGAAAAAAGTTCGCTTGCGACATTCAGAACTCCTTACATTACAACTATCAGTCCATACAAAACATCAAAAAATGCGCAAAGATGGATCAACGCCATCTAGTGAACTATAGGAAGTAACTTTGTCTCTCTGTCTGGATGTTTGTCACGTTATCACAGCTAAACGGCTGAACGGAACATAAGGAGTATACTGTATATCACAAAGTAGGACATAGGATCATAGGATACTTTTTATGTCTACGCGAACGGAGTCGCGGGTAACAACTAGTAGTAAATATGTACCTCATCTTCTAGCAAATCATTTAATTAGCAAAACGTAAATGTATAAAAACGTCCAACAATGAAATCGTTAAATTAGCAAAATATGAAGTTAGAAAAACATCTAACTTTTTCTGAATACACACCATCGTAAAAGGAAAAAGCTGTTAGTAAAAATCGCTTCGTGATTCGTAGCTCGACGGCTCCGTGACTCCACGCATTATGTCGCGGATGGAATTCCCTTGTCAATCTTTAATGGCATACAGGCACATACTGGGAAGCTAAACGATAGAGACGTGCCTAGTGTCTACACGGCTCGGTTAAAGCCATGGATTTTCTATAAACAGTTGAGGTACTGATACTTATGCTACTAGGAACAGTTGGGCTACCACTACCTACGCTACTAAAAACAGTTGGGCCACCGCTACCTACGCTACTAGGAACAGTTGGGCTACCGATACCTACGCTACTAGGCTATTTTTATTCAAAATGACTGTGGTTTTATTACTGACTATTTTTAATTATTCCTACACTATGAAGGCTTCGTAAAAGAACGAACAGTTTGTTCGTTCTTCGTTAATATAACATCAATCTGTTTTTAATATGCTACTAGCCGATGGCCTCGCTAAACTGTTCGTAACCAAACCTTGTCCTCACAATTACGAACACAACAAAAAATAAATCATCAAAATCGGTCCAGCGTTTCTCAAGTTATAGCGTGACCATGATAACTTACCTAATGATGACCTCACATAATTCGAAAATTTTGGTAAACTTACCACTCGAGTGCGCAGTGTAATGTAATTCAAAATTCACCACAAACCGAAAATTTGTTACCACGAACAGGGCTGGGATTGTATCCTGATTATCAGAATGATTTTCTCAGTAAGACCGCAATATTTCCCATTTTTTGACGGTAACTAAAGAAGCCGAGCATAGGAAAAATAACAGAATACAACATGTTTTTCAAATACGAGTATATATATCCCTCGTAGCTGACTCGTTACCTTTTCGATGAAAGTCAATTCGATCGGCAAAATTCCGTAACGTTTGTGAAAGGTCTGTAAGCTAAGAAGTCTAGTTATTACAGGCTAAGCGATTTATAATGCGAGCCCCGAGGGCAGGATTAAGGAACTGGCGATTTGATAGCATTAATCATGCATGACTGTCAAAATCTGGTCGGAGTCGAATTATATGGGGCTTGGGACTTTGAATCTATTTGGACTATGATTTGGTGAGAAAAACAGGAAAAAAAATACAATATTTCAATGGATTCGCTTTTTGGCTTTCCCTTGAAGAAAAGAATCTCTAACTCTAATATTAATTAGAGTTAGAGACTCTTTTCTTTTTTTTTAATTTATAAAAAACAAAAAATAGTCTGTGATCAAGGGTATAACCTAGTTCTAGGCCGCAAAATGTATATACATTTTATTATATACATTATTTATTTGTCACTTCTTTTCTCGTGCTGTAATTGGTCTTTGTTTACATATATGTTTTTTCTAGGGTTGCGACTCTCACACGCAGTATTCCATTGTTTTGATTAATAATTACAGCTACCCACTAAGCAACAAATCTATTACTAGACTTTATTAATCTTATCGCGATCGCCATTAAGCCTTATATCGCTAACCAAATACCTAATAACCAATCCCGCCGCAGATGAAGCCATAAGTACTTGACCCTACCGATAAACAAGCCGAGCAGCATTCGGCCGACCATTTTATTCTTACCTGATTCAATTTTCATCTCTACGTCTATGGATATAGAATCCAAATATGTCGAGCGTCAAATTGAATTTTCTGCGTGCCGACAATTATAAAAATATACCGTTTAGCTACCCTTTCACAATAAGCGTTCAAAATTTTCGCTAAACATTTTTAATAGTTTATATAAACTGTTATTGCGACAGGGCCGCAAAGTGCTGGGTTTTTCGGCCAGTTACATGGTTAGTATCACGTTCCTAATATTTTTTTAAAGTGCGTGCCACACGCAAAGGAACTAAATACGAAAGGAAGTAAATCAATGCAGTGTGCAGTTCGGAGTTTAGTGACTTTGAATATGGAAATTTTCGAGAAATGCCCGGATCTCTGAATTAATACTTAGTTTCAGTTGAAAAATTCAGGCCCTATTTTTGGCTAAACGTAGTAAACACTGATCAGAATAAATAAATAGTCGGAATAACCGAGCATTCTCGTATTATTCCCGTTTAATTTATTATTTTTTATTATAAAACAGAAAAAAAGGGGAAAAAAAAAATTGTAATTTTTGTTAACAATATATTATATTGACTTACATTATCTAGATTGATGCCAGAGTTCAAGTCGCAATCTTATCAGAAGCTAGAACCTGTTAAAATCGATCATGGCGTAAACAGAAACGGATAACGCCGTCTCACCGTAAGATCCTAAAAAAAACCTAAAACCTAAAAAAACATTGAAAAACTGCAAACCGTAAGGAAACTTCCTAATAACAAAGCTACCAAAACTTCGTACAAACATTGTTGTAACGTGGCCTCAGGGACCAACCCTCGTAGGGTCTAGTATCCTTCAAGTAAACATAACCTCGAAATATTGTGTATAAGTTGAAAGAAATATTTACTTAGGTACTTGGAGTAAATAAATAACTTAGAGAATACCATGAAATTTCTCAGTATTATAAACGCGAAAGTTTGTGTGTATTTGTTATTACTAAACTCCATCGGTTTTTGTTCGTGTCAGTTTTCAATTCGTGTTTAAAATGCGGAAACGAGAGCGTTGTTCGAAGTTGCTAAGATTATTTAAAATATCACTAAAATAAAACAACACATGCAGAGTTCGCCTAGAGAAGTACCATACATTTGCCAGTTATTCAACCGCCTAGCAGTAGTGTGCAAACATTACTGTGTTCCGGATTGTTATCCTTTCCATCCTAAGGTTGCCTGGAAGAGATCGCTTTCAGAGATAAGGCCGCCATTTGTTACACTAGCTAAAATGTTTTGTATTCTGTCCTACTATGTACAATCTGGTGTGAACAATAAAGAGTTTATCTATCTATCTATCTATCTATTGAAGGGCTATAAATATTTCCAGCGCAATCACTGGCCACAAAGAGATTTAACATCTAATATATCGGAGTGACGAGCGCAGTGCATTGCCGCGCATGGTTATGAACTGTTATGGGCAAGCTTGACACTTACCATCAGATGAGCGACTTGCTCATCTCGTCACTCAGTAATATATATAAAACTTCAATCGACAGTGATTCTAAGTTTTTTTAAACATCCAAAATCAAATTCAGTTACCAAATTGATTGATTTATTGAATTGGTTGTCTATTATTTATCTATTGAATAGATATCCAACATCACAAAAGTTACCAAATACATATAAATTTGTCGCCAAACGCCCAACGTGTTCCGACACGTTTGTACTGTCGCTTCATTGTACGAACGACGGAACATATAGAGTCTAGATAGTCGCACGTACAGGCCCCGTGGTCCATCAATGCGCAAACGAATGCGGACCGGTCCCTTTGTGTAGCTCTGCGCCGCTCTACCACCGAGTAGAGTATTCGCAGAGTGATAGCTTTTAATACCACATAACTGTAGGTACATACTGTTATTATTTTTATAATTATATGCATGCAGAGCACAAGAAAGGAAACGATGTCAATTCATACATCTATTCTGTCTTAAGCACAGATGGTACTTAATTAAATTCTAATGAAAAAACATTTTATCAATTCGACCGTTAGTTTCCAAAATTGAAGTGATTGAATCAGGCGTTACTTTCTGGAAATGTATTTTCAAACTGTAGTATCTTGCCGCTACAAAGTAAGTAAAAAAAAACTCAGATCTCTAAATAAAAATGCAACCAAATTTCTAATCCAGATGCCACTTCTGGAAGCGCTCCGATAGGATTAGTTTCGCCGTACGTCTGTGTGCCTGCATGACAGCAATACAAGAATAAAATGTTCGTATCGATGCTACTAGGGGATTTTTTCTCTGCGGGTTTACTGTATGTTTATATTCTGTGGTCTAGGCAGCTGTAGGCTTTCACGAAAGTGGTGAGCTTTTCATGAAAGTGGGTACATAGCGATACTAAATGTTCTGTTTGTAACGTACTGTAGACTTTATGACAGAGGGGACCTCGTAGTTACACGTGAAATGCTTGGTTTGAAATTAAAAAATATATACAGGGTTATATGAAAATAGTATGCTAAGCCGTAAAAGGCTCATAGTACTCATCATTATGAACAACTTTTACTATTGGCCCAACCCTGAAATCGATCGAACTGTTCCATAGTAAAATGTCAATATCACTCGACAAAATGTATGGAACAGCTGTTTTTTTTCTCGATTTCAGGGTTGGTCCCATAGTAAAAATTGTTCACAATCATGAGGACTATGAGCCCTTTTCGGCTTAGCATATCGTTTCCTTATAACCCTGTTTACATACTTTAATATACGCATATCTATAATATCACTTAGCTCTGTAAAAGTATAAGGATTCTTTGGTAGACTGCCTTTGTAAAGTATTTAGTTTTTTATATTCCGTTTTAATTAATAAAAACAATTGTAAAATATGATAAAGGGCACGAAAGGGCAATATAGCACAAAAAAAATAATATTATATGTGGATTTTTAGATTATAGACTGTGAACATGTAGACGGCTTGTTTTCATTTAACCAACTATCCAAGAAAGAGGATAATGTATTTGGATGTATGTAAGTATTCATGTAATAGCATGTAGTTGTTTGTGTGTTTCTATATTATTTCCTGTACCCTAAACGATTGACCGATTTTAACAAATGTAGAGTCGTTGGATTCCTCTTTACGCCTTGATTAATATAGGCTACATTTTGCAGTCGGGTTGCACTTGATATTTTAAAAATAATAATGAAACTTCAGACCTATATAAAAGCCAACAATCACTAGAGTTTTACCTTCTTCGTCTTAGTTAAGTTGAGTTGAGTTGAGTTTATAAACAAAGTAAACAAAATAGAAGACACGTGAAACCGTCAAAGAAACTGCAAGAAGCTTTATTTATTACTTCAATTTTTCAAGTAAAATTAGTTCTAAGGTCCTAAAATTCAGTTATTAATTTCAATGTAAGACTTTAAAGTCTTAAAAAATAAATTAAAAAAGTAACATATGTAAAAAATAACAGTAAATTGTTTTCAGACTTTGGAAAAAGATAACACCTGAGTTTTCATTTTATCAGATTTATACTTTTAGTACTGCATGGCCGTTTAGGAAATTAGCTTTCCGTATAAATTCCATTTCGGAATGTATAGTCTAAGGAAATTAGATATTCAGTTCCTAAGGGAGTTGGACGTAATGGGACATAATCCGGATGATCTTATTGCATTATCTCTGACGTTGATTCTTTATTTGTACAGTTCTCTGAACTAAACGTATTAATACGTATTAACTGCGTCTCTTTTGATTCCAATTTGTGAAAAAAGTATATCCAATTTAGTTGAGAACTGACTTTTTAGTTTAGCTTAGAAAAATAATTGATAACATTATATCATAATAAAAGATAAACAAACTAACAGACGATTTTGTTCGCGCGGACAATTTTCTGACAAACGAGAGACAAATAGAAGGATAATTAAATATTTTCTTCTTTTTTCTGTCGATGGTAAGCTATAAGTTCAACTGATGTGCTTATCTTGCGGTTTTACAAAGGAAATTGCTAATGTTTTACGCTTTAGAGTTCAACAGTTAAATTTCAGTTAAACAACGTACTTCTGGTCGGCGGCTACATAATAACTATGCAAGAGTGTGAGAAATCGGACGAACGTTTTGCTTGAGATAGAGCAAAAGAGAATGAGACTTTCCACCGACCAAACATCAAATATGCGATGGCTGTTATCCCCGTACCTGCCGACAGCTTAAAAATGTATCGGGGTCAAACGAGAATCGTCCAAACGAGAGGGTCTCGTTGGTTAGATCCCAAAATAGTTCTACAACTCGATTAAAATTCAATTAACTCGGCTTGATTAGATTAGGTTTAGGTAATTTAGGCTAAGCCAGAGATAGTACTATGTTAGTGAGGAGTTCGTTCAGCAAACTAGTGAAATCTTAATGTATAAAAGGCGATCCATATATGTGGGACCCCTGTAGACTCCATAATCTTCAGATTAGCCAAGCGGCTGAAGTTTAGTATTCGTGCAAAGCCGGGGTGGGTCGCTGGTTGTAATAAAACTAATCTCAAATAATAATAAAAAAACTACAATATAATTTTTGGAATATTATTTGACCGAGTGAGTGAAGCGAATGAAAGGTCTCAGTTTTAACTGGCAAAATTTGCTCTCATCTGGCCGTATGTTGGTACACGCGTATAGGTCGTATTTTTCAAACTATGTGCCATTTTCTAGACTAAACTAAATTTGACAGCTTTATAATTGATGTCATGCTTTCCTCCCACATTGAAACGAAAAGAGATGCAGATAATTTTAGTTTTGTCAGATTAGTTTAGTTTAGTGAATGTTACAACAGAATTGACGACTATGTCATAGTAGTTGCTACAATCTGTGTGGAGAGAAGTCAGTCCGTAATCTTATTATGGAATAGGAAATGGACGGATGGATCGTCCTGGGATGCATACTAATAGAGGTTTGCCAGATCTACAGCTTTGCTACTATCTGCTTGACGTCGGTACTTACCCGGTAGGCTTTTCTGAAAAGGTTTCAGTGGAATTGCTTACAAGGTGCTTTATAACTTAGTTCTAAAAGTTTGGGGAAGTTTCTTAATGAGGCTGTATTTTCGTAGGTGTGATGATATATCTGCCAAATTGCTAACCGATTTCGAATAAGCTATGCTTTGACTAAACGAACGAGACGAAGGTCTTAGAAGCTACGGGGGAAGTTCGTGTTTGTTTGTTTAGATTTGATAACAACCGGTGGATGCAAGTGGCACGTTGTCGGTCAATGTGGCGGGCTAAGGAAGAGGCCCGCACGGCTTTGCTCGCAAAAGCTACAGTAAAGTAAACACCATATTTCACCTCTTTAGGAGTCGATTTTCGAAAAATCCTGAGACATGCCTTTCTTTACTTTTTATTTTTAGTACACAAACCAAGTTTCATTGGCTTAACATGAAAAAAAAAATCATACACGTTTCACCTTTTTTCTCTTTCCTCTTAAGAGGGTTTTGGCGTCGCACGTCTTATGCATTTGCCAGTGTCAAGTATACTTATATATATTCAAGTTTTTTTAAATACATATTATCAAACAAGTCATGGTCACAGTCGAGCAAAGCAAGTCACGGTCAAGTCCAAGTCATGCCCCAGTAAAGTGGTGAAAACTTTACTAGAGCCTTACCACATTATACCATTCACCAACACTCGTGCATGTACACGAACACTTAACGGGTAGAAATTCACCGTTTTTACACATTAACACTCGAAATAACACAAGTTTTGGAAAATAATAAAATGACGCGACATGAATTCTTCACGTTCCCGCCAAAACTCGGCACGGTATTTCTTGAGGTACCTAGCGCTAGGGTCGGACCTTGAAGTAACCAAAATGACATCGTAACATATTTAGTAGATAGACTCTCTAATGAGATGAAAATATTTTCCGATAGAAATGCTTTTTAAAAACAAATAAAAGTTCATGAGTAAGCCTTCACTGACATCAAAAGCATTTCACCGTAAAAGTAACATAATCGATATTTTATTACGTTTGGAATGACCAGATGAATGATGCATCAGATGGAACGACCTTATGAAAATGAGACACATTTTATTCAAGATGGATTTTATTGTAATGTGTAGGTATCAAGTTGGACATTTATGAAAACATAGCCCTAGGAATTATTTTTGACAGGAAACTGGGTCGTCTACCTTATGGATGTCAATAAAGTAAATAAGGAGTTTTAGCGAGAACGTCATGAAGTCATTGCGCGTCATTGTATTGTATTCCAAAACTTGTTTCGTGTTATTTCGGGTGTTAATGTGTAAAAGTGGTGGATTTTTATCCATTAAGTGTTCGTAAACGTGCATGAGTGTTGGTTATAATAGTATCTTTAAAACTGTCGTGATACGTGACTCTTCGTGTTATTTCCTAAACTCCATAGAAATCTTTTGTAAATAAAGTCTTCACCACTTTACTGGGGCATGCCATATTTGACTTCACTTGAAATATTACAATACTTGACACTGGCTTAATACACAACGTGTGGAGACAAAACATAAGAGAAAAAAAAAGTAAATGAAACTGTCAAAAGCGTTTCGTGACACACAAATTATAGTGTTCTATAGATATTTTATTAAATTGTAGTTTATGTTTTGTTCCAGGCATTTGATTGGCATGTGAAAGAGCGGTGCGGGCGGCATGCGAGGCGAGCGCGCGTCCCGTGCCGCGGCCTCGCTCGCCGCGGCCGCGACGCTCTTCGTGTTCGGCCTGCCAGCGCTAGCCGCGCTCGAGCTAGCCAATGGAGCGACAGGCAAGTGTTCATTATCAATGAGTAACAGAGAAGGGGAGCAAGTGATATGACAAACATACGTCTTCAGGTTTTCTCGCTACAACGCTCCTTGCATTCGGCCTGCCAGCGTTTGCCGCACTCGAGCTAGCCTATGAAGCCACAGGATAGTGTTTGTCAGCAAGTCATGGTGGGACAAAATTGCATCTCGGGCTTATCTCGCTGTTGCTGCAACGCTTTTTGCGGTTGTCCTGCTAGCGGCTGCGTGCTCGAGTTAGTTGAGTAGAACACCAAGTTATTATGCTAGGTAGGGTTGAGCAAAGTCAGCGGAGCGAGCGAAGAGTACAAAGCGAAAGAGAAACCATAAGCGTCTCCTGCTGCGGTCTCTCTTGCCGTAGCCGTGGAAAATAATTATTTCCTAACAGTCAATAAAATATTATTTGAAACATATGACACATAGTTTATTTCAAAACATAAAAATATGTTTGCACCTAGGGTTGACTTTACCACGGGCTACGTTTGCAGTCCTATTTATTATTAAGTGACTGTTACCCGCGACTTTGTTCGCGAGAACCTACAAAAAAGTGGCCTATGCCCGTCTCCGACCCTTAAGCTATATCTATGCAAAAATTCAGCTTGAGCTGTTTAGCCGTGAAAACGCGACAAGCACCCAGACAGAGAGATAGAGAGACAGAGAGACAGAGAGACATAGAGACAGAAAGAGACAGATAGGCAGAGAGACAGAGAGATAGAGAGACAGAGAGAAAGAGAGATAGAGAGACAGACAGACAGATATAGATAGACTTAGAAACAGAGAGACAGAGAGATAGATAGACAGACAGACAGAGACAGATAGACAGAGAGATAGAGTTACATTCGGATTTATAATAATAGTTAGGATTTAGGGTCTAAAACATTGAAGCGGTTAGATACCGTTGGAGTTGCTTCTATCCGGACACAAAGTGTAGGCGGCCCGGAGGTAATTATGCAGTCTATATGCGACAAACAGCGTTCGTTGCACCTCTAGATATCGATTATCGCAACCACGTATGATAATAAAATTATTTTATTACTAGCCGGTGAATTAAAAAAGACAAAGACGGACTTAATTAAAAGGAGTTTAATATTCACATTCAATTGTATGCGCATCGGAATGTTAAATAACATGCTGCGGTACCGGGGACGGGCCACCGCGCAGTTGTGACTAACTCGGAAATTTTGAATACCTTATATTATTATATCGGGCACGCCTACCTAATTTTGTCTAGTTTTAGTGTTTACCTAAATTTTATAATAGCTATGTCATAAAAAAGATAATGCACATTAGACAAAATGTATGTATTTTTTGCTGTTTAAGGTTTGTCTAGCAAAAGTTTTTGTAATGCGCTCAATTCCAAATATGTTGCGGCGTCAACTATAGTTTTCTAATAATGAGCACAATGACCATCATTCCTTTTTTTTTTCTTTTTATTTATACATACGAGTACGTAGCGTTTTTTTCCTAATTCTGCCAAACTGCATAATAGTTTGCAGGCAGAGTTTAACTCTCATTGTGATTTTTTTTAGGTCGGTACTATGTACCCGTAGGTGAATTAAGTAATTATAACTAAGTAGTAGGTATATTATTATCTAGGTTTCTTAATATTTATGACATGATTAGATATTACAATATTGGAATATTTTCGAAAATAGTTATTTATTCAAAAAATGTAGTTTACTATAGTAGGTCTATTTATTTTATTTTATTTAAGATACACAATTAACCCTGTAATATGAATGTACTTTTCTATTTACTGATGTTTGAAACAATAAATTTCAGTTGATCCTTCAAGGCCGGGCCGCTACGGGGACCCGTGCTCCGTGACCGCGGAGTGCCGGTTCCAGGATGCGGAGTGCGATGAGACGCAGAAGCTCTGCATGTGTCATCCAGACGTGCCGGTCTCCAACCACGTGGACAAATGTGGAAAACGTAAGCATTCACTGTTAACACTGGCCCCCATATAAGGTAGGCGGGAGAAAGGTACATTACACACCAAAGACACATTTGTGTGACGTGCAACACTTTTGTGTAGAAATGTGATGTGTTGTCTAGTAGCGCAATCGCTACAACACACCAGATTTGTTCATAAAAAGTGTTACACGTAACACAAATGTCTTACCGCACACAAATGCGTCTTCGGTGTGTTATACGCCTGGACCAAATCGTGTTTGGTCCAAATAAGTCTGTGTTTTCAATATTTTCTATGCTAGTAATAATCTATATTTATGTATACTAAATTTCAGCGCTCTAACCCTTGTATTATCTGAATAAAGAGTCCATGACATATAAAACGGGCATACAGAGGAACAGACGGACATGGTCAAACTATAAGGGAAGTTTATCCCAAAAAGAAACTCGGGTCCAAATAATTATAGGTTTTCGAAAGCATTAACATTTAGGCAACTTGATTCGAAAATTTACAAAAACAAAACATTAATTCGCAAAGTCTACTAAAATTCTAACTCATCATCATCATACTTTTGTTGACGTCCCATTTCACGTAAACACGAGAACATTAACAACATTAACAACATTAACATTAACTTTTTTATCATCCACCCGCATCTTCAGTCTATCCGTGAACATGGCGCATGCAACTGTGCCGAAATATCGGGAACTCAACAAAAATAATAACCGTGGTAAATGTCCCGTGAGTACTAATAGTAATGTTGTAAACCACCACGAAAGTCTAAAA
The DNA here is from genome assembly GCA_947579745.1 of Apocheima hispidaria. Lineage (NCBI taxonomy): Eukaryota > Metazoa > Arthropoda > Insecta > Lepidoptera > Geometridae > Apocheima > Apocheima hispidaria. The sequence goes on from OX388154.1 coordinate 15,153,067, forward strand.
AAGTAATTAACAAAAGGCTTACCGCTGATAAAACTGTTTAGCTGCCAGTTAACAAACTGACATCTTTATCGAGATCCTATTGTTTAAGAGCTCGTTCCACCTGCCCTCCCCTGATCATCGATTTTAACAACAATAATTACAAATTCTAAATTGAAGGTATGTTTGTTAGGGTCAAATGGGTTACTATTGTTTTTACCATTATTCAAGACAAGATAAACCTTTGTAAATTATATTGTACAAGATATTAAAATAAGATATACTTCATAAAGATAGAATATAACTTATTGTTCTACTTTTTAAATCTGCAGCGCCAAAACCAGTACAGGCAGGACGACCCTCTAAAAATTTCCAGCAGTTCCAAATTATCAAAAGTATTTTAGCTGCTTCAGTGTTTCACCTAACTCTTTTATTTTTCCTATTACTATAATATTATATAGTTCCTAACAAGTAAACCTTTCAGTTAACGAGGTATTCTTTGATGTCTTAACTAATCTGATTTAAATAAATAAGTCACGTCCATTTCCTTTCACGGTATTTCATTTTATAACTTGTTTGTTCCTAAAATAAGATTAGTAAGATTTGACCTTTTTAAGAGGCTTAAAATAAATAATTGTTATTTAGCAATAGTAAATATAACTACACAAAACATTTCGTTAGGCTGGTTTTTTCTGACCCTATACATAATTTCTGAATTGAACTTAGATCTCATGAAGAGCGTTAAGTGAGATGTAGCAAAGCTTCACCATCATCAGCCAGAAGACGTCTACTGCTGAACATAGGCCTCTCCCTTAAAGCGCCACACTGACCGACAACGTGCCACTTGCATCCAGCGGTTGCCCGTGACTTTCACAATGTCATCAGTCTACCTAGTGGGAGGCCCGCCTACACTGCGTCTTCCGGTTCTTGGTCGAAACTCAAGAAAAATGTTTTTCGAGTGATATGGGCTGCCCATTGCCACTTCAGCTTGCAAACTCTGACAGCTATATCGGTGACTTTGGTTCTTCGACAAATATCCTCGTTCCGAATTTTATCGCGCTAAGAAACTCTGAGCATAGCTCTCTCCATTGCCCGCTGTGCGTTTCTTCAAAAGGCCAGTAGTAAAGGACCACGTTTCAGTTCCATATGATTGTCATCACTGGCAACACAAAATATAACACAACAAATTAAAATAACAGCAAAACTTAATACTTAACAAATATTTCACCTAAGGCAAAGGAAAAATGTTTCGGAACACATCGCTAATGTAAAGCCCCTACCGATCGATGCAAGTACAAGCCAAACTTGCACGTCGCGTGCCCGACACTTCACGGTATTTCGAGCTGTCACCGTTACGTGCTGCCACAATCACGTACGTTAATAACAATTATTAGTTCCGTCCTTCAGCTAAGTCTATTTTAATTTGGTAATTATTTTATTCTGAGGTCGTGATAGGAAGATATGCTTATCATACTTATTGTCAATGACTACCTACATCACTAGTAAATGAAATGAACTGATTGTCAGTTTTAGCAAGTTTTTTAAACTTGCTATTTCTGTGCTTTTTCAGTAGTTACGTATTTTATTCCAAGGACAAGATCTGAGCCCTGTGACAATTATTTTTAGAATAACTAAAGTAACTAAGGGTATTGTAATTATCGTATTTGATATTGAGCATTAAAAGTTAGCTATAGCTATATTTAATAAAAAGTTATTAAGTTAGCTAGTTATAATCAACCTAGTTTGGTTAGTAAAACATTCAACCACAACTAAATATTGTTGTTTTCAATTTTACCTATCGTGCAAATGTATTATTAGTTTGATTAATTCTTCTTCGTCTCGGCTTCCTCAACGATCTTCTTCAATTACTCTCTTTCTTTGGTCTCTCATCGCCAAGCCACGATGCTTTCTTTCCACTCCTCAGATCTTGTTTAGTAGTATCCTTCCTTCTCCAGTTCATGGGTCTACTTTCGGGTCTTTTTTGTTGCTGGGTCCACTGGTTTTGACAGCTTTAGTGACCTAATTTTGTGAGCTGCCTACCTAAACCTTTGTGACTTGCACAATCTGACAAGTGTTTCCTTACATTACATTACATTATCAGCCAGAAGACGTCCACTGCTGAACATAGGCCTCCCCCTTAGAGTGCCACACCGACCGCCAACGTGCCACTTGCATCCACCGGTTGCCCACCGGCGTTTCCTTATCCTTCTTGATTTAATGTAGTCTCTAAAAATGCGTAGGAAATACTTCGACCTTATATACTTGTACAAAATTATTCATTCTATAGTGGATTCCCCACATCTGTTGTCTCATATATCTTTTAATACCGCATACAGTGCGCGTAGAGCCAAAGTCACTAACCTTTTTGCACTTCAAGTCTATAAAAATAATACTTCTTACTTTAATCCAATTGTAAGAATGGCTCGTCAATATAACGATTTGCTAAAAAACTATTCTGAATTAGATGTCTCCGATCCTAGGTTTAATAATTACATAAAAACCATAAAGGATATCCTCCATCCTAATCTTAAGCGGGTTTGTTCAGGCACAACAGCTGTGCTGTGTCTGAATAGTCCATCCCACTAATAGTAATATAATAACTATACATATAGATTGCATATAAATATTGTGCCGTCTTGGGGGTACCCATCTGTAAGCTAGTTGCTTTACGGATGGGTACTTTCATCACGTTCGTCTCATTATTTTACTTTTCTGTATATACATATTTTGGATTACAATCCAGTTCAGATTTTTACTTAAAATTTTGTATACTAATTAAGAAAATGATTGATATCTGTTTTGTGTACCTAAATAAATAAATAAATAAAAATAAATTTATTTAACAAGCATAATTAATGCGTTTTGTCTAACTTTGATTCCAGCTGCCAGCATAAACGAGACGTGCATGTTTAACGAACAATGTGAGGACGTGGACTTCAAGACGGAATGTCGCAACGACCGGTGCACCTGCAAGTTCGAAATGGTCCCAGAGGTCAGCGTCGATGGTTCTGTCGTATGCAAAGGTACGCTTCATATGGATGACTTATTTCTTTATTCAAATGGTGTTAGTGTTGGGCTTGCCTTTTATTATATATAGCTTGGATACCCCGAGCTGCCATCGAAAAAAGTGTGCCACTTTTTGCGGGGACTGAGGTAAATACGTATAGAACACACTTGCATTCTCACGCACATCCTTTAAGTAATCGAACACGTCTCTACAAGCGCACACTTCAATTAAACTTGCACACATCGCAATATAAAGAACAACCATATAAAAATACGCACCGCTCATTGGTCGCCATACTTTTGTTTTTGTATGTTTACAACGCACACATACAAAAAAACTAGTGATGCGATAAACTAAAGGGGGAGGCCTATGTTCAGCAGTGGACGTCTTATGGCTGATGATGATGGCGATGATGAACCCCTAAAGAGGTGAAATAGGATGTTTAATTTACTGTAGCCTAGTCGAGCAATGCCGTGCGGGCAAGACAAGTAACGTATAATACGTTAAACAAAATATAATTTTTTAAAATTGACTTTGTAATTTGACGGAATTATGAATACATATTGACATGATTTAATATTGTATGTCTATTATGGACAAAGCTGCTGTGACCTAACTTAGTTTTTAAGATCTAACACAGATCGCACAATACAATATTCTGATTCTGATTCTAAAATACATGCTTCATAAAAATATATACATTTTAAATGTTTCAGCGGAAATTCGATTAGAAGAATCAACAAAAACTTTGGATCCGGCTATGATCGGAATTCTTGTCGCTATGGCCCTTATGTTCGTAATTATCTGCGTGGTGTTACGTCTATTTGCAAGGTTACCTTTTCCATGTATAATATTAAGGAATAATTAGTAATACATTCTTATTTAAACATTTTTGTTCTGGCTTACCGGCTGGACCGACGACATTGTGAAAGTCGCGGGCAACCGGTGGATGCAAGTGGCACGTTGTCGGTCGGTGTGGCCTATGTTCAGCAGTGGACGTCTTCTGGTTGATGATGATGATGATGTTCTGGCTTAGGATATATATATTCATAGGATCGATAATTATCATCTTTATTCCGTTGCTTGGTATAAGCCTTTGTCTTGCCGTGTCATCTATCTTGGTCTAGAGTCAATCGGTTGCAGAATCGACCCGTCATTTTCGTAACATCATCGATAACAATTTATAAAATAGAGAAAATACAAGTGTAATAGTTTTTTTATGGTACTCGGTATCGAGACGAGCAAGTCGCTCACCTGATGGTAAGCGTCGCGCTTGCCCATAACAATTCAGTGCTACACAGAATTTTGAACTTCAACAGTTCATAACCATGCGCGGCAATGCATTGCGCTCATCACCCTGAGATATTAGATGTTAAATCTCTGTATGCCAAGTAATTTTGCTGGAAGCATTGCCCTTCTATCCGGAACACAGTCATGTTTGCACACTGTTGTAGTTCTCCAGGCGGACTCTGCAAGAGAGCCCTACCACTACAAAATATTTATGGCGAATGTTGAATATGCCTATAAAGGGTGATCATATCAGTTAAATGTAAAATATTTTCACTGTTGGCGTATCTCAATAAATAAATAAATAAATAAAATGATGGATTTTTTTAGTCAAATACTGATATTTAATTTCCCATTTCAGCGCAAGATGGAGGGAGAACCGTACAATTTTCAACACTCCCAACCCTCGGCTCATGAACGTATCACTGCTTCGTGATTCAAAACTATTGCACTCTCAAGTAAGAGAAGTTTTCATTATTTTTACTCAACTACGAAAAGGCAGGAATAAATTGGAAAATATTATGCACATTAGATTCCAGGCCATTTTGAATTTCTTGTTTCATACTTTTACGTAGGCGGGTTTTAGTTTTTGAACTAAAGAAATACTGTTGTGTGACATCAAAGTGTTTAAAATCAAAGGATAATTTATCGGTAAAATATTGCTGTGCAATGAAGCTCAGGTTTTTTTTATAATTTATCGGTAAAATATTGCTGTGCAATGAAGCTCAGGTTTTTTTTGGTTGAATTAATTAGTTTCGTCTAGGTAAGCGCACTCTTAGGTCACTACATTGCTTAACATTAGGCAGGATGTGGTCAAATGCAAACATTATCTTAAATTGTAAACAATAAAGCTGTATCTTTTTAGAAGGAACAAAACGCTTATCATCAGCTCGTTTCTTTAGTCGATCGGATTTGAAAAAACTTACACACCACTGCTTCTTAATCTACGCACAAAATAATGATAAGACAACAGCGACAAATGTACATAGTCGAAAATTAAAAAAAAAAAATACGTTCACTTAAAACAAATTTTCCTAATTTTCACATTAACTATACGGAAATAATGTTATCATTTCAGGATAGACGCGGCTCCCGTGTAAGCATGCGGCCTCCTTCGAGACAGGCGAGCCAACATGATCTTCACAAACCTCATTCGCCTATCCCGGGTAACTCGAAATTTGTGTAGAATCTCTAGTAGACTTTGAAATATTGATGTTATAGATTTCATTTGGAAGTTGGACAACTTTAATATATAAATTATAATTATCTAGAATAAAAAAACACAAATGAGCAATTCGTGGCTCTTCAGTTTGTCTGATATAACTCGAGTCATGTTAAATGATTTATCACAATAGTGCCTGGCGGTTGATTGAAATTTTCACAAAAACACAAACACTAAAGTAAGTTTCATACAATCTCAAGTTGTTCAATTTCTCTGTTCAATTGTCTATAACGCTAAAATATTTTGTATCCTACCTTATTCTATCGAGAGCTTCAAATGTAACCCAATGAACATAACTGTTTTCAATGGGTTTTAATAAAAACACAGTGCTAAAATTCATAATGATTTCATCTATCAGCAGCACGTCATCACCAAAGCCATCAGTTACACCGAAAGCCCTCAGGTTTACAATTAATTTGGATTATGCTTTATAGTTGCTGGTTTGGACACTACACTGTATGCTTTAGAATATACGCGCATGGAGTTAATAGTAGACTGAAATTAGTAGGAACCTAGTGATTGTATTTAGTATAGCAATATATACAATAGGTGTTTCGTAGATTCGGAAAGTAAGGATGATATATTTAGTTTTGTTCACGGTTTACAATTAAGCTAGATTTCACGCTTCGCTACACGAGTGTAGACAACACTCGTGTAACTGATTAATTAAAATTTTAATCATCAACATATTTTTTTTAAAAGTAAATCATGTAATAATTAAACTATAAAATAACGTTGTCTAAATAAATTCTTTCGTAATGAAAACGTTGACGCAATTATAAAAAATATGCGTTTGATTTTTATTCATGATGATTCTAATGTATCATTTAAAAAAAAGACACCTTTACAAAAAATTTATTGTACCAAATTGATTGCTTCACAAAACAATCTTCAAATGTATAATTTGTAACCCTGTAGAATTTTATAAGGTAGAAAAATCATAGGATTTGGATAACATACAAGCATTGTAGCCTGTATTTATAGACAATTAAAAAGTAAGTATGGCTAGATCAAGGAGACAAATAGCATGTCCTTCTCACAGTCAATAAAAACATGCTACTGACTTCAGCATGCTTTTGCTATGTTTTGGAATTGGATTGCTATGTTTGAGTATGAAATAGAAATCTTTATTACATTTCAGGGTCTCGGCGAGGTTCAAGAGCCAGTAGCGGGCATTCCGCGACTTCGTTGAGGTCAGCAACGTTACGTTCTCCAACCACCCCCGGACCTACATCTGTGACAGTTGAAATACGTGCTCCAGATAACTAAACCAAAAACGATGTCAAAATCAGAGACCGAAGTTGTATCGATAATGAAACTTGTAAAAATGAAGGAACACAAGAAGTTCAAGGAGAACCAAACGAAAAAAATAACATTCGTCACAAATAAACAGACGTTTTGTATATTTAGTCCAACGTTTACAGAATTTGTGATATATATTTACCAGTCATTCAACTTTAGGCTTATATTCATAAATATATTTTATAGTATTAATATTCATGCACTACAAAATTAACCTGTCATAAAATTTATTTATTTAGCCACTTATAAAGTGCCTATAAATCAAGACACATAAATTTGAACTACGTATATGTTTCAGCAAAAGGCTTAAATAACACTAGATGTAAAGCAGTTACAAGTTATTATAAATTAGATTATGAAATCAAGTTCACAAATCAGATATTTACGTCACAAACTAGATGTAGAGCACGGTTCAGTAATATTTTAGAATGTAAGGTCTAGATATAGAATTTTAGCTTTTTTAGCATTAGAAAATTTCGCTTTTTGGCAAGTCATGTAGTTCAATAGTTTGGAAGTCGATTACTTGATAGATAAGTTTAATATTAATTCTCATTTCGACCTTCTTTTAGTATATTAACTATATAAGTGAATGCTAGATTTTGTGATTTCCTGCCTTAGAATTAGCTTACGATTAAGCGACGTAGTACTAAAATTTATTTATGGGGACCATCTCCTCTTGAAGGAGTGATCTGAGTTTGAAATATATCGGATTGTAAAGAGGAGGGGAGCTTCGACGCTGCTTTCTATAACTATAAGACTTTTTACTTAAGTCATAACGTTAAGGAGTGATTTCGTAGCCTTTCGTTAGGAACTTCTACGAGGGAGAACGTTGCGAGTCTAGAAATAGTTCGTGATTTCTTCACTAGTGTCAGGGTGTTCTTTTACTCAAATTTGTGTAAATCGGGGAAATATACACAAGTTTACATTGTAAGTCTTCATTGCACTGTGCTTCGACCAATTGCAATGTTTATGCAAGACGCACAAACTTTAGTACCAAGGTTAAATGCTTTGATGAAACTTATATCTATACGATTTCAGTTACTGAAAGTGAAGTCAAATATAAATTCAAAATAATATATAAAGTCATGTACATCTTCCGTATCGAATTTACCTCAATAAAGGGGAAGATTTGAGGTATATTCAATACAAATCTGTCATTATTTCATATTATATCTAACGATAGCATTGCAATATAATACTGAAGTAAGCTAACTTATTGAAATGTTTTGAAAATAATGCTCACGTCGTGAAAATGTACCTACTTCGAACACTGTGCTAATCATGTCTACCTAAATTCTATGCTGTAATTTAAATATATGAACTTTTATTATAACTTATACTTCCAAAAATGTAGTTTCATTACTATATAAATTCCACAGCATAATGCTAGTCCTGTCCTGGCACGTTTATGGTAGCTCTATTTTTTTAAAATAAATGGCTTATTCTTTAGGCATTTGATGCTCTTTCTACAGTTTAGCTGACTGATGGCTGATTCAAATGGTTGGGCCTCAACTTTTAGGTAGAGTTTCGTGTTTAGTTAGGAATAAATAATAATCACCATCATCATCAAGCGTGATGGTGATGATTATTATTCATTATTATTTGTGTGCAAAATTGCTTTTGTAATTTTCCCGGAAAGTTTTGTTTCATAATAATTTAAAAGTAATATTCGGTTGTGTGCTTTAAAATTCGTTTTTTAAAGTAGTTTTTTTTGATGTATTTATTATTCGCTGACATGTACAAAAATCGAAAATGACCACTTTGGACTCTAATAGTTAAAAGGTAGACGTGATTTTGAAAACCGATTTTAGAAAACTCATAATGATTTTGAATTCTCATTAAATACCATTTTTTTTTTTTAATTCTTTTCAATATTTTTCCACATAATGTCTTAAACTATCTACATTATATACACCAGATTTCAGCGCTAAAACCGTCATCGTCAGTAAAGCATGACATTCAGACGAACACAGCAAAACTAAAAAAAATGGTTTGCCAGGGTACCCTAAAAATTATGTGAAGTACTAATAAAATAATTAATAAAGCGCCACCTAGTATAACTGTGCCACGACATACAGAATTGAACCAACCTTATGTTTTCAAATAAGAATCTAAAAGAAACTTCACTTCTGCAGCTATAGATGACTCTCAAGGCTGTCTAGTGTTAATGTTGTGATTTGCGATGGAACTCGTTTGCTTATGTTTAGTTGGAACCATGTTGGAACCATTGAGCAATGACCGGGTTCGGCCGGGGGCCAGATTTGCTGTATGGTTGGAACAAACGGCTTCATCGAGTTCCATTCTACACAACAAGTTGGGCCGTTCAGTTGGTCGGAGTGGAACACAGATTCTATTCATCTGTGGAGTGGAATGACCGATTAGTCATTCCACTCCTAAATATATATTAATATTTAGGAATATTTATTAAACTGTGAATAAATATTATTACATAAAATATATAATATTTATTATCCTGTGAATGTAGTCCCGGCACTTTGCCACCATTGTCATGCTTAGATGTAAATTTAATTTTCTTTTTAGTGCTAATTGTGATAGTGCTTGTAAAACGAGGACGTATGTACTGATTTTACGAGTTATTCCATTACACGCCCATAATTATAAAAAGAAACAATTGAGATTCAGCAAAAAATTTCAAATATTTTACTTAAATAATTCATTTTTACTAAAATAATCTAAACTTAAATGTACAAACTATAAACTATACTAAACTAAATAAGTACTTCAATAAATTAAATCTAAAATATCTACAAATAAAAAACGGCATTTAGGTCGCTGTCTGCGGGTAAGGTGCCCAAAAAGCTGGCGACATTACCCCGTTGAATTGCCAAGCTCACCCTTTGACCGAGGTAAGCGCCAGCTCTTTAAATAATATAAATTAAAATTAAAATAATATAGTCTTTTTAAAAGTGCTCTAACTAGACTATGTATACATTTTCTTATAAATTCATAAAAACTGTAATATAATTTAGTTGTTCTTCAGCCAAGTTGTTTTAGGCAAAAGTACCTACATCCTATCCGTATCCGCCATCATTGCTTATCTTTATGTGTGAAGGTCAATACACATAATATTTTCTCTACAATATAGTGCCTCACAATCTCCAAACTACATCGCACTATTCAAAAATCCAAGCTCCGTTTTCTAGTCCATTTTGTATACATCCAACAAAAGTAGGGGAGCAAATATCACGCTACATATACATCTAGATATAGTAGGTATACTGTAAACAGCCCTGAAGCATTGAATGCAAGTCAAGAAGCTTATTCTCGAACTGGGACACGGAGAAGTCGGAATATTTTAGCTTGGCTTGCATAATTCTTTGTAGAACTGATTTTGTCTTTATTTTATTTCTTATACGGATGTATACTGGCTGAGCTGTACAGTAGTGTGCCTGCTACTTTTATAGTAATTTCTAAGGTAAGGCATTAGCATTCCTAATGATTTGGTGATTATGGATTATGGGAATTTGGAGGGTATGCTTATGGAATGGTGTAAACACACACTAAGAAAGGATTTTTTCAAAATCAACCCATAAGAGGGTGACATTGGGAGTTAAAGTTTGTATGAAACTTTATATTTTCTGGTTCGATTGATATGAAACTTGTTATGCATACAAAAAATAAAATATAAGAATATATAAAAGAAATAAAAATAAAAGAAATTAAATAAATATTAAAAAAAAGATAATAAAAAACATAAAATATATATGAAATATAAGATAAGGGTGTCCCAGTTTTTTCAAAATCAACTCCAGTTAGAATTAAACAAAGGATTTCAAAGTTTTCGTCATAATATTATGTTAACCTAAAGTAACAATCTACTTTATGTCCTAGAAAATAATATGGTTTCTGTAGGATAACTAAAATCACTTATCTCCATAACGCCGTAGAGAAAGTGAATACAATTTTTGTTTTAATAAAACGGGAATACTCACGTTAAATTGAGTCGGTTATTCCGACTATAATTTCGATCTCATTCGGTGACAAAAGCTGAGGAATAAAATCAAGGAATGCTAAGCTTGCCTTGCACTTGCACTCAAGTTATTAAAACTTATTCAAATTTCAAAACTCAAATTATAAAAAAAGTATTGCCGTTTTATTAAAACAATGTAACAAAACCACGTCAGTTTTCATAGTAAATACAGTTTTGCTAAAGTCATAGTTAAGATTAATATATACATTACTTTATCATCCCGGAAAAAGAAGGAAAGTTGTTTGTACATTCGATGGAAACAAAACTTGGTACATACTTTCCAACTATACAAGGTGTTACTGAAAGGTGCATCATTGTGAACAACATTTAAAATGAGGCCCAACCTGAAATCGCGAAAAAAATATCAGCTGTTCCATACACTTTGGCGAGTGTCATTGACATTTTCCTATGGAACAGCTGTTTATTATTTCGCGTTGATTTCATAGTAAAAGTTGTTCATAATGATGAGTAGGTACATACTCGTACATACCTTTCAATATTGTTGCACCTTTCACTAACACCTTGTGTATAAAACAAAGTCGAGTTAGTTACACCTTATATAACTCAAGAACGGCTGGACCGATTTTTTGATCTTTGAATTGTTAGATTTAGCTTCGCCCCGAATAACAGAATAAATCTAGAAAAATCACAAGGTTTGTATAAATAGTTAAGCGAAGCCGAAGGGCGGCCCTGCAACGCGTAGGAAGTCTGCGGGCGTCAGCTAGTAAGAACTATCGGGGGTGAATTTGAGCTGCTAATATTTTACTTACCTTACTTGTTCTACGCTTCAAGCATTTCGAAATCAAAAGAAAAACATTACACCCGACTGTTAAATGTAGCCCACGACACTCCGGGCGTAAAGAGAAATCTAACGATAATTCACTCACAGGATATTTCTCCTAGCGACTTCACTCGTAAAAATCGGTCAGGCTGTATAGGCTAGAGGAGATTATATATGAACACAGAAACATAACTATATACATAACTGATATCCTTACATACGTCCAAAAAACATAACCTTCCTTCTCAGGCATTCGGATAAAAATAAGTTTATTCTGACTTATCCCCATAGGCAGGAAAACTTACTGTTTGCTCCTGCGCGTCATTCATGCGGGCAGATAGTAAGAGTTTTCGTGAAAAGCTTATCGCTTATCACGATAAAGCCTCTCTGTTGTGCCCTCTTACGAGAGCTCGCTCCGTCTCAGTCGTTTCGATTTATAAGTCATTATTTTGATTTTGGTTTCTGTTTACCTTATATATTATGCAGTGTTGCCTGCAGCAGTGTTCATTATACTCGGCTACGGTTTTTGAAGTTAGTTTTACTAGTTTCGTAACTAGAGAGTCTAGCTTCCGATTGCGAGCGCTCGGGCCGTGGGCGGTTTTAGAGTTCCATAACCATCCCAATGAAACTCGGAACAGATACGAAATATTGTCAGTAGGTACCTATGTCTTGAGTTTCCCCACCTGCTGCAGGTGAGTCATGGGGTCATGCAAGCGGTTGAAGCATTATAAAAATCGGATTATATTGGTAGAAATATTTTTCTTAGAGTCTTTTTAGTAGGATATTTTACTGATATATATACAGGGGACGATTATCGCAGGCTGATGAAAGCAGTTCTGCGTGCACTTTGAACTGTTGAAGTTTAACACAACCTGACAGCGGCTAAATCATTTTGATTGATGTTACAGTCTGTGTGTGTATGTATGTAATTTGGTTTATCAACATCAGCCGGAAGACTTCCACTGCTAAACATAGGCCCCCTTAGAGCCCCTGCCCCTCCTTAGAGCGCCACAATAAACGACACTTTATTAGCCATTTGCATCTACTGGTTGTCCGTAACTTTCACAGTATCTTTAGTCCACCAAGGTGGAAGGCCTACATACGCTGCGTGTTCCGTCTTATAATATTAATTACTATTAATATTATTATATTATATTATTTATATTATTATTAATTACTAATATAATATTAGTAATTAATAACTTAATAATTTAGCAGTATCTGATATAATTAATTTGGTTCATAATTACTGCTAATATCCGAAACGAAATAAAACATTTTATATGAAGTGTCACTGAATTCTTATGGGTGAGTGTGGCGCTTATCTTTATGTAAGCGAATTGCTGTTTACTGCGGAGATTGTCATATTTATTTTATAGACTGTAAATGGAACTCTTCACTTGAAATGGTAGGGTTCGAAACCTGGTATGGTCAATAAAAAAAAAGTTATTGGTCAATAAATTTACACTAAATTTAGAATTGCTTTCTTTATGATCTGTATAGAAAAAGTTTAAAAGAATTGTAATATATATTTTTCGGTAAGCTTTATAGACTACTAGCTGTTACCCGTGACTTCGTTCACGTGTCCCTTAAAAAAACCTATGTCTGTCTGGATCCTTAATGCATATGCATAAATCTTGGTCGATCCGTTCAGCCGTATTAGCCGTGAAAAAACGACAGACACCTGGAAAGAGAGACAGAAAGAGAGAGACAGAGCTACTTTGGCATTTATAATATTAGCCAGGATAGCATAGCATCATGCTCAATTACCTAAAAACTTTTATAACAAGTCATATGAATTCAATCATATAACAATATAGCAAACCACTCTTTCAACTATCCTTCTCTTCTTATTTCGTGTTATTTCACAAAAAATAAACTAGTAGTTCTGGGAATAGTAAGCCTGCCATCACAAACTTTTTTGCAGCATCTGAATTTATCTGTCTGATTCTGATTCTGATGATTTTACGATTCGTCCCGAACTGAGACCTCACGCCCTCATATCATGACAACCTCTTGTCTGATTTTGTTCATATTCGAAATTCTTATTTGGAATTGAATACCAAATATTTCCGCTAAATATTATCAATATCGGCCGGTAAATGGCGCCGCAGATTTTTTTTCGACTATCCTTGTGGCTCAGTGGGAGGAAATTTTGCAAGCTGCTGCATAGATAGATAGAGTTCTCAATGCGTTCGATTCAATCCGTCTTTCTTTAAAGACCTCACAACAATAGAAAAAATATTTGTTAATCAAGTGAATTGAGTAACATTGCTTAAAAAAAACAATCAAATCTGTTCATAAAACTAAAGTAACAAATAACACACTTTCTTGCACATAATACATTATGGTTACAAGAAATTTCACAATTTGTAATTTACTCACTGATCTACGTAAGTAACAAATGCGCGACGCGACGCGAAACACTAAATAGTGCAAAAACAATTATTAATAATAGATACTTTATCATTTAAAAAAGCCAATTTATATATTATTTAATGTTTGTATAAAAGTGTCATAATACGATGCAATAAATTGCATCATATTGTCACACATTTTCGCAACGGAACCCTCTATCATATTCTCCGTCTGCTCGCACTTGAAAAGTTTTATTTGTATAAAGTAAAGGTATATTATCGCATTCTCCTTTGACGTTGAGACTTTTGTACTGGAAATCTTTTGTTGTAAATTATGGGTAGTTTAGTTAAACTGACTGTTAAAAGTTTTCTCAGCTACATAAATAATGTCAGAAACAGACAACTCTTTCACCGAGTGAAGTGAAGGTTCCAATAAGTTTGTTTTTTAAACGTTTGTCAAATTCATGTCAACTTAAATCACCAAATACCATAAGGATAATTTATTGAAGACAGCCGATGATCAACAGGCAAGCAATGAGTGTTCAGTATTTGGTGAGTTAAGTTAACACGAGCTTAAACACGTACGAGAAATAGTGGCGCTAGTATTTCAGTTCGACAATAACTTGTGTATAGTTGATGATAATCTTCATGAAGTTTTGTTGCCCTGTAGCAAATATGATTTCAAGTGTAAATCGTTGGAGGACTTCTGAAAAAAAATATCGAGGGCACAGTTTGACGCGAACAACTAGTTTAGAACAAGTAAAAATAGGTTTGTGACTCAAGTACTTTAGTTATTTATTGATCATAGCTTCATAAGAGTCCAGCTACATCAGTCCAATGCTGGGCATAGAACTCTCCCAAGGCACGGTCCATAAAGACATTTAAATCACTCAAATAACGTTTTTAGTATCACCAATTTAAAACTCACTCAAAATTAATATCTACTTTACGTTATTTTGCGACGAAACTCATCGAAGCTGTGTCGAGCTATGCTGTGTTGGGTTAACATACATATACCTATGTATATTAATAAAGTTAATTTCGATGAGTTTTGATTTTCTTTTGTTTATTTAAATTTTTCGTCTTGGAAAATATTATTCTTTCCGACGAAGCCAAGCTACACGCAGTTCCGATATAACCTCATCTTCAATTCCTGGAACAACGAAGAGGTCATCCCTCGTCACATCAGCGTCCATACATAATTCATCGGACAATTGTATAAATTACCTCTCCAATACCAGTTTCCAATCACCTAATTTGTATGAACATTGTAGAATTTAATTAAACGACGTGTAATTAGACGTAATTCGTTTCTACGGATTGTATGGAGCTGACTTTATTGAAAATGCAAATAGAAATCGCTGATTGGTTGTTGGGAGTAACTGATTTTACAGTAGAAATTTGAGAGTGGTTTGTGAATACAAAATTATGTTGTACTCGCTACTCATCATCATCAGTCAATATCAGTTCACTGCTGGTGCAGTATTATGTACTGACGGAGATGAGATGACTATATCATTATAGTTTAGATTAAAATAATGTTCATTAAAAGTAATAGAGTAGTCGCTACTACTATTTTTTTTGACGACCTTTATGGCTCAGTGGTAACTTGTCTGCCTTTTGACTAGGAGGTCCGGGGACGATTCGCGACCGAATAAATGTTTGGATGATGAATTTAAAATATTTGGTCTGGGTTTAAGTGATCCGTGTCTCTGTGTGTGTTTCATGACATCCTCGATAAACAGAATCCTAGTGGAGCTATGAGTTTGAAGCATTATATATTTTTTTATTTACATAAATGTATGTCTTGTTCTATTATCTTTTCTGGGTTTTGTGTAGTCTTCGCGTGTTCCGTCATCATCTACTAGACGAACTTAACGAAATAAAAACTTATATTAATTCCGATACCATGTGAAGCAGTCAATATCATCGTTTAACGATTTTAAATACATGTTCCATTCGTAGGCTGTTGTAAAAGCTAAACGGACTTTGACTTGATGGACTTTGGACTTTGATAACATTTTAATCTTAATTCAAGAAAACTCTTGGCACTGCACTACCGGAATAACTTTGAAGACATTTGGTATTGTGCTATTGTTATAAAACCATGTTACAAAATGCTAAACAAAGTGATAAACGGATTCACAGAAAAAATAATCCACGTTTATAATTTTTATAATGTAGTTTCATATTTCATTAAAATAACTTGTATCATTATTTTATAAGTATAATAAAAATATTTGAACACAACCACTTTTCATTTGCCTCTATTTAGTGGGAATCGGAATTGAAACATGTATACAAAAATAATTTGAGAAAAATTCTTCGTTTCGGTAAAAAAAACACCAAAATATTGTAGAAATACTCACTAGAATAAGGAAATTCCACAAAAACTCACCAAATTCGAAACCAACTACATTCTTTCTCTATTTTCAACTCACACGAATGCCATCGTAACTCCCTAAACAAGAAAAAGCCTGGCGTTCATATATCACCTAAAATAAGTCGTCTCCGTGAAGGTTAAGTCACACTAGGATACTTCATGCGCAAGGATATGCACCAATATTTTTGCAATGTATCATGGTTCATTTTAGCTTCTTTTACTAACTTTTTAGTTCAGATTCAGATTATTTATTCACCTTATAACAATGATTAGTTGTATTAGGTAAGTCATTTACAGCTTAGGATGTCACTTATAGTAGTGGGTAATAGTAATAGCGATTCTCGATATTAGCGGACTTAATCTGCACCATACATTGATATAATAAGAAAAATCGCGCTCTGATGCGGTTCTTAGGCAACAGAAACCCAGTGTAACATGATAGATTATATAGTACCAAACGATTCTGTCCTGTCGCAGAGCGCGTGATGCGTTCACACCCTTATTCGTTGCCGTAAACCGACACCCGGGGGCGTAACAAGACATATGAAAACGTTGATATACGAATAAAAAAGCCTTCGACATCGATTTGGGGGTGTTCTATCGGAAATTATGTGTGCATGTGGGACTAGGACGGAGTAGCAGCGCTGCGGTAATCTAGACAGTACATGAGATACTGCGGTGTGTTAAATAAGGCTGAACGTAAAGGCTTTATTCTTCACACCAGAATAATATACAAAGGACTAACCGACAGATAGAGCTGAAAGCGTTACATTGATAGTATTGTTATGCCTAGCGTGTATCCCAGCTCGAACCTGGATCTGCTTCTTTTTCTCTGCTTTACACGGTCGGGCATTTAAGCAAAATTAAAACCACACGACGACATCTTGAGCGGTAGCTAACCAGCCCAGTACTAAAAAGTGATATACCACCACTTATGGTTTCCTCGTGAAGTTTTTTTCCTCGGTAGCTCAAGCTCAATGTTAGGATTTGAACCCACGCTCTCCCTGCTCTTCAAGCTCGCTCGGTGTGCGATCCGATCGGGCTAGAAAACCGTATATGTACTTGCAAAAATTAGGAAAAAATACTATAGGGTCTTAAAGTTTTATCTCGTCGTTATTATTCCCAAAAATTTCGACCATACGCGACGTAGCGCAGCGACGTAATACGTGCTAGAGCACGTATTACGTCGCTGCTGTTCCACAGAAGCGGATTTTTTTTACCTCTAGATCTCTTTTGTGGCTATAACACAAAAGTTGTGCTATGCTGCGTAGTAGGCTACGGATGTGTTTGAAATCCACCAATAAGAGATCTTTAATTTCATAGCTTAGCATAGCACTGGTGGAAACGGGTTCAACGAAACTATATTTTTTATGTAGAGGGATGCGTGCTTAGGATGGGAGCTGCGGATGTTAACTGCGGATCGGAGCTAGTTTTTTTTTTTTTTTTTTTTTATGTTACTTGGTTTTTTGTTAGTAATAGGAGCTGCGGATGTGAGCTAGGGATGCGCGAGTGATGTAGCTATATACAGAGCAGAGTACACGACATCCCCCACCCCACTCTCTTACAACCGATGCATCCATTAGCTCGAGTCCCACATCTTACCGGTGCGTACCCCATACCTTACCTTTTAACATTAGTGAATGTCTTCGGTCTTATAGTTTCGTAACTTAGCTTTACGTCGTTCATAGCTTAGCAGCATAACAAATATCTGGTGGAAAAGTAGGCGCGTCCTTAGCTGTATCTCTCGCACATTTTTACATTGTAAATCTTTTTTTTTTCCCGATCTCTTCCGTGAAATCAAACAGTATCAAAAACACTGTTTTCCACGGAAACTGTAAGGTGGCGAGATAAAGTATCGGTTTTCACACAAAGATAGTATTCCTTATAGGTCAGGACGTCATCGCGCTGTACTTTATGACTCTTTTAAACTATGGTAAAAAATATATCGACATATCGGTATATTATACTGAAACGTGGTCCTTGACTACTGGCCTTTTGGAAAAACTCAGAGTCGCACAGCGGGCAATGGAGAGAGCTATGCTCGGAGTTTCTTTGCGCGATAAAATCCGGAACGAGGATATTCGTCGAAGAACCAAAGTTGCCGACATAGCTTTCAGAGTTTGCAAGCTGAAGTGGCAATGGGCGGGCCATATCACTCGAGGAACCGATAACCGGTGGGGAAGAAAGGTT
The DNA here is from genome assembly GCA_947579745.1 of Apocheima hispidaria. NCBI lineage: Eukaryota > Metazoa > Arthropoda > Insecta > Lepidoptera > Geometridae > Apocheima > Apocheima hispidaria. The sequence continues at coordinate 15,171,563 of OX388154.1, forward strand.
CTTGAGTGGCGACCACGAACCGGAAGACGCAGCGTAGGTAGGCCTCCCACTAGGTGGACCGACGACATTGTGAAAGTCGCGGGCAACCGGTGGATGCAAGTGGGCCGTTGTCGGTCGGTGTGGCGCTCTAAGGGGGAGGCCTATGTTCAGCAGTGGACGTCTTATGGCTGATGATGATGATGATGATGAAAAAATATATCCTTTAAAAAATATAAAATGTACAAAAATGTAGTCTCGCAACGTAATCCTTCCACCGCAATAACTTGTCAAGTAAATTAGTAATATTTAGTGTTTTAGTTTTGGGACCTCTGATTTTTTAATGCGTTTTAAGAAATCTGCCATAAAAATACAAAATCCATAAAAATTTCAAGCTGCTACGTAAATAAATATTTCAAAAGAAAAGATGTTTTAATATCGGACGGATGGGCGGACAGACAGGAGGCGTACTTAGGTAGGCTTATATAGTAATTTAAGTTTATATAGTAAACAGACGGATGCCTAAAATGTAACAAACATACAAACACACAAATACTTTTGAAATAAAACATTACTATGATATTAGGTATACTGTGTATTAAATATGAATTTCCCCAAAATGACCTCGTACCAGGATATTGAATCCGTACGGCCTTCTGTAACCGGAACCATAAATATCCTTCGTCCCATCGTAGATAACCATTGTACACATAAATTTTGTATTCAATAATATGATCGTATACGAATATCGAAGCCATGGTAGCTCAGTAGGAGCACGCTCGCCTCGTATTCGTGGAGTCGTGGGTTCGAAACCGGACAGGCCCGTACCAATAAGTTCTTTGGAACGTACGTACGGAAAACATCGTGATGAAACCTGGATATATCCGGAGAAGTAATTTGATGGCGTATGTGAATCCGCCAACCTGCACTGGGCCCAATCGATAGCAAGCGTGGTGGATTTGGCCCACCCCACTGAATTCTTCTCTCTTTCTAAAATTATAATTCAGAGGAATATAGCCGCCGTCGTATCCAATAAAGCTTCGAGGTATGAAAATGAATAAGTTCGTCTCGAGGAAAAAACTCTGCTTGCGGGATTCAGGATTGAACTCTTACAGTCAGTCCATACAAAACCTCAAACATGAATAAAAGAGGATCTACGCCATCTAGCGAACTACAGGAAGTAAATTTTGTCTCTCTGTCTGAATGTTTGTCGCGTTTTCGCCCAAGTAGCATAATTTCAATGACTCGGTTCAATATAAACTCATCAACACTTTTTTTTACTATTCCCAACATCCATGTGTTTGTCAATATATATATGTTTCAAAGGATAAGTAAAGTCTCGCAAGTAGTACGCAGTAAAAACTAAAAAGTTGGCGCAAAGCTGATTTAATTACAGCACTCGGAGATCAAAGAGTGTCGCGTTAAGGAAGTAACTGTACACCGGAGACGTACAAAAGAACGTATTGGGGTACTACGAAGATGTGATGATTTAGAATTATATGAGGGAGAAAATGATATTTTCTTTCTTCTTCTTTTTTTCCTCTCTATATTTAAAGGCAAACATTTTACAATTAAAACAAGTCTCAGTCATTCTAAGTCAAACATATAGCAAGTCAGGTCAAGTCCAAGTCATATCCCAGTAATGTGGTGGAGATTTTAATAGGGGTTTCTATGGAGTTTAGGAAAAAACATGAAAGTAACTTTTTACGACATTATATATCCATCAACAGTCGTGCTCGTTCACAAACACTTACTGAATAGATATCCACCGTTTTCACTTTTTTTTTGCACTTGAAATAAACTAGTTTTTGGAAAACAATACAATGATGCGACATGGCTTCTTCACGTTCCCACCAAAACTTCCTTACTTCTTGTTGGCCGCTACGCTCTTGAGAGAGCGATCATGGTCAACATTATATCAACATTATAACATTATATTATATTATTCTAATATTAATTATTATTAATCATGCCTACAGAATTTAATTTTAATTTAGATTTAGAAACTATTATTCTTTGTTAGCCTTTTTGGTTTTGTTTTCAAGAAAATATATTGTTTTGATAAGGAATGAAAGACACTGGATTTCGCGACACAGGTCCACCTAGTGCGAAATCTAGGGTGTATATTATTATTTTAATTATAACATAATAATATACACAACAATAAACAATAATTATATTGTTCACTTTTGTTTAAATCACCTTTTCTGTTTCAACTTATAAATTATATCAATTATTATTAATTATTACCGAAACAAATTAAAGGAACTTTTCTAAAAATCTAAAATAAAAAAATAAAAAAGAATTATTACTGGCGGGGGCAGACGTTATGCACCTCACAGTCAATGTCTTGCCATCTCTCTCTGTCAGAAGCACAGAGGTCATACGGGTTCACGGGACCCCGCACAGCAAATTTGCAGTACGGTCCCACGCTGGATGACCTCCCATTTGAAGATACGAGAAGACATTGTGACATACGAAGACGAGGTATTTTTTTGCTGTTAAAAATACAAAATGTAACTGTAGTTATGACTTTAAAAATCACGATATGTATCGTTCAACATTTTAAAATAGAAGCATTTTGATACAAAGACATTCCTTGAAGTGTGTGTAGGCCAAAGTGACATCCTCTAACAACTTACTCAACTTTAAAAAAAATATCATTCATTCATTGGTGATGGTTATTTGTAGTGTAGGTACTTTGTTGTAAACGTAGGCAGCATTAAGAGTCTAGTTTTTTGTAGTTTGTTTATTTTTTTACATTCGTAAATACTTACATAAATATTATACTCCAAAAACATTGTGTACTTTCTGTCTTGGGCATTTGGGTACAAATTATAGTTGTGGCAGGGCACAATCTTTCTTTCGAGTTTCCGTAGTACCACGTTTCAAAGTCGCTAGACAAGGTAGTCTTTGTAACACTATACATTGAGTTGTTCACTTTGTTAAAAAAACTTCGTGTTTTGGAGTCTTTTGAGATGTTTTCTCTTGTTCTTTACGTTTATCTACTAAGCTGTTACCTGCTCGCCAGAGATTCTTATAGATACCATTTCCGTCTTGATTATAAAAAATTAACACACACAAAAACTTGTAAACTAACATTAAACCCGAAGTAGATATTTACACTGATCGTTTAAATATCTGCTCGGCTGGAAATCGAACCCGGGACCTCCTGCTTATGAGGACGTAGGTATAGATGAAACATCCCGACATACATACATCCATCCACTTAAAGTCAATACCTTCCTATCAGCTTTTATGTTATGACACTGATAGTAAGCGTCACTTCTGCCCATAACAGTTCAGCACCACTTTAGAGTCTGTTTTTAACTGGAACATTTTAAGAGCATAATAATTATCATGCGAGCTTTTTTTATGCCATAGGTGGCAAACAAGTAGGCGGGCCGCCTGATGGTAAGCGATCACCGTCGCCTATGGATACCTGTAATACCAGGGACATCACAGATACGTTGCCGACCCTTTAAGACTGTATTAACAGCCCTTTTGAAGATCCCCATGTTGTAGTCACTTATGCGAGTTTTTAATCCATACAAACCATGTGCCTCTCACTCTCTCGTCGCCCTGAGGTATGAAATGTTAATCTTTGAATTTTGCTAGAAACATTGTCATTCAATCTGAAACACAATGAAATGCACACTATGCTTTACGGTTGAATTACGTGCAAGGTGTGTACTTCTCCCGGAAGATTCTGCTCAAGAGCTAGGGCTCCGCAGCAGAATCTTCCGGTAGTGGTATTCCACTATCGGCTTTGCTGTTGTCAGATAAATGCTGAACTGGTTTTTATTTCAATCGTATTCATTTATATATTTATCGTACTTGCGATATTCTACCGTGGATCTAGAGACTGAAACTACTAACTCGAAACAAGATCGCAGTGCATCTAGTTCTGTGAAACGAAACCTCATGTACCATCGCAATATTGCGCACAATGCGATCAGTCGCTCTCAGTTATGTCGATATATTAAGCACCGAAGCGTAAAGTGTAATAGTATAAGTATAGTATTTTTAAAAGCTTTAATTTAAATAACTTTGATAGTTTTGAGAGAAAAATATACCATCATCATCATCAGCCAGAAGACGTCCACTACTGAACATAGGCCTCCTCCTTAGAGCGCCACATCGACTGAAAACGTGCCACTTGCATCCACCGGTTGCCCGCGATTTTCACAATGTCGTCGGTCTACCTAGAGGGGCCTGCAGAAGCTGCGAAAAAAAATTTGATTAATTATTTAAAGTTATGGAAAAACTGTTGGTAAGTATAATGTAGAAACGGCGCCGGTGGGTGGTTCTGCGTTATTAAAAGTACTTTGTTTATTTTAAGCTATAGCTATAGCTACTAACAATAATTTCTATCAAGCCAATATTCTAATCCTAAGTAATATTATAATTCACAGGAATATAGCCGCAGTCGTATTAGGACCAGTAAAGTTTCGATGTATAAAAATGAATACGTTCGTCTCGAGGGAAAAACTTGGTTTGCGCGATACATAACTCCATACATTACAACTGTCAGTCCATAAAAAAAACGTCAAAAAATTAATCAACGCCATCTAGCGAACTATAGGAAGTAGCTTTGCATCTCCGTCTGGATGTTTGTCGCGTTATCACGGTCAAACCGCTGAACGGATCTTCATAAAATTTGATAAGGAAATACTGTATATCACAAAGACGGACAGAATACTTGTTTTACGTCTACGTGGACACAGTCGCGGGTAACAGCTAGTATTATATAAGAACTCCGAAGTTATTACGGAAAACTAGCTCATCATTTAGTATTCAATGCACCAGTGTTCCAGCGAATCCCTGCTTCAAACAAGTTTGAAAGTGGCAACAGTAAGTGCACAAAGAGCGAGAGACCATTAGCCGAGGACCCCTGACACCGAGAAAGGGTCTAAAGGTGCGCCCACAATATCAGATGTTATGCAAATAAGGCATAAGAGAAAATATCCTTTTAGAATCCCAACCGTTTCCCTCCTTTCTAAAACCTAAGAATTTTCAAGGCTCGAGATGAATAGTATTTTTTTATTAGTAAGCTTACTGTGATAGTAATCTTACATTGTTATCGAAGCAACACACGTGTTCGATAGACCAAAGTAGAAAAACGTAAGCTGAGGCGACGCAAAGTCACACAACATGTGAGTCAAGCGATGCTCATCAGCGTCATGAAAATCAACCTGCCTTTAGTTGATACGAGGCATGTACCAAAAATACGAAATATGTATATTTACGTATATCGTGACTCCATCGAATTCATCAATTTACAATTCCCGCGAAAGCTTTTCTCAAACTGAACTATAAATAATTCTAACTAATATTATAAATGTCAAAGTAGCACTGTCTCTCTGTCTGGGAGTTTGTCTCGTTATACGGCTGAACGGATCGATTTGAATATTTGCATGTATATAGCTTAAGGGTAGGAGAAGGACATAGGCTACTTTTTTTATTGGTGCACGTGATCGAAGTCACAGCTAGTATTATAATATAATTTACAGTAATACCCCGACGGTAATTCGCAAAAAAGAGCAATGTCCGTCTGCTCTAAACTTTGACAGCTCCTTAGTTCATACTTAACTCTCTAGGACGTACCTAACAAGGAAAAATGCGTTGCACCAAACTTAGGCGACAAAATTGTGAACGTCGCGGGCAACCGGTGGATGCAAATGGCAAATTGTCGTTCAGTGTGGCACTTTAAGGGGGAGTGCCTTTGTTCGGCAGTGGACGTCTTCTGGCTGTTGAAAGATGAAAACGTTTGATAATGTAAACACACCTTAGGAAACTCCTTGTAGTTTGAAAAACTCCTACCGGTCTCAGAGGCTCCCTGAGCAAGATATTATGTGTAAAAGACGTGTTGCAGTGGGCGCCATGACTTCAGAGGTAGTTTTACCGCGAATTTGAGCTTGACTCAGATTTCATTTTTAAGGCATTGTGCGCTATTTACGAGTTCCAGTTAAAATCTACTGTACGTGCTCGATCCTATTTAGTGTTGCTATTTAATTGAAAAAATCCTTTTATCTCATAAAATCTACTTATGAATTATTACCGATTTTTAATTACTTTTTTTTATTCAATTATTTTGTCGATTGTTATTACAATATTATTCTGAAATGGCTGCTACATCGATGGCGTGATTCGTGACTAGACTAGTGATGACTAGCCTTGTGGCTCAGTAGGAGGATTTCCATCTTCTGATCTGTATATATTGTGGGTTCGATTCCCACCCAGGACAAACATTTGTGTGTGTGTGACATGGATATTGATTCTTTGTCTGGGTTTATCTATCTATTCTATTCTATTTGTTTTTTTAAATTAAGTAATTATGTATTTTATCCCATAACTGGTTCCCATAGTACAAGCTTGAGTAGTTGGCGCTGTGTGTGCAAAACGTCCACCAATATGTATTTATCCATAAAGCAAGTATTTATCTGACATTAAGCAAGTAAAAATATCTGGGGGTGCATTTTACAATTCTACAAAAATAAAAACATTAGCCTAATTGTCATAATCTTAACATAATTGCATTACCATTCATATTTTCCCTCCAATTCCAATTCTAAATTCCAAGAAAAAATACTCGGCGGACCCGCTTTCATTTCCTAATTGGATTTTCTCTGTTATGTGACCAATTACCTCGTAATTGTGCCTTCAGTCGTCCCCTAACATTACATGTTACACAGGAATTATGTCAACATAACTTTACACCCTCTTTTTCAAACTCGGTTAATTTTAAATTGGTTGCAAACAAACGTTGGATAGGAACCGAGGATTTGTTTCAGTTTCAAATCACACTAATATTATTAAAGCAAAAGTTACTGTCTGTCTGTTATATATATATATTGTTATTTATAGTATTCATATAGTATTATTTTGTGTATTTATATTGTGAGTACGTATATCATATTTATTGTATTTATTTATACTTATTAGGTAGTAATTTAGTAGATATCTACGACACCGACCGTATTTCTGTTTTGAATTTCTGTCCACGCCAAGATTTCCTGGAAGGCCGCCCATTATACCGCCGTATATAGTATTATTGTTTAAATTAATTTTAATTGTATTTTCTGTGTCTAATAAAGGTATATTGTATTGTATGTATTTTCCTCCGCTCTCTTTATTATCTGTTTATTTATCCCCTCTCAATCTGCCGTATTGTGTTGCTAGGTACATCTTATTTTTTATGGAAACACTTATGTCACACTAGTTGTTACCCGCGATTTCGTCGCGTTGACTAAAAAAAGTATCCTATGTCCGTCTTTGTGATATACAGTAACTCCTTATCAAATTTTATCAAAATCCGTTTAGCCGTGATAACGCGACAAACAGTCAGACAGAGAGACAAAGTTACTTCCTGTAGTTCGCTAGATGGCGTTGATCCAGTTTTGTGAATTTTTTCACGTTTTGTATGGACTCATAGTTGTAATGTAGGGAGTTCCGAATCGCGCAAGCGAAGTTTTTTCCTCGAGACGAACGTATTCATTGTTATACCTCGAAGCTTTATTGGTCCTGATACGACAGCGGCTATATTTCTCTGAATTAAAATATTAGTAAGGATTAGTAAGTTAGGATTACTGTATCGTATCGGATGCGATCGAGATACGCATTATACGCGGCTCAGTGGCTTTTGAAACGTGAGACAATATGACAATCTAGATAGCCTTGCTTGTCTACATCATCTGCTGTTGTAGGGAGTACAACAGAACCAGCCTGTTCAATTATTTACTAAGATGTACTATGGATGCTAACGACCATGCGAAGTGGAGAAATTACAGAAGAAAATTACTTAAATACCTGGCTCGAGCCACGTTACCTGGGCAAACATAGTGAAGTTTTAAAAAAATATTCTAAATGAAGCTCAAGACATACTTAAATTATAGAACATTATATTAGGATATTAGGATACCATCTTGTAAAAAAGTATTATTATTAAAAGAACAATAACAAATCTGATTGCAAAATGTAGTGTAGGTATAACATTCCAGATATAAGGAAAAAACCAACGACAACTAACTCATCGAAATCAGTCAAGCCGTTATGGCTACAGGAGATAATATAGAAACATACAATCTTAAACATACTATCAAAAACATTAATCCTTCTTGGACAGGGGATAAAATAATTCGACAAAAACAAAACCCAATTACTGCTTTGATGTTATTCACTTTAAAAATTCTGATTCTGGTGATTTATAAATCCGGATTTTACCCGGCTTTAAAATATAACGAGTTATATCTGTGAGAGAACTGTGTTGCCATGTGCAGACGTTAGGTATCGTAATAGTAACAATCATTAATTTTATTTCAAGTTCTCTAGACATTTCTGCTAATGGTAAAAGCGGATAGCATCTGCTTGCAACATATCGTTATTGAATTATGCAATCTGAGTTGCATTGAGTAATTGAGTAGTTATCTCAGTGCGTCAGAGGTTTGATTGCCTGTTTCACTGTCGGACTAGATACTTTAGCTTTGACTTAGTTACGACTTTCAAGATACATGTATGAATACCATAACTTAAAAGCAGTGCTCGTGAAATAAAAACTAAAAGATATCCGTTTATACTCGACATTTTTTTCGGAATAAAAGTAACTATCCAATTTATACCTATAATATACCGTAGTAATACGAATATACGATTGATCTCGAGTGCTATCATATAATATAAGGGTAAATAATAACAATACCTTTTTTTCGAACGTAAAGAAAATTAGTTAGGCACTTTTGGCGAATTAAGATTCAAAAACATACAAGAAAACACCTTTTTTTTTCATTTAACGCTTTGAAAATATTTTGCGCAATAAACACCAAAATATTGTTTTGGATTAATTTTACTCATACTACCTACTGATTTTAAACAGGATACATGACTAAGGCTGGTGACGGCTGGTGGAGTTGTAGTCTAACAGTTGAAGTGTTTATTTGTATGTAGTGGAAGATCTCGGACGTGGACGGTCTCATTCGTCACGAAGATGACGAATGCGGAGACCCTTGAATTTTTTTACATATGCTGATGCCAACTTTCAGTTTTATAAAATCAGCGTTATAAACTTTCATCTGGAAAATATTTTTTTTATAACTAAAAGACAGAACAATCATTACTATTATTACTATTATATATTATTATTATATATCATTTTGTGCCTTGAGTACAAAATTAAGCATTATTTATTAACTTCGTGATATGAAAGTGTATTAAAAGGTGTTTAAAATAACCAAATACGCGTATTATTTTTTTAAACTACTAAGTATGTTTAATCTAACTAATTAAATAACATATTACAGAAAGGAAAATAATCTAAAAGACCGCTACCAGTGGAAATTGCTCCCAAAATGCTGGCACCAAGCATTTTGGTCATGTCGTGTTGCTTCGACCTGACGAGAAGACAGATTTTTAAATATTTTCTTGGCGTCCGGTCCCCACGGTCCCAAGGTTTCGACCCCAAAAGGCTCAAACATATAACCACTGTCCAAAGTAGGTACTATATTTAAGCCTTTTGAGGTCTTCTGCGGATTCAGCCCCGGCGCCAACCTTATTTTGTGTTCCGGGAAGATGTGGCGGCGCAAGCATATCAACACAAGTGGCATCCCATACTAGGGGCCGCCCCATCTCCCACGGAATTAAAGTCATTCCGTCCGGTCTCGTATCATCGCCACGCACGAGACCGTTCGGATCGAGAACGGCCGGCAGTTGGCGGTGGTAAAAGCCCGGCAGATGATATCGTTGAGGCTAGCATGGCGGGGAATCCTGCCTGCGTTCCTAACGCAAGATTGCATAGCTTAGTTTGACCCTGAATGTCATCGAATTGTTCACTATTAGAATTCAAGATGCCGAAAAAATTAATTTCGCTCCACATAATATACCTTCCCAAACAGCGAAATAACAACAAATCACACACAGAGAGCATCAGCATTGCAAACGGATCCCGATACACGTTTCCAGCGAGTCATTGACGAATGATTGCCGAAGATGGATCGACGAGTTTGACAAACGACGGGGACGGTCGGACGATGAATCGTTGAGCACCTACCGACATGTTCTGCCAAATGTGAAAGTACATAAATATTGTTGTTTGTGTTTCTACCTTAATATTAACCTTAACATAAATTGGTAATCTGTCACTATGCGCAGTGTGTTCTGGCAGGCTTATGTTACAATGTTGTCATTCTAGTACTCTTGGTATTAACAGTAGATAAAATGTTGTTTATATTCAAATATACATTTCTAGAAACAATAATATTTCTTACAACATTATTTCTCGGATCGTAATTTTTTTTAAAAGGAACTTGCTTTTATCATAGAGAAATTTTAAAAAGAAATAGTGCTAATGTTTGTGGTAGAAAGACACGTAGTCTTTTTGTAGTACTGATAAAGAAGTAAGATGTCGCTAGTTCTTTAATCTGTGACATGATTGTAACAATTTCAGCTTGACCTGAAATAAAAACTGGTACATAGACTAGCGTTTATGTCTACGTTGTGTTCTTATTTTGTTATGAATATTTTTGCACTAGTAATATACGTTAAATTTTATTTGAAAAACACTCTAGATTATCAAGAGATGGCGTTGAAAATATTATTTTACAAACATATTAGAGAGCAAAAGCACAAAAGAGAAAGAGAAAGGGGAGTCAAAGCAAGTTATAGTGCAGTCTCACTCTTGTTCTCTCTCTTTAATTTCTTATAGTAGTAGTTATCTAGTGTCCGTTTTTTTGTCACCCAAAATCCTTTGTGCTGGCCAAACGGTTCCAACTTTAATAAAATTACTCCAAGCGACGGTTTAGACTATAGCAATTCTCTACCACAGTTCATCATCTAATCTCTCTAAAGCACCAACGCGTAAAAAAACATTGAAGTCGTATAAAAAGTTAACAACGACCATAATACCGGGTAATATCCGCATCGTGTATTCGGAGTGAGTCCGTCGAACGTTTGAATCGTCTCGATAGCTACTTCATCACTGTACTTCTTACATCCTGATACTTAAATGTACAGCTGTGTGACTGAAATTCAAAATCGTTTAATTTTTCAATCAAACCTAGCTTCTGTAGAAAGAAATGAAAGGGGAAGTTTTTGGAATGTTTTAGATTTCGGTTAAGTGCAAAAGAAAAGGAACTTTTATTTATGGGAGCAACCTCAGTCTAATAAGCCCTTGTTCCGCAGTAGACATCTTGTGGCTGATGTTGATCTAAAATTGAATCACAATCTCACCCAGATCACAGAATAAATAATAGTACCCGATGTAGCTCTGTCTAGATTGCTCTATCAGAATAGTGTTGCTGTGTGTGATGCCTCTGTACCTTGTGTTGCTTCTGTACCTTAGAGCAACACAGACCTTCCCGCTCGGGCCGGTACCTAGTTTCTCAATGTGCTGTAACATTGTCAATGCAAATGATACATAAGTGGATTATAACTACTAGTACTGCACAGCTGCAAAGCTATTGCTGTTTCTATTATATTTTATAAATTTGCTGGACTTATCGTGTCTAAGAACATTGTAATAATGTCAAAAGATAAAGAATTGAATTGACTATGATTAGTCGAAGAATGCAGCCTTCCATTAAAAATAAATTTAACTCAACGTGGATTTATGATCAAACCAAATTCCACCTTAGTTCAAAATATTTATTTTTTGAACTGGCTACTTTATTTACTAAACTAATTTAGCCTTAAGTATACTTAGACTGCTACATAAAACGAAAAGTTTGATCATCTAGAGATCTAGCCTCATATATATCATCAATCAGTTGTTTAAATAAAATAAAAAATCAAACCAGGTTTGATAAAAAAAAAATACCAGGTCTGATACGCAAGAAATACAAAATTGCCAATAAGTATTATTTGTAAAAGAAAACAGCTACCAGATGAAGATGAAAATCATTCGCGATACCAACACAGCCAGCTGGAAGTCGGGTGACTGAACTGAGTGTAATATTCTTAAGAGCTGTGTACTGAGGTTTGGGGTCCAGAGTCGTTGACTCACTTCAGACGAGCGGTCCTACACCGCCCACCGCCACTTTTGTCAATGAAAACGGTTGAGTAAAAACATCATGTTGTGGAAAGGAACAATTTGAACAATGTGAAAAAATGTATTATGTTTGACAAAAGTAAAATGGATTACTATGGTCGAATCTGTTATGCATACGTCATCCGAGAGCAGCCAGTATTAATGTGATGTTGACCAAAGATATTTATTTTTGTATCAACTTCTACGGCGCATCATCATCAGGAGGAAGACGACCACTGCTGAACATAGGCCTCCCCCTTAGAGCGCGACACCGAACGAAAACCACCACCACCACCACTTGCACTTGCATGCACCGGTTGCCCACAATTTTCACAATGACGTCGTCGTCCACCTAGGGAGAGGCCTGCCTACGCTGCGTCTTCTCGTTCATGGTCGCCACTCAAGAACCTTTCTTCCACATCGGTTATTCATTCTTCAAGTGATGTAGCCTGCCATTGCCACTTCAGCTTGCAAACTTTTAAAGCTATATCGGTAACTTTGGTTCTTCGGCAAATATCCTCGTTCCGGATTTTATCGCGCAAAGAAACCCCGAGCATAGCTCTTTCCATTGCCCGCTGTGCGACTTTCAGTTTCTCCAAAAGGCCAGTGGTTGAGGACCAGGTTTCAGTACCATATGTCATCACTGGCAGCACACATTGACCTTTATCTTCAGGCACTGCGGGATTTTGGACGAGAAGATATCACGCAATTTCCTGAAAGCCACCACCATCTGAGTTGGATTCTTCAGGCGGCTCCTTTGTCGAAGTTGGACTTACCTAAGCAATCTGTCTAAGGTATTTATAATGATCAACAACTTCGGGAGTATCTTTCCTAACGACTACCGGTACGGGTGCAAAATGGGCATCTGACAATATTTTCGTCTTGTCCATGTTCATTTTAAGACCCACCTGTTGATAAACGCTACTGAGGTTATTGAGCATATTATTGAGGTCCTCTAGCGACTCTGGCATGACTGAGCCATTAATGTCGATGCCAAATCCGTTCTAGTCCAACTGGATTGGTTTCGTAACGTTTGACATGATGGCGTTTCTATATAAACACCTTATTACCACAATATACATATAGTCGATATGACATCACTGAAGGGACTGCAATACCGCCCAAGTGTCGATTGTATCGAAGGCTTTTTCATAGTACACAAATGCCAGTATGTGGTCAATGGTGCTAAAGCCTTTTTAGAAACTGGCTTGTTCGGGAGGCTGGAAGTCGTCAAACTTGCGTTCGAGATGGTGGTTTTTGGTTCGAAAACGGCTTGTAAACATGGCGCAGGAGCGAGATAGGCCTGTAATTCTTCAGTAAGGTGTTATCACCTTTTTTTAAGAACAACAAAAGCACATTCCTGTACTAGAAGGTACCCTCGTAGTTTACCACTCAGGTTTAAGGCTACCATGGTGGCCATATGAAGTGGTAAATGAGGTGGTGGCGGTAATGGAGTAAACGTTTGACGTTTTCATCGCCCGTGCACCACTCCCTAACCAAGACCTTATTTGCAGCGTACCCAAAGACAAATACCGTGCAAGATCGATGTTTATTTGGGAGCGGGACACTCTGTACCCACTCGTCCATTGTTACAACATGAATGCCCTATTGACAGACCCTCACGAAGTTAAGCTGCGCAAATATTAAATTGGCTTGGCATTGTTTTGTGTGGTTCAAGGGTTGTTTGCTACTCGTGCAGATGGAGGAAATAGAGTTTCTTCGAAATTTTGAGGGCATTGTTACGCTTGTTGCGTAGTTCAGCTAATAGAGGGAAATGATGTGTTCAACAAAGGAGATTATAGATATTTCGGAGAATTTATAAAAATGTAGATTAGGTAGTAGGCCATTAGTCGTGTACATCGATGTAATGCTCGTGAATTTTCATATTATTGAAGATTCATATTATTCATATCATTCATCATTCTGAATTTCTAAAAAGTATATTATGTTGTGTCTGTATACTATGATAAAATTAAAAAAATCTTTAAAAAAAGACTTTTTTTTTGTTTAATTTAAAAAGAAGAGAAAGAAATAAAATTAAAAACATCTTTTCCGTCAAATCTTCATCTTCAAAATATTTCTGATTTATATTATTGCATTACTTGTAGACATAATTATACTAACATCATAACGTTTCACAAAAAGTGCGGGTATGAAGTATGTCGCACAAAAAGTATGGCGCAGGAGATGATCGGGCGCCGGTGCCGCGCAGCAACTCGCAGCACAACTGCGAGACAGTTAGTGCGCGGCGCGGGTCCGCGGTCTTTTTATTGGTTGCTATAGTTACTGTTCCATGCTGCAACACTGCTGTCACGCGTCGCTCACACCCTGTTTTGCGCCTGAGACTCGTTCTTATTGTTGATGCCTTGAAGCGTCCTTACCCTTTTTTGCTGATACATTTTGTCACTCTAGTGATCACATAGAAGTCGCCCTTCTAGCTTCTAGCCACTTAATTGTAATTGTTTGGTCCACTTCTCTACAGTTTTCACTTCTCTTCACTTCAATACTCCTTGAATCAACCTATAATTATGTGCCAGGAAGCTTAGCAGTAGCCTGAATATATTTCCCTGTATTTTGTACGCGGGAAGGTATATTTCAGTATAGTTTGTAGTTGTTTAAACATGAGCTGCCGATATTAATGGTGGTGCGTGCTTGTGATTTGAATGGTACATTGAATACGTCTTTACTTGAAGACAGATTAGGGAGGATAAGACTTATGGTATTGTCACTTACCAAGGACTGGCAAAGTACAGCGGTGTCAACTTTTTAGTAGTCACTAGTGAAAAATGTATAGGAACTATTGTCATTGTTGTTTTTGTTGTAATTGTCCTATAGGTTAATTTCAATGTTTGATCCAATTTTTAAAGTTATTACTTAAAAACTACGAACATTACGATTGTGTATAACATCATGTATTTTTACCCGACTGCCCAAGAACGATGGTAATGTTTTTGCAGCCTCCTACGGCTTAACCTATTTTGACCATTGAGCTGTCCTTGGATTCTTCTTTAACCTCACAGGTGCCGTAGGCTATATTTTGTAGTAGGGTGTTTTGTTTTCTTCTAATAAGACTTGTTAAGTCTGGTTTAATTTTTGGTCATTATTACATAATGTTAATAAACGGTTTTGATACGCCACAAATTAGTTAACTTATTTATAGAGGCAACCAAATAAACCAAAATTATTTAAAAAAATATTGTTAAGGATATGCTGTAGAGTTGAGTAGTTTTCTGTGAATACGTAGTCCGCCACGTTAGGCCAAACAATCGGACGACTTGTTCCAAAAAAATATAGCGCTCCGAGTGGTACGCTTCAATTATATTATATGACCAATAGGAGGAAAAACGTAGCCCGATTGATCGGACTATGTTCTTGGACTACATGCTCACAGGGGAGTAGTTCTTTCACACAAATCAAATCTAAGTACAGATAATATAATGTCGGTCACGCTGGTTTACGACCCGGATTATTTTGTATTATCGACACGGAAATCTGAGTTGTTGTTGCAGGCACATTCATATCCACAGTAATGTTACCATCACCTGTGCCAGTTAATATATTGGCGCAGTCTGTCGTGGTTATCTCTGTTTATGTTCAGTGCACGTGTCGTCTACTTACTCACACACTTATGACAACTAGCATAATTCTTGCAATTTGCGACCGTATACGTAAAATTAATGCATGTGAGTGCATGCCGGTGCTGCAACCTGAAACAAAACACGTCCTGTAAACACTCACACTTGTAATGCAACTACACATAATATGAAATGATTTTGCTTGTTAATGCTGATTGATGATTTTGCTTAAATTTAATATCACTAAATTGTCACAAACATTTCCTCGAGAAGTTCGTGCTTTTCCCTCCTTCTTGGTGAGTCGCAAAAAGTGATATAAATTTTATATAGTTTAAAATGCTCAAAGCTTGGTAAAAATTAGGCGTTAGATTTAGAGCATAATGTCAAAATGTGAGGCAACTCAATCATGAAGCTTGAAACCAGCTTCGAATCTCCAACGGAGCGTAATTCCCGCGTGTTTTCTCATTGAGTACTCAAGGGCCGGCACGCGACGTCAGCACGCAAGCACGCGAGCCCTGATTACTCGCTGGCGGACCGCGAATTATGTGAGAACCATTTCTGAGGTATTATTTCGTAGGCTCAACTTTAGTAATGAGGTACTTTTGTTATAGCCTCCTGGCTTAGTTGGTAACGTATCTGCCTTATGCGTTCCCGGAGATCCCGGTTTTGATTCTCGACTGGGCAGATATTGTGATGAAGAATTTAAATATCTGGTCTGGGTCAGAGTGTTGGGTATCCTGTCTTTGTGTGTAATCAAGGCATTCCTGACATAGGAAATCCGAGTTAGAAGCGTATTTTTTATTTATTTATTCATAATTAGCAACCATTTTGAATTCAGTGTAAATGCTTTATTGGAACATGTTAGCCATCAATTTAAATGTGTTATAACTTGAATGCCGTAGAAGGGATGTAATGTTCTTTAGCAACAGTTTGTTTTGTTTAGATGTCCGATGACCGTCACTTTTTAAGCCCTGTCAAAAACTCCATAGAAACCTCCAACAAAGTCTCTACCACTTTACTGGGGCATGCCTTGGACTTGTCCGTGACTTACTTTTCTTGACTTATACAAAGACTGAGACTTATTTAAACTGTGAAATATTTGACTTCACTTGAAATATTACAATACTTGACAAAGGCTAAATACACAAGGTGTTTCTGAACTTAAAAAATGTCACTGTCATCTGTGAACGGAGTAGCTTAAAGTCAAATTCACGCCGTTATGATCGAAAAGTGTTGTAATTATCCGATTACAAAATATTTTTCTACTCGTAAAGAATTAATTATTTGTAATAATTATAAGAAAATAAAGTTCCTTAACACCAACAAACCATACCAGCAACCACCAACCAACAAGTACAAGGTCATGGCCCAAGCTCTATAATATTGTTGAAACATCTTTTTTAAAGGTAATAATTATAAGGGCAAGAATCCACCAGAGTGTGGATTGAAGCGGGGTTCAAATATGTTATTTTTCCAAGGAAATTAAAAACAAATAAAACACGTTCTAAACACAAAGACACTTATTTGACGATCCTCCTGGCTAAGTTAGCAGTGCATCAGCTTTATGAGCAGGAGGTCTTGCGTTCGATTCCGGGTTGGGTGGATGTTTGAATACTTTGAATGTTGAATATAAATATCTGGTTTAGGTCAAGATGTTAATTGCCCATATCTTTGTTGTGTTCTGTTGCATTTCCGACAAGGAAACGTAATGGAAAGTTACAAATGTGACGCGTTACTTATACTTTCACAGAATAAATATTTCAACCCAGTTATGCTCCACACACTTTCGGTGGATTCCCGACCTAAGCTCTAATACGAACGTCCGATCCACGTGTCGTGTGCACGTTCGTCACTTGTTTGAACATGATAAATGATACGGAATCAAACGAGTCGGCTCTACCACCTGAAAATCAGAGTGCAATTAATCTTTCAGTCCGCCCGCCCCGTTATTGATACCTAGTGTGGCTCAATGGTATGAAGTACAGGCAAGTGGACAAAATAAACTCTTTGTTAAAAAGAAGAAAAAAAACACTTTCCCGAAAAGGTCACAACGAACTCGTTAAATGGTTTTGGCGGGAACATGAAGAAGTCATGTCGCGTCATTGTATTATTTTGAGTCTTAATGTGTAAAGATAGTGGATTTTTATCCATTAAGTGTTCGTGAACGTGCACGAGTGTTGGAGAATAGTAATATGTTGTGAAACGTGACTCTCGAGCTGTTTCCAAAACTCGATAGAAACCACTAGTAAAAGTCTTGGCCGTGACTTATACTCTGACTGAGACGTATTTTCATTGTGAAATATTTGACTTTACTTGAAATATTACAATACTTGACACTAGCTAAATACACGTGTTCGAAAATACACGACCCCACACACAACGTGTAGAGCCAAAACATAAAAGAAAAAAAAAACGTTTTTTTTTAAATTTTATTTACAACTAAATAAATGTTTATTCTTTTTCTAAAGTACTTAAGTAGATTCTTCAATTTTTTTTAAATGTGCACGCAAACGCAACTTTGAATGTTATTAATGTAAGTAGTCGCTTAAACTTGCGAAGCCGCCTTCGTAATGGTCTTACCTCTGAATTTTTGAGGAACTTTATTAGCCGAGATGCACATTAGTGTGTGTGGAAAGTTACAACTACAAGTAAGGTTAGCATCCTTCTTTTAGAGATAAAAAAGACTAACTACATCTTTAAAAGCATTTGGTGACTATCTGTACTTTTACGTACAGCCTAATCCTTCCTTTGCAGCGACGGAGCTCAGTAATTTACGAGGTAATATAACTGCCTTAATGTTACGATTCTAATGTTGCCATATTGGCTCGTTAATTTCAGTCTTTCAGCGCTCTCGGAGATATCCGACTGATACCGGCTTTGTGCGCGAAATACGGCTGCTCTGGGCTGTTTTTTTCCAGACTTTAGTACAGAAATTTAATTTGATTTCGGAGTTTAATTTTCGAAGAAATATTTTGATTGCGTTTGTAGTATTGGTCATGTCTTAAAACTGCGGCTGTATAACCGTAGGAGAACGGGGAGCAGCGTCTTTTTAGTAAACGGCGAGCGATCTACGATCCCTAAGACGCCAGCTAAGCGTGGCGGTTGGCGGCACCCTGGCGAAAATTTGTTCAACAGAGTTCTAGTTGCTGTCACCCTTCTTAGAAGTCCACTACTGGTCGAAGCCTGCCTTCTATTGGGGGGGTGGTTGATATAATCCCCATGCTGTCACTCTGCTGTCTTAATTATGACATGTTTCAGTTTTCTTTGTTTCTAGCAGAATAACCTTGTAAGTATGATTTTCCGAAAACATGTTAATCCTAAAGTTGTATGTTTTTTACTGAAACAATATCACAGTCTGCGTACATGTTAATTTTTTTTCTACAACGCACTGCAGTAAGTAATATTTCAAAACCACCCTTCTGGTTCTTAGATACAGCGTTAGTTACGGTCGAGATAACCCGACGCTGTACTAACATTCACATTTATTGCTGGGTTCAGTACCGTGACTGAGACTTTATGATTTTCTGTTCTAAAGAAATTTCAACCCTTTGCCTTCTCCCTATTGTTAAGGAAGAAACCAAGCATGGTTTAAAAAAAGCATTTTTTTACTGACTATTTTTACTGATTATTACTACTGACTATGTACTGCGCTCGTCAACAGAAATGTAAGATGTTATATCTCTTTGTGCCCAGTAATTTCACTGCAAACATTTATTTTCAATCCGGAACACATTCATATTTGCACACTACTGCTTGGCGTTTTGAAACAAAGACAAAGGTACTTACTAAGTGAAAACCACATTCGGTTATCATAGGAATGCTATAAGCGTGACACGCGCGCGACCTCGTCTCGCCTTGCATGTGTCAGGCTTATAGCATTCCTTGATAAAGGTCATCGAATGTGATCGTAACCATAGTCGGAATAACCGACTCAATTTAACGTGAGTATTCCTGTTTTATTAAAACGTAACCAAATATTTAGATGTACAAAGTATTAAAACTCTTAAACCATTAATCTTCCATCTTTTGTGCATAGGTGTACGTCGAAATCAAGCCCTGCGTGACCCTTCGGGGACACGCAGCACAGCGCTGAGCGTACCCCTATTGCCAAACTTGTTCTATGCTTATGTTTTTGTGTCTATTTTTTTTTTTTTGTTTTGTTTTTAGCAACAAATATATTCTTATTCTTATTGTCTTATTCTTATTGTAAACCACACAATCCTTTAAGTTTCCAAAATAATCTCTATGCAATATAAAGTGAGATCCCCAAAGATATTGGAGTGGTCAGACATAGTGCACGGGCAAGCGTAGATAATCCGACTCTATATGAAACTAAACTGACCAACGCTTCAATAGGGCCTGAGCAAATATGCCGATTAGAACGTAAAACCTTTTCATTGCAAGCGAAACGTTACGTTTCATTTGGATGGCTTACATTTTTCAAAAGAATGTTATAAAAACAGTATTTTGCGTCAAATGGCAAGGTACATATCGGTCCTTCTAGCTCGTACATATCAAAACAAACAAGAAGGTTTTTATTGTTTGTGAAAAATTACTTGCATAATATTTTATTTTGTAAGTTTAATTTAATAAACAATACAATTCGTTTTCGTAAGGTGTCAAAACGAGGTTAAAACATTATAAACGAGGTTTATAATCATCAAAACAAAATAAAACTATGAATTTTAAGGCACTACCAGTACCTATACCTACTAAGTTTGTCCTAATAAAGTCTTAAACCGCCAACTGAAATACTAATCTAGAACCTGGATCATTATTTCAATTAGCGGTCTGTGTCCCCTTTGCCTACTTTATCATGTTGTGTACCTACCTTTCGAACAAAATATATTTATATATCTTTTGTTCATATATCTTTTGTTCGAAAGCTAGGTGTCGAGATAGTCGAGTGTTGTATTCATAATTATAGAATAGCTAGCTGCGCCCCGCGATTTCACCCGCTGCAGGAATGGCTAAATTGGTCAGGATAAAAAGTAGCCTATGTGTTATTCCATGGGATAAGCTACCTCCATACCACAATTCATCCAAATCCGCTCAGCCGTTACAGAGTTGATCGGGAACAAACACACTTACATACTTACAAACCACTACCACACCTACTTACATACTTACACACAAACTTATGCATTTATAATATTAGTGTGATTTCTTCAGTATGACTTACTCAATATCCATCTTAAATAATACATCTACAATGTATATCATACAAATTACTTACAACTTTGAAAACAAACATACCTATACACGGCATGTAGATTAAGTCAGTCTCAAACCCAGCTTTACATAGTAGTGGCCAATGGCCAACTGGGATTCAAATGCTGAATTCTATCGGGGCCTTTGACCGCTTACCTCAAATCCTAGGAGATGTATATAACTCTCCCATGCTTTAAGACCCTTCCACAAGTTGCGAGTTGATTTCCAGGGGCACGATCGATCAACGCGTGTCTTTCTAATCCTAATGAAGGATAAATAACAAGAGGCAATTTATTTTTTATTTATTTTATAATAATAATTCCTCATGTAAATTAATAGAGAATAATTATATACATAAATAAAAAGCAATAGCATTCACAAAGCGCGGCATCACGACGAGTGAGATTGAAGCAAACTCGAAAGTCTGCATAAAGGAGTTTTGGCACCAACGTAAAAAAAAAAATGTCGCCACTTTGTATTATTTTCAAAATACTGTATTCTTTAATTTATAATAATGATGGATTATTATCCATTATGTATTCTGTGACTTGCATGTGGATAAATCGTTTAAAGTAGCGAATCTTGTATTTTCGTGTTGTTTCCAAAACAACGTAGAAGCTTCTAGTAATATATCCACCTCTTTATTGGGGCTGGCGTGGACTTGACCGTGACTTACTTGCTTTGCTTTACTTGGACTATGAGCAGTTTTCCGTTAGGCATTGTCAGTTTAGTCCTTTCTTCGTCAAGAGATGGCGCTCGCGTAACTTTTGGTATTTACTTGTTGAACTTATCATGACAGTGGAGAACTTCGTTCAGCCAACGTAATATTATTATTTATAATTAAAATGGTTATTTTATGTAATAAAACTAAATGAATTGTTTAAATTTTTGTTGTGAAATATATACTATATTCTATTATTTATATATTTTTTTATATTTATTTATAATTTTAAATGTTTGTATTCTTATCGTAAATAGACTCTTTATTACATATACTTCTATATTCTATACTATATAGAATATACTTCACTTGAAAAATTACAAACTTGACACTGGCTAAATACACTACAACTGTTATGTAGAGCCAAAATTAATAAAAAAAAGCTTACATGATCACTCACTTGACACACGGTCGCGAACTACCAGTATGATAACACTTTAACTTCCACACGTGTCTGTATAAATCAGCAGGCAGTGTTAGGATTTGTCTGGATGTTAAGCTTGGTCACTGTTCAACTATCTCTTGTTGGAATGAAGATACGACTTTGTAACAGTAACTGCTCAACAAATCAACAAATAAATCCATTTATCTTCATGAAGATTGAAATTCAAAACGTAGGTATTATTGTGTTCAATACTGAATTGCGTTTGAACACATCCTGCTGGATGTAAAGCATCGATGCTATCTAGAATAGAACACGTTTACCTAGAAGCTTACCTAGCTACCTACCTAAATATCTACTCTAGATTTGAAGCTGCCCATTTTATTTAATTAGATATGAATTCAGTTAAAAAATATTTTAATCCTATCCGATTTTTTTTCCGCTTTTTATATTTCAGACGTGCAGTTTATGATATCTATCTCAGATAAATCTAGCTACATATTTAATATTCCCCTAAATCATACGCAATTCATGCCACTCCTTCATCAAGCTCCAATAATCGATATTGGTTCTAATCGATTAGGTATATACACGGCTGTATTGAGGTCGCTTGCAGTATTAATCACAGATTAGCTCGTACCTGCACTTTTAATAACGAATATCGACTATAAATATCGAGACATATGAGCAGTGAGATCAGACAGCAACCATAAAGGTATAAATAAAGAAATAAGTTTTCACCTCACAAGCTCGGAAAGATTCTGTTAAGCATTCGAAATCTGAGTGCAAAAGTGCATTTAATAGCGTGGACTATTTTTTTAAATTCGGACCTTTCTATTCAATAATTATCTACACCGCCAGTCCACTGAAAATGCATTAATACTTATGTCAGTGCGGAAACCTCAGTTTATGAATAATTGCACTGGCCAGCACGACAACTGCATGAAAAAAATACTTTTTTAAATGTTCTTTTTTTCTTCCTCACAGGCTTGAGAGATATCCATAACACAGAGTATGAGTTTTGGCGGGATCGTGAAGAAATCATGTCGCGTCATTTTATTATTTTCCAAAACTTGTGTTATTTCGAGTGTTAATGTGTAAAAACGGTGATTTTTTATCCGTTAAGTGTTCGTGAACATGCACGAGTGTTGGTGATTGGTATAATGTCGTGAAACGTGAATTTTCGTGTTGTTTCCAAAACTCCATAGAAGGCTCTAGTAAAGTTTTCGCCACTTTACTGGGGCATGACTTGGACTTGACCGTAACTTGCTTTGTTCGCCTTTGACTGTGACTAAGACTTATTTGACAATATTCAACAAAACTTGTAAATATATGAGTATACTTGACACTGGCAAATGCATAAGACGTGCTACGCCATAATCCTCTTAAGAGGAAAGAGAAAACACAGAGTATAATATTTTTGACATTTATATATTGTACTATAGTTTTGATATAGTACAATATTGCACCGTAGATATAATCTTTTTGTTTTTGTGTATTTCACAGCCACTTTTCTCAGGAACAATAAAAGCTAACGTCTTAAAATTTAGTACAGATAATATTAACAACAACAATTACGTTTACCACATCCAAACATGTATTGTATTTTATTATATACCTATTCATTTAAAAACTGAATAAATATATTTTTATGCTGAAAATAGAATCTGACGAAGAAGGCAAAGTTTTTAAAGCTACTAAATTGCGTTTCGTGGTTTAAATAATAAAAAAAACAAATTTTCCTTCGATCATGGTTTTTTAAATCACAAATATTAAAAATCGACTATACATATACACGATTTTTACTATCTCTGAATTCTACCGGCTAAATACTATGAATTAATTCAGATAAATAGAGTGTCAAACTAAGTTTTCAGGAAAAATAAATTGGAGTTAAATACTTCTGATGAAAAACAATAAAAAAATGTGTAATGACTAAAGTAGATATCTCTACAAACAATGGGAAAACAACTATTAAAAAAATAAACAAATAAACTTTATAATTGACCACAACATTTAGCCAACATTTACGTAGAAATCATGCACACACTATGTTATTTTGCAGTCAGTGTGTATAACATGAAAATACCACGTAAATACAGAAATAAAAGAGCGGAATTGAGTACCGATGTTCAGAGCTTGTGGAATAATCTGGAACGGATGATTAATTGAAGCGAAGCATATTAGCTGATTACTGTTATTATAAGGTACATA
The DNA here is from genome assembly GCA_947579745.1 of Apocheima hispidaria. NCBI lineage: Eukaryota > Metazoa > Arthropoda > Insecta > Lepidoptera > Geometridae > Apocheima > Apocheima hispidaria. The sequence continues at coordinate 15,195,658 of OX388154.1, forward strand.
ATGACATTGAGCTATAATGACACCGCATCGCATTGCAATGTCCCATTTGTTTTTTTTTTAACTTTATTCAGACACTCGATAGAAAAATAACGTAATTCATTTACTACACACCTGACATATTTCTGCAACAGCCCTTATAGTCACAATAACGTTTTCATCCCAGTATTTTTTTTAAATCCTTAGAATCGACTCCCGAAGTAAGACGCGCGTCTTTGAGTACGGCATTTAGAAACGGGGCCAAAAAAAGGGAACGTCAACATTTCGTAATTTGCATGGTAATGAAGTAAAAGCATCGATGTCGTGAGCCCTTATATTTAGTACCGCTGTCATGTTCCTTTGCTTGCCTCTTTCGGGTTTCATGCAACCAAATAGCTTTATTTTTAAACGAGTTTTGAAAGGAGCAATCATTTATTCCAAATTATTTTTGTACGTTCTGTTATACCTTTATAGTAAACCGACTCCACCCGTTTTTTGTATGATAAGGTTCAAGGTAGCCACACACTTTATCCAATATTCAACCATGAGCTTATTATATATGTCACTAGCTGCACCCCGCGGTTTCACCCGCTATTCTACAGAAACAGAATATTATTCCGGGATAAAAAGTATACTAGTACTCAAGTAGTACTAGTAGTAGTAGTAGTAGTAGTACAAGTAGTACTAGTAGTAGTAGTAGTAGTAGTACAAGTAGTAGTAGTAGTAGTAGTGTTCATTCAAATCCGTTCAGCCGTTACAGAATTAATTAGCGTATTCATGTTTATACCTCGAAGCTTTATTGATATTTAGAGACATGTAGGCGCATTCGTATCAGGATACGACTGATTCTACGACAACGTAGTAATAAGTAGACTTGCGAATGCGGCAAAAGCGACAAAATATGCGGCATAAATGGCCGAATTTTTTGCTTGTTTTTTTTTTTAGCTTTAAGGATCTATAAAGTTCTGTATTTGATATTAATTTCACCTTGATACCTGCACGCATTCCTGTGCAAAAGACAGAAGGGCAGACAGACAACGAAGCGATCCTATACGGGTTTATTTTTTCCTTTTTGAGGTGTGGAACCTTATACTCGTAAATAAACGATTTCTTACTTCTATCTATGCACAATTAATCAATGTCAGTGCACTTGTGACACTTTTAAAATCATTTGTTATGCAGTGGAGAGCGTTTCTTCTTAGCTTGCGGTGAGCAGTAAGCTTTAGACTTAAAATGAGGGAGCGAACACGCGTCCTCTTCACACAGCGACAAGTTTTTTTGTAATTTCAAACAGGAAATAAGTTGCAATCTCAAAATTGGACTGTCTTCCGCCCGGCGTTATTGTTTCCAACAGCGTTATGCCATTTCACCGAATTACGTCAAGTGTATTTCCCTCCAAATGTGACTAGAAAAATACATTTTCATACAATTTAATCTCCCCATTTCGTTGAATATTCTTAAGACATGTTCGGAATTGAGTGATCTTGCGTTACAAAGTAATGACTTTATTCCATTTTCAAAAGATAAAAGGCTTTCGAAGTAAATATTGAAAGGTTAAAATTACGAGAAGCCAATTCTGGCACGTTTTCGTGACAAAATTTTGGACCCGATGTGTTGACAAGCGAAAAGGATGCCTATTTTATGGTCTCGCATAAATGGAATAGCCATCTATGCGAGTTGAAATCTACGACAGAGATAAATTCGGAGAAAACCTTTTTCTCATTACATTATAATACGGCCGAACAAAAACTACCTTCACATTTTTATAAATCAGTGAGATTCGTTATCTTATCTGGATTTTTGGGGCTACGCAGTCAAAAAATAAACCTTTTATATTTTGAAAAGTTTAGTACCATCGTTTGTGTACATCATGTCTTAGTTTTAGGCAAGCAAACATTTTGAAAAAGTCGAGTGCTGTTGTATTAACCACGTAGCTGTAAAGACCACTCACGGTCACCCATCCAAAAAACTGACCGTAGTTTTAGAAATGGCAGGGGGGGGACACATTGCAAGCAACTTTGTCGGCCCATATTTCGCAAGCGGTACATCTGACAAAAAAATGGTGTAGCAAACCATAAATTTCATTTAAAAGTCCTTTTCAATGATACCCCTGTTGCGGAGGATATGCGAAATAATTTTTTTATCCCCACTTTACATGTATCACAGCCACCCTATTAATATAAAATTATGATTTTATTATTCTTAAAAAATTGTCACCTTAAAAAGATGAAGATGATGATTAACATGATGGGGTTCAGCGAAATATTTTTTTTACTCCCTCTTCATGTATTGGACCCTTATTTTACAAAAAAAATAAGTATTTAAGGTAAATCGGTTAGGAACACCAAGATGAGCTAACAGGATGATAATAACATTATTAATAATCTTTTATAGTATTAAAATAGACGTTAACTAAAACAAAGGCAAAATAATCAGGCTTGCATAGAACCACAGGTGCGCCAGACAAAGAGTCGACGAACTAGGGTTTTCGATTTGATTAAATTCTTCGGTTAAAATGTGTTTGTGTTTTCGTTTTCAATTTTAATATAATATGGTTACACAGCCGCAGCACCAAATATTCGTTTCTTTTCATTAATTTTAATTTGTAGTACATTTAAAAATAAAGCTATGCTACATATTGCTGTAGTGGGGATAGGTACTTAGGATATATTTCGTAACAGTGCCAGTGCATCGTTTTTTGTCTTATCTCGTTATATACTGTTGCGCGTACTGACTCACCTCTCCCTCGTATTTATCCACCATCGACGCGCTCCTGGATTAATACCCCAACTTTGACCTGTTTGTTGATGGATGGACAGAAATATTTTCATAATAGATATTTCATTATATTAGTTTTCTTACGGTTTATTTTTATTTTGAGGTAATGTGAGTGTCGTGTGAATAAGTTATGACAGTGTGTTTTATTAACAATTGCCATTCAGCATCCAGCTGTAAGCATTAGGGGCACCTCTCCATCGAGTACAGTTATCGGGTACCGGTGGGTTATTTGACTGTTAATTTACTGATTTAATTTTAAGTAGATATTTATGTTACATGTATATATTTTATTTATTAATAATTAGTTTCATATTTTTGTCACTGCTTAGCATATATTAAAGTAAAAACAATTACAGGCTGAATGACTAATACACAAATAATTCTATAGAAATTTACGTGATAATAATAGAGTTGTATTAATGACTTATTTTATTTTGAAGTTTACCTTAATTATTATTATGAATTATTTAACATTAGTGTAACTAGTAATCGTATTAATTTAAATAAATAAATCTTAGTAAACCACAAAGTTCCACATATTTTTTTATCCGTAGCACACATCTACGCAGCTACTTACATCGCTACGCCCAGTTACTACACAGTTTATCTGAAGAATTATTATTGTACTACAAATCACATTGAATTATGGATTTGTCAAAATAACAGGATAGAACTAGTGGGAACAATTTCGATGCAAATTCTAATTTGTAGAAAGTGCCGTAAAGTGAAAGAACAGAAAATCTGGAAGCATGGTTTATTGGACTAAAAAAAAATAGAAAGCATTTTATCAATGCATTGCTAGACAATCGATTATCCATAAACCCGTTACGAACGTAGCCTGCCAATTTCTAACTGAGTGCAGAGTTACATAATCTGTGGTTATCTTTAAATATTCTGTCAATTAAGAATTGAAAAACTCTTCGTCAAATTTTTAAAACAATCTACCAACTTTTTTACTTCGAGTGAATGGCAGGTGGAGAATCTCCATGTATTATATATACTATATGACTCGTCGTTGACTGTAAAACTCGCTTCTTAATATCTTGTAGTCTGCACCTATAATTGTGGTGACGTTTAGCCTTCCATTGCTTGCCTCCTTCTTAGTTACAGTGACGTACATCATGTTGGTGTCTATTGAATAAATAAATAAATATATATTTTATAAAACAGAAGTATAGTAACGGCTGCCTTTTGGCAACTGGGCAGGTAAAGACTCTATTCACTGGAGCACCTCTAAGCGTCTATTAATATAGTTGTCATTTCTAAAGTAAAAGCGGCCTATGATAAGAAAAGGTAAGCCTCGGGCTTATTTCAATCCTGCATACATTTAAAATATTAAAAGAAACTAACTGTTTTAGTATATAGGTTAAATATCTTTTGGACACAATGTTTAAAAAAATATTTAAATAAATATATGAACCGGAAGACGCAGCTTAGATAGGCCTCCTACTAGGTGGACCGACGACATTGTGAATGTCGCGGGCACCCAGTGGACGCAAGTGGCCCGTTGTCGGTCGGTGGATCGGTCGATTGTGTGGTGCTCTAAGGCGGAGGCCTTTGTTCAGCAGTGGACGTCTAATGGCTGATGATGATGATGATGAATAATAAATATATGTACAAACTGGGTAAATACTGTTTGATATTTTAATAATGTTAAGTTTTTATTGTGAAGATTATTAATTTTTTGTTTAAATAGTTATATTGTATTGTACAATATACAGACCCGGGTATATCCTAAACTGAGAACTCTGCGATCCCAAACCGTCTGGCAAGCGTGGGGATTATGCTCCCTTCATTATTCTAAAAGGAGGCCTTTATTCAGCAGTGGTATTCTTCTGACTGAGGTTGATGTATTGTATAGAACATATTTTGCGATACTTACTTTAATAATTTAAAACGATACTTTTTTTGCTAATGTTATAAATATGAAGGTTTGTTTGTACTGTGTGTTTTCCGACTCAACTCGACTTAATTGCTGAAAAAGTTTAGAAAATACATAAAATATCTGATTCTGTAAGATAAGCTGTAAAATTGCTCGTTGGTAGTAATTCGTACAAATATTAAATTCAAATAAAATATAGTTTTAAAAATTTGCGTCTGCGATGAAATTGACATGACTATATCGTACATTTAACTTGAACGGCAGAATAACTGAAGTAGCGGGCGATGGAAAAATATTATTTTCTAGTTAGTTCAATGTACCGAGAGATAGTGTAACTCAACTTGAGGCGTCATAATTGGCATTCAATTAGATTCCCAATCTGTTCTACGGCGCACCCTCGGATAAGGCCAAATTGGATATCCGATGCAATATCGAACTTCGATGTAGAGGGTTGCGACTAAATCGCAACAGAAATCGGCTTTGTGAGTTGATTCACTTTTTAAACCGCTTTGTCTTGTTTACTTCCAAAATGAAGGCAAGTGTGGCAACAGCTTTATTAAGTGGACATTTTGCAAAGAAACAAACATAGGTATTATTGTATTATCTTAACAATCATATATCTTATAGAAAGTAAGCGTTTTGGTATACTGTTAGCTTACTATTTATTTTTTTGGAAATAAATAAATAATAGAAAAACGGCAAATGTGGGAATTACAAAAACATCTAATGCGAAAAATAATAATCAACAAGTGGTAGTTTGGCGCCAACGTAGATGATCATGGCGTGGATTTATACTGTTTTCCAAAACAAGTGTTATTTCGAGTGTTGTTGAATAGTATAATGTCATGAAACGTGCCTTTTAGTGTTGATCCAAAACTCAATAGACTTATAAAAAGGCTCCACAACCTTAGTGGGGCATGACTTAGACTTGATCTTGACTTACTTTGCTTAACTAAGACTGAGACTTGTTTTCATTGTGAAATATTTGACTTCACTAGAAATATTTATTACAAAACTTGACACTAGCTAAAAATACTCTATGTATTGTGTGGATTCACAATATAATAGGAAGAAGAAAAAAAAAAGATCAATTTCTTTTCTGTCATAACGAAAGACATTGGCCAAATTGCGGCCACATCACAGAAGCCGCGGAAAAGTTGAAGTTGATGTTTTTGTCACAAGTTCGTAACCAATCTATGAATAATACAGTCCAAGCGAAGCACGAAACAATAATAATCTAGTTTTTTTCTTATATCCGGATACCTTTCATAGAAATTGGCCCACTTAAAAAGCTTTCCAAAAAACCGAAAATTACATATGTTTTCATATTGGAAAAGGCCCAAACGATAGTCATAAAAAACGATTTAGCCGCGCCGGTGTCGGGCCACGAGGGTAAGCGAAATATTAATAGTACATGAGTGTTATTTTCAATATGGCACCGAAAAAGTAATATGTTTATGGTCAGTTAGATAAATGTTATCATACTAGCTCTGCCTTTTGGTTTTACCGGCTTGTTTACGGTTTTTTTTTTTAAATATGGATTTGCAAGTATTAAAAAACTACAAGTTCCAAAGCAAATTGAGTGTTATTGAGTATTGAGTGTTGTTTGTATGTGCAAGATAAAATGTGGTTGCGCGCGTGTCACGCTTTGCTTTCCTTGATAAAGGTCACCGAATGTGACCGAAACTATAGTCGGAATAACCGACTCAATTTAACGTGAATATTCCCGTTTTATTAAAAACAAAATTGAGTCTTGATTTAAGATGTAAAAATTAAGAGAGACAATAGCTATTATTTAAAATAAATTAGAATACAACAGTGTGATGAGTAAATCACTCGTCTGATGGTAAAACAGAACGCGTGTACAGAGAAAGTTTTTAAGCATATAATGTTACAGAGAGGGATTGAAACGTAAACTTCAATCGTACTCAGAATGGTTAGCTAAATTCAAGTTTTAAGCCCTTGAAACTCTAAGATTAAATACCGATTTTATCTACCTTTTCAAAATTATACATCCACGGTTTGATTCTCCTTCGATAAGCATTAAAACAAGAACTCGTGACAGATTTAAAAAAAAAATTATGCTTCAATTGTATAATAAACATACCTCCTTTTACAACCGAATTGTTAGAATGTGTCGTCAATACAATGAGATATCAAAAGAACACCTCGAATTTCTTGACATTTTTATTAAAATATTATTATTATTTTGAGAAAGTTATCAAGAATATTATTTTCACGGCCCATGATTAAACAATCTAAGATGTAAATTTGATTACAAAACGGTAAATCCTAATTTTTTAAATTATACTTGACCGTATTCTGTTTTGTGTGCCAATAAACTAAATAAATAAACATCAGTATAGCGAGATTATCACAGTGATACTTGCACACTACTGCTTGGCCGTTGAATAACTGTCAAAGGTGTGGTACTTCCCCAGGCGAAGAGAGACTCTGTAAGAGAGCCCTACCACTACAGTATCCATCAGTAAATACATTTTTTAAATTACTATAAGTTACGATCAGCCAATCAGCCTTAGTCAATGCCATAACGTCCAAATAAATATTTGTACTGAAACCCTGTGTAACGATTATAGCCAGCAATGGTGGTAAATGGTTATAGCTTGCTAGTGTTGTTTTTTATCAGTTTTCAAACTTGAAGAAGCAATAATTTCAATGTTTCTTCTAATTCTTTATTTTTCTTCTTGGTAATAATGTATGATCACAATAATATTTTAACTGCGCAACTGTTTCTTCATTCGATCCAGTCAAAAATCGCGCTCGCACGAAAAATATTTGTGTGTCTGTCTGTATGAAAAATCGAATTTAAAAAAAAAATAATATTACAGGAAAATACTGAATTCATACGTTCCTGAATGTCATAAATATATTAGTTAAAACTGGAAAAAAACGTATAATGTGTAAGTATAGCATCCTATTAATTTTATAAATGCAGGCCAAGACAGACAAGTTTAATTAACCATCTTTAGAATATACATCCATAGAAGTTCTCAATTTGACTGTATACATTAAAATTTAATTGAATAGCGAGACAGAAGCGTAATGCGGGATTTATAGTCATCATCAAAAGGAAAATCATTCAAAAAATATAAAAACGAATATTCAAAGCTTTATAAAGCCACCGTAAGCTCAACTCATATCGAAAATGGTAAATACGCCTTACCAAGAATAGGATCTGTTTATCAAGTCGAGATAATAACAAATTGACGATGTAATCCGATAGTTACACCTTGAATTTTTGAGAAGACTTTACAGGTTATGTTAAGGTGTCTTTTTCATAATAAAATACACACTAAAAACCCAAAATCTTTCCAAGCACATAAAAATCCATCGTCAAGGGATTCGGTTGACCTGAATAGGTGTCTATGTGTAAGAAAAACTACTATATTTTTATACCCATATATATAAATAATGTAGTGAGTAGAAATATGTGTACCAAGTGATATTTATTAGGGTCATATTACATACATATACGCATGACTGGGGCATCTGCGCACAGAGGCGGCTTAGGAGAGGAAATGTGTTCTGCAAAAATATACCTTGTTGCCTTCAAAATAAAATAAATTAAAATTCATTATACATCCGACCAAAAATAAAAGTTTACGTCATACAGATGGTATTTGTTTTTTTTTTATATCTCCGATCGTACGTATGTCTGCATAAAAAATATGCGCTTAGTGTTTCCAGTGTCATAGTTACATAACTTTTTACTAAACTTATTAGTTACATTTTTTTTACGGTATAGGTGTATGAGTAAATTCATAAATTTAATATTTCACTTCTTGTAAATGTTTCGTAATTAATATTTTTTCAAATATTAGCTTCCTTTTACTCCAAATCGTAAAATTACATCAAATTTACTTCGATGGCATTAAAATATTTATTAGTTTTTTACTTGTTTAGGAGTTGAATGCATGTGTAATGACGAGACGAACAAGTCGGTCGTTTGATAGTTAGTGTCATGCTTGTCCATAACTTGTTTTGACTTCAGTAATTCAAAGCCATGCGTGGCATTGCTCTTCCTCATCCTGAGTTGAAAGATGATCTCTTTATGGTCAGTAATTTCACTAGAAATATTTTGCCTTCAACCCAAGGCACAGTAAGGTTTGCACACTACTGCTTGATAGTTGACAAGCTGGAAAAGGTGTGATACTTCCCCAAGTCCCCTTTGCAAAAAATACCTATAAAATAATAATAGAACGCCTAAATTCATCCCTGCGGTTCGTACATTTGTATTCGGCCCGCGCGCCGCTAGGGCTGCCCCAAATACGCGGGACGTTTATACCCTTACCTTAACATGTGACCCCTATCTTAATAATGCTCACTCAAAATATTAGAACAACAACCCTAGTTGTAAGTACTGGAATAGTAGGGTTACGTAGTTACTTGTATGTGGTAAACTTGTTATGTAGGTAGCGCGTTTTAAAGGTTAACATTATTAGAGTTGTCAAAGCCTTTACAGTTTGACAAAATTGTTAGTTTCATTTTAGTATTAGTTATTGTGTTGAGTTAGACTTCGCCACGGTCTCGCCAGAACTATCTCTTTCTACCAGAACTATCTAGGAATTTTGTTTTTCATATGCATTTGCAAATCATTCTCTAGATATTGCCAATACAGTTTTTAGGGTTCCGTAGTACTACATAGAACCCTTATAAATCCGTCATGTCTGTCTGTCGTGTCGTTTTTCACAATGATAGTCTAAGTATAGACCTACAGTTTCAAAAAATAAAAAAAACTTTTTTTTTGTAAAATAAGGGTAGCTCCCATACACGAAAGAAGGGGCTAAAAAAAAAATTTGCTGCACCCCATCATGTTGGGTATCGTTGAACAGGTCTTTGCAAGGTGACAATTTTAAAAGTATATAATAATCATAATTTTATATTGAATACATGTATGAAAGCCACCCCGGCTTTCATACATGTAAAGTGGGGATAAAAAAAAATACTCGCCTGTTCCCCACTTGTGGGGTATCATTGAATAGGTATTTTAAAATCATGTTAAGGTTTACTATACCATTTCTTTATCAGAAGTACCGCATGCGAAATATTGGCCGACGAAGTTGCTTGCAATGTATCCCCCCCCCCTGCCATTTCCAAACTATGCATCTCAGAAACTTGTTATCTTCCACATTGATAGATCTTAGTAAAATCTTTCTTCTAAAATTATTTCGGGCAACATCTGACAATAACTTTTTGAGATAAGCTGAAAAAATTGATAGATACTTCAAACGTCCTGCGCACCTACGGAACCCTACTAAGCATGGCCCGACATGCTCTTAACAAATTATTTTAATTTCCATTGGTTTTTTTTCTCTTAAAAATATTGAATATGGACAAATGAGACGAGCAAGTGTTACGTGTACTGGTATGTACTAGTTTCAAGTGTAAATTTGATTTAGATAAGGTGCTTTTATGTTAACTTAGAGATCTAATGGACACGTAAAAAACCTCGCCGAAGAGGTTTCAACGGTTAACTTGTTTTAAAACAAATCGTATCTCTAATTTAACTTACGTAATACGTAATCCTAATCAAGGTAACACTCAAAACGCGTAAAACGATTATAATATGTCAAAATAATCCGTGTAAACAGATTATTTTAGTTCTAAAAATGGCTAAGTTCGAGTTGGACACGGGTGCGGGTTCCGGACCAAAAAAAATTACAAAAAATATTTGTTTTCCTTAATTCAGTTCGGGATCCTTAGTGCAAGTAGGAGTCATACTTGATATACTATAGTAGTATATTAATAATACACTGTAATCACACGTAGGTGTATGTACCACCTTTACGCATCGGAGCAAAAATTAAAAACGCCGTTTCTTGTATGAGAATTCCCCTTATCTATATGCTCTTTATAACTTTAAAAACCTTCAGGTAATCCGTCAATAACACATAAATTCAAGTTCAAAATTATCTTTGCAAATCTTATATCTACCATAGGTATATCTATGCAAAAATTCAGGTCAATCCATTCAGCCGCTTATCCGTGATAACGCAACAAACACCCAGACAGAGCGACAGAGAGACAGATATACAGAGAGACAGAGTTACCTTCGCATTTATAATATTACCCAGTTAGGATATAAAGTTAGGGCGTGAAAGTAAATGTATCTTCGGTAGGTATAATGGTATCTGTAGGACTCTTTTGCAGAGCCTGCCTGGGGAGTTCGCCTGTAGTTGTTTAACCGCTAAGCAGTAGTGTGCAAAAACTGTGTAATTTTCAAGAGCCTACTCTTTACGGTTCAAAAAACAGAGCATTTTAAAGGTAAGACGGACGGACGGACAGACGACCCTGGCACAATATTTGGAACCCATTAGCGACCTTCAAGTAAGGAACCCCAAAAATATCCTGCCTTGTTTAATAGAGGTCACAAGTTCTGGTTCAACCTACGTATCGTATTATATTATTAGTTAAGGACCTCCTACAAGTATTGTCACCCTACGAGTACCGTGTATTACCAATGAAAATTTCATCGAAACTTGTGCAGACGTTACAGAGCTATGGGGAAACAAATATTCGTAAAACACAAACTTCGCATTTCTAGCATTCAATATGAATAAACACTGTTTTAGACTTTCGTGGTGGTTTATTACATTACTATTATAGTACTTATTAGTAGTTAGTAGTAAATAATAGTAGTAAATATTCCGTGAGTAATAATAAATGTGAATAATTTGACAAAATAATGCTTAGTACAGATTAACTAATCCATTATCGGAAAACGTGAAACACTTCAACACAACTGAAGCGTAAAGTATCTACTCGTACCGTAATTTTCAGCAAAACTGCCAAAAGCAAACACAGATTTGAAAACGTATTGGACGATTTCTCCCATCCCGCGCCGCGTTTTGGGAATTTAATCCTCGGAATAATGCTTTGATTAATATCTAGTTATTAATCATCTGCGGAACTGAACTATTCAACGGCCACGCGGGAATTGCCTGTTCCAAATTTGAAATTAGAACGTTGAGAATATGGCGGTGCGTACTGAAATGCGTTTGTTTTCTCCTGTGGGGATAAAGTTTGTCTGTGTGCATGGTTCTCCACTTCCCGGTTTCGGAATTAACTTTTGTATTTTGGCACCTACAGTGGACAGTAAAGTTATAAAACACATCCTTATACATATAAGCTTGTGAATATTATCATCTTATTCTTTGTCTGGGTGTTTATATGTATTCTATGTATGTATTTTTTTTTTTTAAAGGATTTGTGTATTCTATCAGTTTTTTTTTTCTCTTTCCTCCTAAGAGGATTTTGGCGTCGCACGTCTTATGCATTTGCCAGTGTCAAGTATAGTTATATATATTCAAGTTTTGTTAAATATTATCATACAAGTCATAGTCACAGTCAAAAGCGAGCAAATCAAGTCACGGTTAAGTCCAAGTCACGCTCCAGTAAAGTGGTGAAAACTTTACTAGAGCAGGCTATGGAGTTTTGGAAACAACACGAAAATTCACGTTTCACGACATTATACCATTCACCAACACGAGTGCATGTTCACGAACACTTAACGGGTAAAAATTCATCATTTTTACACATTAACACTCGAAACAACACAAGTTTTGGAAAATAATAAAATGACGCGACATGATTTCTTCACGTTCCCGCCAAAACTCCATTCTAACAGTTATCTAGTTCCCATAGTACAAGCTTGCTTAGTTTGGGGCTAGATGGCGCTGTGTGAAAAACGTCCATCAATATTTATTTATTTAACTATGATCATTTTGTTCAACATCGCTCTCAGTCACTCAATTTCTGATCACGAATTTTGTTATAATTATATCCGAAATTTTATGCCGATGTTTTCCGCCAACCCGCACTGGGCCAGCGTGGTGGATATGACCCAATTACCCTTCGAGAGTAGGCTGATATCTCAGCAGTGGGATGTTTAAAAGGCCGAAGCAGACGCCGCGGTGTTACTATATCGAGTGACTGACTGAAGTTTGGCAAACTAAATGAAAAATTGCAATATAATGCGGTGATGCCTCTTGGTACTTTATACATAATATCTAAATGACTAAACCATATTCATGTTTGTAAATACTGGTAGACATCAGAAAAAAAACGTACTAAAGCTCTAACACACGTGTAATAATGTTCACAGGTGCAGTAGCATGTATTTGGCATTATGAGCTGTCTATTAAAATACCTATTAAAACATGTGGGAGTTTTGGCGGGAATGTGAAGAAGTCATGTCTCGTTATTATATTATTTTCCAATTATTATTATTTTGGCTTATTTTATCTTAGCAAGAAAATGTACAGTTCCTGTAGAATACCGCGCGGCGCCGCCAGCATGCCAACGTATAAAACAAACAGACAAACAGACAGACAGACAGACACACAGACTGAGAACACCTACCTACTCACAGCCTTGCTAAGTGTGTAAAATTTGTAGGTTTTATGTAAGACCTATATAATCATCCACCAGAGTCGATAAAAAGTACAGCCTTCAACAATATACAGGGTTATAAGGAAAGGGTATGCTAAGCCGAAAGGGGCTCATAGTACTCATGATTGTGAACAACTTTTACTATGGCACCAACCCTGAAATAGAGGCGAAAAACAGCTGGTCCATACATTTAGTCGAGTGTCAATGACATTTTTCTGAATTTTTCATATGAATTTATTCGATAATCACTTGACCTGTAAATTTTATAATTTATCAATAAATAATCTGTATCTGTATTTTTTTTGTACATTAAATTGATTCATAGTTATTTACGCCGATACATGTTCTGTAAAAGGTTACTAAAAATATACGAAGAAAGTCTCAAATTTAACTTTATTACATTGTTGAGCTAAGAAAATGAAAGATCATTTTCTTGTAGCTGATAAGTTTTGGTTTGAAAATATCGTTGCCATTTTCTCAATTTTTCAACAGCACTAACACAAACATCGTGCTGTTTCATTGAGATTATTTCAAAGTAAAGCGCGGGGTGGCAACACCGTCAGGTCAAGAATCCTACTGCTCATTACTTTACCCACAGAGCCCTGTTTAACAAACTTTACCAGTTATTTTTTTTTTAGATAATGCGCTACGTAAGTCACAGTTTCAGCTTTTACTGGTAAAAGAAAAAATACACCAAGTAAATTAACCATACATTATTTTCATTAAAATCAAATAAATTACTATAATACAAATTATAAATAATACATTATAAATGAACACAACAAAAATTGGTCGCAATTAGAGTCTTAGAGAATTAAGTATTTTTAAAAAAAAATACCACTTATAAGTCTGCGTTTGACCACCAACTCCCCTGTCGCCGACAATGGAAGCGAATAACGCTCCTAAGCATGGATCTCATCTCATCTCATCTCATCTCATCTCATCTCATCACCCAGAAGATGTCCACTGCTGTACAAAGGCATACCCCTTAAGATAGAGGCTTTTGTTTCGACATATCGCCGTCCTTGGCAGGCGGCTTGGGGATCACAGAATGCCGTAGAACAACACAAGCCTCCGGCCTACCAGTTCGGGCCGGTGTCGAGTTTCTGGGCCGTTGCGGGCCGTTTAGGTTGTCAAGACATAAGGTCTTCATGTCTCGAGTCTTGATTAATTGACTTGTGCTCGCGAGGTATACTGTTCACAGAATTACGAGTTGATACTGTGCCTACTTAGTACACGATACCTAAATTAAATCGAAAACCAATGCTACATCTGTGGGCACGGCAGTGCCCCCGCCAAGTCGAGTAACCAACATGGGCACGGCCGTACCATCCTTTTCTCGAAGCATCTCACTGCTGTTTTGCACTAGTACTACAAGTCTTGTGTACTCGGTACAGTTTTACTCTGCATGGATAGAGCAACGTTCGAGTAACATCATCTTGGTCGAGAGCGAAATGAGAAAAGTTATTGTACGGCTGCAGTTTGGATGACTGCTGTAGCTGTGGTGCGGCTGGGGAGGAAGGTTTCATCTGCTTCTTTAGGCCTTAGGTCTGGTATCACATTTACCTCATGATGTTATAAAGCTTTATTAGGACTTATAAAATAACATTCCTAAGCCTCAAAAAAAGTCAGCGACTGTACGAACTTTATCTAGTTAAAGGTTATACATGCAATACAATATCAAAGCAATGGCACATAATTAAATACATCTTATAAGAAGCTAAACAGAAATATGTGATTTTTGTATTTCCTGCACCTCATGGTGTCATTATGTAGATTACAGATGATTAATCCTATCCTATCCTAATTTGACAGCTGTAACAGACCAATGTGAAGGTTCAACTTGAACTTCAATTTTTGTTCGTGGCGTTCTGCAGCGTTGCCGTAATTTTGCCAATGTCTTGTGTAGTGTGAAGGTTGGTCGGTCACGGATATGTTAAGATTTACTGTTTCTCGGTTGTCGACTAGAATGAAAAAAAAAAAAAAAGATTACATGAAATGTTCCAGATAAAAAAAAAAAAACATTGAAAATACTTCGACTTACAGACGTTTTTTTCTAGACTCCAAGGGCAGCACGCGCGCCGGGATAAAAAAAAATCCACCATTTTTATCCCGTGAGAACGAGACGGACGTATCTACATTCTAATTTTGTCAAGTTGACGCTAAGACAAAACGGGTGGACAAAACTTTATCCCAACGCGCGTGCTAGGCTACCTGAACTAATGGAATTATTAATTCAAGCAATTATTACTCTTGTTCTTCTCAGTGAAGATAGCATAGCACAGATTTTTTTATACATTTTCTGGTTTAGTTGTAATTAGCCATTACTTGATTTTAGACTAGCGCGCTCTAAAGCCATCTCTTTTAATCTGCACGCGAAAGTGTACAGAGTGATTTAGTGGCCAAGTCAGTAGTAGTCTTTATAACAATATGGAGGTAAGCTAAGCTCGTAATGAATATATGTGCTGAGATTTCTGGTTTGATAATGGAATCAAATATAATAGATGTTCGTTTAAACAACGAACATATTTTAATAAAAGCCACTGTTTCTCTCAAAAAACTCGGAAAAAAACAACTTTTCCACACATTTCAATCTCATATTATTTTCTAAGAAACCGGAATTTTTCTCGCAATTTCAGAGTTAATCACATACTAAATATTATTTATAATGAAGAGGGCAAATAAATACTAGATTAATTATATCCTTTGTCTAGTCGTTTTTTTTTTTTTAAATTAAAAACATATCAATTAGCGTATTCATAATAGTATCACAGTATCTGTTCCGCAGAGCTTAGCAGAAGTTAGAGTCAGTGCAGGTCAGCTCAGTTGTAAAAACCTCATAATCTATTAATAGTTCAAGCCAAGGTCGCAACTTTTCTCATTTCGCGCGCCACCAGCGTTCGTGGCCAGCGCGCGGCGGTTCGTTTGCAAAAACTTGCGCAATCATGTCGCGGTCGCTTGCTAATACAGCTTGCTAGCTTGCTTCGAGCTGCGAGATCCAATGCTTTGTTACAACTACTTAGTTTGAGTTACAAAGGTCCGACCTAACGTCTCTAATGACAACTCTGTTGCCTCGATGTTGTAATCTAATCAGATTCTGAATTATTCCAGCAAACTATACGGGCGACATCAAGTACCTTAGCGGAACTTTTTTTTTTCATTACTTACATATTGTACAGGCTAGTACAGGCTAATTGGCCATACCATTAATTCCTATTTTTTGTAATCGTAATGTCTTTGATTTCCACAAGACTTCAAGAGGTGATAGTTGCAGGACAGCATGTTAAGTAAGTCTTACTCGTAGTTGTGCTTTTTTTGTTCGAGGATCATGTTTATCACTTTTGACCAGCCAGGAGAATTTATGATAGCTCTTGAAAATGTTGTCTAAATTGTATAATTAATTTATTTTTAATTAATAATTATCAACTCGACCCGTCCAGACGGAGGATTTGGGCGTTTAGAAAATTGCCACGGGATTTGTCCATAACGATTTGAAACTTCTTCACTACAAGTTATTGTTTTAATACCTACATACACATAAAGCACTTTCATAATGACATTGTCAGTAATGTTCCTATATATGTATCTTGGCGGAATATCAAGCTACAGTTTTACATATTATAGGTACGTACACACACATCGATCTCGGTCGACGTCAACTAACAGAATCGTTTGACCTGAAAGCTTTTTGCTATGATTTGTGGCGATGGAAAATCGTAGGAATTTTTTCCGCTTACAGAGTTTTTTTTTTGCGGTTTTACTTTGCCATTTCTGAACAGCTGTATTATTGTAGTGTGCTATTTTTGCATGGTTTTTTAATCTTTACTAATTGAGTTTTTTTGGCAGCCTGTAGTTTTTTCTAGCTCTACTGGTTTGAAGTAGCAGTGTGGTATATCACAGACCTTTTTTTTTGTTAGCGAAAGAGAAATGTTTGCAAGATACCCGATTACTTTGAGGTGCTATGTGGGATTATGCCCACTAAAATTCCTTAGGTACCCTGCCTTGGTGCTTGACGGAGGACACCGGGATATCCTAGGGAACGTACCGTAGCCTTCACCATTGTCGCCTACGACAACTCCTACCACTCGAGGTCGTCGTCCTGCCCGGGGGCTCGTTTTGGTAGTTGGGCAATAGAAATTACGCTGTTCTGAGGCCACAGTTTGCTCCAGATGTTTGTCATTACCGGGTTTTTCATATTCCGCCATTAAAAAGCTTTTTAAGCGTCTTTTTCATGGCGGAATATGACAAACCCTTAGTAAAAATAAGAAAAAACGGGTTTAGATAGAAACGGGTATTATAAGTTTTTATTAACACCAGCAATGATAAGACGAACAAAAACAACTTAATACTAGTGTAATGCCAGTAACATTATCGCTAAGAGCGATTTCTTCCAGATAAATTTAGTGTTAAGAGTATTGATATCCTATCAATGAAATGGCGTGTGCGATGAGGGATTATGTGACACGTAAAATATAGACATACATAAAAATATTGGATTAAAACATATTTGAAGAATATTTATAAGCAATATGCACACATAAATAATATAACATTGGTATAAACATAGATTCACATCTTAACGATAAATTATCTATACTGAGATTTAGTCAAGTTTGTTTGTAGGATATTTTTGTTTGAGGTATTTTTGTCGCGCAGTCGCATCGACCGACTGCGCAATGTACAATCACAGTCGCGCGCTTGACAGCGTCATGTCATGCAACAAATATCGCGCCTCGTTAGTGGCAGACGTGTAATTATTATAATAGTAACGTCAGCAAAACAGGTTAATAAACCTTCTAATTTGTGTTATCAGCCTTGTAGCTCTTTTTCACAGTCTGCCTGGGGAAGTACCACACCTTTGCTAGTTATTCAATCACCGAGCAGTAGTGTGCAAACATTACTGTGTTCCGGATTGAAGGGCGATGTTTCCAGTGTAATTACTGAGCATAAAGATATCGAACATCAAATATCTCGCGGTGATAATTATACAATTGTGAATCTAAACTATACATACAGATAAACATAAACATAGATCCAAATATCGTTACTGCTGTAGGCAGTCATATAACATTGCCGTGAGAAACATTGAAATAGAATGAAAAAGGTCCAGCAAAACCTATTTGGCAAAGCAAGCCAATACCAATACCTGGATGGTATGGCGAGGTATTCTGGTTTCACGCTAGCTGTAGAAGTTCATACAAATACCGTGCAGAATACCGCGCAGTACTTTTCGCTTTTTTTCAATTTCAATTCGCTTATATATGAATTGGCCTTTAAGAATAGAGTATATTAGAGTATATAGAGTATATTTGTCTTGTCTATACAAAAAGCGTAGTCTGATTCCAACTCCTAAATGTTATCTAATTTCGATGATTTTTATTTATGTTATCTACACAGGGAAAACTATGCTTGTATATTTTATTTATTTTTTATTTCGTAATATTGTTATTATAGGCACCTAAAGTGACATTTTTTTGCGTCGAACATACGAGGTAGAAACTTAGTGTAATATAAACAGTTATTTAAAAAAGCATAGCGACGTAGATTATGGTTTATCCAAGCCATTGACACCAAAAAAAAAAGATTTTGTTAAGATTTAGGGGGTGATAACAGACTACCCCTAAACACAAATTTCATCAAAAAGTTATGAAAATTCACTAAATCTTTCTATTGCATGCACGAAGAACAGAGCGACAGCTATACAATTTCAAATACCGAATGCGCCGAAACCTCGCGGAAGGACTATCCTCTTAACGGTAATTTCTGTTAGGCGATGCGGTTTGGATTTATGACCACTGCCACCGGTTATTCCACCCTGTTGTCGGTATCATACTGTGTCAACCAAAGCATACTCTTACCAGATAAACATCAGACAATAATGAACGATACTTTGAGCGATAAAGCCGCCAGTTAGAAGCCTATTCCATAATGTATATGGTTGTCTATACTTTGTGTGTGTTTTAATAAAGAGTTATCTATCCAGGCAAGCTAGTTTGAGCGACAAGGCCGCCAATGAAAAGCCTAGTCCTATATTTGGTTGTCTATACCGTGTATGTGTTTTATTAGAGAGTTATCTATCCAGGCAATTGTGGCGCAAACCGAAACGTTGTAACGGAAATACATTACAACTACTCAAATATTCATAGCGGTATAAATAAAAAACTATCACTCGACCGGAGTGCTGCGTATGAAAAATTATTCGTATGCGACGTTTTTCAAACAAGTTAAATAATTTATGAGATTGCCTGGCGCTGGCGCCGAACGCGGCTAAATCTCTATGGGAGGACTCGTTTACTCAATTTTGCGACAGCTGTTGACCTATATCTTGTTGGATTTTGTTGGGTACCGTGTGTTAGACTTTCATAAATATTCATTGTCATTATCGGGTGAAACGGGTTGGGACCGGGGACTTGGGACCTAGGAATTGACTCGACGTAAGCCCTGGGTTTCAGCATTTTACAATGGCATTTGAAACTTTTTATGTGTTTTGCGTTTAAACTTTATAGCATTTTTTATGAATTAACGTTTTAACAAAAAAATATGTATGTATAGTAAAAATATATAAAAGTAGAATAGTAAATTAGTTGGACTGATTTATAAATAAGCGTCTCTTATATCTTTTTCTGTTTTTCTCTTTCTGATTGTTTTACTCCAAAATCACATCGCGTGAAATGTAATAAATTACTCAGTAAACATTGAGATTAAAACCACTGTGTTGTTCCCACTCAAGCTAAACTTTTTCATTAAGCGCCCGACCTCGCCCGTTGTCTCTCACACTCACAACGCACTGAACCCTCGCTCTCATGTCCGACTCCCACTTAATCCGTTTTATTTTTAATTACGTTGCGAACGCTACACGTCACAGAATAAGGAATAGTGACTACGTGTCTAATTGCCGACGAAGCGTTTGAAGTCGCCGCCACACGACCCAACTGGGAGCCGATTATTTCAGTATTCATAAATGTCAGACTATTAATTAATAGTATAGTTAGAGTGCGGTTTAGAACGGTATTGTTTTGCTAATATTCCGTTAGAGGACTGACGTATTAAAGGTACGGTCAAATAGCCTAGCGCAACTGTTTGCGGGATCGTGACGGCGTGGTAGAATGAGACAGGACTAGTGTAATGACACCACAGGCACCATTTTTAAATATATAAAAGTGTTACACGAAAAAGTTGACTTTTGTTGAGGTCACGTGGTTTGCTGGTCCGCAACCGGCCCGCGACTGCGAGTATCATGGGAGAGTTCGATAAAGAAAATAAGTTGTTGTTTTTTGCTTTTGAGATCGCTTGTTTTTCTTTGTCGCGGGAAGCCTGCGAGGGCGAGTTTCAAGTGCAGTTCTAAACAGAAGAAAAGCTAAAGTTTGTTTTCGGGGTCGCCTGATCCGCAACTGTAAGTTTCAAGGGAAAGTGTTATAGAAAGAAGGGTGATATTTTTTCAAGCATTGTTCGCTTCGCTGCCAACGGGAACAAATTTTTAGGTCGCCCCTTTCTCTGCTTACCCGAAGCGGCCCGCGAGGGCATGTTAAGGGAATGTGTTTAAAAAAGTATTTATTTCGTTATTTTTACGTGATTGTCATCCAAAATTCTGGTCGGCCGGGAATCAGAATCAAAAACTATACCGTCCATCAACATCATAGCGATGACAGCACTTATAGCGAATATAATAGCGTTTTCATATATTGGTACCCTGCTAACAAGATCGCCATTAGTTTTTCTTAAAACAACGCGGGCAAAGCCGCAGGCAATAGCTTGTTGTTAATATAAAACAGATACATTACTTAGTGACTTGGAGACAGAAAAAATCCAAATTAAAACCATTGGTTGTCTTCGCAAAGCACGTGAATTTTATTCAAATAGAAATTTACAAGAAACTAAGCAATTACTTTCTGTCCTCAAAATAAAATTAATTATTGTCTCTTTTATCTTGGCTCCTGTTTCTAAGTAATATTATTTTTATTTATTTTTCAAAGACTCGCTTAAATTTATTAAATATAGCTTATTAGTAGACTTTATTTTGGCATCATTATTTTTGTCTATAATTTATTTGTTAATTAGTTTTTATTTCCATCTAAATGTTAGTTTTAAAATTATGTTAAGCTTTTTATGACGTCGCTAAGTGTATGTTTATACATTAAGTTTGGAAATAAATAAAATATTAAGTATAATAATAATAATTGGAGAGGGTGGTAAGCTCTAGGCGGCCTATGCGGAGACGCAAGACAATCTCAGTACCGGTGCCAATAATTAATGTATATATTATTATTTTTATATTTTATTTCTAAATTTACTTACCTATTACTATCATGTTTTGTAAGATTGTCAGTTATAATAATAATAATAATAGTATTCTAGGCCGCGACTACCACGTTTGACCACTCATAGACGAAATCTAGCGTTAAGGGGAGCCCTGACCAGAGGAAGGTACACCGAGGCTGGGAGGAAACCGACCGACCTGTGAGTGATGGCCAGCTACCGGATGCCTACGCCATGATTGATATCTGGCGCGGTATCTGGTCGGTGACCGTTGAGCACACTGAGGGAAGTGGAAAGTTGTCGAGCGAAAATACAAGTCCATCGACTCCATGGAGTCCATTTTGATAAACCCCATAGGCATTAGTTGTGCAATCCTTACGAAACAGAACTGGAAGACACCTGACTCGGACGGATTGCACAACGGATTTACTTAATATTTAATTACTAACTTTTACCCGCGGCTCCGCCCGCGTTATATGAGGGGAAAAAAGTAGGTTCGTCAGTAGGGTATATACAATAATTTTGGACGCTATTTTATACGCTGTAATGTAAATGCTTTATTCTTTGGGTTTGCATGTTTTGTTGTTTTCGGCATAAACATATAGATTTTTAGCTCTCGATACACGATACGTTACATTACGATACGATAAGTCGAAAATCAGAAACCCTAGGTGCAAAGTCTCATGTAATTGTGGTCACTCTGCAGCGCACGCGTTGTATTGTATTTCTTGCATAAAAATGTCGAGGTGTTTACTACTAGATAACCCGGTAATTTTTAGGCGGATAAAATTTTTTTGGTTCATTGATAGACACGAGTAGGCGTAACCATGAGATAGCCAATGAGAACGCTTAGTCTCAGTCCCCGCAAAGCTTTGGTGACTTTTTTAAAACAACGATCTCGTAATATGGTATCTATATTATCTGTGAATTAAGGTTTATTTTCTTCCGAGTGACTAACTGAAACTTGGCAAAGTGGCCACAGTTAAATGGGACATTGCAACGTATTGCCGTCACCTCTGATAATGTATTATAATTATAATAACTTCTGATTTCGGATTTCTCAAAGTTCGAAGGTGTCGAATCTCTGTTGATGATCTACTCAGTATCGAGAGTGGGGTACTGGTGTGAAACACTTGGCGGGCGATCGCGCCGTAACAAATCCTATTACCGGCTACTTTGGTCGGGATTAGAAGAAAATGCGATGTGATAGGAGGGATTTATTGGTGGAATTGGGAGAGGATACTTATTTCATGTTTTTGAAGGATCGGTAACACTATTGGCGATGGTTATCTAACAAAAAAAAAGAGGTATTTTAAGACTTAGATTAAATTACTGTAGTACTTGAAGATAAAAATATCATATTTTTGGGGCACCCTAGCAAAAAGGGACCCCGTGCTATATTATAAAGCACGCTTAATAATATACAGACCGATTACGAAATTGGTCGAAATGGAGTTATATGAACTCTTAGGTCCCTCCTAACGCCATCTATGATCTTATTTAAAAATTTCGGATTGCTTTGCCAACAAACCATAGCATGGGTCTCTTTCACTCTTTTGAATTTTTTGTATAGGGGCTTTGATAGACAGAGACACAAACAATATTGGGTCATGGGTCATACGCCATTTGTGTGAAATGTGAAGTGTTAAATTAAATCGACCAATTATAGTATGGATCGCTTATCGCCAAACTTTGAGGTATGTTTTTTTATATTTTTTAACAAAAAATAACTTAACCTATTAACTTATTTATTAAGTCTCTCTTTTAATAATTTTGTTTGATTGTTTTAGTTATATTATTTAAGTTTTATGTCGGCTTACTGCAAAATATTTTTAATGTTTCTTTGTAATCTTTGTAATTGTTGTTGTAATTAGGCTAGGACTGTTTTTCAGTAACAACTGATATATTTTTTAAGGATATACTGACTTAACACAGTTTGTTTTAAAAAAATTAAGAATCAATTATAATTAACTGTTTTTTTTTAAAGCGCGGGACGTAGCTACTTACAAAATAATGGTATAGGTAGCTATTTTGTTCGATTTCGAACCCGAATCGGTTTGACAAAGTATTAAGGAAAATGTCCTTATACCATGACTCCTTAATCAAAACAGGGTCCGCAAGTAATTTCACATAAGCTGATTATAAAAGGGCTGCCGTCGACGATATTCATTCGAATTTAGCTTAATTTAAAAAGTAATTTCTACTAAATCGGGTAAGATTAGGTTCAGAATAAAATTAAATATCATTCTGGGATCTGGCTGGATTTTATTTGGACAGATAAAGCCTAATTAATCTATTTTCAACCGAAATTGTGGTGAAATCCAAACTTATTTTTTTGAACTTTCTTATTTCTTGAGATGTTGAGTAAAATATAGAACAGAACACTTAACTATTTACCCGACTGTTTGTGTGTTCTCTTGTAGCCTAAATGGCTTAACCAATTTTGGTGAGTGAGGTGACGTTGGATTTCACTTTACGTCCGAAGTGACGTAGGGGTAACTTGTTTCGAAATTTTCGTAGTTCGATTTGATTTTGATGATGAGGAGTTTTATTTTGGTGTCATTCGAGTCACAGAAGAGATTTTTTTTTAGTTTGAGTAATTTATGTGTTCTCGAGAAATTCTGGGTTCTTCATTTTTGTGGATTTTGTATTGTAGGGCAAATGAAAAATATGGCTTTTGGTAATAGGTATGCCACATTATTTGGCAAATTCGCTTTCATACTAGTAATCTTGTGAGAGGTTGACATTTACTCTTGATTTACAACACTTGACATTTGTTCGTCTCTCAAATAAATTAGGATGTTCTGTTACGAAAATTCTGATTTGCATTACGAGTATAAGGCTGGTCAAGGTCAAAAGTTTAATTTTTATTTTTAAAGTGGTCTACACTAGTCTTATGGAGCTTTACTACATGTAGCTCTGATACATTTGTTTTGCATCAAGCAATTTTTCTTAATGTTAGTAGAGTTTTCTCAGAGTAAGAATCCGTACCTCAAAACAGAAGCAACGTAGCGTGGCAGGCAGTGAGGGCAGCACTTTCACTGGCTGTGTACTATATACATTTTAACGCAAACACAAAGCGGCTAAGTTTAGAACACACATTATGTGCCAATTCAGTTTTCCAGTTACAGTATTGGTTTACAAGAACACCAGATAATCTGGCACCCTGTCACCTCCAAAACATTTCGAGAGCGGCTGGTGTTGCGGCGGAAATGGTGGAAAACCTCAAACGAAATAAATATGAATCGCTCGGCGGGATACATATTCTTCCGTTTGTTGTTGAGAGCATAGTATGTAGTATTATTATATGTTCCGTGACCATGGGACCGTGGGGTCCGGCCGCCCGTAGTAGTAATAGTTAGTAAAGGAGCTCTCCAGGCGCCTCGTCGTAGTTACTGGTGACCAAAGTGCTGGCGCTTACCTCGGCCAAAGGGTGAGTTTAGCAATTCAACGGGGTATGGCACCTTACCCACAGATAGCGACCTAAATGCGGTTTTTTATTTGTAGACATTTTAGATTTAATTTATTTAAGTAATAATTTAAATTTTGTTAGTAGTTTTAGTTTGTTTATTTTAGTTTAGATTATAATAATAATATGGTTTATATGATATTTTTAGTTTAGTTAACGTTGTTTATTAGGTACAATCGAAAAATCAGTTTGATTACGACAAATAAAAAAAGTTGGTAAGTGTTTTCAAACAGCTTTGTGTGATGCCAAATGTCACAAACTTTCTAAAAATTCCTTTGATTCTGAATTCGTCAGAGGCAAAACCGAACCGATTTGCCTGCAGAGTGCTGCAAAAAGACCCATCCGTCAAATCTAGACTACTTTTTGTGAAATGACAAAAGAACTGTCGTTTCGGTCAAAAATGCAATCATCGCGACATATTTCGGATAGAGCACACAACATTCACCAGAAGTGTTGCCGTTAGTTTTAGAGTTCAGAATATTGTGACTGAATGAAAACCCGTTTAGTTCTATAATATTTTAAGCATTTTTATTATTTAGCTATGAACAGGAAACAGTATAAATAACAATCTCTCTTACTATTTGTTTACAAACGATTAACTTGTCAACTTCTTGGAATAATTTTGATTTTCATACATCAAAAAAATCTTCTCTTAACAGCTACACATCCATTACTGGACGAAGCTTCCCGCTTAGCAGACGGCTTGCAGAATCTTCACTGTTTACTAACTGGAGAAATTAATGGCTTAATGGTAGAATGCTGCCTTCAATTCCCGGCCGGGAGAATGTTTGAATGAAGAATTTAAATATCTGCTCTGGTTTGGGTATTAGTTATCCTTGTTTTTGTGTGTTCCATGGCATCATCTACTTATGGTAATACTAGTGTGGAGCTATGGGTGCGAAACGTTATCTTTTTTTTTAACTAGTAGGGCTTTGTTTTGCAGAGCTCACATGGCGAAGTACCACAGCTTTGCCAGTTATTCAGCGCCAAGCAGTAGTGTGCAAGCATTACTGATTTATAAACATGCCAGACGCTTACCATCAGGCGAGCGACTTGCTCATCTAGTCACTCAGTTCCATTTAAAATAAAAACTTGGTACGAATAAAAAAGTACATTCGAATAGACCGTGGATGTATGAACGACTGCGGTCCGTGACGGTCCAGCACATTGTGCCAAAAAACAGAACAAAAACACCACTTCGAGTATTTAGGCTAGAGCCATCGGGTGAAGTGAAAATACTTCCGAGTCTGTGACAGACGTTTCATTTTAATAGATACGCGATACCGCGTGTACCTAAGTTTCGTTTACGTGGAAGATTACATTCAGTACCAAAAGCACAAAACAAAAAAAAAACCGGTCAAGTTCGAGTTGCACCGAAGGTATTACAATTCAAAAGACAAAGCCTTTTAAAGGTAGGACGAACGAATAGACAGCGTAGGCTTATTAATTTTTTATTGCAGTGGAACATCACTAATTCTTTGTAGACACAGAAATGCAATGAGACCACCCCTAGTACGGTTTTCATAACCACAGAAAAGAGAAAAAAAACTTCTAGATCTCTCTTTTCTGTGATCATAACCATCGCATTATGATATTCAATTGGGTACTAGAAAAGCATAAGTGTAGTGTAGCATAAGTGTAGTGTATGTGATTCTATAATAGTATTTGTATTCTTAACTGTGCAACTGCAAAAAAGATTTGAGTGAAAGGTAATCTACATTCACAACAAACCTCCTCTGTTATAATGATTCTACCATTGATAAACATTATAGGTTGTTTTAATAATGGCAAAATGTGTCGTTGTTTTGCAGTTAGATTTTAATATTTTGATGATTTTAATAGCGAACAATATTTTCAGAATCAATATTTTGATGATTTTAATAGCAAACATATTGATCACACGCTCTGCACCTAACATAGTTGCACTGTCGATAAATTGCGGCAGAAAAGTCGCGCAGTAACTAGTGGCCGTTGAACAAAACGGTATAAAAATTCACAGGACTGGCGACTAATGAGTATAGACATAGATTAATTAAGTAGTATCGGTAACAAAGAACTTCCCCACAGGTATCCGCCTAGTCTGCAGGTTAGCTTCACCGTGGCTTGGTCACCCACAAAGCTAAGAGAAAAAAGGCCTTGGCAGTCCTTGCCTTGTGCGGTAGGTACCCAGCCCGGCTTCTCCGGGCTTCGTCTCTAAGCCCACGTTGGAGTGGCCTGGGAGACAGGTTGCGGTGCATTCATTATGGGCAGCACCGCAACTGAGTCGGGATGCGGTGTTGTATGGGTGAGTAAAGGCTACGGCGCGATAGGAGTGCCGGTAACACTTTACTTTCCTGCTGATGCAGTAGTAAAATAATGTTCTATCAAATGACTTTCAGTACCGGTTAAAAACAACTATCATATCAATTTTTGGAGCGCTATCTGAAATGATATGATAAGCCGAAATTAAGCTTGATTATACTGATCAACCATTATCATGAGAACACCCTGTGTTCGCGAAAAAATCATTTAACCATACCATCCATATCGTCGAGTCTTTAACTTTTTTTTTCCAGCATAAAACTTTTATGGTAAAGTTAACGAAATTAAAGTAAAATGCGCGGTCTATGACCCCACTTACTTACTTGGAACGCTATGCATTATCAATAAAGGTGTGCCTTTACCCTTATCACAGACTCGTCGAACAGAAACCTACTTATTCAACTATACCCTCTACATTATTTAACCTGTTATAGCTATAAGTGCTTTGTCTCGCTTTCGCGTTTCATGGTTCTGAATTCTTTTCATTCAAATTTGACACAGAACTTCACACGCATAGTGTATTTTTTCAATAAAATTTGTTTAATTATTCTACGACTGGAGGGGAAGACCAAAAAGTTCTGACGAATAAAAAGTTCCAAAAAATTAAAAAGAGGTTCGAAATTGAAATCTGACAATTTTAATTCAATAAATCGATAAATCTTAAGTATAAAAATACTTATATCTAAGATATCTAAGAACCAACAAATTATAATTGTAATGTCGCGTGTTAGCAATTTCTTTGCATGGTCATTTAAACAAATTTCAACTTCAATCTCGTAATAATTTTAAAATTCAGATCGGCTGCTCAATAATGCAATTACATGAATACATAAAACGCAAAACCAACTTCCATCTTCCGAAGCTCCAGCAAAAAGTCAAAAGCCATACGACACCGATTCCAATCACACAGAGCTTCGTTTTTTAAAAACGGTATCCGTCCACCGTCCAGTATTACTGCAGACTGCAGCCTTTTTCGGTGTTGCCAACACACGATATACAATTAAACCATAACATCTTTCTAGGCGTACTAATAAAATATATCAGCCAGTTGAAAATGGACGTAAAACAGCGACCGGTCCTCTTAGTAAACGATGAACATTCTACGATCTCCAAGCCGCGTGGGGATTATGGCAACCACTTCCTCAATTTGTTGGTAAGTGCAGTAGTGGACGAGTCAAAAATGTTATTTTCTCAGAGTCGATTTTGTTGTGATCACAGTTCAGAACGAAGAGTATTCTAGAGTTTTCGAGCTCCAACCACGAGGTAATTCCTTGTTTTCCCCAGTACCTATATAAATACACAATCAGTCCAATCGACGCGGTAATTGCTAACAATGACCGACGCGAGCATCGCGTGAGAGGTCGCGTGCTGTACTTGATTAAATTCTACTTGAAGATGATACAAGGTGGTTTTTTTATTACTAAGCCGTATAGATAATGAAAAAAAAGTGTTATCCGAATTTTCAAGCAAGTTTATTTTTTATTCCGTTTATAAGACTGACTGAACTGTCTGTGTGAGTTTAAGCAAAATTCTCAAATTACAATTTTAATTTCAAAATCACGTCTTCATTCACACCGTTACAAGGAAGTGTAGTCGAGAAGGTTTTGGTCGCGACCCATGCACCCACCAGCTCGATCCATCAGTGGATTGAGGGGAAATCCCTCAAGACCCGTATTCCCACCAACGGGATGAGGGGGAAACTCATAAAACAAACTAGATCCAAATTTGTCTCACCACAACCCGAACTTAATTACATTACATGAGTTCACCTTGTATAAAAAATTGTCAACTGCGTGTAGTGACACGCTCATGATAAGGTTCCGAAGCTAATTTAGATATATAATACAATCATCATATTCCGACGTCTGAGCATGCAAAATTGTAATTACGGGCATACGGAACATTTGTCTTAAATTGATTTTAGCTGATTTGCATTCTACGTTATTTTTAACGTACTTAACTTCCAAAAAAGGAGAAGGTCAATTGAATTATTCTAAAGATGCGTGCAATCTGAAATCTTGACCAGCACAAAATATAATCGAAATCAAGTCTTTTGGCAAATCATAATTAACATATTATTGTTTAATAACATTAATTTTCAACATGAGCCAAAACTATGTGGCATTTTTATTAAATTTTTCTGTCATCAAAATTTTATTTGCCAAAATATCATCAATATATTTTCTTGTTGACATAAATGGCAAAACAACGAGGGTTATTGTTGCAGAACTGAATAAATGACACTAAAAATTATAAATGAGTTTTGAAGTAGCTACCCAAACACCCTGTACACCGTATCTACTTGTTCTGATATTTCCAGCGAGTGGCACGTGCCAGGCGAATGCTCGACTTGATTGCTTACTCTACTGGCGTGACTACTGCCGTGACTGTTGTGACTGCTGCCATGACTGGTTTCCAACTAACAAATCACGGCGCAGCATGGAGAACAAGTTCGAGGCTGCCTTTCCACCAGAGATGTGCGAGGGAGATAGCCGGTGAGCGAGGTTAAGGCTGCCTATACTCCAAAGATGTGCGAGGGAGATAACCGGTGAGCGACGCTGAAACCGTGATTAAAGAACGATTAAAGCAGCCCACGGTTACGATGACATATGATCATCAGTCTGAAAATGTTCACTGCTAAACAAAGGCCTCCCCTTAGACCGCCACACTGAACGACAATCTGCCATTGGCATCAACCGGTTGCCCGTGATTTTTAGAATGTCTTCGGTCTACCTAGTGGGAGGCCTAGCTGCGCTGCGTCTTCCGGTTCGTGGTCACCACCCAATAACTTTTCCACATCGGTTATCGGTTTTACAAGCGATGTGGCCCGCCCATTGCCACTTCAGCTTGCAAAATCTGAAAGCTACGTCTGTGACTTTGGTTCTTCGACGAATATCCGCGTTCCGGATTTTATCGCTCAAAGAAACTCCCAGCATAGCTCTCTCCATTGCCCGCTAAATGACTTGCCCCCGAATACTGAAACGTTTGTTAACTTTGACAACAGATTAATTCTAATACTGCCTTTGTCGGGCACTAAGCAAATGACAAAGCCAGCAATAAACTCAATCTGTCGTCTAAGTTAACAAGCGTTTCAGTATTTGGGGGTAAGCTTCTCAAAAAAGACGTTACGCTACATACGAATCATTTCATTGATGCAGTGTGGTACAGAGAGGTCATTTTCCTTTGTCAACCCTCGTGAGCATGAATAACATCTCAATGATACACTCCAGAATCTGTCTACGAAGTTTCAAGAAACTTATACCTTTGTTCGTGTTCACATATTCTACTTCAGGCACTTGTTTAGTTATAATTCTATTAACGTTTGTGATGTAAATATCGCAGAGTTGTAAAACTATTCTAAGTTTGTCAATTCTTGGTAATAGAGAGACCCTCTAATTTGAAATTATACAGCTTTTTTGTTTGAAACTATTCCAAAAGTTGTTATCTTATTATCTAAAGGTCCAGGGTACTCTATTCTAATAATCTATTCTATAAGGTACAAGGTGTTCTAGAAGGTAATCTAGTCTAAGGTACGTCTAAACAAAGGTATACGGGTGATAATGAAAGATACAACAATATTTGATCGGATATGGAAATTTCTCACCATTTTGACCAACTTTTACTATGGGACCAATCCTTAAATCGCAAAAAAAATATCACCTGTTCTATATATCTTGACATTTTTGTATGGAACATATTTTTTCGCGATTTCAGCATTGGTCCCATACAGTAAACGTTTTCTAAGCTAAATAAATAAATAGTGACAACGGCATTCGTATGTATGTTTGAGTGTACTTTTTTCCGACGATAACTAGTGAAATGTTAATTCGATGTTCATGAAATTTTATAAGCAAGTATTCCATTTCAAAACTATTTTTAGGTTTGAATATGAGTATGGTACGGCGTTATGAAGTTTTATAGGTCGCGAGGTCTCAGTTTGGAGCGAACTCCTACTTTAGAGAGTGGTACAACAGATGCCAATGTTGGCCTAAATGAGAACATTGATCAGCAAGAGTACACAAGTAACAAAGTAATTTTATGCAAAAGCGTTGAATATCACAAGTTTCTGTGTTGAAACGTAACAACCTCGAATTTTAATGAAGGTAAGGCTAAAGGGACAATTAAAAGTCTTGCATAATTCAGCTGTATGTCTGAACCGAGGGCAGCGGGCGCGGGCGGTGTGTACCACCCCTTATATTCACATCTGCCCCTGACTTGATTACGAAAGCCGACTTTTTGAAAATTTAATTTGGAATTTCTCGAAAAGTTTCAACTTGATTGCTTTATTCGGGTTGATTTTGGTATATTTTGAGGAGTTGTAAGGTTACATTCAGGATATAAAGATTGTAAAATATGAAGCTGGCGAAGATATGAGTAAGTACCTTGTTAGGGAACTTTTTGAGAAAATTCAGATATTTGAAGCAAGTTGGAGTTGGAAGCTGGTAATAAGTCTTGCTGCAAAATGTGTGATTTGGTTTTGCATATTATTTACGAAAACTGTTCAAGCGTAGGATCTCATACTAATATCTCATTGATACAGGTCGTTAATAATTATTGTTATAATTTTAAGTTAAATAAATGTTCTAATAAAGAGACAGAAAAATATATTTGCGATTCTAAAAATCGGCACAATCTCATTCCAAGGCCGAAAGTATTAAAAAAATACTCGCGATTTTAATATAACATTGTAAAGTATTGTTATTTTGTTGTGGCTAACAAATCCTCCCAAGGATTCGTAAAAGCCTCTTTTGAATAGGTATTGTTTTATTTCAATCAAGATTTTATGTATTCAAGGGCTCATTCCCTTAAAAATATAATTTCTACAATGAAAATGTTTAAGAACTTTGGTTAAATTGTTGAATTTTATTAGAACAATTTATTATGTTGTTTATAAATAATCAAATTTATTATTCTGAGGTTTTATTCAGTTTGCTAAATTGGGTACGATTTTGTGTTTTAAAAATTAAGCCATTCTGATTCACGCTGCTGCTGATTCACATGTTTCGTTTATTTTTGGCTGCCGTTGGGTGTTTTAATACAGATTTTCAAACTGATGCTGGTAGCTACTCGTATATAGGATAATCAAGTACTAGAGAGTACCATCACCATGCTATGGGTTCCTCACCTTGTTTTACTTTACCAGTGGCTCAAGGTTTTTGAACCCACGCTCTGCGGCGTGAGATCAGAACGCGCTACTTAGCCCATGCTTCATTATCATCATCATCAGACAGAATGCGTCCACTGCTTAAGAAAAAAAAGATCTCTCCTTGGAGCGCTACACTGAACATCAATCTGGTATTTGCATCTACCGATCGCCAGTGGCTTTTACATTATCGTCGTTTCACCTAAAAGTGGGAAGTCTACCTATGTTACGTCTTCAGATTCTAGGGTTGCTAATCGAGAACCTTCCCCGTCGGTTATCGGTTTGGCTCATGCTTAAATTTTAATAAAGTTATTTTTATTATTTATTTTTTGTTTATTAAGTACACTATAGTAAAATCATCAATAAACGGAAAACCTCTATATAAGTACGTTGTTCGGTAGTCGTTTTGGTTCTTTCGTCGCGCTTATAAGCATTTATCATCCAGAACAACTCAATTATAAGCAGTGTATCCATTATCCACGCATGTCGGGAACAGAATGAACGACCACACCAACTGCGTGTTTGCGTCGCTAACACATTCCTTAGATTAATTAAATGCTTAGGTATATTTTATTTTGATATTTAGAACGCCCCTTGAATTTCACTTATTTACTCACTTATTAAAGTAAAACACCCATCGTCATTATTCATGAACGAAAAAAGGGTCGATAGGACTTAGTAAATTAACTTAACCAGTCACTAGTCACTAGTCATGAAAACAAAACTATAGCTAGTCGCAATCGGAAGATCGGATATTCGTTTTCAGGCATAACTAAATTATTGTGCTTCAGTCCAGAAGGCGCGATCATCGCCAAAACTGGAGCATACCTAATTTTTGATATAAATGATTACAAAGGGCTGATTTAAGAGCATAATTTCACAGAGCGTTAAGTTTGATGAGCCGATGGTAATTTTCGCTAAGAGGCCATTGATGTACAAGGAAACTCGAGGTTCAGAGAGAGAGAGAGAGAGAGGGTTGTAAAATTTAAAGTCCTTCCTTACATGTAGGTTGTTATATTAATTAAAAGCATAGGCTACACGAATAAGCAAACCTGAAAAACCATTTCTTGCAACTGTTCAGTCTGACCGGACCGAGCACAATCAGTAAGGTCTGACCGGACCGAACACGGTAATTTTATTTTGATTTGTACTTTATTTCTATCCGGTCGCCACGCTGTTTGTACATGTATCTTAATGCCTTTACACGCATGGTAAGACCAGCTGCCGTATTCTCAGCTCAAACGGAAAAGTTTCGATTCGAGATTTACACTCTCCGTCTGCGTCAACCACAAGTAGGATGATAGAGACAGAAAGTGTACATTTCGAATCGAATCCTTTCCGATTGGCTTCAGAATACGATTACAGACCAGGTAAATATCAGATCAAGTTTATATCAGATCAGGTGAAACTGACGAAAAAACTGGCTATATTTGAGCCCACGTGTCACAGACTGACATATAAACATCATTAATAAATCCTTGCCTATATACAGAAAAACCCGTATAATTCCTTTAGTGTTGAATAATCGAATAAATCACAGTAATGGACCGGATTTTTTGCAAATGGATCCGTTTCCATAAAGGCTTTCCCGATGTTTTTTCAGTGAGGCTCTGAACATAGCGAGGCTAAAAACGTGTAATAAATTATAGTACATAATAACATCATAGATTTGATGGTGGTTAACATTCAACAAATAGTAACAACAAAATATAGCACCAACTGTTGCCATACCCTACGGTAATAGAGCCATATGTATTACTATATCCTGAATATGTCATTTAAGACCTGCATGTATCTACATATTTCATGTCGCAATAAATGATTGAGTATTGAGAATAAGGTAGCATTTTTCCGCATGCAGTGGCCGCAGAGTTCGTCCCGCTCCCGGCAAGTTTTTTGAATGTGGCCGAAATCGAGGCATTTGGTGCACTGAACCAAAAGTGTGTCTGTGTCGACACCGGCCTTCTTTTTTTTTAGGCTTATGTATATTTATATTTTTTGCTTCTATCAGCCGCTTGTGTATCAGCGATGATGATCGTACTTTTTATCAAAATTACTGTAGCTTGTGTTTATCTTGGACTATCAGGTTTTCCACATCTCTGAGTCTGTGTGATAAGACAGGACGTCCTTTATGATGAGCAGTGGATTTCCTACTTTTGCGATTTCCACATTTAGGGCTTTGTCTTCTTAGACCCGAATTTAAACTAGTTCAGATCGTCCTTCGTATCGCAGGTCAGGATCAACTTCCTGTTTCCGACTTTGCAGCCTCGGTCGATCTTCGCTCCGGTTTGCTTCGCGTTTAACGCTACTCTTATCCTGTCTATCGCTTTATCAGCGGTCGAGGTTTCAGTGAGATTTGACGTTGAAACGATCAAGGTGTGGTTAGGTTTTAGGCTCGGGGGGTTTTGCAGCTACTTGTGCGTACGTCAGCTTTAAAGAGCCTTCGTTTGCTTTAGATAGCTCTGTTTCTATGCTGGTGGGGGTAGACTTAGTTTTTCTTGCCGCATCGTCTGAAGCTCCGACAACACGGTTTCGAGTCGCGTTTTAATCGGCTGCACGTGCTCCTCGATATTTATTGATATAGGACCAGAGGGAGAGGAGGAGCATTTTTGCTATTTTGCGTGATTTCCGTTGGCCTGTTGTGCTGTTTATGGCGCCCAAGTGTTGGAGAGGGGGCGGGGTCGATCGGAGGTGAGCCAGGGTTTCTGAGTTCAGATGGAGGATCTATACCATGTCTGTCATTCACCTTACGGATCTCTTCTGTGCCCGTCTAGTTACCTTTGCAGAGAGTTCACTCCGGTTTTTCAACCAATGTAATTGGCTCCGAGTCGACAGAAGGACCGGCAGGGGAGTTATTGGCCACGGTATTCAGTTGGCGCCTAAGTTCTTTCACGGCCTCTGAGATATCTTTTTCTCTGGTGTGACTCCCTCGTCTCGTAGATCTGTCAGTCGTGTATAGCTTTCATCTCTAAAAGTGTTGCTAGATTTTACTAGTGCTAATCAAATATATTTTTTAAATTATTTTGTGTTATCGACTTCTAAGATCATGCGATGTCGAAATGCGATAACACATCGCATATAAAAAAAAAACTGATTTTTCTATAAAATGTCTCATACTACCTACATACGAAAACACAAAAACGTATTTTACTGTGAAAACTTGGTTCAAATAAGAGAAAACATTACCAAAAGCAAAGATTACTTTGGCCTGACCTTCTCGGATCAAGATCGGATAGTCAACTGTGTATCCAATTATTATCCAAAAATATCATATGTTTATTATTTGTGTATATTATATATTACTAGCTGTAACACGCGAATTCGTTCTCGTGGACCTACAAAAAAGTAGCCTATTTCAGTCTCCGACCCTTCAGCTATATCGATGCAAAAATTCAGCTTGATCTCTTCAGCCGTTTAGCCGTGATAACGCGACAAAGACCCAGACAGAGACACAGAGTTACATTCAAATTTTAAATATTATTTAGGATTAGGATGACCTTAGTTTTATCGTAGGTTTTATGTCCACACACTACATTGAACCTGTCAAAACAATTTAGCATTCGGTTCCACGTTATCTCATTTATTTAGTCAAATGTCAATCCAAGCCAATTATATCGTACGAGTATTTGTGTGTTACATTTGTAAATAGACGCGTTTCTGGTCAATTTATATTATAGCTTAGAAGATTCCTTAAAATCATTATTATGTAAAAAAAATATAGAAAACCAATTAAAATTATCACTAATCCAATACGCCGCTACCAGCAAGCATCGTGCCCAAAATGTGGCCGAATTGTCGCGTAGAGCTGCGATAATAATCCTTGAGCAAGGTAGCAGGCATTCACGACACCAGATGCTTTCACCAGACAGGTTGATAATTGTTTTTTTATAGCTTAGTTTGTGGCCTCGTAACCTTGTCGCTCTAAGGAAGAGCCCTATGTTCAGCAGTGGACGTCTTATGGCTGATGGTGATGATGAACCTTGTCGCGTTTGCGTTTTCTTGTTGAGTGGCGACCGTGAACCGGAAGACGCAGCGTAGGCAGGCGTCCCAGTAGGTGGACTGACGACATTATAAACGTCGCGGTTAACCAGTG
Source organism: Apocheima hispidaria (assembly GCA_947579745.1). Taxonomy (NCBI): domain Eukaryota; kingdom Metazoa; phylum Arthropoda; class Insecta; order Lepidoptera; family Geometridae; genus Apocheima; species Apocheima hispidaria. The sequence continues at coordinate 15,231,968 of OX388154.1, forward strand.
GATTCTAGTAGTAAGTTGTCGATTGGTGTGGCGCTCTAAGGGGGAGGCTTATGTTAAGCAGTGGACGTCTTCTGGCTGATGATGGTGATGCTGATGAACCTTGTCGCACTTACGACGTCACAATAGCGCAGTACAATGAGCCCACGAAATAGAATCCAACGAGCCGTTTAGGCTACATGAAGTAATAGTACAGGAACATACAAAGATACATACTTACATACACATCACAATAATATTATAAATGCGAAAGTTTGTGTGTATGTAAGTAGATAAATAAGTATGTAAGTATGTAAGTGTGTTTGTTCCTGTTCAACTCTGTAACGGGTGAACGTATTTGAATGAAATTCGGGACAGAGTTAGCTCACTACCTGGATTAACACATAGGCTACATTTTATCCTGGAAAAATATTCGGCTTCTGTGGTATAGCGGATGAAACCGCGGGGTGCAGCTAATAGTAAATATAATCAAAGTTTAAAATAACAGTTTAAATTCGCATCATCCAAAGTATTTCTTAGAACCCTGAAAATAGACTTTTTGGTACATTCAGTCAGTAACGCATTTTTGCGTACTTTGTCACATTCTGACAGACTACGATCTCGACCTATAAACTAAACAAAGCTTTCATTGTAACAAAGTATTTATTTGAGTCAACGTGTTAACAAGCTATCAAGAAAACAATTTTCTCGAGCGATAGTCGTCAGATTATTAGCTGAGAGAAATAAATACCGAAGGGGTCGAAACGGGGGTGATGCTACAGAGGGGTCGGAGAGGGGCAGAAAAGGGGGTCTTATTAATATTATCTGGCGGTGTCGGAATAAATTAATCCGCAGTGTTGGAGCAGAATGCCGAACAATAAACGGATAGAGTGTTAAACTAGACTGTTTCGTCGCTCGTAATTGTTCGATTAGTATGGATACGACTGGTATTTTTGATATTTACATATTTCGAAGTGTAGGGCTCTTCTGCAGAGTCCGGCTGGGGGAGTACCACACCTTTGCCAGTAATTCAACCACCAAGCAGAAGTGTGCAAACATTACTGTATTCCGGATTGAAGGGCAATATTTCCATCGTAATAACTGGCTATAAAGAGATTTAACATCTAATATCTCATGGTGACGAGCGCAGCGCATTGTCAATCACTTATTGAAGTGTTAAAGTTCAAAATTCTGGATGGCACTGAATTGTTATGGGCAGGCGTGAAGCTTAACATCAGGCGAGTGACTTGCACGTCACGTCACCAAGTTCCATAAAAAAAAGAGGGGCAACCCATTTGGCGGCATACATTACCCTTTAGAGAATGTCGCGTTGTTCAAAGTGGGGAATTTAAGTCAGTAGGATGGCATGACCTTCTTAAATCGGCAGTGTAAGCTACCAAACGATCTGCCGTGATTAATTAGACGGTAATCTACCGAGATCGGCCACTGCACTGGTAGCTTCATTTTGTAGTACTTTGTCTAGCTGCCCAAGACATTAGAGCCAGGTAAATCTGGATTAAGCTCGTATTGTCTGAATAAATTTATATCACCCGTTTTGTCGTAGCAGATTCGAATCTAAACTAAGAATGGCTAATACCCATTGCCCAATATAGCTACCAGCATCAGTATTTTACAACGGTAAGTCTTATTACTACATTATCACGCAGAGGCTAATGGGGGATTTATACGACTCATGTTCGATAAGGCACTTCGGAAATCATCGCGAAACGGGTATGCTGAGCGTGTCAATTTACTGTTTACGTGGTAATTTTTGATGTGGGATCTAGTCCTAGTCTTTTGGCAAAAATCGACCCATTACAAGTCCTTGCTCCATCTCTGTGTTTCTGAAAATATAAAGTATGGCAACTTATCTTGCTCATACATTTACTTCATGCTATCTGCTAACTATGCTTAGCAAATGTTTAACTTTCGAATTTAGGCGCTTGTTATTTATTTTATTTATTTGTAATCTTCACCAAAGAAATAACGTTCTTATCCACATAAATCTATCTTTAAGATGAAGCCTAAGATATCCTCTTAATTTGTTGACCGTCCCCCTTAATGCCCCGACATAAACATCAAATATCTGAAAGGACTATAGCGCGTGAAATTAAGCAGGATAATTCTTATGCTCGTTAAGTTGGAGGTGAGATCATGCTATCGTAGCTCCTAGGATTAGATCTTTTGCACATTTTTAGCAGTTTTGAAGAATAATTTAATGATTGAGAATTTAAAAAAAAAAACATACTTGTTATGTTCCTTAAATCATTATAAAAAATATTCTAAACAATGGTTCATTTTAATATTTTAATACTATTTTTATTCTGAACTCCTTGGGTTATAACATTATTAATTATAATATAATGACGCAACATGACATATAACATAAATATTTCATTTCATTTCATGACTTTTTCGCGTTCCCGCGCGCCAAAAACAAATAACAAGAAAATAACAAATACCACTAAGACGCACTAAGTTAACACAAAACACTAAAACCTTAAAAGCCTTCGCTTTCATTATAAAGGGCATAAAATAAATGAAAGCCGTAAGTTAATCTGCGCTAATTACTTAACCTCAGGTTTACCTTCGTTTTTACTGTGTGCGTGAGAACAGCGTATGAGTTTCACGTTCGTAGTTTACTTCTCGCTTGCTTTGTATTTTTTATCACAAAAGTAGGTAAAAATTGTCACATGTTAAGTTATTTTATCTGCCTAATCCCAGTTTACTACTACTTAGCGGCTCAAATGATTATGAGAAATTTAATTGGAAGGTAGTATCAGAATGAACATTCTAGAAATATAAATATTTATTGGCCTTATAACTGAATTGTCACATTAGGCAAGTCTTTTCTTTTCTATGAATTTTTATCCTGAAAATGTGAAAAAATAGGATATATATGACCTTGAAGCACCAAAACATTGACATAATCACTTTGGACTTCTATTTTTATGCCATATGTGGCAAACAAGCAGGCGGGGGCCAGTTTTTTTTTTTTTTAAGGAACCCCCGAAAAGCATTCCTTAATAAAATTACAATCTAGCCTTAAGCAGGCTAATAAGAAATTTAAATCTAGCTTAAACTTCTAGGTACTTAATGACTAAGAATGTGTCCAATAACACTTTTCTTATTGTCTCTATTAAGGCGATGACACGATGTTCACTTGTTCTTTAAAAGCAGCACTTGCACTACATTCACTAGGATTACATTACACTACACTAACTCGAACGGTTTCGTTCTTTTTAGTCTTTTTAATATATCCGTGTGGTCGAGAAGCTGGACGGCCTCGACGTTCACGTGGTGATGAAGCCTGTTGTCGTGAGCTACTGCGTACTTTTGTATTATTGTAAGTACGAACTAGACTTGAAGGTCCCGATGGAGATCGACGTTTCTTACGTACCAAGGTGCATTTGTAATGTCCCTCAGTACTTTATTTTGGAACCTTTGTATAATAAGTACATTGCTCTGAGTGGTACAGCCCCACAGGTGTATACCATAGGTCCACACTGGCATCAGGACTTGTTTATACAATAATAATTTGTTGTGTAATGAGAGCGAGGAATGTCTCCCGAGGGCCGGGGGCCACCTGGAAACTTAAACTTTAATATTTTTTGGTCTACTTTGATTATTGACGACATGCTACGCCGTAGGACGAAGTCTACACATGCTACGGCGTAGCATTTTAAAAATAAAGCACATCTTTATTTAGCCTTTAAAAATATGAGCCCTATTTTGCACTGTAGGTTATACGGTTCACATTTGAATACTTCGCGTGAAGCCGGGATGGTGTTGAGTGGGTCCAATGAGTGACTGCCTCAAGCCTCCTTGAGTCGAGTAAAAGGCGAACTAAGTTGTTTTTATGCTCACCCGACCAAACAAAAGAAATAAAGTCCACTATTTAATAAAGCAGCGTATTGAGTTGTAAAAGAGTTTACGGGCAACGACTCTGCCCGGCCAATTAGAAGGTGGAATTTATTACCGGCAGCGACCGTAAATTGTAGCATTTTAATTTAACTCCACAAGTTCGGACTTTGCTGTCAGGTTTTTCGAAGTAATTAAGATTTTTGAAGTTGCGCTGAGTACGGTTAACTTAGGGAAAGGCTGACAGACCAATCCGCGCCGAGTCTGTGCCAGTTCGTTCAATTATTTCCCGAGTTGTGTTCGACACTCTTATTCTATAAGTGGGAACTTAAAAGCGACAAAAAGAAGGAGCAGAAGTTTAAAATTATTTGGAATACCTGATAAAAAACTAAGATAATGTTTGTATTGTTACAGTTTTTTTTAACAAGTACTTATATGAAAAAAAAATTGTACAATATATAAAATCAAACAATTAATTATTAACGATTTACCTACTCAAAATAGTTTGCATGAATAAATGCAAACTATTTTGAGGGGGAAGCCTTTTCTTTCTGTTATAATATTATAAGTATTTTATAATTGAATTATTGCTTATTTTTATTATTATTACGTTTTGTCATAAAAAAACGTGAATACTCACGTTAACTTTAGTCGGAATAACCGACTCAATTTAACGTGAGTATTCCCGTTTTATTATAACAAAATGTGTCACAACCACGTCAGTTTTCATAATAATACATTCTTTACAATACTTTCCTTTACTTTTCAATACATTATAATATTGTATTTTGTATTTGAAACTCATTAAAAATATTGAAATTGTAGCTTCATAAAACTTAGCTCTCTTAAAAGAGAATAATGAGGCCTACGACCAAAGTACAAAAATTAAAAAATATATACTACTTGTATCCGAACCAAAATAGGAAAATGGCATTTTTATCAAGCAAATAAGTTTTATACGTTGCATGGTGGTAATTTTTTTATTTGTAAACGAAGCTAATTTACGCATGCCATGAACTAATAAAAAAGGCAAAAGGTAAGCTATAAACAACAACAAAAAAACACCTAAAACCATACCATTAAAAATAAATGAGAAAAAAAATTAAACTCAAAGATTACGTAGGAACAGAGTGTTTTTAATTAAATTTTTAATAAACACTTCCGTGGCTTTGTTTTACTATCGCGATCCGGGGGGTATTAAGACGATATATTACAAAATTTTAAATTATCTACAAAGGGTCCATGTTGCTAATCCAACAGCGTTATATTGTGTCGACTTGGGACTCGGTGAACAAGGTTCATAATTTAGAAAACTGACGTGATTTCGAGACATTTTGTTTTATTAAAACGGGAATACTGTTGCTGTTAATTGTAAGTGAGTACAAAAACACACAAACACATACAAAAAGGCAAAAAAAAGGTTCATATTTTAACATACCAAAAATATTATTTTAGATTATTATCGTTTTTATTTTTCTTATAGTCTTTGTACGAGTAAGTGTTGCCAAACTACATTTTTTCTAACTTACAAGTTCTTTCAATTTTTTTTTCATATTTTCTTTCGAGGATTCATGATTTTTATTTTATTTAGGAACTGTATTTATAATAAGTACCTTTAGTAATAACCAAAAAAAAAACAACAAAAACGTTGAATAATTCCTACTAATATTAGAAATGCGAAATTGTGTTTGTTGGTTTGTTTGTTCCTCTTTCAAACGGCAACAGAGCAACGGATCGACTTAAATTTTTGCATGGATATAGTATGGAATAGAGAGTGGCATACGCTATTTTTTATCTCGGGAAAATATACGGTCACAAGGCGATTTTTCACGCGGATGAAACCGCAGGCAGGGCTAGTGATCAACAAAAGTACTTTTTTATTACGTTCACTCTTTGGTAAACGTTTATTTGATACCCATCCGTTTGATCTGCTCCGGCATTTTCAGCCTCACTTATAATTCCTCCTATAAAACGAACAAATATCACGAAGTTCGCAAAATTAAGACAAGTATCGTCATTTAAATTGAGAGGCGTTTATAAGTAAGGTCCAAAGTATTCTAACTAAGAATAAATTGTTAAAAAAAAAAAGTCGGGCAGCAAGAAGAACAAAGAACACTATTTTATCTGTTCGGGAGAAACGTAAGTGTCGCCAAAAAGTATTTCTGTGTCAGACTTAAAAGTTAATTTACTGTGTGGTAGTTCTATTGTACCGGAAAGGTTCGGGAAAACAGATCGGAGGTGACGAGCCCATTAAAAGCGTGTTTTAATAATGAAACGGGGATATTATTACCATTTGTATTTACGTTGTAAAATAATTACGATAAAACGAATTTTGAAATATGCATTTTAGATACCTAGTTGATTGAATCAGGAGTTACTTTGCGGAAGTTTTTTCTCAAAACTGTATTTATAAAAAATATAATTTTTTTCTCCGCTACAATATCGCGTCTAGAGCAACAGGATTATAGGATCTACTGTTTGTCTTTCACATTTTTTTATTTTTTTTATAGTTTTGAGACACTAGCTGTAACGCATAGTAACGAAAATATTCTTCGGCGCTAAATAAAATCAATATTTTTTTTATCATTTCACCTACAGAAGAGAAAAATCCTTGAGGTTTCGCCGTATCCGTCTGTCTGTGCGTCTGTCACGGTCGGTCACAATACGTACTTGCAGCAACAAGCAGGCTGCCCGCCTGTTGGTAAGTGGTTGCCGTGGATATGTGGAATGAACTACCAGGCAATACCGTGTAGGCGACTCGTTGCCCAACTGAAGGATTACCTATCTTTTCCTATATATAATTTTTTTACTAACGAAATAAAATAGAACGCAATAAATTCTATCAAGTCACAGGTATATTTACAGCCAAACGTAATTTGATGTTATTTCAATAAAGTATTGAGAAATGTTTACAACCAACAGCTAACTCATCACTCCCCTACTATTGTGTGCTACTTTTTTTCACAGTCACTAGTTTTATTTAAATCAATCAGAAATACTTATTGCCTGTACAATTACATAATTATTACATTTATTTACTATTACATTACACCAAAAAAAACTGCATATAAAATTAAATTAATTAAGCAAACTAATTAATCATTTGAAGTCTAGTTAAATAAATAAAATAAAATAAAATAGCCTTTTAATTCCCTTCCCTTACAAAACATTTATACTTAATTTTATTTATATTATTTTATTTATATTATTTTTACACATATTTTATTTTTTATTAACATTAATTTAATCTTGTTTAGTATTATTAGTTCTAGTACTTAAGTTTAGTACATTTAATTATTTTTATATACTTAGTTTTTACATTTTTATTCTAGGTTTTAAATTGATATTAATAGTTACTAGATTAGTATGTATTAGATTTGTTTTTTTATTTTTAACATTATTTATTTATAGATTAGGGTTGAGGACCCCTCTTTGGGTGAAGGCCTCCTCCAGAGCTTCCCAGTCTTGCCTATTTTGTGCTTTGGTTATCCATTTTTTCCCTGCAGTTTCAGATAATTCGTCCTCCCATCTTTCCTGCGGTCTACCTCTTGAGCGTGTTCCACATGGGCCTTGCCATTGGGTAGTTATCTTTGTCCACCTACTATCTATAATGCGTGCCAGATGGCCGGCCCATCCCCACTTTAATTTTTGAGCTTGCTTTAACATGTCTAGTGTTTCTGTTTTTTTCCTTATTTCCGAACTTTTTATTTTATCCTTTAGTTTTATGTTCAAGATACTTCTTTCCATTGCCCTTTGACATTTTTCTATTTTTCCCCTTGTATGGTGGTTATATATCCAAGTCTGGCAGCCATAGGTAAGGCATGGCATTATACAAGAGTCTAGAATTTTCTTTTTGAATGAGATAGGTAGGTTTGATTTTAAAATTTCTTTATAGCTCCAAAACTTTCCCCAGCTTGTTGTAATTCTTCTTTCTATTTCTTCCTTGTGTCGGGTTTTCCTAAATGATACCAATTTTCCTAGATATGTGTACTCTTCTACATACTGTAGTGTGGTGCGACATGCTGATACAGGGATTTGAGAGCTGTTTGTCATCACTTTAGTTTTGGAAGCATTTAACTCCAGACCTATAAGTAGGCTGGCCTCACAGAGCTCATTTAACATTGTCTCAATCTGTCTTGCTGATTCTGAGAATAAAACTATATCGTCAGCAAATCTGAGGTGGTTTAGTCGTTTTCCCTTGATTGTTATACCTTTATTTGACCATTTAAGGTCCTGAATAATGTGTTCTAGTACTGATATAAACAGTTTTGGCGAAATTGGGTCACCCTGTTTTACTCCCCTACAGATTTGGAAGGGGGGGCCATATTGATCTAGCTTGACACTAGCCGTACTCTTACTATACACATTTTTGAGGATATTTATATAGGTTTCTGGAACTTTTTGTTTGCTTAGGGCACTCCAAATGCTGTTGTGTGAGATTGAGTCAAATGCTTTTGCATAGTCGATGAAAACTAGATACAATGGCTGTCTAAACTCTACGAATTTCTCTATTATTTGTTCTAAAACTTGGATATGGTCCATGGTACAGAAACCTTTGCGGAAGCCTGCTTGTTCAACTGGTTGGTTTACTTCTATTATTGGACTAAGTCTTTCCTCTAAGCATGAAGAGAACAGCTTGTATATGTTAGGGAGCAAGCTTATAGGACGGTAGTTTCCTACGTCTGAAGGGTCACCTTTCTTGTAGATTAGTATTATATTTGATGTTGTCCAACTTTTTGGTACTTTCTGCTCCTCCAAAATTTTGTTAAATAGGCTTGTTGGTGGTATGACAAGGGGACCCTTTGCAAGTTTTATAATTTCGTTGGATATGTTGTCCGGTCCAGGACTTTTGTTATCTTTCAATTTGTCTATTTTTTTCCATATTTGCATCTCTTTGAAGGTTGGAACGGCATATTCTGGATCTACCTCTTTTGCTTGGTAACTGGTTTTACTTGTCTTTTGGTTGCTATATAATTTTTGATAGAAGTCTGTAGCTGCACTTGCTACTTCGTTTCTAGTCTGTGTTTTTGATGCGGTTTTTTCTGTTTGCAGATGTGGAATCCAGTTTTTGTTTTTATTTATTTCTTTAAAAGCTCGTTTTGCACTGCCTGTTGTAACCAAGTGTTTCCTAATAATTTGAAGTCTATGTTCTTTATAATCTTTTTTGATTTGTTTGTATATGTCTTTGTATAGGGATTTTAATTCTTTTTTCTCTTCACATGTGAGCGGTTTCTTACTTTGAAGGTAGTGCCGTCTTCTAATAAGTGATTTTGTAGCCTCTGTCAAAATTCCTTTTTGTGGTTCTGTGCTTGTTCTCACTTGTTCTAGGCAGCTTCTTATTGCGTTTTCGATTCTATTATAGAAAATTTCGACATTTTCATTTTCTTGAACATCTAGGTTTTTTTCTTTTAGAATTTGTAAAAATTGGTTTTCTTCCTGCTGTGATCTAAGAAGGTTGGGTGTATTACGATATTTTGCTCGGCTTTGTTTTGCTTTGTTGATCTTTATTGTACCCCTTACTAGTCTGTGATCGCTGAAATTTATGTTTCCAATTACTTCTACATTTGTGAATTGTTTGGGTATATTTGAGAGAATGAAATCAATCTCGTTTTTTGTTTTTTTGTCTGGCGAAATCCACGTCCATTTTGTTTTCAAGTTTTTCTTGAAGACAGTGTTCATTATAGTTAGTTTATTTTGAAGTGCATATTCAATTAGCTGTTGGCCCCTTTTGTTTCTTTGTCCATATCCATATCTGCCTGTTACTAGCTTCTCGTTTGCCATGGTGGTACCAATTTTGGAGTTAAAATCGCCCATCACAATTATATTTTTGCCAGCTAGCTCATATGAATCATTTAGTTCTTTGTAGAAAATATCAACTTCTATTTGTTTTGCTTCTTTTACAGGTGCATATACTTGGATTAAAGAAATTGAAAGGGTCTCAAATTTTAGGTTAAGTATGCATACTCTATCTGAGATTCCAGTAAAACTTTCTATATTTGCTTTATATTTTCTTTTCACAAGGAAACCGACTCCCCGGTGGCCGGGTACTTCGCCAATATGACAAAAGATGTGATGGTCATCTTCTGTTATAATGGTCCCTTTTCTTCGAACTTCTGCAAGTCCAATAATGTCATAATTTAGATATTTAGTTGCTTCTTTGAATTCTATCATTCTTTCAGTAGATGCTAAGGACCTTGCATTGTAGGTACAAATATGTAGTATTTGTTTTTGCTCTGGAGGGTTGTAGTCGTTTTTTACCACGGTGACAAACCGTATTGGATTATCAGGAGACGTCGCTATCGATTGCTATGTGCCAGAGTTTTTATTTTGTTGCTTTGGAGAGTTCCTGTCTCTTGAGGTTTTAGTGAAATACTCATTTATGTCTGTTTTGTTCCTCTTGTTTGTTTGGCTGAAGTTTTTATTCCGATTCATTTGATAGGCATTTTGCAATTGTACCTCTGGAGAAAGAGACAGGTTTCTTTTGCTGCTGGTTTGGTATTCTTTTTTTTGTTCTTCGTGTTTCTTGTTTAGTATTATTATTTTGTCATACCTTAATGTCACTTTTTCCCCTTGCTCAATCCTACTTTTTAGTTCTGGCATAAGTTGCTTTCTCGTTTCCAACACCTTTGGTGAAAAATCTTCTTTTATATAATAAGTTGTGTTTTGTAGTGTTCTCTTGTTCCGCAGTGCCAAGATTTTTTTCCCCATTGTTGTGAAAGATGAACTACCAGGCAATACCGTGTAGGCGACTCGTTGCCCAACTGAAGGATTACCTATCTTTTCCTATATATAATTTTTTTACTAACGAAATAAAATAGAACGCAATAAATTCTATCAAGTCACAGGTATATTTACAGCCAAACGTAATTTGATGTTATTTCAATAAAGTATTGAGAAATGTTTACAACCAACAGCTAACTCATCACTCCCCTACTATTGTGTGCTACTTTTTTTCACAGTCACTAGTTTTATTTAAATCAATCAGAAATACTTATTGCCTGTACAATTACATAATTATTACATTTATTTACTATTACATTACACCAAAAAAAACTGCATATAAAATTAAATTAATTAAGCAAACTAATTAATCATTTGAAGTCTAGTTACTAGTATCTAACTAGTAAAGTCTCTAACCAGAGATAAATAATGTTTTAATTTATGATGTTTTATTTTAGTTTTATCATAGATAATGTTATATGTTCTAACTAACATTCCGATTATATATTATTATATAGTTTACATTTTTTTTTATTTCCCTAACTAATCACTATTTATGGCGAATGTTGTATATATATGCCTATGAAGAGTGATCATATCAGTTCCATGTACTCACGCAGAAATATATTATAAGAATATGTTCACTGTTGGCGTATCTCAATAAATAAATAAATAAGTATTAAATACACAGACTGACACATGCGTCAACTTGTGAACGGGTGCTGCTTGCGGGAGCTGGAATTCTCGGAGCATATACGCAAATCTAGTAATAATTACCACTTATCTCTGTAATTATATTATAAGTTTTCTTTGGTACATATTCCTTTTGTAAAATTTTTAGTTCTTATATTAAATTTTAGTTGGCTAAAATAGTTAAATTTGACAAAAGGCACGGACTCCAGACTCTGTGGAGCAAATCTAAAAATATTTTTTTTTTAAATACTCCGTTTGTTCTTTCAATAAAAATGAAGATTTTGGAAATTCCATTGACATAGTATTCAATTAATTTATAGAACGGATCTCTTTCACAATAATCCTTTATTAGCGATGGTAGCTTAGTGGTTATTTCGTAACCAGCTTATAACCACCACGTGAATTTGTGGTCAAATGCCTAGACTGACAAAAATAAAAAAACTGTTCTGTTGGGCGTGGGATTCATCCCAACAATGAGCTCCACAACTATGACGTCGTTTTAACCGACTTCCAAAAAAAGGAGGAGGTTCTCAAGTCGGTTTTTTTTCTCTGCAAGTAAATTCCGATTGAATGATTTTAGTTCTTCGATAATAAGAAAATATAGAAGCGAGATCCGTGGATGGGAGTAGGGGCTTTAATATTTTTATTTGAGTGTGGAAATGTATTTTATATTTTCAGAATTATTACGTATTTCGTTAGACAAAAACTAAATCGAAAAAAAGTCAGTAAGTACGTGCTGAAAACAGCACCTGCATACTAGAGTATATAAAGTACGCAACAAGATCGTAAAAAGAACTCACTTCTTTACGATGGCGCAAGATAATTCAGCGAATGTAATTCACTTCTCAGTATTTTTGACTGCGATATAAATGCGGTTTCAATGAGATTGAATTATAATCTAAAATACATAATCGTTCTACTAACTATACTAGTAGTTCGCGCCGAACTGAGACATCGCGACCCCTATAACTTCACAACCCCTGGACCGATTCAGCTCATATCAGAACTCGGAAATTAGATTCAAATGATCTTCTTCTTAGTTTATCGTATGACAAATATACATACAAACATACATACAACAGCCTATTTGCTCCCGTAGAATTTGAGACCTTCGCTTCGCTCGGTCAACAAGAAACGGTATTCGGCCTTTAGTCGTGCTTACGGTTGTTTCCTTTGAAGATATAAAAGTCACATTATTGAAGAAAATAATAAAAAATCCTATATTCTTATTCTTAAGAGTGAATTTCCAAAAATGTTATTGTTGTGTCTGTTTGTGTTATGATTAAAAAATAAACTTTCGTTTTTATATATTTTAATTTGCCAAAGAATATCCAATAAAACTAAAAATACGTTGTTTTCGATCACTACCCCCAAATTAAATGATATCAAAACTAATATTTGTTTCTCGTATTTCTAATGTAGGTATATCTTATAGCAACACAGGCCTCCGGCCGACGTGGAGGCCTTCGGGCTGGTACCGAGTTGCTCAATGAAGTAATAGACGAATACATTTTGTAGTTTGGAAATTCTTTCTAACAAAAAAAACTAGCAAACGTGCAAGTGAGATAGCTGTATACCCTTTTAAACGGCAATAGGACGACAAATACCTAAGATCAGAAAACAACAGAGACGTGGCAAGGTAGGTGCGAATCGCAACTGGTCTAAAACAGGCCAGGACGCCTACGTTTTTAATAACTCGCCTTGCATAGGGTGGACGTTTGCAAAAACTCCATCTGTGATGTAAATTACTTGATGGATGGCATCCTATTCACACGTAGGTACTAAAATGTTATGGTTTTTCCTATACAATTATGGGAGAAACAGTGGCATTCGAACTCGAACAATAATAGAACAAACACATCTCCCTTATTTTTTGATCTCAGGCTAATAAATACCTTTTCGACCCTTAATGATCCGTTGCTGTCAAATTTGCAAGCTGTATTGAATTTTCATGTAGAATGTGTATAATTTTGCTGAGAATTCAACATTTCCCAATAATCCAGTCATCTAGATTCAGTAGTGCGTAATAACGGCTTCAATTTTCCAGAACACATCGCAGTCAACGTCGGCTGCCTTCACAATAACGCCAGTGACGTAACGAGCCGGGAATTAGATTACTCGTTGACAGCCGCTGGGCGGCCGTGGTTAAACCCCACTAGGGAACAGACGGCAAATACGAACATTGCCCAAAAAGTGCCTATATTGTGATGTAACGGAATTTTGATACGACTGTCCAAGAAGAAGGGGAATGTTTTCAGGTAAAATAATAATAACGCTTTGCACTCATAGCTCCCCATTAGATTTTCCTGTGTCGGGATACTATCGAGCACACACAAATACAAGGACAACTAACACCCAGACCCAGAGCAGATAATTATTTAAATTCATCAATTAAACATTAGCTTGGCCAGGAATCGAATCTTCTGCTATAAAGCAGATGGTCCACCAACTAAGCCAGAAGGCTCATACATGTAAGTATGTATGTTGGTGTGTTCCTATATTATCTCCTGTAGCTTAAACGGCTTGACCAATTTTGACTTGATTTTGACGGCTTGGGGATCGCACAACATTCACCGTTTGCTAAGAGGACGATGCTACCCGTCCTTCGGGATATATCCGGGTCACCGGAGATATTAGATGTTAAATCTCTTTATAATCATTAATTGCGTTGGAGTCTAACCCATGTTTTATGAATGTAAATATCGGATCGTCTCGCGTTTTCGTGTTTGATGTTCTCTTGTCATTGGTCATATCATAACCGTGTTTGAGATTATGAGGCGGCCTGAAACTGCCACTAGAGGTAGCTACTCGGCCTGTTTGGTAAGCAACAATGAATTAGTGCAAATCTAGTAAATTAGCCCCACAAAGTGAACTAACTCATCTGCATAAGTCCGTCTGAGTGAGTTTGCTTTGCCAGATGTTATATCACTGAACAGTGATCGTTGTGGCGTAGAAGAAGCAAGTGACAGTATCAATATCACCCTTGATCCTATACCCTCCGGTTGAAGCTAGGCTAGTTTCCGGATGGGTGATCGCGAGGAGCATATATTAGATGAGAAGTTAAATTGTATCACTGATTAGTCCTGTTTATTTCATTTGTATTTAAGAAAAACATCAATATGGTAAACTCTACGATTCAATGGAAAACATGCAAATCATGCCACATACCATTTCCATTTTATTGCAAACCTTTTTCCTTCGTAACGATACAAACTCATTACTCGGACCTTCCGTTCACAAGGCGACGCAAGTCGGCGAATTGAGTAGCACTGCAGCTTGTCGTTTGCTTATACAGTTTATCTGTAGGTGCGTAACATTGATTTATTTTTTACTAGTAAGCATTATAGACGTCTTGTGACCCGGATAAGTCCTAAAACTGCTACCAGAACCGCTTGAGAACGTTCAGTAGCGTTCCGCGATCGCCAAGCCGCGTGCCAACCATGAGGATTACGGTCTAGGCTGTGGCGCTACGCGAGTCGGCAAGAACTCTAGAACGCCTATAGAACGCTTCTGTGTACGCATGGCTCAATTGTCATAAATACCGAGTTGTAAAAGGGTATATGCTTGCATCGTCAGACTGTCGCATGAAAATGAACATGTTTCAAAGTTTAGTCCTGACACATCAGTAATGAATGGCGGGCAGGTAATGCGTTCGGAACTCCATCAATATTTCATCAGTCAGTCAGTCATCAGTTTGTGTTGGCCGTTAATAAGCTAGCGTCAATCACGAACTGAATACACATCGCAAGTGGACTTATAACTAACTATAGTAATTGGAGTGCGACACGGCTTATTGGAAGAGGGAGCTGACGAGACGCTGTAATTTGGCCTATCTCACTTCGAACACAATAAGTGTAGCCTTGAAAGTCGCCGCCGGCGCCGCTTTTACATCTAACCTAATGAATGCGATAGTGACCGAGCGATCACTCTCGACTTCTTGCACGCATTGACGTAAGTAATTGAAGGCATTTATCGTTTGTGGTTACGCTGCGTTGTGCGTGCGTTTATTAAATTTATTGCGAAGTAGCGATTCTCTCGCTACTCGGAGTGACACTTGTGTACTTGTACTATTGTTTATTTTGTGCTGTTACTATGTTTGCCCCTCTTTAGCACTAAAGCGATAATAAGACGACATCTACACTATTGTATTAGGTGCTATCCTGTAAAAATTGTTGTAATGAAATAAATAAATCTTTACTTATCACTTCAGATGACGTTATTAACTGAAATGAATATGAAATATTTTCCATCAAATTGGCTCGCAATATGACCCTACCCTGTTTGAAAATAGTACTTAACTTTTTTGTGTTACTTTACACAAGACAACTTGCGCAAATGGATTATTGTAAGCGAATTCATACCTTGTAGGCACCTAAGCTTACAAGCTCGCTTTTTGAGATTCGGTCTATTAATTTTATCTCAGAAACACTCACCAAAAAAAATTTAAAGAAGTAGGTACAGGGGCTTTTGTTTCAAAGGAAAATTACTTTCTGTTTAATATTTATACTTTAATATTTTATGTGATCGATTGACTTTACCGGCTTCTTTCAAACAATCGAAACAAAATTTCTTCCAAGACAGGATGCTAATTATTGACAAAGATTACTTTTAGAGTACCGTTTTTTACTCGACTACGAAAAAAGGAAGGTTTTGAGTTTGACAGTCTCTAGTTAGATGGATTAACTCTTTATTGTTCACACAAAATTTTAGACTTAATCGACAACTGGCGGCCTTATTGCTGAAAGCGATCTCTGCCAGGCTTCAATGTGTGTACATATTGTCGTCCACTCCGCGCGTGGCTACATGGAATCATACTAAATCTAACATGGCGGATTTTAGAACATAATTTGTCAACTCAAAAAAATGAGGTAATAATATAGTGTTTGGTGTCAAAATAAAGGACTTCATGAGTAAATTCCAAATATGTAAAAACATATGTATACATTTATACATGAACAGATTATGTATGTCTAAAGGTGCCTATTATGAGTATACTCGTAATAATGAGTTTGCACGTTTCGTTGTTCCATCGTATCTCCAAAACAATTAATCAGATTTTAGCCAATTAGGTGTCTATTGAAGCGTCTTAATACTGAGCGTGTTATAGGATATAAATCACTTCCCACTAAATCTAATATGGCGGACTTTATATCCTAACTTCGCTACAGAAAAATCGTATGATCGAACAAACTCACTTGAAGTTTTGTTCGATTACAAGTATCTAATTGTCTTCGTCGAAGAGATTTCCTATATTTTTTTTACTATGTGTGTACCAAGGACTACACTGTAGAATGTATAATAAGAAACTTCGGAGACAAGACTTAAAATATTGTGTGCATTATATCGACCATGCCATTTCTAATAATATTGTCTTGTCTCGCGCTTTTACGTATGTGGGCTTATTTTTAGAACTTATATTGTATTCTCATGTGCGCTTGGGCAATATAAACCCTACGTCGTGCAGCGTAAAACTACCTTCTATCTAATTATGTCTGCAAGATATTTTGCTCTATGTAAATGCTTTGATTGTTGAGACGTGTT
Organism: Apocheima hispidaria; assembly: GCA_947579745.1. Taxonomy (NCBI): domain Eukaryota; kingdom Metazoa; phylum Arthropoda; class Insecta; order Lepidoptera; family Geometridae; genus Apocheima; species Apocheima hispidaria. The sequence goes on from OX388154.1 coordinate 15,248,759, forward strand.
TCATGTCGCGTCGTATCGCAATGCATTTGTTTACATAATCAGTGGGCCGTCGTCGTTCAAAGTTTGTGACTTGAAATTACTATGCATAATACTATGCAGAGATCGTATTTTATATGCTTCTCCAGCCTTAACCGCGACTTAACTTAACTTTTGGTAAATAAGCATTAAGCACTCTCCCTAAATATCAAAAATATATCGCTAAGTGAGTGGAAAGAACGTAATCTTTGCTTATCTAAAAGGGAATATTCAATTTCTAAATAATCTTCTGCGCCTACAAAATATTATGCCTATTTTATATTTTCTCTTATTTTTCTTAATCTCGCTGAAAATCTGCTTACACGTTGAAACCTTTGTAACGTGAACGAGAGAAATCTCGTTCATGCGAGTTAGTACAGTGCAGGACAAAAAGTTCCTCAGTAGGGATAATGTTTTTTTTTCATTTATTTATCGATAAAACAGCAATAACCAGTTACATTAATTACCCACACGAACACAGTAAAATAAAACGGAATATTAAAAATTTTACAAAAAAATTAAATAGAACCAATAATAAGATTTATTAGCACTGTATTAGGTACTATATAATTTGTATTAAATACGTGGAGCACATGTTGCTTCTACTAGGTCTAAGACGGAAGAGGGTGGATTTGGTATGACAATACTAAACGTCTAGTGCTAACAGATGAACGGATTTAGTACGGCCAAACCATCGTAATATAAATAAGAGCGAAAGAGAGAAATTTTTTGTTATACTTCTCTTTATCTCTCGTTGGTCTGCACTACCAAATCCAGACATCTGTTATTAGCGGCCTAGTGTCGCACAGTGAATCTTTTCCGTGAGAAATCTTCAAATGTAACTAACCAACCTCAACAATTGACACCCACTGTACGTACTTACCCCTGGATAGCAGTTTCATTCGAAATTTATGTCAAAATAAAAGGCGTTTTGTGCTCTGTGTACAACAAGATTTGTAGAGCTGTAAATTGTCACCTATCAGATGATCAAGGCGCTTCACAGGATCTCGAGTCTTGTATTCTTCGTACACTTTACAGCCTTTAACGGATTTTACGATTTCATCTTTGTGTGAAAGAAGTGAAGTTACAAGAGAATCTGTTATGACTTGAGATTTGTTTAAAACTTTCTTCGCCTATTGGGTCTCAAAGACCAAAAGAACCTCATATGTGCACCTATGTTAGACTACTTAAACTAGTTATATACAAGGTGTGTAGTACGAGATGGATCCGAAGTAGGTGGGTTGCAGAAGACCTCAATATCGGTCTAAGCCTAGCTATACAGTCAAGACTAAAAAAGGTGGTCGTCTCAGTCAGAGACTGTTGTATAATCTGGCCGTAATCTTGTCTTGCACTCGCACGCTTATAGCATTTCTTCAAGATGATGTAATCGACACTATAGTCGGAATAACTGACTCAATTGAACGTGAGTATAATTTTATTAATCTTCGTTCGCGTGGGCCTAAAAAAAGTATCCTACGTCCGTCTTTGTGATATACAGTAACTCCTTAACAAATTTTATCAAGATCCGTTCAGTCGTTTAGCCCTGATACGCACAAAAATCTAGACAGAGAGACAAAGGTGCTTCCCATAGTTTGCTAGATGGCGTTGATCAATTTTTGTGCATTTTTTGACCTATTGTATGAACTGAAAATTGTAATGTAGGGACTTCTGAATCGAGCAAGTGAAGTTTTTTCCTCGAGACGAACGTATTCATTTTCATACCTCGAAGCTTTATTGGTCCTGATACGATTGCGGCTATATTTCTCTGAGTTTTAATATTAGTAAGGATTCGTCTGTTTTAATAGTAAATTTCTAACTTTCCTTTCGCTAGACCAAAAATAGTAAGCAATCAATATTATATAATTTTTCATTTCATACATTTGATTCATGAACGTTATCTAAGTGCTGAATAGGGACTAAAAAACCGATGGTTGAAAAAGATAAAAAATGAAAATTCATTGAAAAATCGGCACAAAAAGCGTATATTCGATGACTTGGAAAAATTCAATTACGTGGCTGTCTCGCTGTTGCATTGTAATGGACAGGCGGGGCTATGAAATGCGGTAAATCTAATCAAAGTTTATGGCTCCACGGATTGCGAAACCGTCTGACCTTTGACACCTGAATTTCAAGTCGTAGAACGAAGAGGGTTTGAAATGATCCAGTCATTAAATTTTACTTCGGATGTACAGTCTAGTCGAGACGCCTCGAGGCCCTCCGAGACTCCGAGTGTAGTCCGGTCAATTCACCAAGGTATACGTCACCATTAATTTAAGTATGGCGTATGCGTTCCTAAATTACCTGGCGTATGCGTTCCTAAATTACCTGACCTGGTCACGGCGTTTCTTGACGAGTAATAGAAATATGAAAAGATGACGATCCATTCGCGCACGAATATCAGATCGGCTGCACGGAAAAATTTACTTTAAATACATGTTACTATGGTAGCATTCCGATATAGCTGTGATCTAATGTGTGTGTTTACATGAAACACACCTCGTCACGCCTGTCCTGGGATGGGACAGGCTACCTCTTCAAAAAGGTCGTAACTACCCAGGCAAGCACTAGAAAGTTTTCTCGAGTTTTAGTGTACCAAAAAGGCAAAACGACACCATAGCGAGACTCTGGTGTCTATTTGTATGTTACAGCTATTTGTATGTTGTTTGTTGTTGTTGTAGTCTTTTTCTAGCAAATTTGTTGATGGTTTTTTTCAGCGGAAGGACATTACTTTTAATAAATGAAAGGATTATTTTTTTGTTTTCTTTACTTCAACTTTTTTACTTCCATAGACGTGACAAGAATCGCCTCCACCTGCTCTCCTTATCTCCGAAATATACGTTTAGAAAATTATTGATTAAATCACGCACAAGTAGTATCCCAACACAACCAGAGGGTGGTTGCAAACCCGTATTGGGCCAGCGTGGTGGATAAGGCCTAATCACTCTTAGAACGTAGGCCGTTATACCAGCAGCGGGATTTTTAAAGGCTGATGCAGGAAGTAGTGTATTAAGTAGGACAAAAGTAACAGGAATTGTTTTTTTTTTTAGATATTACATTGTTTACATTGTTTAACAATTGCGGGCCTTCGACTCGTTTAATCGTAAAATACTCGCGCAATGCAATCCACGCCAGTCACTGACCTATAATTGCTGCGTTGCAATTCCAGTAACTATCCCGATCCAAAGACTCTAACCTTGAAACGATACCTCGAGATCAGTGACACCTACGCCGGGGGATCAAATTATTTGTTTTGTCAATTACATTAGCCATTCTAAAAGGAGATGTAATGAATATGAATTGCAAATTGTTTCTTGGTTCTTGTAATAAATGGTACTTCTGAGAAATTTTGTGTTTGGATTGAGAGAGATGTTTTAAAAGTGAACTTATTAAAGTAATGCTTTCCATCTGGCAAATTTAATTTTAAATTTAAAAGAACACTCGACTTGTAAAACAGCCCCACAACGTCATACTGTAATATATTGGCTGCCATATATTGGTTGACTGTCATATATTGACTGCTTTTATAAACTCCGGATTCATTCGAAAAGAGCTCGTCTTTCGAATGCTGCACAGATTTTTTACAAACATAGCTATCGAAGTCAAATAAGATATTTCAAAAATATATAACCCCTGGGCTTGTACGGTATGTGATTTGTTGGTTATGGTGTCAATGAACTTTCTTTTTCAACAATTATTGCAAAAAAATGTTACTTTCATAGATATACACATTATATGGACCATGCCATTTTGAATTTCGATTAATATTTTCTTTTTTCATACTTTAATGTGGGTGGATGTTAGTTTTTAACTTGGATTTTATTATCTGTAAATAGCTTATAATAATTATTTCACCTTTGATTTTGTTTTTGTGTTTGATATCTTTCAATTTGCTTTAAATAAGATTCAAATCGTTTCGTCATCATAATCAGCAAAAAAAAAAACGGACTTAGGATTGTTTCTTATTCATTTATCATCAACAAACATTTTCCACCCACCGCAGATTAATAAGACTGCTTCTACAGCGGAAGCCGCGAGTAACTTAAACCTTTATTTGGTTTATCTAACAGTTACCGCACTACAATTTGAAACTAGTACCACATTTACTTGGCTACTGCTTACTTGGGAGTTCACTTGGAGACAATAAAAGAGGTCCTTAATCTTATTGCAGGCGTTGTGCGTTTTTTTTTTTATTTAATAGTCCACAATAAGAGCAAAGTTAGTTACCAGTTTTAATTACACTGTAACTGCGCCACTCTGTTATAAAATAGTTCTATTTAAAACTAGAACTGCCCTATAAAAATATATGAAACGAAGTTAAAACTGTATTCATATTAACGCGGCGGCGGCAATGTTTTTTTGCACAAAAAACATAACAAATTCGGATGTCGAAACGATTTGCATTTTTCATATAAATTGGTAGTGACGGAAAGAACATGACCGTTTTGAATATAAATACTTCGTTAGCGATGCGTAATTAGACAAAACAAATTTTGTTGGTTGTGACAATTTTCAAATAATGAACAGTAGGAAAAATATATTTACTTAATACTTATGTCTTTTAAACACTCGCTTGTGCATTTTAAAGTTATTAAAAAGTAAAGTTAATGAAGAGTGAAATTCCAAAAAAAAAAAAACAGTTACGTACAAAACAGTTAACGTATTACAATTTTTTTGTTTTCTTTTATTATTATCTTACTAGCTGCGCCCCGCGGTTTCATCCGCTATACCACAGAAACCGAATATTTTTCCGGGATAAAATGTAGCCTATGTATTAATCCAGGCTGTAAACTACCTTCATACCAAATTTCATTCAAATCCGTTTAGACGTTACAGAGTTGAACGGGAACACACTTAGATACTTACTTACTCAGCTATTTAGATACTTACACACTTATACACAAATTTTCGCATTTATAATATTAGTGTGATAGTGACGGGAATCGAAAAAATAGATAATACGCTTTTTTTCGGTCGCAACCTTCAAATTAAAAGATATAAAAATAAAAATTCTGATAGACAGATACGACGTATATTTTCGAAAATTCACACTATCTACAAAAACTTGCAACGTGGTAGATAACGTGGTAGCTCAAAAACCCTAAAATGGATATTTACCAAAAAACGGCAGCATTCGTCACGCCTCTCGGTCGGTCTGTCGGTCTGTCGGGCAACTGAAGTTCACGCAGATATATCCGTCTTCGCAGTCTGTGCTCGTGAAATATACAACAAAAAAATGACATGTAAAATTTCACGTAGAAATCATCAGAAAAACAACTTTCTAAAACACGTGCACAAAATAAACAAGGGCGAACAAAATATATGTAATACCATTACGTAAATAAAATCATTTGCGCGAACCCTTTCGCAATTTACGTAGGGTTGATCAAATTATTCATGCCCATCAGAACGGGACACGTCGCCGGAATTGTGTTAAATTTTATTAGTTTTCATGATATTGGACTATTCGAGTTTTCGGACTTTATGTGGGAGGTATCAATAAAAGTTTTCGCCATTCTCAAAACTCAGTTTTTATCTACTTGTCTTAAAAGTAATGATTTAATTTTTGTAAGTACCACAAAACTGAACAGCAATTAATACTTGTCTCTGTTCAGGTTAATAACGTTTAATTTCCTGAATATCTAGTATTTCCACGACACAGTCACTCGATGGGATTACCAAAGTTAAATCCGTCGTGGTAGGATTCGCCAAGTTTCTAATGGGGAAGCAGGGACTAGACAAAGGCTTTCTTGCTTTACTATTCCCACTAAAATAAATTTGACAGTTTTAAAATAATCTGCGTCTCTTTTCTGTTTCTGTGTGTCGAGAAAAGATGGTGTATAAAGGGACATTGCATTGTAGAAATAGGGAATGCAGAAGTGCATTACAATAAATTCACATTTATGATGTGGTCCAAAACCAGTATCACTATAGAAACTATGTTTGACGGATAGAAAGTGAAGGAAGAAAACGTGTTGCGCCAACCCCGGCAAGTGGGATCTCAGCAAGAAGATGAAACGTGTTGTGCCAACCCCGTCGAGTGGGATCTGAGCAAGAAGATGAAACGTGTTGCGCCAACCCCGGCAAGTGGGATCTGAGCAAGAAGATGAAACGTGTTGCGCCAACCCCGGCAAGTGGGATCTGAGCAAGAAGATGAAACGTTTTCCTAAACCCTGGCAAGTGGGATCTGAGCAAGAAGATTAAACGTATTTCGCCAACCCCGTCAAGTGGGATCTGAGCAAGAAGATGAAACGTGTTGCGCCAACCCCGTCAAGTAGTAAGTGAGCAGGAAGATTAAAACGTGAGAAGAGAGTGGCAACTATTTTAGAGCTATCCAAAAAAAAACGAATAGTAATAGCTACTATAAAATCGAGACTGATCTACTTGATAATTCGAAAGTTATGCCCTTTAATGTTTATTTTACTAAAATTCAAGCCGTGAGAAGACTATCGCAACCAGAATTCAACTTTAAATTTTTTGTCCGAGAGTTAATGCACTGTTTTTTTGTTGATAATACAGGGTTATAAAGAAAGGGTATGTTAATCCAAAAAGAGCTTATAGTACTCATCATTATGAACAACTTTTACTAACTTTTTTTTTCAGGTGACAACCCAAATTGTAATTATTATTATTTGCAATAAAGTTACTATTATTAATTGCACACAATTTTATTTGCTACTCTTCATGGAAATAATACTCTTATTTTAAAGTCTATTATAATATTCGTAACTTTACAACTATGCAATAAAGTGAATAATAATAATAATTAGAGATCAGGTACTTTAGGTTACATTCACGACCCCATGTGCAAGAAATAGGTACATATAGTGTTTATTCATAGACTTGTAGCAGAAAACGCAAGATGTTAACCATTCCTATATACAAATGTATATTTGGGTACCCAAATTGATAATGGCCTATATGAAAATTTAAAATGTGATGACACACCAACCATAAATAATTTAATTTATGTGTCCATGCGTCTGACCCTGACTTGAATTGCCATTGCTCGCTACCTATTTTTCGACTACGCGGCGGACAAAGCTGCGATGGCTCGAAGTTGATAAAACACAGCAGGATAGGAGTCTGCCTCATTCACGAATACACACTGTAACAGAAGTTTGCGTCATCTAATTCTCTTTTATCTGCTTTCCCTACTAATGGGACGTATGGCAGTGGCAATGCTTGCTCATTCCTAGAAACACGTAAGCGATACAAGGCACCGTAATGTAACTAATGGCTCGCTGATGGTACACATTAGCACCAACAGCGATCTACTTAGACATGACGTCAAATAATTTCATAGTGTTAATATTATTCTCCATTTTTGTTTGTGAACATTATTATATCTACTAAGCAGTCCAGCGGCAGAGTGTTGAGAGCTGATGATGATAATCACTCATTTGCCTGATGGTAGTCTTTAGTTTTAGGGATGAAAATGAATATCATGCTTATCATTAAAAATCCCAAATAGTACACTTCGAGATCTTTAATAAAATTACCAAAAAAGACGAATATTAATGCCAATTGCAGATCGACTTTGGATATACTTACGAAACCTGTTATAGCTTCTTCATAGACATTTATACTTTGGTTTTATTTAAACTCTTCAGCTACTGTGTGCTTGGAGAGGACTTCAAATCTTGCTCATATATTTTTTAACCGATAGCGTTCTCCGTTTAGGTTCGTTCTAGATAGACTGACGATATTGTGAAATTCGCGGTGCAAATGGCAAATTGTCATTCATTGTGGCGCTCTAAGGGACCTTTGTTCGGCAGTGGACGTCGTCAGGCGGTTGATGATGATGAGCGTTCTCTCTTGGTAAGCCGACAGCGCCGTATTTTAGGTCTTGGCCTCCGACACGGTATATTTTCGTTGACTGTAAATATTATTAGAAATTTAGTACAAACATGTTATTTTCAGTGTATCATGAAATCCATCATTTCTAGAAATATTTCGAGTAAACCCACGCTTTAGCCCACACTCCCGAGGAATCACAAGAAATGCTGCCCGATAATGGCTCCAGTTTACCACTAACCTGAAGACACATGACCGTAGACCTGAGCTTGCGAGTCACGTACAAAAACCCTTACAATAAATACCTGTCCCGTTTATAGCGGGGACACGTGCAATTTGCTTTAGCCGTAATTTGACGTACGGCGGTAATGGCTCAATAAGATGGGCCGAGTTATATACGAGTTTGTCAAGGACATTCTCGCTCGTAAGGTTACTGAAATTACAACACTAGGTGTGTGGGCGTGGGTTTGTTTCGAGTAAAATGTATTTATACTAATTATATGTAATAATAGACATAAAATGAGTAGGTTCTCTAGAAATCTGTTGTAAGGCTTAAACTTGTTTAAGAAGGCGGAGGAAGGTATACAATTGTCAGCTGAAACCATCAGCACATTTTAGGATACTTTGTTTAAAAGGCAAAAAGTCAAAATAACGAAATCTAGGAAAAATATAGTGAGTTATGGAGAATATAGTAGTATATAATTAAATTATATTAATTGAAAATAAAAAGTTAACTATGTGGTGCCAGATATCATCTTGCGACATGCTTAGCTGACAAAGTGGGCTGGGTCCGCATCTTACTAACTTATTATTACAAAAAAAAACTTTGCAAATATTGTCATGATCCAAGAAGGATTGTAATTAATTAAAACGAACAATTTGCCTGTTTGTACGTAGTAATAAAATGTCGGCATTTTTTTTCACCTTTAAGCGTTTTTTACACATTTTTCAAACAACTAGATTTTCCTTGTGAAGATTCAAATCTTAAACAAAAAACTGATTACTCTCATGCAGACGCATCCAACGGTGGCCCGAATCAGTCCCAAGAGTTCAGATGATACAAACTCGATGTGATACTGTTGCAATATGATTTTTACTAAGCTGCGTTCGACACCAACAGCTGGTATATTTTTGTCATATTGTATTTTTTGTTGTTTTCTCTTATGATCAGATATCTCTCCATCTACAAGAACTTACGAGAAATTCATAATGTTACTAAATATTCTTTCAAAATGTAACTAACTAACTAACTAACTGTATTTAACTGAAAGCCAAAACGAGCCGTTTGCTGTTGGTAATGTGGGCAATAACTCTGAATTCTTCAACCTGCTTCACGCGAGATATCGGCACGTGAGAAGTAAGACGCACCATTTCCATATTTCCCAACGACTGTAAGCTTACAGCGAAATCCCAAAAAAAAAACATACGTGGCTTGCGCTTCCATTACTATCATAAATGAAATCACGTCTAATATAATTTACATAATCCAACCGAATAGTTACAATTTAGACCCTAAACTTTTTTATCCGACCCTTTTTGGAACCCAATGCATAATCTCGGCCTGAGGCGATGACACGAAAAATTCAATTACACAAACTGAGCAATTCTCGCGTTCTAATGTACGACAAGAAGCGGCTACACGAGGGTAGCTGCTGGATCAAGTTCACTGGAAACTTATACGCTGTATTAGCCACAATTCAGAGTATGCAGCACATGATGACAGAGTTTTAAGAGATTAATTTTTTTCGCCGATTGCTTGACATCGGAAAATGTATACTCACAAAAATGTATGTAGTGTGGTTTTGTTTGAACAAAACAATTTTGATTTAGGATTCAAATTATTATTACAACCATAGATTCTGTTTATCATTAAGCGGTGAAGCAATCGAAAATAGATTACATTTGCACATTAATGAGGCAAAATTAACCTTAGCCTTTAAAAACCAAGGTTGAAATTCATGTATTGCATGCAATTGATGCCAATTCATTTGATCCAGTGAATAGCCTCGTTTAGCAGGTGGCTAATATTAGGCACAAGGCGGCGCGGTTGGATCTAATCTAACTTTACGGTCGCCCTTGCGGTTTTTGCCGAGTTACCTTGATTCGGGAGCGATGACAGTGCTACAGGAGAAGCGGAAAATACAGGGCTACTTACTGAACTGCTTAGTGGAAGAAGACCTGACTTCTTGTAGTGTATGCTCTATAGCATACATACGCTGTCTCGTGTGCTCCTGGTTGGTTAGCTAAGAGTCAGTGCCACGTGAGCCGTGGACGAGTGTGCACGGTAAGCGCATGGCGGAGCTGCCACCAGATACGTGGTGACGTGGGCATCAGCGAGCCAGTGTGAGGGGGTAGTGAACCGTACCTAGGAGTTGGTAAGCAAACCCTACACTACTCATCCAGAAAATAATTATTAGCTTTCCTTTCACATAAATGCACAAATTATTATTGACCGAGCGAAGCACAGTCTCATTATTGACTGAGCGAAGCGAGGTCTCAGGGTTTATGGGAACAAATTGTCATGTGTGTGTATGTTTGTATATTTGTATGTTTGTAAGTTTTTATGTTTGTGTGTATATTTGTCCGACGATAATTTGCGTACCGTTAATCCGATCTTCATGAAATTCTGCAGGCAAGTAGTTCATGACAATACAATTTTTAAGTTCGAATATGAGCATAATCGGTCAAGGGGTTGCCAAGACATAGGGATGAAACGGAACAGATAACACAATCTGTACCAAATATTCGCTTCTAATAAAACATCCTAGATGGTGTACAATGCACTTAAAACGAGGTGGCGAGATCCGCAGACAGAGAAAGCAATCGACATCCAGTCATCCACTAAGCAATTTTAGCCTTAGCGTCGTTATAATACGATACAAACAACGAGATGTTACGCCTGACTTCTTATGATGTTCTACATGCGCGCGATCTTTTATTCTTTGAATCGTAATTTAATGAAATCAAGGTTGAAATTACTAAAAAAGAAAAAGTGATTATTATTACATACTAGGAAACTTATACGACTTATAACTACTATTTATACATTTTTATCTTCTAAAAATTCTTCTAATTTATAGTACCATTTTTAATAATATATATTTTAGCTTCTTTTGGAATTTTCTATTGTCTCTATTATATATATTTGCTTAGTCTCTTCTCTTCTCTGCTTTGGTATATTTTAATCACAGAAGAGAGAGATAAAAAAAATCCTCTTCTGTAATTTTAATCATCATATATTCAGGACCTCTTCTATTTCTAGTTTTGGTTCAGGAGCCACAAGTTGGTAAATTTTAAAGCCTAATGTGGTCTGATGATGAGGAAATCGCTTTAACTTATCAATAAAGCGGCCTTCGTTAAATTTATGCTAAATCACGTCAGCCAATATAAGAGGGAATTACTTTCTTTCCTACAACTTCTACGTGTACAAGGTTTTACAGCTTTTAAGGCTAGACTGAACCACTCAAGATTTTTGTCGTTTTCATATTCACGAACCAAGTTACTAAACTCACTCACAAAACGCAATTAAGCTATCGCTGTCTTTTCCTAATTAGAAACACAAAATAGAGATGGCATGAATTATAGAGCTGTCAAATTAGGGTGTCTACACATGGCCCGACCTGACATCGTGTGAAAGGGACAGCTAGATTTGAATTTCATGGGAGCAAAAGAAACAAACTATTATAAGGTTATAGCTTTTCCCTTTCGCTTCCCCAGAAACTTATATATAGCCATCTCTTTCAAGCGATGTCAGGTCACACCCTTAAGGTGTCTACACATGGCCCGACCCGACATATCTTAGTCAGATCTTAGTTCTCCATACAAACTTAGACGAGACCGTAGCGGGTGCCGATTTAAAACCAGTTTTAATTGTCGTGTACGTTTTTTTCGCGGCTTTAATCGGTAAACTCGTTTGACAGAACTAAAATGCATGCTATCTTTTTCTTGTGTTTCTATTAGTAAAAGACAGCAATAGCACTAAGTTTGGCGGGAATCGACGCCAGTGTTTCCAGCTTCTGACTGTTTTAATTTACTTGTAATGACTTACTTTATGTATATCCGTCTTTACAAGAAACGTTAAAAATAGCAATTGAAATTGCATTAATATACGTTTTTGGGAAATTAAAAAAATCATTACAGTACTTAGTACGTTTCCATGAAAACAAGCAATATTCTGTTTGTAAGAAAATGCTTGAAGTTCATGACCGTCTTAAATGGGAATTCTTGGTTGTGTTCGATTTAATGCATTTACAATTAGATTTTGTGTTTTATTGGTGTTTTATGTGACTACTGATGAAATTATTTATAGCTATGTATAATGGTGAGGTTTCTGTTTATGGAAGTGCTATTTTATGTGTATCTTTTGGGTTTACCCTGCCTGCGGATAGTGACCTGAGCTGAGCTGACCTTTTTTCCTGTAATTAATTTATAATAATTTTAGTTGTCATTTTAGCTTTTTTATTTAAGTTTAGATTGTATTATGGATAAATAACTTTGTTAGTAGATTATAAATAAATTGTTATTTTTATTATTTATTATGTTTATTTGTGCGTGGATTATTTATATTTTGATTGATAAAATAATTTGGTAAATTATTATTTATAAAAGCGGCCAGCCGGCCTCATGGGCTTAACATCTCAACCCTAAGTGGCACAAACATGGTCCGGTCTAAATAACCATATTTGTGCCGTTTGTGGTTGTCTGCGTCAGTGGCGGCAGCGCCAGCCTGATCAATTATAACTTGAAGATGGGAGCGGCCAACAGTCTTCTACGGGATGAGCAATAATAAAAAATATATTCATCATTAACATCATCGTCAACAGCCTGCAGACGTTCACTGATGATCAAAGACCTCCCCTTTAGACCACCACACTGAACGACAATTTGCAACCTACATCCACCGGTTACTCGGGACCTTCGAAATGTCGTCAGTTCACCTAGTGGGAGGCCTACCTACACTGCGTCTTCCAGCTCGTGATTATCACTCAAGAATTCAACTCAAAGATTAAAGCAATACACTCATCCCCTTCATATTTTTTTTGCCTGAACAATACGACACTTTAAGCTTAACCAAAAAAGAATAAAAATACCGCATTCCACAGTTTATTTACAGCCCCGTTAGACAATACTGCAGAATTGAAAGCCGAACAATACAATACACAACCTTCCAAAAAAGGTCGTTACATCTTTTACCTCCACCTCACTGCCTTTCCATAATTCTCTTTTCAAACCTGACCGGAAGTACCCACCCCCTCCCTTATTAACAATGTGCCGCCGTACATTCAGCGCTTCCTGTGCCACGTAACCTACTTCCGGTCGCGTCTTTGGTAGCCATGCGGTCTTATTGTTGTCGTTTTCTTCGCGTTGTTCATATTTCTGCCTGGGTTTTTTAAACATTTCATTAATTAAAAGGATAACGCGTCACTTTACTTTCATACAACTTTGTTCGATATATATATGAAAAGTTTACCTTTAGGATTCCGTACACGAAAAGTGTCAATGGAACCTTTATTATCACTAAGCCTGAGCCGCCTTTCTGCCTGTCCGTACGCTCGTCCTACCTATAAAAGGAACCTTTACCTACGTTTTTTTACCTTTTGAATCGTAATAGATGACGCTTAAAATTTTCACAGAAAGTGTTATTATGGCGGATTTCCTGAAAATATGTAAAAAGTATAAAATGAAGGCTCCATAAGAAACGTATTTTTTAAGCGTCAAACTTGATATAATTATAGCGCAATTATAATATAATATAATATAATTATAATAATTATATTATAATATTAACTTATATAATTTATTATTATTATATTATAACAACAAATAAAAAAAAACGGTCAAGTGTGAGCCAGTTCACGCTAAGAATGCACTGAATGAAAGAAAACACAATTCTTTGATAACTTTGGCACAAAACAGAACCCTCTTTGCGAGTCCGACTCTCACTTCGCCGTTTTTTTGTCATATTTGTTTCAGTTTGGACTAAAATAATAATCAAATGGATTTCACTACAAACACAACCTGCTGGCCGGCACAGAAAGAGATAGCGAGAAGTGTCCTCCCTCTCGTGATCGTCTCTTTCTGGACCCTTTGACCAGCAATGGGGAAAAATATAGGCTTGATTGCACGAAGCTTTGCCATTCAAAAACTTCTTTATATAACTATATGCTTCATAAAGTTTACGATTTCATAACTCTTAATGATACCTTACTTGATTAACTTTATGCTTATTTCTTACTCCGGGTTAAATTACGATATAGCTTGTTATAAACGTGGTAATAAATGGAACTAAATAACAGAGCTGTCGTCCTATTTTCTTGTTGTTTAACAAAGAGATATTTTGTCTTATACTGTCAGTGGTTCATCAGCTCCCTTATTCACATTCAATGCAAACTACCTCGTTTACTTATGTGAAATACTTTAATAAGAATCGTATTTTTATGTGGAACTAGCTTGTGTTCACAGTTTTGCCCGCGCTGTTAACAAACAGCTAATATAACTCAGATATAATGCAACTTTCTAAGAATAAACAATTTTTTTATCAATAGTGGTTCTGGAGAATGTCCCTGTAAGCAAACAATATAGATAAAAGTAGCTTATGTCACTGTCTGGCCCTTAAATTATACTTAAGTTACACCCAAACAAAAAACAAACACTGATCATATCATCAGCTGCTTAAAAATTTCCCAAATAATCATTAAACTCACTTTGGCATTTGTTAAGTAATATTATGCCCAAAGTTTATGTCAAGTTACATAATATTATTTACAAATTTGAACTTTTAAACCAACCTATAAACCCTAAACCCTACACTAAAACTAACTAAGACTTAAAAAAATCTATTTTTTAGTTAATTATTCATTGTAAGCTGTGTATCACCGTAACCTTCAAGTGTACATGCAAAATATTCCGTTAGTTAGATCCATAAATAATTTGTATCGTGTAACGTGCAAGCGACCGGCCCGCGAACAATCTACACGAACCTAGTTAAGTTGGATTTATTGTCTTGATATACACCAGCTTGGTAGATACGACGTTTTGTACTGCGATCAGGTATAATTTTACTTGTTTTGTACACATTGATCTATGGAACTAGGTACCAGACAGCTGGTACCTATTCTCCTCACGAAAATAATAATCACAACATAGCATTCTCTCGCCAATTACATCGCCTGTCTTGGCCAGTTTTACGGGCTTGCCAATCATAGAAGCAAATTACATTAATTAAGTTTGAGCCCAAACGAAAGCGCTATATTAGCTCGTATTTTTATTTTAAAGATAAGTTCCCAGCATTCAATTACATACATAAGATACATGAAAAAATTACTGTTTTAAAAATAAGTAATTAAATCGAAAATTTTAAAAACCCGGCACAACTAGGAAAGAGCTAAGGACCTTCAAAAGGCTGAACAGATTTTCTTGAATCATGGCTTAAGACACTCCCACACGATCGAGTCACGATTCAACAAAAAACAACTAAATCAAATTCAGTTCGTCCGTTTGGAAGATACGATGCCACAGATACGGATATACACGTGCTTATGGGTTGTTCCGTCTTCATACCAACGTGTCTCATCCCATTTCTTGAGTCGTCCCAAACACGTATCACCAGCTCAACCCACCACATAAATTAATATTTTTTTATTAAATCACCCCAATTGCTATTCTTGGCTCATCCCATGGCAAAAATGACTAAAAAATTATGGACTAAAAATACTTATAACGCCCCTCAGTTTTCGTTGGGGTTAAACACAACAAAAATAGTTAGCCATACAAAACAAGGCTCAAACAAAATAAACGCTAAATATATTTACCGCTAAATGTAGGTAAAAACCGCCAAACGAGACCTAAAAAGTTTGCAGTTAGCTCACAACGGAACTATACTTTTATTTATTTTTTGGGATACGTTTCCTGTCCAAAGTTTCCCTCAGAGATGAAGAAGTTTGATTAGGTGCGAAGTTTCTCATCCACTTTTTATAGAAATCAGAACACATTGGGACTATCGAGTTACGGAATCTCAGAGCTGTTCTTTCCACGTGCCATACATCTCAGAAACGTATCATCTCCCAAGTTCATCTTAGTAAAAACTTTCGTTTAAAATTATTTCGGGCAACATGTCATATCTTATAAAGATAAGCGGGTAAAACTGTAAAATACTTCAACTGGCTGACGCGTCTACGGAACCCTACAAAGCACCCGTCATGATCTTGACAAGTTATTTATATTTTAGACAAATTTAATGAAAATGTTGAACCTTAATTTTACTTAATTTAATTTAATTGGATTCCTCTTAACGTCCGGAGTGATATAAGCTACATTTTGCAGTCAGGTATTTGGTTTTTCGTTTAATAATATAACTTGTTCAAACAACCACCGCCACCGATTAAAAGGGGAAAAAATTAAAAAGGTACGCGAAGTAAAACCCGGCCGCCGTTAACCCCGTGTTTATGTGGTGATAATCAGTATGGTCACGCGATGGTCTACTACTAACGATTCTCGATTTAAAATTATATTTCCCTAAAGTCGTAAACTTTCTTCTTTTTTAAGCCCAGTAAAATTACGGGACTTAGTATGGAGGACCCAGGCATAATTCGTAACATAAATATAAAATTGCGTTTATTATAACTTGCTGACGCAGAATCAATATTAAATAAAATTAAACAGACTGGAGGTACGGAACATAGAAAAAAGGCATTTTTGCTTGAGCCATAATACATTATCATCGCCGACGACTCACTGTTGTGCTTACGATGGTCATCTGAAATAGACTCTAACTTAGCGCAAATAGAGACGATATTGCAAAAAGTATTATTTGAGTTTGTTCCGGATAACCAATTTGCTTAATTATTCTATATTAACATGACAGATTAGTTCTCAAATTATGTACAGAACAAAAAGTTTCTAATAATAACTTCCGGGTCCAACGCAAAATTGACTGGGTTAATATTTTGAACGCAATTAAATTGAAGTTGAAAAGTACGTTAAAAAGAAATGCAATCCAAGCTATGGATACGAATTTGTTGTACTTTTTCTGTCTTTACCCACTGTTGAGACTTTCCCCTGTGTTTGGGTTGCCATAATCTCCACCCTTTGCAGGGGATCAGGGATCGCAGAACGCTCACTGCTTACTAAGAGGACACTGCTTCACGCCCTCCAGTGGATTTAGTCCCAGTTTTTGTTTATTGATCCCTACATTGTGACAGACACTTATTTTGTATTTTCTTAACTAAAATTAATTTGAGAGCTTACATCTTACATTCTTGCTATTCGTTTCTCATTCTCATATTATTATATTCAAAATAGACGCAGGTAACCTTCATTCTGTCAGTTTGATTTTAATAATAAACAACTTACGCAAAGTATTTCTAAGCTAAACTCAGAAGTTAAAATATCGGGTGTCATTCATCATCTCAAAGTAAATAGCTGATAAGCTACATTCTGATCATTGTTAATTGGTGATTAAAACTCCCAAGTAACTTTTATTTTGTTCAGTTTTTTATGTAACAGTTGCTTCTCTTATTTTTGTTGTTAATCCGAAATTGTATACTTAGTTACAGTTATTTGGCCACTTTAACCGGTGAGTAGAGAACTTACAACTTTACTTGGAGATGATGAAAGAGACTGACACTTATCTTCGAAATTACTTAACTTAATAATTTACGAAATAACTTAAGGATACAGAGGTTAATATTAGAATTGTTTATTTGTGTATCAAAGTTCTTTAGACCTCTAAAATCTGTAGATATATAAAAACTGGACAAGAATGACTTACGCACCAAAGGTTCCGTACAACTTCTTTTACATAAAATTATGTAACTGTTAAAACACCGAAAATTGCTCTAACGAAAACATAAGTCGGATTGAATCACAAATTAACTTTGTAGTTGATAAAATGTTCTCCCATACATTGATATACTCCACGGTCAATTACAAATTTAAGTTTTTTTTATCGCAAATATTATATTTATAGAATAAGAAATAGGTTCCTTTTATATTTTTCACCATTATCGACGAAAATGTTAACGATAATTATAGCTTTTTTTACCGTTAAACTATTTAAATAGATTTATATCTCGATCTATTATTATTTTACTACATAAATCATTAAGTTTTCTTAAAAAAAAAACACAATTATATACAAATATACAATTACATTAAAAAAAAAATTAGATAAAGGTAACAACAAAATAATACTGCGCTCCGCGGTTTCATCCGCTATTCTACAGAAACAGAATATTTTCTGGTAGCCTATGTGTTAATTCAGGGTTTAAGCTATATACCAAATTTAATTCAAATCCGTTCAGCCGTTACAGAGTTGAACGGCAACAAATACACTTACATACTCGAATACTTACATACTTACACACAAGCTTACGCATTTATAATATTAGCGTGACTTCTGTTGTATAACTTTGCGTCTTGCCAAATTTCATGATTCTAAGTGAACGGAAAGTTAAAACCTGTAATAGGTTTTGATCAAAGTCATATTAATTATATTAATTATAATAGGGAGAAGTCTGGTTTTGATTTTCTTGCGAGTGTCAAAATATGCGGCTTATAAATGACAAAGGATCCAAAGAACTGAACAATTAAGTATTTGATATTTCAACTTGATATACAACTCCACGCATTCTTGAGAAAAAGGACATTGACAGACAGACAGGATTCCTTTTTTCGTTTTGAGGTACGGAACCTTAAAAAGGAATCATCGTCCCGCTACCAATAAATAGTTATTTATTGTTGGTTAATATTTTGATCTATCAGTAAATAGTTGCAACTTTCTAGAAACACTAGTAGAAACTCAATAACTTTATACAAAAATGGTACCCTAAAGCAATAATTGGCCGCACAAATAATTGGAAACCTGTAAGGGCACGAACTAAATTGAAAACGTGATGTTTTGCCATCGAAATTATAGACCGTGTTTGTTTAGTAGAGCGGACCTCGTTCTCTATCGGGAAATAATCGATGTAGGATCCAGTCTGACTGTATTTTATTACCCTTGACTATGGTTATGCCTACTTTAATGTCATGACATTATGGGTAACTTGATCTGACCGTGACTTCGTAGACATTTTGGAACGTAGTTAACAAGTCTGGGTGGGCTAGTAGGCTGCCAACTGGTAGTGGCTTCAGCAATTGGATCTTTAGACTTTCAACTCTTATTATACATATTTATTTCAATTATTTTCATAGTAGGCCAAGTAGGGTGGCTAGTTAGTTTGGATTGCATATAGCAAGTAAAGATATGAAACTGCCCATTTTCATTATGGTACATTAGTACCAATCAATTATGATGAGACGACCGAGCTTTTCATCACGCTTCCCCATAACATTTTAGTTTCAGCCAACATTTTGAACTTCAACAGTTCAATACTCTTCACCTGGAGATATCAGATGTCAAATCATTTAAGCGCAGTCATTTCACCGAAAACATTTCCCTTCAATCAGGAACACAGTAATATTTGCAAACTTCTGGCGGACATTGGCTGTTGAATAGCTGGCAATGATGGTACTTCCCCAGGTTGACGCTGCAAGAGCCCCTACTATTACAGTTTCACTTAACTGATTTCAGACAGTCTTAAAATAAACTTCATCACAAAGGCGTCAGTTTAATTAAACTCACATGTGAATATCAAAGCCACACACGTAGTTTATAAAATATAGTATTTACAACTAATTGAATACTGATTTATCCATCTAATAAGTAGGCATAGATTTTATTTGACAGTCACAAGAAAGGGCTAACAACGTGACGCGTACAATATTGTTATTATTTAACGCTCTTTTTAATAAACTTCACTTTGTTAACCGACTAAAACTTGAATTAAAATCATTAGTTATGTTATTAAAGGGCGCGAGGTATGATTACCTGTCATTCAAGGTGAACGACAGGTCAGACTGAACCTGCCACTAATGAGGCGTAGTTTCCAAACTTTATATTGAGTTTCTACTACAGTATTCGTCTCGCGGCGTCACTTGTTATAATTATATTCAACACATAAGATAACAATTATTTTTTATTATAAAGAAAACGTTTGGTTCTTCAACAAGTCCACCTAAAGTACCTTATCCAAAAAGAATACAAATACTACACCATATCTTTTCTGAAAGTGACTTATATACGAGGCAATAATGATTTTTTTTAATAGGAGCATGGATATTGGCACGATATTGGCCCGTTCCGTGACCAAAGAGATCGAATACAAAAAAAAAATTGTATGAAAAAAGTTACTGGCCCGTAAGAAGAGCAAGGTGTGCTGTATTTAAAAAAAAACATAAGTTTTTTTGGAAGATTTTGGCAATTCCAGTAGCAAAGTTTTACTAATGTTATTTATAATGACAAACAAGTAAAGGATAGTATGTCACGATGGTCACGATCAAGTCCAAGTGTAAAAGTGTAAAGTCAGTTTGTATAAGTTTCACTCGATAAGAAAGTAATAGTTTTGCCTCGGCCACGTTTAATGAATTCATCGCTGCGTTCAGTATTACACCTGGACTCATTTAGCACGACATCGAGGCAGACGCCACAGTACGAGAGTAAACACCTAACAAATGGGATAAAGAAGGTTGTGAATGAACCCAATGAACAGTTGTCTCCTCTCTATCGCACCATTATTTTCTGTCTTGTGCTTGTCTTTTCCAATGTTCTCTACTAATCTGGCGATGTCATTTGACCAGTGCAAAGGAAAAGTAAGATGGTGTAGAAAAAAAAACAAGACTAATGAAAGAATATTTTATCGCTCATAAACAAACATTCAAATTTATTTTATAATATACAAACATAGACTCAGAAAGCCTTCAGACTCAAATAATGAACCAAATCTTTGCCTACATTACTCGAGTACTTTTGGCCATAAAATACTAAAGTCTTTATTGGACTAGTCTGATGGAAAGGGCTTCTAAATTACTCGGAGAGTCTGCGTCTCTATTCAAGTATTCATATTCTTAATAGCACTTAGTGTTTTTATTTCAATCGCTCGACGATAATACATCCATGTAATTATGTAGACTCGGCCTATGTAACAACGACAACGACAAAAAAAGGAGGAAGTTCTTGATTTAACTGCTTTTTTTTATGTTTGTTACCTCAGAGCTCCATCTTTTATAAGCCGCCCCGTGCCGTTCGAAAGTTTTTGCAAAGGCAGGATTAAACTGTCCTTCTTAGTTGGTACCGACTTCAAAAATAACTGATTATAAATTGTAAATAGGTATATAAGAATCAATAAGTTTGTTGATTGTCCTTTAAATGCTTTTTGCTTTGAAGTGATTTTAATATTATTTTCTACTTTTTAGTTTAAGTTTGAGGTCGGTGTTTTTTTTTATTTCTAAAAATAATTTTTTTCATTATTACCTTTTCTACTTGTTAGTCGTTTTCTTCATTCCTGAAGGGCGTGTCTAGTTAATAGCGATTTTATAGTTTATCACTCCCTGAACTGCTCTTTCACTTCGTTCTGTCTGTTGAAGACTTTATGTGGTCTTTATAGGTCTTATAGGTCCAAATAAAAATGTGTTTTATTTATTGACAATAGTTTTGATTGATAACCAACCGGCATCAGGGCGAGAATCGACCTAAGCTATGTGGAATTTCATGAAATCAATTTCAGCACTACATACACAACAATCCCTTACGTTTAAAATGAAACAGTTTTGGTGAGTTTTAAAAAAATATATTTTTGGGAAATACTAAAATTAAGTGTTCAATTTTTTTGTTAGTAATTAATACACGAAGCAAATATTAACAACACCATTAAACAGGATCTAAATAACCAAGAAAACCGATAAATATTTCCAAGAAATCTAATTAACCTTGTAGATTCAAAACATTAATTAACCCGACGGTGGAAACCATTTTCCACTGAATTATGGAAACATTTTATTTATGTTTTAGAAGATTACAAGTAAAAGAAACCAAATTATCAACACTAGAAAAATCGTTTTCACAAAACATTCGAGCTGTTAACAACTTGACATGACAACAGTTCAAAATTCAGAGACGGAAAAACATACAAGAATGTAGGCTAAAAAACATTCTCTTTTTTTATATCTTGAGTAAATTAATTTCACATTATAAAGCCGGGCGAATTTTCACAACAGTATTGTTTGCTTAAAAATCGAGATAACTGATAAAAAAGCACTTGATGCAACAAACATTAGAATGATGCCATAACTATAACTATTTTTATCATACTGCTTAGCCGTGCGTAACAACAATTAGCGTCAAATACGCATCGTTCAACATTCGAACTAATTGCATTTTAAGCCGGGTCTATAGTAAACCTTTTAATTCAATTTATAAACATCGTATATCATCACATACAACAAATAGGAACCTAGGATAAACATTTATAACATGAAAACTATGTAAATGAATTTACTCAAAAGCCCTGAGTCTTGTAAACCCCAAACAAGCCACATTAGAGGGCTTCAAATCGTCGACAACCCTAAAATCCTTATCGCACTAGCGCGTTAGTCATTAGCGCGGCACACAGGTTTACAAATCCTGATTATTCACATCAATCCAAAGCCGAATGGCCAAATGTAGCGACGCGACACCCCTATCCGTACCAGTATCTCTCCGACACCTGCAAGTCATTCGACGCCGCGCCGCCGACCCGAGCGCACGTATCGCCAAATTTGCTTAACAATCGCGAGTGCGTGAAACAAATACAGTGCTAAAGTTCCGATACTGTGATTTATTAAACTTTTTGTCGTGAATTTCTCATTCCGCATTCCTGATACGCGGACTTCGGTGGAATACGCAATGTGAGGACCCCTTTTTTCTATTATGCTAATAGGATTGTTGTTTTTTTTTCCTGAGAAGGGTAAGGTTTGGTTCGTTAATGGAACGATTTTATTGGGACTTGTACTCGAACGCTACGTAAATGGGTTTTGTGATTTTATTTGCGGTTAGCCAGCCGTTTGCAAATTTTGTTTATACTATGAAAAAGTGACATAGTTCTAATTTTTTTTTTTATCTCACATGATACAACAGTAGTTATTATTCACACTAATATTATTAATGCGAAAGTTTGTGCGTAAGTGTGTTTGTTTCCACTCAACTCTGTAGCGGCTGAACTGATTTGGTTCATCCAAATCAGTTCAACCGTTTTATCCTGATTTTATTTGGATTCAGTAGAATAGCAGGTGTAACCGCGGGTCGCTGCTAGTGTGCATAAAGTTGCTACAGCTTTTCAACTCTACGTCGTAGCTGAGCTACGAACTACGAGCGCAAATTATTATAGTATTCATCAAGAACAAATTTCATATCTCTTTAATGAATAGGTACAAAGTGGAAAATCAGCGAAATAAAAAATATAATCTAAGGCAGAAATCTAACGGTGACAGAGACAAATCGTCTAATTATCTCAGACATTTTTACGCTTTGTCGGATGGACGAAAAGGTCTACCACTTATTTTTTGTTGCGTCATCAATTCTACGAGACGGTGCAGTGGAATACTTTGTAAGGATCAAGGCTCACCAGGGCAGTGGACCAAATGGTGAATTTTTTACAAGATTCGGGTTTTAAAGTCATTCTTGTTATCTTCCTGACAAAATATTAAAAACGATCAGAAAGCTGCAGTGATCGCTACTTGTTCATTAAATTTGCTTGTACATATATTTATCACTATTTATAATACTATTCATTCAGATGGTTTATAGTTTCCACAGTACAAGTTGGTAAAAATCAAAATTAGTACTAAGTTTCATAATTATGGACTTGTCGAGCGCAGCGAAATAAGAAGAGAATAAGGCAGATAAAATAATATACCTGTCTCCTTTTAGAAAACTTCAGAAAAAATATAAATCCAACAGAAATAAATCTCAAAATAAACTTTACATATTAGAATAACCACGCATCGAATGCTCATAAGATTGAATCTTGTGCTTTTTTGTGTAAAACAAAAAAATACTTGAAATACCTGTCTCATAAGTATTATTATTAAGAGCAAATAACAAAATGTAGTACTATTGGTCTCAATATAAAAAAAAAAAGGACTCAATCCGAAATCGGTGAAGCCATTTTAAACTGTAGAGGTCGCTGATAAAGCTTACCATTCAATTGACGAATATCTAAATGAAAATAATAAACGTGCAATCAAATCTATTTATTGACAAGTTGCTAATAGTTACACTAGTTTCTAAGCCTCTTTTTTAAATGAACGTGAAATTTTGTGTGAACGATAAATAGTTAATCTATATATTTATCTTTTATTTAATTTAAATTCATTTTCTAATAATGTCTATTTGACATTTTTTTTTAAACTAACATTAACATCGTTTTTTTTTTTTACGAATCAGTAAATTAATAAAATAGGACTTAAATTTTGTTAGTCATTTTTTATTTCAATATGCGAGAATAGATGAAAACAATTTTAGAGTTTTCAAATTTAGATTGTAAATTGTATCTTCTACATAATTGTGATAATATTAACACCATGTAGGTACAGTACATTACGGACGAAATGACAATAAATAAAAATAATCTTATATACATCCGAAAAGCATTATTTCTCCTGGGCAGTCGGGTAAAAAGAGATTCATGTTATCCCTCGAGGTTGATGAGGCTCGAGCAATGGATTCCCAGCCTTGTTACGCCAAAAGACTATGGCGCACCCTCTTGATTACATGCTATAAATTAAGCAAGGGTCATGCCATTTATTTGAAGATTGGTATTAAATAAGCATTGATTTTAATCTAAGCGTGTATACTCGTAGTTTACGCCTCAAAATGTACCCAGTTACGTTTATTTTGTTTTGTTAATGGAGTTTTGAGACAAAATAGTAGTGCCTCGCAGTTCTACCCGCCTAGCCTATATATTAATCAATGATTCGTTGTTATGTAACCTATATATTAACCATATGTTAACACATTTTTTCCTCGAACATTTCCATCCCAAAAAAAAGTTTATATTCAGAAATAGATTTAACTTGGACTACTCCTCTAGTGGTACTCGATGGTAGCTGAGCTGATACACATTTTCCATTTATTTTTAGTATAAGTGATTAGTAAACAAAATAAACTACTTCAATATACGATTAAATCTATCTGATTCCAGTATTTTAACTCTTAGATTCGAATAAACGTTTTTGCGAAATCCGAGGCTACAATAAGTTTTTCTCCAGCTCCGAAGAGATCGAATAAAAAACCGATATCCGAGATTCCGAAATCAAGAGAACATGTCTCCAATAATTCGCGAGACCCAAATGTAAAATACTTATTGAGTTACGAGTTCTAGCGTAAACTTTCTTACAACTAAATACCACTTAGCCGTCTTCGAGCGGCGTAACAACTCTGATACTACTAGGGCTGGCCACACAGCCTGTAGAGCTTTTTTAATCCCGTATGTGACAGTAAAGCTGACGAGCTGATTAATGCTAAACGATGACAGACGAATATAAATAGATAGATAGATTAACTCTTTATTGTTCACACAAAAATTTACATAAATTTAAAAAGAGGCTTAAAAAGTAGTGTAACAACGGGCGGCCTTATCGCTAAAAGCGATTCATCCAGGCAACCTTAGGATGGAGAGGATTCATATATGAGGTAGGTGACGAGGTTTGAAATGATGGAGATTATGTGATACTAATATTGTAATAAACCAATATAATTATAGACATACAAACTAATAATAATACGTACTAATAATTAAATTACATGATATAACGACAATATACTAATAAACAATAAAACTAAATATACTAAATAAATATACTGTTACTTTTAACACCAGGAGCTTTAAAGATTTATGTTGTCGACTACTTTAGCGTTTTATTCTCAGTTTTTTGGTAGTGGTTCGCGCGTTTTCATCGTTCGCCACTGGGCATGGTCTGAAATAACGAAGCCTAGGTAGGCCCCCACTGGGTGGACTGACGACATTTTTTAAATTAAGGGCAACAGATGGATGCAAATGGCAAATTTTTGTCAGTGTGGCTCTCTTAGGGGAGGCCTTTGTTTAGAAGTGGACGTCTTTAGGCTGTTGATGATAATGATAATGAATGCTTTCTAGTACCCACTGCTAGCTAGTTGGCTAGCTACTACCCTCTAGTTATAAACCTGTTGACACTTAGGGTTTGTTTCATCAGCCTCACTTGGGAAGCCATTAACATAACAGGCTAGGCAAGTTTACCATCCTCGACCACTGGGCTTGTGGTCAAATGGCTAGCCTATCCAATATATAAAAACGACTATATGTTAAAGTTCCCCATAAGAGCCACGGAAATAATGCAACTAGAATGTACAGAGATTCACAACAAAACAATTTAAGCTTCACTGACTCAGCAAAACAAGAAAAGAACCATTTTAAAAAGCAGTCAAGTTTTCTCACAGAAAGCGCCGTTTCTTCTCACGACCGACGTCGGGTCTTCCAGACATCTTTCGGAGGATTAGTGCCTATTATTTCCCCATCTCGTTTATTAGAGCTGGAGGTCGAAAGGGTTCGTAACGCCCTCAGGGGCAACTCGGTGCCCTATTTTATCTCATTGAAAGATCGTTACTGTCTGTAATGTCTGGTTTTTGCGCTCGAGGTCTTTAGTGAAGGTTGGAGGCTTTTTCTTGTTATGTCAGTAAGAAAGGGTGAAGGAGTGAAGTTCATTTTGTTTCGCTCTGCTATGGAGTGGTTTTGATGGCTGATGGTGCTTTTGTAATACCTATGAACTGAATTTGTATTGATAATGATAATCTATGAATAATGATTGCTCTTATGTGACCAGCGACCGAAATGCTGTTTTTTATTTATTTGCGAAAATGTATTTCAGTTAAAAATTAATTAATATACTATATCGTTATAACCTTTTTTAACAAAAAAAAAAAAACAATATTAAGCACGTCATATATATTTTTTATATTGTGTATATTATTATATTTTAAGTTAATTTTAGGAAGCACTAGCTGATGCCGGCAACTTGCACCTGAAAAGTTTGTCCTGACAATTACGAACACAACAAAAAAGGAATCATTTAAATCAGTCCAGCCGTTCTCAAATGATGTTCCGTCATACATGTGGCTATTGATTGTTATATATAGATAATATATTACTCTTATTAAAAATATACATAATTATTTAGTTATTCAATAACCTAAACAAAAACGCATAAAATAAAATAAACACGTTATTTTCATGAACTCACCGTCAGGCTAACTAGCTCGATGGCCCAGTTATTTAAAATTTGTTGTCTGTCGTAGGCTTAGAGATTGAATAGCTTTTTGAGCTTTAATGTCAAAGCTTACTTAGCTTTTTTACTATGAACTATGAATAACCGACTCAATTTAATGTGAGTATTCCCATTTTGTTAAAACAATAAATCTTACTTAGCTTACTATATAGCTTAAGTTCCAAGCTAAGTTTAAGTCGTTTTTTCTGAAGGCCTTTGACTTAGCTAAACAAACGAACCAACAGCAAATATAATTTATCCGGACCATGGTAGCGTTCTGTTGTAAATGGCACTCGTCACCCATCAAAAAACAGTTCTGATTGATTTTTGCTAAACTATTCGTAGTTAGTTATGTTAATCTGAAGCACTACATATTGCAAATTAATTTCTTATGATTTTGTTGAAACTCCAATAGCACGATTATTCACAATATTCCACAAACACATAAAGATAAACTTAAACAATTGAAAGTGTACACAAAACAAACGGAGTACTGATGTACTCGCAGATTATAACAAAGTAGACACACCTCCATTGCCAACATAACAAACTTATCAAACAAAACCGTCGTGCCAACATGGAGAAAACAAGCAAGCTTCGTTCAGAAATTCAATATTGAACTTGGTTTGGAATCAAATTAAGCCAACCGACGCCCAAGTTTTGCTCGTCAAAAAGTTTTTATATTACATCTCATAGGAGATGTGCGTGTTTTAAATAGTTTTTTATGGCGGAGAAATATAAAATGTTTGCCGTATCGGTTTCATTTTATAGCATGCACAACCTGCTCAATAAATATATTATGCGAATTATTATACGATTGCCCAGAAAACGAATGTTATTTTTTTAAATACCGATGTCGACTTATGCAACTTTTTTGCTGCATACAGATGACATTATTTATGGCGAGCTACCTGAAAACTATTCAGATTTAATACCATGTTGCCCTAAGCATTTCATAAATGATTTTGAATTTTTGGTTTTCCTATTAGACACGCAGACTCTCAAATAATGGTAGATAATTGCATCCAAGCAGTTCTCAACCTCTAAAAACGTATATTAACTATGCTCCTTGTTGTTTATAGAGAGATTAAAAGTGGCTAGAAATAATGAGACCATTTTTTAAATAAAAGCTTCATAAAATAAAGTTTTAGTACTCAAATAAAGTAGGATCAAAAATGAATAAAGTAACGTCTAAGCAGTGGCTAGTTGTTGTATACGACTTCTTGCTACATAATGTGTAAAGAGCTTCGCACACCGCAGTATCGACACAGAATATATTAATACTACGAAGTATCGCCGAATATGTCATCTAGCACATAAAGAGGAATCACACGATACATCACTCGTTAAGATCGGTTAAGCCGTGGGCTAGAAGATATAGAATACGAACACATAGACATAAACACACAAATACATACATACTGAAATACTTACATACACCACAAAAACTTAACTCTTAGGCAGTCGGATAATACGGGTTTTTTCGCATAACATTATAATTGAATTTAAAAGTAGAACAGTAGAAATAACACGATGCGTAAATAAAAATAAAATGCAGTGTTAAAAAAAATACAGACGTCATAATAAAAAATCTCTCAAAATAAATAATTATTTATGATTTTTTGACCACACACGCCTATGCTATCGGACACCTTCTTTCCGTCGACCCGTTATTGAGTTTATACGGTATGCGTAGGCCTTTACCCCGCTTACCCTATACTTGCAGTTTGCATGCAAAATTACGCGCTCGATAACCGTAGTATTTACTGGCGCAGGTTTTCTCGTGAAGCATGGTGAGTAAATCGGATTCCTAGTAATGGGGTACAATCCACTGTTTTTTGTAGCTGGACTGTTGACCACGTTTAAACTGACGTTTAAAGCCTGGTTTGTATAAATTGTTTGGTAACATTATGTCAGGTATAGGATTGGATTTTGTTTGATGAATGTCATTAGAACAATAGGTTCAAGGTTCGTTCTTCGGCTCGGCAGATGTTCGAAACATAATTTTAAATATGGATAATATTAATATTTTATATTATAATATTATAATTATATAGTGCTTAAGTGCATTTTCGTGGTATTCTCTATACAGAAAAACCTCATGGAATGCGTTATTAAAAAATCACAAACTATGTACAGAGACCAAAAAATGTCGAGACATCTACTGACTGTATTTTAAAAGTCTGTTGTTGGAAATCATAATGAAAATTACTTCAATAGGTCAAGTCCTTTATTAGATAAAATAATAAGAAAAGAAAGTAAAAGAAGAAGAAGAAAGTAAAGAAGAAGAAGATTATAAGAAGATTGAAGATTTATAAGTAAAGAAACGAAACTTCTAATAAATTACGTGATTCGGACTCTCATTTTAACTAATTTTCATTATTAGTATCCTTTCATAATAATTGAATTTACCAACAATAATCTAAACATTGTATTCGTCAGACAATCACTTCACGAAATTTAATTAACAAAACAACACAATAAGCTCCTAATAACTGAGCGACTAGAAATAAATTACTTTCTTAGTGTCTGACAAAAGTAATTGACAAAATACAAAACAATTTGTTGGAAACCTAAAGAGATATTTTGATACCCTGAAGCCCGGTATTTCAAATCCAAAACTCGTGTACCTAATTATCGCTTACAACATTTGAGATTATTTCTGAAGCCACACAAAATGCTTTTGGAAGTACTGTCTCAAATATCTTTATACTGAGTAGTATTGATTTTGAACTGTGTTTCTTTAATTGTAATGGATTTTGTTGAGTAAGTTAAGGAAACATTGAAATTCCACCTCTGCTATATTTAACACCTGCTGCTCCCCGCGGTATCAACACTTAGTACTCCCCGCGGTATCACCCGCGTGGAAAAGTTCCTCCGAAACCATATTCGTCCGTGGGATTAAATGCCTGTCACTTTTCGAGTTCTAAACCAAATCCATAGAAAATATCATATCGACCTGTTGTTCTATTGGTGCGTGAAAAAGGAACAAACAAACCCACAAACCAATATACTTACGCATTTATAATATTATCTAAAATATATTAAAAGGGATTAGGGTTAAGGAAATTTTACAATATACCAATCAAAATAAAACAAACGGAAACTCGGCTGGCTGAGGAAGAGACGGTGCGACGACATCGATGAGCCCCCGAAGAACTGGATGACAATAGCTTAAGAGTGGGAAAAATTGAGAGAGGGCATCCTACTCTCTAGCATCGATAAACACTTATCTTGTCAAAATATGATGAGTAGTTTAGGAGGTAAGAGGGAACATAATGAACATACTTTCATACATAAATATATACATACATAGACCGCCAAACTCATAGCCCTCTTTTTTCTTAGTCGAGAAAAATAATAAAAATGATGGATTTAAGTACTGGATAAACTGGGTAAAATGTGTGAATCACCAAACAAGTTATAAAATAAACAGGAACATCAATTTTCCTAAATATTGTTACTATTATGACTTATATTGTTACTATAATGAAAACAGCTTGACTTTTAATTTGTATGGTCAATCAATAATGTCTATGTCTGTCTAACGTCCGAAATTGACGTAATGAATGACTAGTTTAATAATTTAAATTCTTATTTCCTAGAAAATATACGACACGTCCCGTACCCCGCAATCTAGCTGACCACGCGTTAACCGCAGCTCCACCCATTTCCTCCCCCCTCCACCCCCTATAAATCTTGGCAACCTACAAAAAGTAACTCGACCCGCAATGAATTTTAACGTAACAAACACCGGCTACGGTCGATTGGAGACTGACAGAGCAACTTTAATGGTACGGGTTTGTACTGTAATTTAAACACACTATACCATTAATCATTATTATTGGTTCAGTACTTATACCTATATGTTTAAAACTTGTGTAGAGAAAGTATATGATGATGATAGTAGGTAGAAGGAGAGGTGACGAGTGGAAGAGGAGAGGAGGGCGATGCTTCACACTCCAGCTAAAGGGATAGCTCTCAGGGTGAAATGAAATAATGGTGGGTTTTGAGTAGTCATGGTAGGGCTCTCTTGCAGAGTCCACCTGGAGAATTTCCGCACCTTTGCCAGATATTCAACCGCCAAGCAGTAGTGTGCAAACATGACTGTGTTCCGGATTGAAGAGCAATGTTTCCAGCATAATTATTGGGTACACAGAGATTTAACATCTAACTTCTCAGGATGACGAGCGCACTGCATTGCCGCGCATTGCTTTGACCTAATGAAGTTCAAAATTCT
The DNA here is from genome assembly GCA_947579745.1 of Apocheima hispidaria. NCBI lineage: Eukaryota > Metazoa > Arthropoda > Insecta > Lepidoptera > Geometridae > Apocheima > Apocheima hispidaria. Next base: position 15,279,963 of record OX388154.1, read on the forward strand.
GGATGGCACTGAACTGCTATGGGCAAGCGTGGCGCTTAACGTCAGGTGAGCAACTTGCTCTTCTTGTCACCGAGTATCACAAAAAAAAAATAGGTTCGGTGCATGATAGTTCAACTATAATCTAAGAACATAGGTATTGAGATCAAAATATGTGAAAAGTCGAAGAAAGCTTCGCGAGTGGTGTGGACTGTGCTTAGTCCGGAGGAAGACTGTCGGAGGGCGCGGGCCTGGGGACTGCTGTCCTACTGGCGTTGGCCGCGCATGTGGCTCCCGAGGAAAGGGCATGCTGGCCAGTGCAGCATGCCTCACAATCTACCGAATTAAATTAATATTTCTTTGTATATTTGATGGTTACTCGCTTAACAATGATTAAATGTTCATGAAATTATGAGAGCAAAATTAAATTGTCAAAGAAATATTTAATATACAAACAAACACAAACATTCGGGGCAAACAACTAGTAATAAAGATTAGGAATAAATTAAAAAAATCTATTTGTAGTTATACGATTACAAAACTTAAATATAGTTGTAGAAATTCGTCGCGAGGTATATCGATGTATGGGATATAGTTTTTTGACAAACTA